>JAPTOF010000007.1:9737500-10937500 GCA_028554755.1 Cordia subcordata | reverse complement strand
TAATATTATTTTAAAAATATTTTAAATTTATTAAAATTAATCATTTAAAATAATTTTATATTTAGAAATCATTTTTTATAAATTAATTTTTTTTCAAAATTTACATTGTAAAAAATAATTTTAATTTATTTAAGATTACACTTTAAAAATGATGTTAACTCTTTCAAAAATATATTTCTTTAAAAAAATTTAAATTTTAATAATATTTTCAAATTTTTTGAAAGTTTCTTTTTTTAAAATTAATTTTATTTTTTTGAAAAATATTTTCTAAAAATTATTTTTTGAAAGAAACTTTTGAAAAAAAATTATTTCTTGAAAAATATTTTAAAATAAATTTATTTTTTAGAAAATATTTTAAAGAATAAATTTTTGGAAAATTTTTTTTTAAAATAATCTTAATTTACTAATTTATTTTCCAAAAAAGGTTTTAATGAGTTTATATTAATTTTCAGAAAGATAATTCTAATAAGTGTTTTTACCAAAATGTGAATCAAAGTTTTTAAAACTTGTTGCACAACATGAGAAAATCACTTTTTTTTTGTTTACTAAAGTTGCAAAAACTGGTTGCCAATTTTTATTTTTTCATAAAACAAAAATAGAAACAAACAAATCTGCTTCTAAAATTTGCTCTACAAAAACTGAAAACAGGAAATGGCAACGTTTTTTAATGAGCCCTAACTAATGCAATGGTTTTTCAAAAACATTGCAAAAGAAATATATATATATATATATATATATATATTAGTTTTAGATAACAGTTTCATAAAACCATTGTTAAAAGTATTGGTTTTTGGATAATGGTCGCCAAACTATTGCGAAAAGCTAACTACTACAATAGCTTCATAAACATCACAAAAATATTGGTTTTCAGGTAGTGACTACAAAACTATCGCAGAAAACGCTAACTACTATAATGATTGTATAAAAGTATTGCAAATTGCAAAAAGTGTTCGTTTTCTTGAAAACGGCTGTGAAACTATCGCAGAAAGCTAACTATTGTAATGGTTTTTTGTAAGTCCAGCTAAAGTATTGCAAGAAAGTAAAAATATAGTAGTGGTCACAAGATGGGTATGCCATGCTTGGTCTTATAGAGATTATTCTTTTTCGAATGGTAAAGAAATACTCTGTGGATATAGGTTATGCCCTACCACATTAAAATCTAGTCTATTTTTGTTTATATGGCTTCTATTGTATTATCATTAATGTTTGTTACTTTCATATTCTATGTATTTTATATATGTGCACAATCTTTTCAAACACCTTCTAACAATCAAACAAAAGCTCAAATAACAACTTTGTATTACACATTCATGCTACACCTACTTTGAGTATTCTATACAATCGCTTAAGAAAGCAACAACGAGACCTTTAATATTTTTTATTTTTTCTTCTGGAATACATTGTACAAATGTTGACAATATAGATGTCAGTGTATCACATAAGGGGTGTAGTTGGTACAACAAAAATATAGACTGGCTGGTTAGAGCTACTGGTATGTGATTTTGTCATTTTGTAATATCAAATTACTAAATTTTATACCTTTCTGTCATCATACGGATCCCCTGAGTCTATTTTTTGCTTGAACATTAAGATAACGAAAGTACTAGAGATCACTCTATTTTCACCTTAATTTTCTTTTCATTTTATTATGAGTGTATGTTTAATTAACATGCTTGTCAAAAGAAAAGAGACAAATAAAAAAGTTTATAATTTAACATAACAACTAAGTACAGGGGCGGAACTGGGTTGGGGGGAGGGGATGCTTCAAAATATGTATATTAGATATAAAAACTTTTAGATTCTTCTTATGGTCCCCTTTAATTTTTTTTCTCTTCTTTTCTTTTGTTTCAAATTATTCTCATAAAAATCTTTTTAGTATATCTTTTCACGAAGATGATATTTTAATGATTAAATTTTTGCAATAAGTAAGTAATTTTAGCAAACAAATTTTAATAATCCTTAATTTATTTGTTTTTGTTAGTTAGCTAGCTAGAGTTTTTTTCTTGCAAGATAAATTTAAAAAATTCATAAATTTTAGATCGCATTTTCACAAGAAATTTATTTATTTAAGGAGTTTCTTCATATATTATTTATATATTTATTTTGGCCAGACAATTTTCAAAAAGGAGAGAAGAATTTAATTTCATCAAATGAATCAATAAACTTTTCTTTACCCAATTTCATATTATTTTACTAAATAGTATCTTTTATACTTGATTATACTTAAAAAATCTAATGTTACCAATTTATTGTTATAATTATTGTTATATATAATATATTTTCTTGCACGAGGAAAAAGGTAGATTTATTTTTTCAGTTAACATTATCTTGATGATAATTTTCATTCAAATACCTAAATAAATTTTAATCCCCAAATGAAAAATTCGAGGTTCCATCCCTGACTAAGTATGCATATAGTATTGTAAATACTACGTAAGAACTACATAATTAGTAGCTAGTTTTGTTTAACTACGAAATCGTAACAAGACAGCCACATCCTTATCACCTTTCTCTTGCTTAAAAGAAAGGCCGGTCAAGTGTCTTCTTCCATGTGATTAGGTTATCAGACATTTAGGAAAGATAATGCCATGGCCTGCTGATTTCTCGACCAGTCCAACGGGCAGGAGCATGATTACATTTCATCAGCTTGAAGTAGCTAAGGAAAAAGCCGAAGCAGTAGAGCCATAACGCTACATTTTCAGTTTAGATAATCATGCTTAGTACAGGTTTTTTTGGCTGATTTTATGTAGACGATGTCTCTAAGCTGGATTCAACTTCTTTAGAAGACGTTAACGATTTAGTAAACGGAACGAGAAAAGAATCCCATATTGGGAAAACAAAATACTACATTTGAGGAAAAGAGAATCTATTTTTTTCTCTTTTTAGCACTGTGATATTATGTGTAAAATCTAACGATTATGAACTGTTAAAAAGTCATGATAAAATAATGTGTTTAGTTTACCACTCATCACGTCATTATTAATTATTATATATACATATATTACGGATAAGCTCAAGTTAAAAGTTAAATATATATAATAGAAGGTCAAGTCAGGTAATATTTACTTTGACAACACTCCAGTGTTATACTGGGCCAACAGTTGATACATCAATTTTACTGATTAGTACAATGGTTCCTTGGCCAGTCTCAACCAAACACTCATCCTACAGTTTCTATTTAAACTCCTTTTGTTCGAATTCATCTCACACTCAACACTAACAAGCCAATTAACGTTAAGTCTACTTGTCCTTTGTTACCAAATACACAACCATGGGCGTCTTCCTATTATCTGCACATCTGAGTTCTTTTCTCTTCATCTTAATGAATTGTTTTCTATTATACCCAGAATTAGCAAATGCAAGTAACGCAGGAATCACAAGGCACTACAAGTTTGATGTAAGTTTTAATTTGTACTATTTTGTACGTTTAACTCATTTTGAAATATATATATCTAAATATATTTAATTGGAAGTTAACAATTGCAATACTTTGGTAGTAATGATTTGTCTGCATGACTTTCCAGATAAGGTTGCATAATGTGACGAGGTTATGCCGTTCAAAGAGTATGATAACTGTGAATGGGAAGTTTCCTGGACCACGAATAGTTGCTAGAGAAGGTGATCGTTTAGTGATCAAGGTGGTTAATCATGTCTCGAACAATGTCAGCATTCACTGGTATGGGTTCACCACTAACACTTGCTACAAAACAAGTATTACACTAGTATAGTTCTTTACACTGTTCATTAAATCTTACGTTTTTCTGTTAATTAAATGTACAATGTTGAGCACAGGCATGGAGTTCGACAACTTCAAACTGTATGGGCAGATGGACCATCATTCGTGACTCAGTGTCCTATTCAAACCGGCCATAGTTATGTCTACAATTTTACCATTATTGGACAGAGAGGAACGCTCTTTTGGCATGCTCATATCTCTTGGTTGAGAGCAACTCTTTATGGGCCACTGATCATCCTCCCTAAGCATAATGCTTCTTACCCTTTCGACAAACCGTATAAGGAAGCTCCCATCATGTTCGGTAATCATTA
Source organism: Cordia subcordata (assembly GCA_028554755.1). Lineage (NCBI taxonomy): Eukaryota > Viridiplantae > Streptophyta > Magnoliopsida > Boraginales > Cordiaceae > Cordia > Cordia subcordata. The sequence continues at coordinate 10,933,453 of JAPTOF010000007.1, read as the reverse complement.
GAACCTTCTCACTAGAAGGGTGCACATGGAAATAGAACAAAAAGCATTTTCAAATATAAGAATAAAAGAAATTATATATGTAAATTTATAGTACGTACACAAGAATTAAAAATATATACGTGATTGTTCAATTTTAGGTGAGTGGTGGAATGCAGACAGCGAGGCCGTGATTACTCAAGCACTTCAGACAGGTGCTGGTCCAAACGTATCTGATGAATACACAATCAATGGGCGCCCAGGCCCACTTTACAATTGTTCAGCTAGTGGTACTCTTTCTGTTATGCCAAGCGATACAAAATGTTTTCAGGATTCATAAGATTATTCTGACATCAAAATCACTACTATACTTTGATATATATAAATGCAGAAACATATAAGCTAAAGGTGAAGTCCGGAAGGACATACCTTCTCCGTCTGATCAACGCTGCACTCAATGATGATCTCTTCTTCAGTATAGCAAACCACACTCTTACAGTGGTGGAAGCTGATGCCAGTTATGTTAAGCCATTTGAAACAGATATTGTCTTAATTGCTCCAGGACAAACCACCAATGTTCTTCTAAAAACTAGGGCTAATTATCATCCCCAGAACTCCACTTTCTTGATGGCAGCTAGACCATATTTCACTGGCCAAGGCACATTTGATAATTCCACTGTCGCCGGAATTCTTGAATACTAAAGCTCCTATCCTTCAACCAAGAAAATTTCAATCAGAGGTCTTTCTCTCCCAGATCTTCCACCAATCAATGGAACAGCTTTCGCCGCGAACTTCTCAAGCAAATTCCGTAGTTTGGCCAATGCAAAATTTCCTGCTAATGTGCCACAAAAGGTCGACAAGCATCTTTTCTTTACTGTTGGACTAGGTACTGATCCATGCTCCAAGAATCAGACATGTCAAGGTCCTAACGGCTCCAAATTTTCGGCTTCCGTGAATAATGTCTCTTTTGTACTCCCATCAACAGCGATTCTCCAGTCGTATTATTTCAGGAAATCAAGCGGTGTATACACTACTGATTTTCCCAACTTTCCTCTTATGCCATTCAATTATACAGGACCACCTCCAAATAACACCATGGACTCCAATGGGACCAAGGTAGTGGTGCTTCCCTTCAATACTTCCGTGGAAGTAATCCTCCAGGATACTAGCATTCTTGGTGCTGAGAGCCACCCTCTCCATCTTCATGGTTATAACTTCTATGTTGTTGGCCAAGGATTCGGAAACTTTGACCCCAAGAAAGACCCTGCCAACTATAACCTTGTCGATCCTGTTGAACGAAACACAATTGGTGTGCCATCTGGTGGATGGGTGGCTATTCGCTTCCGGGCAGATAACCCTGGTACGTGTGTTAGCTTGATAATCATAATAATGTCTCTTTCAAGAATTCCTAGAATTTTTTTACTATTTCAGTAATATCATTGCCTAGTTGGTTTCTGTAATACATAATTGAGGACATGCTAGTGGTATACATAATCTACTTGATCTCACATTGTGATGATGATCTCTGCATCAGGTGTTTGGTCCATGCACTGCCACTTCGATGTCCACTTGAGTTGGGGACTGAACATGGCCTGGATAGTCTTGGATGGGGAGCTCCCAAGTCAGAAGTTGCTTCCACCACCATCTGATCTGCCAACGTGTTAACCTTTGACTACATCCTGCATGCTCCATAATGACATCGAGTGGCTTCTTTGTAACTTATATATCATTATTGTGCGTTACCTTCTTTTTGTCATTTTTCCGAGACATAAGGTCGAGTTGTGGCCATCGTAAGATAGGTCTTTGTTTCTAATTGTATGGCTTCCTTTAAGTGGAGGAAATTTTGTATCTTCAGCGGTTGCATGTTGTTTACAGCGCGGAGTAATAAAAGTTATAGTGCTTGTGTGTGGTAAAGAGATCTTTTCTTTCACGCCAAAAAAAAATATATATATATATCTTTTTCATTCTTTTATGGCTTACCCCTTCCCTCAAGCGGTACAAGCTTGGGTGGGATTACTGGTGAAACCAAATAAAAGCCGGACTTCCACGCCTTAGAATAAATAAAATTATACTTTTATAATATCAAGATAAATTTACACAATCAAAGATTATATACTATTGTTAGCCATAGCATGTAAGACTAATAGTGAAAAACTAATATCACAAAGAATTTTGACTCCTGTGTCTCTTTTGGTATCCAAAATCTTTGTAGATGGAAAATGTGAAGAAGTTACTAAATACGATAGGAAATCCTTTTATATATGGGAGAAAAGGGACTAGATATAACCAACCAGTTTAGAATAACTGTTTGTCATGTTTCTTATCTTTTTTCATAGTGGTAAATATTCAATAAATTGATTTAAGGTAATGTTCAGCTATTAGTTACTAAGTCAAACAAAAATAACTAACGGTGTGTCTCCCACTTGGACAACACTGATTGGTTTTATATTTAAAAAAAGTTACATCTCGCAAAAAGACTCTCGGGTTGAACACAACTTTAGTCGCCACATAAAAAACGTCTCAATACAGAATCTGGTCCAATAAGGACATTCATGTCAAACTATAGCATTCGTTATATCATTTATTAGTATAGGACTTCTATGATCAAACATCAATGCCATATCGACATGGATACCATGGTGTGATAAAGTTTAGTGTGGTATTTGGCACATGCGATCCAACTATAATAAGAAACATTCCAATTTTCACAATCAGCCACTTTATGGTCATAAAGATTCTGTACGAAATAAAATCCTCTTTATGTTTCTAAAGAAAGCTTTAAACTTTAATGGACACAAATCCCCTTTAATGCTTCTAAACCGAAGCCACTTCGTTAAAGAAGCCTTTGACTATATATCTTTGAGATATGATACTTTAGGCCTGTGTGAGTTCACACGAACTTTATCTGCATACATGCAAACAGTGATCACTAATTGGATATAGTAGAAAAAAAAAGAATATTGTAAATCATTGAAAAATAACTGCATATATACATTATATTCCTTCAATTTACCATACCTCAATTATGCATTTGCCAAGCTTCATAAGAAGTTCCCAAAGGTAATGGAAAACACCATATTCTATATACTTTAATCTGCGCATTTAATCTGCTTACACTTGCACAAGTATATGCCAAGCATAATGAAACACTCAAATTAAAAGCAAATTTTGCTCCCACTAATCAAGTACATCAAACGATAAGCATCTGCATGCTTAATGAAATCCTTTTAGTTAGTGGCATAATAGCCTTCAAAGAAACATTCTAATTGTACTCATAAACTTTAAAATTGTTGGATTTCCAACTTCTATAGAAGAAGAACTCTACTAAATGCAAGTATATGAACATCTCAAATTTAGCAAAATCTCATAGACCAATTTTTTTCAAAATATTATAGTAATTTTATAAACCTTTGATCTTTATTTGCTTGACTTTAGGAGACAATAAATTTTAAATTGGTCTATTTCAAATACTTAACTGAGATATATGCATTATTCTCATGCTGAAACTGCAATATATGTTCTAAGCTTGAAACCTTACTACCTTCTTAAACATCAAAAACATGCTCACACATGAAGGTACATAATCATATAAAAAACAATACTCCCACTGACCTTCATGTTCACTTAATTTACTTTATATTTTATTTCTTGAAACTTGTGTGTCAGAAGTAAAAACCTTCATATAATGACAACTACAGTTATCTTTCTTTAGAGTATTTAAAATTGAAATAATGCATAACTAGAATAAGTCATTAACCTATGATACTTTGTCATTAAAAATTTCCACATACCTCCTTCACTAAATTAAAATAATATGACTACTCTATTCATTGACTATTAAATACAAAACAACTTACTTTAAATAGTCAATATATAAGATATGATTTAGGCCTTATCTTTTTTTCATATTCTTAAAATAACCACTTAAATATAAAACTCAAAATTGGTAATTCAAAACTTAAATAACCTTTACACTAGGATACTTCATATATACTCTAGAAATACATTCATATTTGTATTCATTAGATTCATTGTCCTTAATAAACAGTGTACATGAAACCAATACACCTTTTTTATCCCATGCAAATATCACTATAAAATAAAGGTTTGACTGGCTTTAAAGCAACATGCAAAAGTCATGATTTATCATTCTAGTATAACTTTACATAGATATATAAAAGTCAAAATTGTGGAAGCAAGGAATCATAATTGTACACAAACAACCTTATTCACAAATAACGTGGAATAATCACAACTTTGAATCTCATCTCAAAGTTTATTATTAGATACAAAAATAATGCAAATGTCATGAAATCTGACACTTGAGTTGCCAATTAAGAAAAACTTACCACTTTTTAGACCAATAAATCACATAAATACTCTCAAGATATATATGACATTAATATATTAGAGTATCACACAAGTGAATAATAAAATTGATTTCATAGAATCTAACACCTTCAAACATGAAGATTAATTATGGCATAATAATTTGACATCCTTGCCATTCACTTGTGCTTCTGTAGAAGTTAAAGCTCACAATTACCTCTTTCAGGAAAATAATTGTGAACTATAACTTTAGAGATAAACTATTCCAGAATCCTTATTAGACAAATTTACGAACCACTGACAAACAACCTGCTTCAGAAAAATTATCCGACATGATCCAGGAAATGGTCTAACTAGAATAAAAGATGTCCTAGGATCCTTATTGGGTCTTCTAAACCATAATTGATGAATTATGAAGACATCAACTAGGACAACTTTAAAAACCTCATATCAAATATGTTTACTTTATACACGGAGTGCCTCCAAGTAAACTAATACAATATCACGTATGCATTAATTTAACTTGACAAAAATGTTACTTTTAACATGCCAAGACTTTAGTTCCATCAAACACATTTGAAAAAGTCATACAAATCACGATTACATAAAGAAATATATCCCAAATTAACCTTGATAATTGTGATTGCACCATTAAGGCTAACTCCAAAAGGAATTAATGAAAAGATGCTAATTAAATAAGAATGAAATTCTATTATGGGGGAGTATAGTCCTATTAAATAGCATCTATAGGTAAGCAAAACAATATAGTGATTTTGATATATTAAACTTAAGGTAGTAATCTTTTGAATTATTCTATCAACAAATTGAAAAGGTCACATAAATTAATTTCTAATCTTGCAAGAATGATTGCTACACTTTAAGAATAAATAAATGACCATTGAAATTCACACAAATCAAAAAATTAGAAAAACTTTATATCTTTATGGAAAAACTTCATAATTCCATAAATGGAATTAAAGGATAACCAGGATGCTTGTTGTACAAAAAATTCAAGAAAAACACTTTCAGGATGAATAGAATATCACTTGTCTTTTTATACTTTATAATCTCAACTTCCTAAATAATTTGGGCGAACCAAGACTAGCTTATAAATAAAAAAAGTTAATTGAAACTACAAAATAGTGCAAAACAAAAAGGATAAAAACTAATTATTTCCAGACAAGATCTGACAAATTGATCATTCAAGGAATGTTGCTAACCGTAATATTAATATAACATTACATATTACAACATAACTAATATCTATAATAAAGTAACAGCAACATCCTTATAAGAGTTCAAAGTATGTCTTGCATATTCCCCTTCGAGCAAAATAAAGAATGTATGATATGAACCTTCCACTTAATTGAAACAGTGAGACAACCTTAAACAGATTTATCCCCTTCAGGCAAATAAATCCATTTAAAGTCATAAGAAAAACCACCCTCACTGCCCACTCCTACTTACTTTAAATTAATATATACAATTACCCCCTTTGGGCAGGCATTTACTAATCTAAAGAAGCAAGCATCCTAGGATCCTTATCAAATAATTAACGAATTAATATAGAGGCCCGTTTCGGTGCAACTGCTTATATCAATCATCAATTACTTAATTGGGACAAGTTTCTTTCATACGTAATATCGCTACTATTAATACTTTAATTAAATCTTTAAAAACATAAATAACAAGTGAAAACTAAAATATGAACATCATATATATACAAAAATTCATAAATAAATCTTTAGTTAGACATACGTGCAGATATAGTAACGATATTATAAGATGCACTACAAAAGACTAGCTGATAACACATGAAAATTTACATTTCAAATAAAGACGTAGGTAAGCAGCTTGAAAAGACTATACCTTACTTATTTCCAAAGTGGTTAATTACAATCATTGGTGGAGAACATCACCATCCCAAGCATCCTTCTGCAAGCTATTATTAATTTGGTCAAAATACTCTATACTTCAAAACATGTTAGTTAATCCCATAACATATATATAATGGCTATGTTAATAACGATGGGAAAATTAGTGCAAAGAGTGAAAGGTGCATTATTCAATTATAATACAAAAAATGGGATTCAAGTCCATTTAAAAAGAGTGTCATTGGTAGGCTTAAAATAGAACCATGGTTCAGAATAACAACTCCATAATTAAAAACTTCACTTGAACTTGATGCCTTTAACATTACAATCTTGCGAAAGAGATAAAAAGGAAGCAACATTGGAACTTAAAAATACGCAATTACATAGTTATGCAAGCTGAACAAAAAAAAAAAAGAAGAAAAATTAACATTATAAACACCATAATAATACCATAGTCAAGACCATGATGTTACCATCAACATTATAAACTTCCAACATCACTATTAGAGAACTTAAGCAAGTGTGCCATTAAAATAGTAATAATAGTAACTTGCGTAGGCACCAAGGTGAAAAGTTAAGTGATATATATATATACACACACACACACACCATCAAAATTAACTAGATAAAAATGTCTCTTTAAAAAATTATAACTTGTACACACAAAACTTTCATGTATTGTAATTACAGTAAACAAGTGAAATAATTTTTTTGTTAAAAAAAACTAATTTTACTTGTACATTAAGAATAAAACGTTTTCTAATATATAATATTAAATTTATTTTAAGATTATAAATTTTGTAGGACAATGATACATCCTAACACAATAAAAGGTGGGTGCTGAACTCCTAACCACAAAACTGCCTAACTCTTTACTACTTCATTACCACGTGCTTGTCCTTTCATGGACCAGCTGCTCGCCTTTGTCTTAAAAATTGGTTGAAAATTAAGTGAAATATATATATACACACAAACACACACACACACACCATCAAAATTAACTAGAAAAAAAGTCTCTTTAAAAAATTATAACTTGTACACACAAAACTTTCATGTATTGTAATTACAGTAAACAAATGAAATAACTTTTTTGTTAAAAAAAAACTAATTTTACTTGTACATTAAGAATAAAACATTTTCTAATATATAATATTAAATTTATTTTAAGATTATAAATTTTGTAGGACAATGATACATCCCACACAATAAAAGGTGGGTGGTGAACTCCTGACCACAAAACTGCCTAACTCTTTACTACTTCATTACCACGTACTTGTCCTTTCATGGACCAGCTGCTCGCCTTTTTCTTAAAAATTGGTTCCAATGCATAACTAACGCGGGGGTTTCAAAAGTTCTATTCCATGGCCCTTATAAGCTAGATTGAAACATGCTTAACATAATATATATATATGTGTGTGTGTATGTATGTATATATATATATATATATATGTATATGTATACTTGATATGAAATTAAAATAATATATTAAAGGATCATGGTTAGAGCTCCAATCCCATGAATTGAATTGAACATTCATGACTTTAATTATAACTCGCACATGCATGTTTGTACCTTTGGCAAGCAACTTGCCAATATCCTTATAATAACTACTCAAAGAACGAATAGCTAATGATACACACATGAAGCATGACATGTGATCTCTATTAAATTTTAAAAGAGAACTTTTAAAATTTCTTTAAGCAGGTAGCTAATCTGATATTAATGGCTCTGATACCACTTGTTAAGCCTTAATTAAAACCAATACCAAAAATAAAAAGACTACAATAATAAATTAAACTGACAATATTTGAAGCATACCTTGATTTGAAGCCATTAAAACTTTTCTTACGATAATTCTATGAATCCTGTGATAAAACTGTAGTAGTGTGTTGTGATAGGCATGCCTAGACTAAGGGTTCCCTCACTCTCCCTAACTTCTATGTGATGGCCATCAATGGGTAGCTTATTTATAAACTACTAATACTCTGGATAGGAGAGAGGGCCTAGCCTTAAAAACTTTATTAGACCCCCCAATCAAAGTGCCCTAATACTTTAAGCATGCTTTACACCTTGCATATTACATCACTAAAACAGTAATATTTATGAGACAAACCTGGGACCAATTGGACTGGATCGTACCAAATAATACTTTGGACTTTACTGGTCAACCTCAACCTCATTTTTCCAAAACATAAAATATCTCAATCATTGGTCACCTACAATTTTAATAAAAAAATTCTAGCATAGTGGCCATAACATCGGAAGACATATTTATAGTTTACATTCTTCTAGTTGGACACTAACCAATTATTTTTTAATGACTTCAATAGTTGATAAGTAAATTAAAGGATATTAATATCATTTTTAGCTTAGACCATCAATATGAGCCATGGCGGTTAATAACATTTTAGTTATACTCCCTATCATGTACTACAATATTAACAACCTTCATAAGATATATATATATAATCTTTTGTAATGTAATGACACCTGTAATTTGTTTTTGAGGAGATTTTCTGTTTATTAACACATATAATATGTACACATAAAATGATAAATAGAAAAGACATACACAAATAATACAATTTCACAAAAGAGTCAATTTTCATACTACACTTCATAGGGAAGAATCATCATCCTAGATTGCTTAAACAATCCATCCTAATAATATGTTCCTTGTAAACTTTGGGGCCCATCCTTTTTAATGGATTAATAATTATAAAAGTGATATTGAAATTTCCAATTGATACTTGTTGCTTTTGAACTCTTTCTCTAAAAATTGAGTACTTTAACTCAATATGCTTTATTCCACCAAAGTGCTTGTCATTCATTTATTTTCTGCACTTGGCTTGCTTCCTTATTTAGCTTTATTAGTTGTTCTTGTTTTTGCTTTTAGCAGAATTTTTAGGATTGTGCCTTATTTGATGTAGTCTTAGGATTGTTAAAGTTTCGAGGGCTTTAAATGACTAGAGTTTGGGTAGTTTTTGCTTGCTTGGTAGAAGATCCCCTGGAAATCCCCTAGTTCCCCTTAATCCCAAACTCGATAGAATTTCTAAATATTTTAGGAATTTAGGCCAATCATCCTCCTAACCTTCCCATTCCCCTAATGAATCCTATTTCACCTCATGATCACTGTGGGCATTAAGACCAAGATCATTTTAGACAAAAGCCTCTTAGACCGAGCCCACCTATAGAGGAGGAGTCCACTCTGAGGCAATTCTTCCTTCCCGATGCCTTTGAGTTTAATTTTGCTATTCAAATTCTGATTTGGGGGAGACAAACTTTGAAATCAAGCCTAATATGCTAGTCATGCTTCCTTGCTTCTATGAGAGAAGCAATAAGAGTCGTCTAGAGTATATTAAATATGGTCAATATCATGAAGAATAAAGAGATACCATCTATACCCAAATAAAAATTGATGTTTTCATAAGGAAGTCATTAAAAGCTTTCCACAAATTGAGATTTGGCCGTAGAAGGATTGATTTTGTTGAGATGAGTTCTACCCTTTGTGTCCTCAATGTCTCCCAAGAGGTCATACATCTAAGATTGTTTCCTTTCTTTCTTAAGGACAAGGCTAAGTCTTGGTTTCTTTCTTTACCTAATGGTTGCATCACTTCATGGGTCATGCTTCAATCGAAGTTCTTTTAGAAATTCTATCCCATTACCAAGACGGCTGACCTTGGGACCACTATTATGACTTTTTCCCAGTATGTTCTAGAATCTTTTGCTAAGGCTTGGGAAAGGTTTAAAGACCTTCTTAGACAGTGTTCGCATCATGGGTATGGTAGTTATGATCTATTCTAGTACTTCTTTCAAGGTTTAAATGAATAAAAGAGGATGATAGTTAATGTCACCTCTGATGGTGGCTTCTATACCTTGAGACTGACTGAGGCATTGGAAAAAATGGAGTTGATGGCCAAAATTTTTTTTCAAAACTTTGCTATGGATAGCTTTAGTCAGGGAAGTACTAAGAGAGGCATCAATGAGGTTAGAGAGATTTACCCGCTAAGGTAGAGGCCTTAACAAATAAGTTAAATCAATTGATTTCTTTGTCTCTTTCCTCTCACAGTCAAAGAACTAGTTCCATAGGTTTGTCTTCTACCCCTTTGGTAGTTGAAATGTGTGCTTTATGTTCTCAGTCGTCTCATGAGACCATAGCTTGCCCTTTTACACCCCAGTTTCCCGAATTTAGAAAAGATCAAGTGTGTGCTACTCAAGGTTACTCTCGTGAGTACAATCTGTACTCGAACACGTATAATTCGGGTTAGAGGGACAACCTAAAATTTAGAGACAAGGTTAGCACGAGTCTAGCTCACATCCCTAGGCCCCACTTCAACAGCGACCGCATCTTGCTAACCCTGTAGGGTTTTACAATGTTAATAAACCCAGGCTTTCAGTGCTCCTCAACCACAAGTACTACTTGTTCTCTCTAGTACTTAATCTCCTAGCAATGATGTGATGAAAGTTAATGCAGTTTATTTAGAATCAGTAGTAGGCATTAGCTAGTCAGCAGCAGGAGTTAGCCAATAATAGGTAAGAGATGGCTAGCTATAAGCAGCAAATGTCTAGGTTTGAGACACAATTAGGGTGGGTTGTCATGCAGTTGAGCATTAGAGACCCCAAGAAATTGCCTTCTCAACCGGAATTGAACCCTAGAGTCTAGTCCTATATCTCCACTAATACCACTTATCCTCCTCAGGGCTAGGCTAAGGCCGTCAACACTCTTAGAAGCAGTAAGATAGTGGACAATAATGTAGGAGTTGATTATGTAGTGCCTACACCTAGTGATTCTTTTGAGCCTAGAGAGCTCGATTATAGCCTTGTAGAGAGAGGCCCTACTAAAAGAGTTAAGTCTATTATAGACCATGGAAAGAGTAGTACTTCCTACCCACACTGAGAAAGAAAAGAGTCTATTGACGATTCCTATTTGTCCAAAAGTGTTGCACCTAGAGTTTGCTTCCTATCTACTTTAAAATGGCCTTCACCTAGTGACCCTAGAGCTTTCACCATTTCTTGTAGGATCCATGAGACCCAGATTGATCATGCCTTGTTAGATTTAGGGTCCAGTCTGAATCTCATTCCCTACTTCATCTATCAATAGCTAGGTCTAGGTGAGTTGTCCTTTACACATGTTACTCTTTAGCTAGTTGATAGGTTCGAGCGTAGACTTAAGGGTGTGGTAGAGGACGTTATGGTCTAGGTAGATCAGTTCGTGTACCCTGTTGACTTCATAGTATTAGATACGGATTCAGGTTATGATTCTAGACATACTACACTTATCTTTTTATGTCTCCCCTTCCTTGTTACAGTAGATACTATCATTCACTACAGGTTGAGGTTATTAGAGATGAAACTTGGAAATTTGAGGTCTACTATAAAGGTTGCCAAGGTAGTGAATAGGGCTAGTATAGGAGGAGAAAAGGATGGAGAAGAGTGCTTTAAGGTGAATGTTATTGATTCTTGTGTCAAGGACTTTGTAAAGAGGACTATGACCAATGGAGAAGATTTGAGAAAATTTGTGGAATTGTTATGTAGCTTTGACATGAAGACCTTAGAGCAAAAATGTGTAGTTTTCACCTCCTTAGTTGAGAATTCCATGATTGATAAGTCACTGGAGGTTATTCCTTCTAGCATTGATTGTAGTGATTATCCCCAATATTGATGTTGAGGTTGAATCCCCCTTAGTCAAGCCTAGCCCATCTTTAGAATTCAAACCCCTTCTCGAGCATTTAAAGTACACTTTTCTAGGCCTTAGTGAGACCTTTCTAGTTATCATAGCTTTCTATCTTTCTAGTGAGCATGAGAAGTGTCTCTTAGAGGTTCTTAGGAAACATAGGAAGGCTATAGGGTGGAAAATTGACGATTTGAGAGGTATAGATCCTTCTATTTGCATGCATCACATTCACCTTGAGGATGGAGCCATTCCTTCTAGGGAGATGCAAAGGATGCTATACCCACACATGAGCATAGTTAAGAAAAAGATCATTAAGCTCTTAGCAGGTATTATTTATCCAATGTTAGATAGTGAGTGGATTATCCGGATCCAAATACTCCCTAAGACGTCTAGGATCACAGTTACAGAGAATGAGAGAGAAGAGCTTATCCCTGTGTGTACTTCTATGAGTTGGAGAGTTTGCATTGACTATAGGAAACTCAACTTCAAAATTAGGAAGGATCATTTCCCGTTGCCTTTTCTAGACCAGATTTTAGATAGAGTAGCTGGGCATAGCTACTATTGCTTTTTAGATGGCTATTTTGTGTATAATTAGATTTCTTCTAGGGAGATGCAAAGGATGCTAAACCCACACATGAGCAAAGTAGTTAAAAAAGAGATCACTAAGCTCTTAGCAGGTATTATTTATCCGATTTTAGATAGTGAGTGGGTTATCCCGATCCAAATAGTCCCTAAGAAGTCTAATATCACAGTTGTAGGGAATGAGAGAGGAGAGCTTATCCCTGTGTGTACTTCCATAAGTTGAAGCGTTTGCATTGACTATAGGAAGCTCAACTCCAAAACTAGGAAGGATTATTTCCAGTTGCCTTTTCTAGACCAGATTCTAGATAGAGTAGCTAGGCATAGCTACTATTGATTTTTAGATGGCTATTTTATGTATAATTAGATTCCTTTTGTTTCCTGAGGACCAAAAGAAGACGACTTTTATGTATCCCTATGACACTTTTGTCTATAGGAGGATTCTTTTCGATCTATTTAATGCCCCAGCAATGTTTCAGATGTGTATAATGGCTATTTTTAGTGACATGATTAAGTGACATTTAGAGATATTCATGCATAATTTCTCAGTCTTTGGTGAAAGTTTTGACGAGTGCTTGAGTCACTTCTCTGTAGTCTTAGGCCGTTGTGTGGATAAGACCTTAATGTTAAGTTGGGAGAAGTCCTATTTCATGATGCAACAAGGGATAGTTTTGGGTCCTGTAGTCTCATCTAGTGGCATTCAAGTTGACCCAGCTAAGATGGAATTGATTGATAAGTTGTTTGTCCCAAAACGTGTTAAGAATGTTAGATCTTTTTTAAGGCTGTAGGATTCTATTGTAGGCTCATTACGGATTTTACCTATATAGCACGTCCCCTATCTAGGCTTTTAGCACAAGATGTCTCCATTGAGTTTGATGATGAGTGTGTTAAAGCTTTTAATAGCCTAAAATCCTTATTGTCTACTTACTCAATCATCCAGCCGCCTACCAATAGTCTTCTATTCAAGGTTATATGTGATACATCCGATTAAGCGATGGGAGCTGTTTTAGGTCAACAGCGAGATAAGTTGCCCCTTGTAGTGTATTTTGCTAGGAAGACTCTTGATAAAGCCCAAAAGAACTATGCCACCATAGAATAAGAGCTTCTAGTAGTTGTCTTCTCCCTCGACAAGTTTAGGTCATATATCCTAAGGTTTAAAGTGATTGTCTACACCGATCATGCAACATTGAGGTATTTGTTAGCTAAGAAAGAATCTAAGCCCTGCTTGATTATGTGGTTGCTCCTTCTTCAAGAGTTTGGCATTAAAATCTGGGATAACAGGTAAGAGGGGTAGAAAGAACTTAGTAGCAGATCAGCTTTCCTATCTTGTTAGTGAGTTTTCTAGTGATCCATCCCCTTTTCATGATTCATTTCCAAACAAACAATTGTTTCCATCTCTCATCTAACACCTAGGTTTGGTCACATTGTAAATTATCTTGCTACAGGGCATTCTCCCTTTGATTAGGAAAAAAGAGAGAAAGACAGGATCGTAGCACAAGTGAGACATTTCGTTTGGGAGGATTCTCATCTTTTCAACGTGTGTGGATCAAGTGATTCACCGGTGTGTGCTTGAGGATGAGTTCAAAAGCATTTTGAGTATGTGTCACTATAAGGGGTGTAGAGATCATTTTAGTGGGAGAAGACTGCCATGAAGGTTTTGCAATGTCGATTGTTTTGGCCCACTCTCTTTAGGGATGCCTAAGAGTATTGTAAAAATTGTGTTAAATGTCAACAATTCGGGTCCGTCTCTAGGAGAAACATGATGCCTTCATCCTCTATTATTCCATGTGAACTTTTCGATGATTGGGGTATAGATTTCATGCTTCCATTTCCACCTCTACTTGTCCAAATGGGTAGAGGCTATTCCCACACGCACTAATGACCCTAGAGTAATGGTGAAATTTATTAAGGAGAACATTTTCTCTAGATTTGGAGTTTTTAGGGTTTTGATTAGTGAAAGCGGTTTACACTTTCGCTGTAGGACTTTAGAGGCCTTGTTGAGGAGATATTCGATCACCTATATGGTTGCTACTCCTTATCACTCGCAAACTAGTGGACAAGTAGAGGTGTCCAATAGGGTGATCAAGCACATCTTAAAGAAGATGGTTAGACCTGATAGGAGAGATTGGTTTATTAGGTTGAATGATGGTTTGTGGGCCTACCGTACGACTTTTAAGACTCCCATTGGTATGTCTCCGTATAGATTGGTTTGTGGAAAAGCTTGTCACTTGCTGGTAGAACTTGAGCATAGGGCTTATTGGGCCATTAAGGCCTTAAATTTTGGTTTGGGATAAGTAAGTGAGAAAAGAAAGCTTGACCTAGCAAAGTTAGAGGAGCTTAGATTTGAAGCATATGAGAACACCAAGCTTTATAAGGATAGGGTGAAGAGGATTCATGATAAACACATTCTTAAGAAATCATTCTCTCCTTCTAATAATGTTTGGTTATTTAACTCACGTTTGAAGCTCTTTCCTCATGAGCTCAAATAAAGATGGGATGGTTCATATGAAGTGTTGGTTGCCTACCCTTCTAGAGTAACCAAGATCAAGATTTTAAAGGATGGCTTAGAGATGATAGTAAATAGGTAGCATCTGAAGCATGCATATGATCTGAGCATGGCTTGTGTGAAGGTTTTAATGCTTTAGGACCTATCTATAGAGGTTGAAGAAGAAAAGATGATCATTTAGCTTACAGCGTGATCGTCTAGCTTATGACGTGGTGGTTAGCACTGCTAGGAGACAACCTAGGTTAAAATTTTCAATTTTACACTTGTTTCATTTTCCTTTCTTTTTGTTTTCTTCCTTTTTTTTCACCCATACCAAAGCATTGAATCTCAATCCTTTGTCCCATTAGATACACCATTGCTTATTATTGCACATGTTAATGCAAACATGCATAAGCAATGCTACTAATCGTGTTCTCTTTGTGAGTGTTGGTGGTTTATAAGTCACAAGGTTCATAGTATGGTGATTATTATTGACATGGAGAGCTTTAAAGATAATGCTAGGTTGTATCTGTCCTTTCTCCACTTGTTCCTGATGTTTCTACCCTATCCCCACCACCCTTACTTGCTTTGTGATGCTAATTTGCTTGCTTATATGCTTCACTCTATTTGCTTGAGGACAAACAAAGTTTAGGTTTGGGGTGTGGGGGTTTGGTCTTAATGTTTTATGTTTTCTTAAGGTAGATTGCACTATTTGGTTAAAAATGGTGAAAATTTTTCAATTTTGATGCATATAGAGTTGTTTATTTCTTGGTTGATCGATGTTGGCCATTGTGATTAACTCAATAGATTGTTGAATATGAGAAGCATTGTGGGGAAATGAATGGAATGGATTGAAAATCGAGTCTTGGAGGGGATACCTATGAAAGTTGTGGGGAGTGAGGACTTCTAAGAATGCCCCTTGCAGCCATCCCATGGCTTGGTAGAAAAAGGTGAAGAAAAAAGGTTGTTGATATAAATGCCTCTTCCGTGATTGGTTCTTTTTTATGTGCTTTAGCGTTTCTTTTTCTTTTCTTCTTGTTATGCAATGCAAAGTACAAAAAATCCAAAAAAAATTTGAAAAAGGCAAAAACAGTGCAAAAAGATAAAATAATTTGAAAAAGGCAAAAACAGTGCAAAAAGATGAGAAACGAAGTTGAAAAAGTAAAAAAAAATATGGAAATTTGAGAAATCCAAAAGAATAAAAAAGTTTTGTGAATAAGTGTATAAATGACACAATGCCAACTTAGCACAAGTTATCCTCTTTGTATATATGTGAATAAGGCTTGTATAAGCCATTGTGTTTGTTTATTCTTTCGCTTCTTAACTTTAAGGCCTTATGCACAGTGAGGAGGCCATAATTAGTTGAGGGGGCACGAAATATCAACATCCTTTGTGTGTGAGTTAAAATCCTAGGCTTGTAGCGGTTTGGCTACTAGGGAAGTTCCCATGAGGTACGAGGCCCTTTATGAGTAGAGGAAGATCCAAAGAGACTTGGGGATCTCCCTACAATAGGAATGCCCCTTCATGCCTTTTAGACTAGCCTTGATAGCAAGTCAATCCCTTAGGTAACCCTTTCCATCAGCTTTAGAAACAAACTTAAGGTTGGGCTTGGTTAGGGACAAGCAAGGAAAAGGTTTAGGGGTGTTGATGTCTTGTGTTTTTGTGCATGTTTATGTTGCTATTTGTCTAAGTTTAAGAGGTGTTTTAATCTTTGAGAGATACATCAGTATAATTCATATACTAGAGTTAGGCTTAAGCATAAGCAAATTTACATAGTTGAGTTTAAAGACAAACACTACACTAATGCATGCTTATTTCCCATGTTTGGTGAGGTTAGGTCAAAGCTCAAGGCTTGGATTGATAACAATTTGATGTTGGAGTCAAGCTCGAGGTGTTTGGGATGTGGGAGAAGCATGAAAGAAGCTTTTGGAGGTAGCCAGATGAAGAAAAAAGTAGCCGGGATGAAACAGACGCAATGTGAGAAAAATTGGCTAGCTTTTGACCTGGCCTGTCAACCCCTCCTTCCAAGGCCAGTTAACCACCCTAGGTGACCAGACAGAATAGAGTGTTTGCCTATTTGGGCCAGTCGACTTCAAGGCTAGGTCGGTCGACTAGCCAAGGGCCCCGACTAGATGCGTATGTTGAACAATTTAAGCCCTTTTTCTGCCTTTTTTGAGCAAGTTTGGAACCTTTTTTTACCTCCAGTTCTCACACCCATTTCTCACACACCAAACCCTACCTTCACCCACCTCTAATACACATGCTAACATATATACGCACTTAGATTAAAGCTGTTCTTAGAGGATTACAACATCTTTTGTGGAGGATTTGCTCAAGTTTGTAAGGAATTAGGCAAACATGGAAGGGGAGATTTTTCAATCCTCTTTCTTTCTCTTTTATTCTATGCTTGAGTAGATAAATTAGGGTGAATAAACTTGTGTAATGGGTTGAATTACACTCCTGCTATGGGATTCTATTGGCTTATATTTATGCATACTTTTTTCTTGTTTTTGAAAAGCTTTATACCATTACTCGTCTATGTGTATGAAGTAATATTTGAATGAGTTGTATGTATATAGATTGGGTTGTATTTGCCATAGAACACTTCTATTCCTTAGATTTTGCATGCCTATGTGTGTGATTATGGATAATATGAAGTGCATTGGTTCTATTCATGTCTATATGTGTATGAAACACACCTTATAGTGAATACATGCTCAAATATTGCCACATGTTGATGCTTAAAAGATTCCAACGGCTTAACTCAAACTTGCTTGTGTTTGTATCATGGATATGACATCATATTCACAATGCCTTACCTTAGAACATGTAGGATAGAGCTTATTAGTTATCACTCCACTATAGTATCCCTAGAACAGCGATGCACAAGCTAGGACTAGTCTAGGTTGAGTCCCCTTTAGCTTTAAATCCAGCTAATAGAAGTCCTAATAGGTTTAGTTGACCTTAGTATCCCTAGGTCTTACCTTTAAATCCAGCTAATGGTTTAGGAACTAAGTTAGGTTCAATCTAGGACACCTAGGTAGCTTTCTAGTCCCTCTTATGGCCTTAGATACATAAGGACCATGTTGTAGCTCGAAGTGTGCATGCTTAGGGACAAACCTGCACCGAGTCCTAGGGTGTACTTAGGATACAACTAGTTGCTTAGGAGCTTTATTTAGTAAGCTAATGCCCGAATCCCATAGCAAAGAGGTAGAAAGTCATCCGTTCATAAGTATAGGTCACCCTGTCACCTTCTAATCAGTTTAATCCCCTCGAGAATATCCTAGTTCTTACCTTTTTTCCTTTCTCGCATTCATAGTGTAGTCTTTTATTTTCCTTTTAGCTCCATAAAATCCAAAAATGTATAAAAACTGACTAGTTTAGGTTTCTTTTTAAGCTTCCACTAGAACACACTAGCTTAGGATTTTTACACACTTTAAGCCTCTCTGTGGTTTGACACCTGCATTAATACCCCTAAGGATCGATCCATATGCTTGCAGGACCTTTAAGGGCGTGCACTTTCAAGGGCACATCAATCATCATATAGCTACATGATTATAGGGAGCGTTATCATTCATATTTGTCTTGGGGTCAAGATGACTCTTCCTATTATACCTCTCGTCATTATGAATATTCCCTTACAGCACTATCCTTTCCCATCTATTCTTCCTCCAAGTTTTTTTTTATGGTTATGTTTATACTAATTTTGATCAAAATACCTATCATTTCCACTCGGTTGAACCTTCTTCTTTTAGGTCTCTTTTAGCTAAGGATGAAAAATATGAATACCTCAAATCCCTAATTCATTCCAACCTTGAGAGGCTAAAGGAGTTAAACGAGCAATTATCTAGAGTAGTTAAGTGCTTGAATAGACAAGTTAAGAATGATCGACCTGTGAGTAAGGGAGTTGAGATACCTTTGGACTGGATTGAAGGGACAGGAGTGAGACCTTTAAATGAGGGAAATAGTGACGAAAAAGATGATGTTTCGGAGGAAGAGATAAAGAGAGAAGTGGGCAAAGAGTTTACACCTTGTAGTAAGGAAGAATATAAGCTTATAGTATATGGGTTCTTAATGACGATTCTGGGCATGTATTAGAAGAAGTGGTTACCCTATTCTCCCGTTCTTTCATCACTTCCCAATGAGTCATTTGAACCTACCTTTCCTTCTCTTCATACTTCTTAAGCACGTTTAGAGGATGATCTTGATGTTTTGAGTACTTCATTGCATTCTGCATCTACCTTTAGGATTTTTAGTGTGTATACCTCCCCTGAGCATCCACATTTGCATGATAAGGAACCCGTTGAGTCTTATTTTTCCCCTCCACCCTTGTCCAAACCAACCCTAATAGAGAAGGTTATGGAGCAAGTCTTTGAGTCAAGCATTAGTGATGAATTGAAGGAGTTTGACGAGCTCTTAGTAAGTGTTGATTTGGAGCCATCTATTAGAGAAAGCATAGTTTTTCCCCCAGGTGTAACATTTGAGGATGAAATGGAGGAATTTAAGAAACTTTTGGATGATTGTTATTCCACTTTTGACTGCACCATTCTTGATCCTAATTCCTTTTTCTCCAAATCTATTCCTTCAACTCCTCCAAATTATATCACTTCATTTGATTATTATTCCTCTCCTTTCATTGAGTCTCTCACTACTTTGGAGCTCATATTTGTGCCTTCTTTTGTGGAACACTTTCACTTAGGATTAAGAAACATTCTTCCCACATTGCATGCATTGGACTTTTCGTTGACTAATGGGAAGGGTGTGTTCTTAGCCCTTGATCAAAAGAAATAGGCCATGGGGTCGTTAAGTAGCAAGCAACTGGGGCATGTTTCTTCTCATTACTGCATGATCTTTACCACATATGAGCACACACTTTTCGTTGACACTTCGGGGTGAGATTTTGAAAAGGAGTGCCTTGTTCATTTATTGCTTTATCTTATGTGGCATGATCCTTTTCCTTCTACATTCTATGCTTTAATGATTATCCGATAAATTGTGCCATGCAATTTTAAACATGTTTTACTCTAAAATTCGCGCTCGGTTAGGAGTGATAAATCCAGCGCTACTAGAAGATACCCTAGGGTTGTTTATATTTTCCTTGTTCTTGTAGAATTTACACCTTTTTGGTTTTGTATATAGTATATTAGTTTTCTTTTCCTTATTCTTGCTTGTTTATAGTAGATTAGATTGTTTTGTTTCTTTTATGTTTTGATAGTTTTGGCTTTCTTTTGTTTGCTTGTATTCTTATAAGGTTAGACTTTTGCTCCCTTACTTGTTCTTGCTCCTTTCCATCATTTTTCCATTAATCTTATACCCTTTGCATACATCATTGTTTATCATTTCAAATGTCAATTGGAATTGCATAGTATCATCTACTAATCTCTTCTTTGTTTTTTGAGCATTTGCACTTTTCATGAAGGATAAATGCTAGAAGATAGATAGATTGTCTTTGGCATTTGTAGACGACATGGAAACAAGGTTGCATTCTTTACTTGTCTCTCTCTATCTCTTTCTACATTACCCAAATGTGTTTCATGTGCTTGCATGCTATTTGCTTGAGAACAAGTAAAATATAAAATAAGAGATAAAAATAGTTTATAAACTATAGACAACCAAATATGTTTTGGTTTTTGTTTATAGATTTTATAATTTAACCAAACACGTTTATAGTTTTTGTTTTTAATTGTAATTGATAGTTTTTTGTTTATGATTCTGGTTTTTGTTTTTAAAATTTTTGATAGCATTACCAAATGAGCCCTTAGGTTTGGTGGTGTGGTTGTTTATTTATTGTTTATATCATGTTTGAGGAAGATTTGCTTGCATGCCTTATTTGTGCTCAAAATGTGTTCAATTTTTTTGATTTCTTGCATGTTTTGAGTTGGTATATCTCTATGTTAGTTGGAGAGTTGGCTTTTGTTATTGACTTAATTAACTGCAGAAGATGAGAGTGTATTGTGGGGAGTGAATAGAGTATGGGATATGACCTATACTTTAAAGAGAATCCTTTTGAAAACTGTAGAGAGTGAGCACTTATAAGAATGCATCTCGTATTTTCCCCACAACTTGGTTGGAAAGAGTGTTTTTTAGGGTTGTTTATATAAGTGACTGGTGTCTTCTTACGAGTGCAAGTTTTAAAAGACCCGCAAGCATACGGATCGTGCAATACAGTGTTTACGAGTGCGGGTGTCGAACCACAGGGAGGCGTGAATATCGTGAATGTATCCTATGCTTGGTGTCCTAAAAGAGCTAAAAAGAAAGATCTAAACTAAGTGTACTTTTTCTCGTGAAGGTTTGGATTGTCGGGAGCTCTAAGTAAATGAAAGAAAACTAAACTATGAATAAAAACAAAAAGGGACGCAGGTTGATTAAGAAGAAACTAACAATTGGAAAGGGATTAGGGTGACTTGGACTTATGAATGGGTAACTCCATACTCAAAAGCTATGGGATTAAGGGATGATGGCTAACTATCAAAAGTGCTCTTAACTAGGTTGTTAGTTAGTGTCCTGATTTCCCCCTAGGACTCGATGCTGGTCCGTCCCTAGGCGACGTCTCCTAGAGCTACGACGTGGTCCTTATGACCTAGGGCCTTAAGAGGGACTGACTAACTTCCTAGGTGGCTTAGAATGAACCTACCCTAGTATCTAAACCGTTGGCTGGGTTTAAAGCCAAGACCTAGTGTTGCTAAGGTCGACTAAATCTATCCTGAAACCTATTGGCTGGATTTAAAGCCAAAGGAAACTCGACCTAGATTAGCCCTAAATTATACTCCGTCATTCTAAGATCACTACAGCAAGATTTGACTAACATTCATACACATGTGATATTGGAATTATGCTTGTTACTAGGCATGCAAATACGTATATAGACATGAATAAAAGCACTACCCACTTCATAACATCCATGTATAAACACATAGACATGAGTACAACATGGATTAGATGTGTTTAGTAACAAACAAACTTCAATTAATATATATGTACTCATCTAGGTATTTTATCAAACACATAGGCATGAATGAAAGAACACCCAATTAAACAAAACAAATCAAAACATATATATATATATATATATTCAGCCATCATATCCCATATCATAAGAGTATAAAATTAACCCATTACATAAGTTTAATCACCCTATACAAGCCTACTCATACATAATAGAAAATAGAATGAAAGAGATATAACGAAACTCCCCTTTCATCCTAGCGATTTTAGAACACAGCTTGTAAACAATCTCGATTCCAAAGCGTTTAAATCCTCCAACGAAGCTTGGTTCGTCGTGAAAAATATGTGAAAAGGGTGTGTGAGGCGGCTAGGAAATAGGGTTAAGTGTGTGTGAGGATAGGTGTGAAGTGTGTGTAAAAAAAACTCTCTGTGTTTTCTGCTCTGCATCGGGCTTTATTTATAAATTCGCGCATAGCTGGTCGACCGGCTTTCTTCAAGGGCTCTCTAGAGTGGCCGGTCGACCTAGCCGGTCGACCGGCTCTTGAAGGGGAGTCGTCCGGCTTTTCGAAGAAGTTCTCTGGAGTGGCCAGCTATTCTTCCTTAGCGTCCGGCTGACTTCCTTCATCCAATTTTTTCGTCATTTCGGCCTTTAGTCTTCTCCCTTAGACCCGTGCATGTCCTATCTTCATCACCTTTCATTGTTCAATTTTTATCTTAACCCAAAGTCACCTGAATCATTGAAAATAAGCTATTAGCGTAGCATTTTATCTCTTAAACTCACTATGCATAGTTGTTTACACTTAAGCCAATTCCTATCAAGAGTACTACACTAGTGCATCATTATAAGCATTCAACACCTCTAAAATATAAGTAAATGGCAATGCAAACACACACCAGATCACAACTCATCAGTGACCTTTTCTTGATTGGTTCTTTTAGTGTGCCTTAGTTCTTCTTTTTCTTTTATTTTTGTTTATGTTATATATTGAGAAAAAAATGCAAAAAAAAAAAAAGAAAAAATGTGAAAAAATTGAGAAAAAGCCAAAAAAGAAACAAAAAGATGAAAAAGTAAAGTGTGTTAAATAAGTGTCAACTTGACACAAGTATTCCCTTTTGTTATTTCGTTGTATTGTAAATAAGGCTCTTATGTCAACTTTGAGCCATTGTGATATATTCTTCTCTTCCTTGTATCTTTAGGGCTAAGTGTATGTTGAGAGACCGTGTTAGTTGATAGGGCACAAAATATCAACATCTTGGGTGCATGAGTTGTAATCTTAAGTTTGTGGTGGTTTTAGCTACTTGGTAACTTCCTAAGGGGTACGGACCCCTTGTGATCAAGAGAAGGATCCGAAAAGGCTAGGGAAACTCTTACACAAAAAGAATGACCCCTTATACCCCTTGAAGGCAAAAAGATAGCAAGGCAATGGAGCCAGCAAGTCTTTGAAAATTATATGGATAGACTTCGTTTAAGCTTTCTTGGGGACAAGCAAGGGAAAGGTTTAGGGGTGTGTGTCACTTATGCATGTTC
The DNA here is from genome assembly GCA_028554755.1 of Cordia subcordata. Taxonomy (NCBI): domain Eukaryota; kingdom Viridiplantae; phylum Streptophyta; class Magnoliopsida; order Boraginales; family Cordiaceae; genus Cordia; species Cordia subcordata. Next base: position 10,910,063 of record JAPTOF010000007.1, on the reverse strand, counting down.
GTACATAGTGTTTGCATGCACGTTGAGAGGTGTTTTAGAGCATAATTGAGTGCATTTAGTATAGAGTTTCTGCATAATTGTTAATATTTGTACATAATGCATTTAGATGCATAAATACTATACTAAGTGTTATATTTTGTGTTTTAGGTGAGTCTTGGGATAGGTCGAGCTTAAATGAGGAAGAAACGAGAATGTTAAAGGCTAGAAGAAGATTGGAGACCAAATTAAGCTATCGGCTGGGGTTGAAAGAAGTACTGGTCAGCTAGTTATTCTTGAAAGTGAAGTTTGGAACTAGTACAGGTCAGTCGGTTATTCTAGTGAGCCAAAAAAAAAAAAAAAGCACTGGTCGACCCCCCTTGTTGTCTGCTAGTCGGTAGGGTCCTCCAGTACTCGTGCTAGAGATCCTACAAATAGCTTGTTTTAAAATCCTAACCCTGTCCTATTTCACCAAATGCCCTAAACCACCATCTAAATCCTATAGTAAGGTAGGATTAAAGCATCTAACAATGATTTGAAGGATTTGTATGGATTTGGAAGCAATATTTAGGGGAGTTCTTCTTCTTCTCTTTCCATTTCTTGTAAATATGTTGCTAAATTATGCTAGATATTTGGGTATTTGTTGTTGTATATTAGATTATGATTTTGAATAAAGAATTTGTGTATGTCTTTGGCTTTTAATACATGCTTCTTTACATTGATTAAGTTCATGAATCAATATATTTATGTGTTGATAATCAAACATTAATCAAACATGTCTATGTGTTTGTTAAAATGACTAAGTAAAGATATATGTGTTCTTTTGTGCTTAAATGCTATTGGTAGTGATGTCACCTTAGCCTTAATCCATGCTAACAGCACAAGCCCTATTTGCAACTATGTGTACTGATTAATATGGTTAATTAATGACTTAGTATGATAGGAGTATACCTCTAGTATGAAACAATACTAATAAGGTGCCCACTAGCACTAATTAATGCTCCAATAGTCTAATCTTTAGTCTGAAACAATATTAATAGGTTAGTCTCTTGAGTAGGATGTTAATCAACACTAAAGAGAGCAATCGAGCAATACATAGACTGAATCATTATTATAGCCTGAGGCTAATTGCAACACAATCACCCTAGATCCCCTTCTACATTGTTAGGCTTCTATTTCTTAGCTTGGCACCTTAAGTTTCTCAATTGGCTTAGGATAGATTTAGGTTTAATTTTAAAGCCCTTTTTTATAAGAAAGACCAAAAATATACCAATACACATACGTAGCTAGTTTTAGGCACTCGCATATATAGAAGACCGGATTAAGGTAGACTCCCTATTGAGACGATACCCACACTCGAATTCACTATACTACGAACAATCCATATGCTTGTAGATGTAAAACATGGTTGTATTTCTGATTCATTTCCACAAACCATCAGGTTAAAACACGATCACTTCCTTTTTTAGTAACGCTTAGAAGTGGAAGCCTGAGTGAGATGTGTATGACCTGAAGGCTTCATGATAGCCTCTGCTACCTAGAGCTCCTTCATCAACTTCGTTAGATTCATGTTCAAATTGCCCACACTATAGTTGAGCTTGAACTGATTGAACGATGGTGGAAGACTCTCTAAGATCATGTTTACTTACGATTACTCATCAATGTTTTCCCCTAGGATCTTGGCAATACTAAGGCACTCCATCATCTTGAGTTATGCTCTGTGACAGGTGCACCCTCTGCCGTCTTGGTGGTCATAAGTTCTCTCAAAGAAGCTTGCCTAGTAGGCCTACTTTGGTCAGCAACGATGAAAAATAGCAAAGTCATGATCTTTCTAGCAATCTCCATGTTTTGATGCTTATTTTGTAGAATGTTTGACATAAAGGCCAACATACAGCACTTAGCCATGCTATTGGCCTTTTGCCATTTTTTATCAACATCACGCATAGAGTCAGAAGAGTTCACTCTTACAACATGACAAGGAGTAGTCAAGACATGCTTGTACTCCTCGGTGGTGAGTACTATGTCCAGATTTCTTTCCCAATCCACAAAATTCAGATCAGTGAGCTTATGCTTCCTCGAATTTCTTTCTAATAGACTAAAGGAAGTCATACTAGATATCAGACCAGAGATCATAATTAATATCAAGCAATAAAATAGGATACATGATTAACATGTATGTAACAGTAAAAAAGAACAACATATATCACACTTTTTACATCATTTGTCATTTTGTAGCTTAACCCTCGAACTATAGTGATGTAATAGTGTCCCAACCTTATCATACAAACTCTATTGGTGGGACAACCAAACTATGAGTTAGGCTTAGCCTATGTGGATAATGTTTATCTCGATAGACTCTATCTAATAGAATCGAATCACTACTTATTTGACCTCTCAAATCTCCTAGAGGCCTTCATCGATAGGGTGGCCAAACCCATGATTCAATTTAAGTCTAATTAACCACTCCTTAATGTCTCATTCCTTGTCATATATCTCGACTTGAGCCTCTGATGGGGTAGTAACCCCTATCCCTATGCCATGAGATGGTCTATGATAGTGAACTCCATCGTTGGGATGGCCAAACATCATTAATGCCCTTATGAATGTAAATTGTAAGTCCACCTTGTCAAATCTAGGTACTTGCGACACCCTCTGATGGGGAGGTCAATTACACTTACTCTTGATGTAAACCAAATGTGAAAGGTTGTGGGGTTTTCCATTCCTCTCTCCCACTCAATATTTTAATCTTGAGGGTTTTTTAATCCTCCATTTATCTCAGCATTTTATTTTACATCTTAACACCCTTAGGATTTGCTGCATTCCACCTTGTGTTACTAAAACACTATTGTTACCATAAATGTATCAAACCTATATTCGAATTAAAATCCATAGGTAGGCATGCTTCTAGTTATCTTGATAAGTCCATTGATTAATTAGCATGAAAAAATGGGTAAATTGCCAATTACATGCATGGCTTCTTTATGGTCTTTAATTACCAAATAATTAGCCTAAACAGTCTCAAGGGACTTATCAAACTCAAGCCAAAACAAGATTCTAGGATTAGCCAGCTTTAAACCCTACTTGGGTGGACATATTGCTATGTGATAGTTTGCAATAACCATATATACAATCAAACATGCATATAAATATCACAAAATAAACATCCATAGCAAAATTAAATGGTCCTCAATCGATGGCTCCTTGAAAATAAGCCCTAGGCTTAAAGCCCAAAGTAATCAGAATGCCAAAAACATCAAACAGTTGCAAACTACTCCTACTGGCTGACCTTTACAGATCTACCAGTTGACTGGCTTGGTCAATCTATATAAATAGTGAGCAAAACTTTCTACCAACTGAGCAAACCGGTTGACCAATTCTTCTAGAAAGCTTCCAGGCATTACCAATCGAGGTAGGGGCTTCTATTAGTATTAGTTGACCAATTTCTCCAAAACGTCCTAAACTTTGTGTACAGTAGCTATTTTGGATCAAAATAATTACATTACAAGGAATTACATAGAAAATCAACCTATATAAGCTTCATCTATGACAAAAAAACACAAATGTGGCCATAAAATACAAATAATTTCTATTCTTATGCTTCTCTCAATTTAAAGGTACAATAGCTTTTTATGCAAGAAAATAAAACCATACATTCAAACCTTTGATTAGGACCAATATAACATATATGATGCAACCACAAAGGTTAGCCACAACGTATTCACCCTAGAATCATATAAGTCTTGCATCCAAAAGACTATTTCACCTCAAGAAACTTATTACTATGTTCTTGGCTAAAAATCTGTGAAAATAGAGCCAAACTCTGATACCAATTGTAAGGACCAAGATTTTGTTGGGATTGTATACCCTAAAGGTCACTTGTACATGGATAGTGAACTACACATTTGATCATTGTTTATGTTTACGAGCACTTCTTACATATATTATCTCTGGTATATGTGTGATACATTATGTAAAAGTCTAATGATATAATTCAATGACTTGGATACACAGTGAGGCTAGATGCACAGTATGTCCAAGTCTAGTTTTAGATATATTATAAAGACGTCCATAGTTGGATAGTAGTATTGGGCACTCTACCGAGATAAGGTTATAGTAGGCAACTCTCCCAATAAGGGTGATCTACCTAGGTCATTGAAGGGTCTTTCCAGAATTCACATTTAGTGTGTGTGTCACGCATTGGACATGAACACCATGAGTATGTCTTCTAGAAATATGCCATCATATATAGAGGACAAGACACTTACTATTTTCGAGTGACCGATGCTCTTAATCTTGAACATGTGAGGATAAACGGGTGAAGTTAGGGTGTAATACTTTGATACACCATGAGAAGAGGTCTTAAGTGATAAAATTGTCTGTTTTGTATGCTGGGCATTGTATTCTAAAAATAAAGACATGCACATACAATAATAGAGTTTATATGCCCTCTTGGATTTGTCTTATCAGTCATCATAAATCCAGATCTAGTGATATTACCCTTCAGGTGTATATCAATCATTTAGCTTGTAGGTCGCCCCTTAAATCAAGAGATCCATGACCAAATGGTGATCACTTTATCGAACTAGAGATTCCAAGATTCCATATGTAGTCTTAGAGGTGATGGTGCCTTTTGACCGGCCTTGACTATGGGTGGACATAGAGAGGTAGTTTGGCCAATTTACTTGGTTAGTTAAAGATAGTGGTTACTTGATGTAACCTATTTCTACTTAGCCAGTAGTTATCCTTGGAGTCAGCTTTAGTCTTTTGGTGGAAATAGACTGAGGTCAAAATGGCTTTAATATCACCAAAGTGGTCGCAAGAGCATTTTGGTCATTTTGAGAGCCAAGGGTAATTATATCTTTTGGTTCCTTCACTAGTCATATTTCCAATGAATGTAATTAATTAAGATTATCTAATTATGTGGATTCTTTATTGAGATATAAATTTAATAGAGAAGGAGAAAGGATTTTATCTAAGTTTTTCCTTATTAAATTTATGGGCATCTCAACAGGACAAGCGGGTCCTATGGAATTAGATCTTATAGAGTAGGAGAGAGAAATGAATATCTTGGGTAACTTTGTTAGGATTGGAATTGCTATACCATAGTCTATAGATCATCATGCTTTTAAAAATATTAAAGAACATATCTAATATGGTGGCATAACAAGCAGTAAAAAGGTATTTACACACATAAATAGGGGTGGATATCGAAATAGGTTTTCGGATAAGTGGGTTTTATGGATTCAAGTTTTCAAGTTCAAATGACGAAGATTAAAACCCAATTGGGTAGCATAGAAGTAACTATTCGGCCGCATATCGGATTTTCGGATGTCGCATTTGGATTTTTGGATACTTTGTTGTGTTAGAAAATGTTGAGTTGCTTATATCATCTTGAAGTCATTACAAGAACAATAATCTTAGTTACTAAAAATAGACAAAATTAAAAACATTAATTTTAATGTGCAAATTAAAATTCTAAAGTATTAAGTTATTAATTAACTACTAGAAAAAGAAAAGAGATTGTTCAAAATGACGATAGAAAATCAAATCTTTTTAAAATACACTGGCATTTCCATCATTTCTACCAATCGATAAAAGGAAAAATTAACAGATACTAACCATACAAATATATTTCCACATTTATCTAACTTAAACATAACAATTATTTATGCTAAAATAAATGTTACATTTTGTTAACTCTAGTTATATTACTAAATTCAATTATCTAACTTATTCATAAAAAGCTTAGTTATGTTATTTAACTTCTCGTTTCTTTTGTAGAGTGCATTTTTTTCTCTTTCTTATTTGTTTATTTTAATACAATGTATTATATAACATGTGTGTTTATATATGTGCTATATTAGAATATTATGGTGAATGATTCATTATGGAGTGGTGTGTGAGGTGTGTGTGCTTTTCAGGTTTTCCAGATCGGGTTCGGATGGGAAAAAATTATCCAAACTATTACCCTATATTTGGTAATTTTACTGGATATTAGATTTGGATATATCTAACCCTAAAATTTTTGTAAATTTTCCATCTAATCAGGTTCGGGTTTGGATACATGACGCAAATTTTGACTCTTGCACATATGCACAAGATGGTTAAACATATAAGCAAGACGATGACATGAAGTACCTTCAAGAAGTTGAAGATCTAAGTGGGTGGTCTCTTTGCTTTGTGTAAACTCTACGAAAAGAGCCTTCTAATTAGACTTCTTCACTATTATCACCTTTCTAGTGCTAGAATATGTAGTGTTATGTAGTGGCCAAGCACCTAGGAGAGCTATAGCTGAAGATTTATAGAGTAGTTTGTTTTCTTAGTGTACTAGGTGAAAATTCCAACACGCTTTTATGAAAAAGGCAAAGAGACTTAAAGACTATAATTGTTGTTAGCTCACTATTTATAGTGCACAATGACCCTAATTGGGTAAGTTCCTAGAAACAATTAAGTTTCCAACTATACCCTTTCTAGAAATGAAATGCGTCTTATGGATAAGATATCCAGGATATTTCTTTCTCTCTTCTACTCCATAATGTCTAATTCCATGGGACCCACTTAGCCTATTGAGATGTTCATAAATTTAATAAGGAAAAACTTGGATAAAATCCTTTTTCCTTCTCTATTAAATTTACATCTCATTAAAGCATCCACATAATTAAATGACCTTATTTCATTACATCCATTGGAAATATGATTAGTGAAGGGACCAATGGACATAATTACTAATACCATGAGACTCAAATACTATGTGTGTGGGAAGTGTGGGATGAGAAGGAAAGATAGGCTCATGTGACTTAATGGAAGGCGTTGAAAGCTTAGGATGATATGGTGACACTTCCTCTAAAACATATCCAAAGGAGTCATCAAGAACCAAATTATCATCAAGCTCATTCTTATTCTTACTACATGCTGTGATCTCCCTACCAACCTCTCTTTCTAATTTTCTCTCTCTAAAACACCATCTTATTCACCACTAATTTGCTCTTCTCTAGCACTATGTCCTTTCTCTTCATCCCAGTCTAAAGGTTTCTTAGTGCTTTCAACCATAGGTTTCTTACTCTCAATTTCTTTCCTAAAGCGCTCAACTTGATAGTTGATTTATTTCATCAATTCATCTGGTCTGTCTTTGTTAGATTGGAGGAGGGATAGGAGATAGTCAATCTTTTCATCACGTGAAAGAGACCTAAAAAATGAAAGTTCATCCGAGTTGGAATGTTAAACATCTTGGTTGGAACACTACAAGCATAACTATTATAATACACAAAAGGTAGGTGGGTAAAGATGGTGTGAAGGATGGACTCTCATTGCTAAGAGGTGGGTCAAATGAAGAGTCATCTTGACCATAATATGAAAATGCATGAAGCTGCTCCCTAGAATCATGATAATAAGATGTGTATGCATGCAAGGGCACCTGATTGCTAAGGGCGTTCTTGGACGTTGCATGCAATCGGGGATAAGGGTGGATGGTGGGACAAGAATTAGAATCATCATTGTAGCTTCCACAAAGATTGCAATAATTACAATATGCATCCCTCTAATCATGGTTTCTAAATGAAGATGCATGAAATGATGCACGACTATATGGTTAATAGTTGGCATTAACCCAAGACGGGGGATTTGCACGGGGACAACAAATGGCTCTATGCACATAACTTCCACATAAGCGACAAGCGTTAGGATCCAATTAGGTGGTGGGAAAGGGGATACGAGTGACCACCATGATGCATTAGGATCATTAATGATTAATTGACACAAGTAAACCTCTTATCAATTCACAAGAAATTTTTTTTTGAGAATATTCTTTTATTTAGCAAATGAGGAAAACAAAAAAGATAAAACAACACGCAACTAGCTAAGACACAAAAAAAAAAGAACCCAAATAATCGTGCCTCCCTGGCAATGGCACCAAAAACTTAATATACTATTTGGGAGTACAAGCCTAAATAGCCCACAAGTACACAGGTTGCATGTAGTATGGTGTATATAATTATAGGATCGAATCTACGAGGAGGCCAAATGTGCGTGGTACCCTAAGCTAAGTACGTCCTAAGAAGCTACGTGTTAGGACCTAAACTATAGTATTTTTGGGTTTTTGGTTTAAAGTGATCTCAAAAACATAAGTCTATTGTAAGGGAAAGAAAATAAAAGGGTATAGGTGTAAAAGGGGGAAATCAAGCGATCTAAGGGGAGCCAAATGACGAAAATAGGGGATTAAGGCGATCACGACTTACAAATGGGTGACTATTACATTCTTGTTAGGGTTGTTTGATGAATTGTTTAAGGTGCCCTTAACTAGACCTCTAATATACCTTCTAATGGAACCTTGGGACTCGGTGTAGGTCCATCCTCAGGCACATCTACCTAGAGTTATGGCGTGGTCCTTATGTCCTAGGCATTAGGGCAAGTTAGTTAGGGTTCTAGTTGACTTAAATCGATCTAACCCTTGCGTCTATGCGTATGGATCAACTATGCACACTTATATAGTGTAGTACTTTATCTATAAGCTCAATTATGCACACTTATATCCTTGCATGTACAAATATGATATAAATACTATACTAAGCTATCTAATAGCACAAAACACCTCTAAACAATTATGGAAATGTATGTAGGATCGATAATATTAATGTGGTCTATCGTAGTCCATATTTTCAAAAATACTACCAAGAAAACATGCTAGAAAAAAAATAACTACATAACACACACAAGAACATGCTTAAGAACATATAGAACATAACTAGTATTTGCAAAATATGTAAAGCTAACCTCTTGAAGTATGGGGCCTTTCATGAAGCTAAAACCGTCATGAGCTTTGTTCCCGCTTCACGAACAAGGCCACAAAAAAAAATTTACTATAAGGGTGTCACAGTACACAACTCCCTAGTCTTCTTCCCTATGGTTAAAGAGACTTTTCTTAAGAGAACAACCTTTTGTGTAGGAAGAAGCAAAGTAATATGCTCTTGAAAATCTAGAGCAAAAAAACCACACAATAAGTGTGTACTATGATTTGTAGTATTCTCTTGCCAAAATGGAAGAGATCAATTACAAAATTTTTGGATGCTAGAAACGGTTTGAGGTCTTGCCTATTTATAGAAAAAGTTTGACACCTAAACCTTGTAAACTTTCCATGTGAGAAACTTTTTCCTAATAGTAAATGTTTGCCATATATCATTGAAGTTACTTGTACAATTTGAATTCTTCATGTAGTAACTTTCTAGCACATGTCTTGGAAGATTGGGCCAAGGTCGCAATCTAAGCCTAACAGATAGTCCATAATCCATGTGGACGCCCAAGCCTAATAAGAAACTATTCAAGCCCAATTAGGTTATCTTGGACTCTTAAAAAAGCCCAAGCCCAATTCCAAGCTTTGGCCCAATAAAGCTACTACCACAATATGGAATTTGCTCTTTCAGGATTACTCTATCAAAGTATTTCAACTTGGGAAGGGACCAAGAAGACACAATTAACCTTGGCTTCCAAAAATAATAAAAAAATGTCCTTGCCCGATCTAGGCGACATAATAATTATTTTAAACTCTGATCTATTCCACCATAAGATCAAAGTTGCACTCCAAGAATAATTGCAATTACCTAAAAGCTTATCACAAAAGAATGTGAACTTTGTCTTTGACCTATTAAATAACCGACCATAATACCCCTCTTTGTATACCCACAACCAAGACCGATCCTTTGGCTTGTGTACTATCACCTCCTTAGCTGTATCTTTTTTCCGTTGGGTTTCTTGTCCTATTCCCAACCATCCTTGGTCATGGAATCTCTTGATCTCGAGAGTGACCCTCAAGCCATATGACCGATACACCCATAAAGGTAATATCACTAGATCTAGATTTGGATGATAAATATGGACAATCCTAAAAGGGGCACATAGATTCCATATTGTATATGCATGTTCCAATTAATTAGAAATTTAGCGCTCAAAGCACAAGGCTGTTGATCCTAATAAATAAGATCTCACCCACGGTGAATCAAAGTACCAAACCCTAACTTCATTAGTTAATCCGCATATGCTTAAGATTAAGAGCAATGATCATTTAGTAGCAGAGAGTATCTTGCTTTCTTTCTTTGATAGTATGTCTCTAGAAAACATACTCACAATGGTCCTATCATATACGTGACACACGTACTATTGAGACAAATCCGGAAAGTCCTTTAATGACCTAGATAGATCACCCTCGATGAGGAAACTTACTTAATATAACCTTATCCCGGTAGAGTGCCCAACACTACCATTCGGTTACGGACTTAATTTATAATGTGACTAAATCTAGACTTGGACCTATTGTGCGTCCAGCCTCATTGCGCAACCAAGTTATTAGTTCAAGTGAAAGGACCTTTATACATACATCAATAAAACATACCAGAGATAATATGTAGGAAACTCATAATGCCATTTAACAAAATGATTATACATTATTTAACATCTAAAATGTTATATACAAGTGAGCTTTAGGACATACTAATCCTAACAATCTCCCACTTGTACTGAAGATCACTTCTGCACAACCTAATACCCATAGACTCTAAATTTGTGGTAAAAATTTTCTCTGGAAGAGTCTTTGTAAATGGGTCTGCCAAGTTTTCTGCTAAAGCTATCTTTTCAACTACAACATCTCCTCTCTAGATAAACTCACAGATCAAATGATATTTTCGTTCAATATGTTTACCCTTTTTGTGATTCCTGGGCTCTTTTCACTATGAAACATTACCATTATTGTGGTAATATAACGTTATCGGTCTGTGAGCTACTGGCACAGCCTTTAAGTCTAAAAGGAACTTTCTTAGCCATACTACCTCTTTCGCAGCCTCAAATGTTGCTACATACTCGGCCTATATGGTAAAGCCAGCAATACAATTTTACTTCACACTTCTCCATGAAATAGCTCCTCCTAACAAAGTGAAATCATATCCAGAAGTAGACTTCCTGGATTCTCTATCAAACTTGAAATCCGCGTCTGTATAGGCTAATGGCGTTATCCTTGCTGAAATTTGAATATATGCTTAACTGCAACCCAATGTGCCGTTCCAGGGTTTGACTGATATCTACTAACCATGCCAATAGCAAAGTAAATATCTGGTCTAGTACATAACATGGCATACATGAGGCTTCCAACCACAGAAGCACAAGGAACTCGTTTCATGCTCTCTATCTCCTTAGGTGTTTTAGGACATTGATCCTGAGATAGATAAACTACATGTCTAGAAGGTAATAAGGCCTTCTTAGAGTTTTACATGTTAAACTTAACCAATATCTTCTCAATACATGAAGCTTGAGATAGGGCTAGCCTTCTGTTCTTACGATCTCGCATAAGCTTGATGCCTAGAACATAACTAGCTTCTCTTAAATCTTTTATTTGAAATTGAGTAGAAAGCCAAACCTTGATGGATGATAACATCCCCACATCATTTTCAACTTTCTCATAATTGATCCTTTCTTTCTGAGTATAAACTTTCGCCACCAACCTTGCTTTAAAGGTTTCAACTTTTCCATCAACTCCTCTTTTCCTCTTGTAGACCTATTTGCACCCTATAGGTTTTACCCCTTTAGGTATAATTACAAGATCTCAGACTTTGTTAGAATATATAGATTCTAACTCTGAATCCATTTCCTTATGCCATTGGTCGGCATCTATGTTGGAAACTGCTTCATCATAACTTGTGGGATCCATCAACTGATCCTCTGAAGAAGTCTAAAAGGACTCTCTACAGTATTTATCAAGAGGCCTGGATATCCTCCCACTATGATGAGGCTCTGATATATTAGGTGTAATATGCTGTTCCTTTTCATTTACAGTTACCAGAGGTGTTACTAGAGATTCTTATGAAATCTCTTCTAGAACAACTTTAGAATCTGTTATTTTCTAGATCATTTCACCATTCTCTAAGTATCTAGCATGGGTGCTTATAAACACCTTTTGCTCGTTAGGATTATAAAAGATCCCACCTCTGGTTCCCTTAGGATACCCAATAAAATAGCACAACTCAGATCTTGGTTCCAACTTTGAAGCATTACTATTACGTAAATAAGTTAGACAACCCAAATGTAGAGATGATTTAAACTAGGCTTACGCCTGGTCCACATTTCTTGTGGTGTCCTAGGTGTTGATTTAGATGGTACCAAGTTCATGATGTATGCTGCTGTCTCAAGGGCATACCCCTAAAAAGATAAAGGCAATAATGCATGACTCATCATTGACTAACCATATCTAATAGTGTACGATTTCTTCTCTCTGCTACACCATTTTGCTGGGAAGTCCCTAGTTCAGTCAATTGAGACACAATCCCTTCTTGTGTAAGATAGTCTCTGAACTTACCTGAAAGGTGTTCGCCACCTCGATCAGACCGAAGGGTTTTGATACGTTTATTTAATTTCCGCTCTGCTTCAGCCTTGAACTCTTTGAATTTCTCAAAAGATTCAGACTTGCATCACATTAGATATACATATCCATACCTAGAGTAATCATCAGTAAAGGTAATGAAATACTCATAACCTCCTCGTGCTGGTTTGCCCATAGGACCACACACATCGGTATGAACCAATTCCAATACTTCTTTGGCCTTTTCTCCTTTAGAAGAAAATGACCGTTTGGTCATCTTTCCTTTGAGGCAAGATTCATACGGAGATAGATCTTTGAGATCTAATGAGCTAAGATGCCCATCCTCGACTAATCTCTGAATTCGCTTTAGACTAATATGTCCTAAGTGTAGATGCCAAAGATAAGCATCATTGGTCAAAGAAACCTTCATTTTTTGGGAATTAGTTTGTTCTATATTATGCAGTGAGTTTGTAATAGGTTTTATATAGAACAAGTTATCATGCATGCTACTGGAACAAATAATATTTCCATCTCTACTGATATCAACACAAGAATGAAAATTAATGCAAAAACCATCTAATATGAATTGCAAAATAGAAATAAGGTTTTTACGTACATTCAAAACATAATAAACGTTGTTCAAAAATAACTTCCTAATGCATGGAAAATTTAAGCACATTCCTCCCACTGCAGCAGCCCATAATTTTTGCTTTGTTACCCATCCTTAGAGCAAATTTCCCTTTAGCTAGTTCTTTCATTTCCTGAAACCAATGCAAAGAATTACAAATATGGTTAGTGGCTCGAGAGTTACATTCCAAGAATCAATAGAATCAACAACTAAACAGGTTTCAATGTAGAATAAAATAGGTGTACGTATCTAGTCTCGTGCCAGGTATTTCGGGCAATCCCTTTTCTAGTTCCCTTTCTAGCCACACTTAAAGCATTTGCCCTTAGGCTTTTCACCTGTTAATTGTTTGGGTTGTTCACCATTTTTCTTCTTTTTCCCTTGACCACGTTTTTTCTTCCCCTTTCCTTTGAACTTTTTCCCTTTCGGGTTAAGTCTAGAAGTGGATGCTTGAACTATGTTTACGTGGCCTTTATTTTTTGTTATGGCTTCTACTGCTAGGAGCTCTTTCATTAATTTCGTCATATCCATGTTCATTTTGCTCATATTATAATTAAGCTTGAACTAGGTGTAAGACGGTAGTAGAGTCTCCAAAATCATGTCTACCTTTGACTGTTCATCTATGTTTGCCCCCAGGATCTCGGTAGTATTGAAGTAATCCATCATTTGAGCATATCTCTGACAGATGTACCGTCTGCCATCCTTTAATTCATAATTTCTCTAAGAGCACCTTGCCTTGTGGGCATACTCTTATCGGCAAACATACGAGACAGTGAGGTCATGATTTCTTTTGCGGTTTCCATATGATGATGCTTGCTCTGCAAAATATCTGACATAGAAGCCATCATATAGCACTTGGCCATACTATTGGCCTTTTGCCATTTTGCCTCAGTATCTTTTTGGGATTCAAAAGAGTTTGTCCTCACAATAGGACAAGGAGTTGTTAGGACATACTTGTACTATTCTGCGGTGAGTACTATGTCCAAGTTCCATTCCCAGTCCACAAAATTCGGTCCAATGAACTTATGCCCTTTGAGAATTGTAGCTAGTGGACTGAACGAAGACATTTTTCTAGATATATAACAATATAATCATAATTATTTTATGAGTATGGGATTGATGCATGTGTGATATGTATGCTATCTTTGGAAATAAAACATACAAGTACTTTTACATCATTTGCCTTTGAGTAGATTAACCCTTAAAGTACTCGATGTAACAGTGTCTCAACGTTCTCACAAGGACTCCACCAATGGGATGGCTGAACTTATGAACGTTAAGTTAAGTGCCACCGCTTATTTGAATTGACAATTATCTTGATATGTTCCAATTTGAATAATTCAATCATTGTTTCATTTGGCTTCTTAAATCAGATAGCGAACTTTATCGATGGGATAGTCGAACCTACGATTTAAGTTGAATGTGTACCCATTCCTTATGTTCAGTCGCCATAACATTCTTGATTTAAGCCCTCCAATGGGTGACTTTAATCAATATCGCGTGAGGCGATCTTTAGTGAAGAATTCCACCGATAGGAAGGCCAAACTCATTAACACCCTTTTTGAATAAACATTTTAAATTCACCTTGCTAATTCTTGATAAAGTGTAACCCTCCGTTGGGGAAGTTAATGACATTTACCATTAGCTTGAATCAGACATGGAAAGCAGTGGGGTATTTCCAGTCCCCTCTCCCACTCAATATTTTAACATGAGGGTTTTCTCTATTTTTGGTATTCTCATTTTTTGTTTTAGATCTAAACACTCTTTGGATTTGTGAAACACTTTGGTTTTTGCGAATCCCCTTTGTATTACTAAAACATTACAATACCATAATAGATTACTTACATAAATTTGGGTGTATAGACCCTTAGGTTGTTATATTTTAAATCTCAAGTTAAGTTTTTCATTTTTGTCATGAGATTGCATGGCATCTTTAGACATAATTACTTACAATTATCTTGTCTAAGCCAATCTCATTTAAATAAACTTAACTATCTCTAAGAAATTAACACATAGGATTGGCCAATTTTAAAAACCTAATGAGTGGGCATATTTCTAGGTGGTAATCATATTTATGCTTCTGCAAATATGTTAAGACATATGTCAATGCATTGTAAACATCCACCATAATATGTTAAAAATCCCTCTTTGATGGCTCCCTTCAATCTTCAACAAAATAGCACACTTAATAGCTTTTTCTGCCTTAGCCTGTCGTCTGTCAGTAAGAGCCAGTCGACTGAGCCGGTCGACCGAGAAGCTCACCCGACAGAGTGTTCCTCTATTCTGTTTTCTTGTTTTTCTCCTTGGTCTTTAATGATTACAAAAATATACTTTGCTATTGCTAATACAAGCTTCATAAAGAAACATCACAAGGATATCAAAATATCCTATGCTTCTTTTAAATGACACTACAAGCAATAACCATAAATATTTATACATGAAATTGCCTATTGCCAAGCTTTGTTGACCACGCACGAAAATCTATCATGAATACATACGAACCATCAAGGGGATTTTATATTACCTGCACATTCAAGCATAAAACCACAAGTATATGTAACACAAGATTTCCTAATCTTGCCACTCACAAGATGACTAACATATTTATGCAATTACAACATTCTTGCATAGTCTAAGCATGTTGTGTGTGAGCCTCAGCTCTGATACCAATTATAGGATAAATAATATTACATGTAGTTTATCCTAGTCCATATTTTCAAAAACACTACCAAGAACACATGCTAGAAAAAGAAAAAAAACTACATAACACACACAAGAACATGCTTAAGAACATATAAAACATAACTAGTATTTGCAAAATACGTAAAACTAACCTCTTGAAGTGTGGGGCCTTTGATGAAGCTAAAACTGTCACGAGCTTTGTTCTTACTTCACGAACAAGGCCAACAAAAGAATTTTACTATAAGGGTGTCTAAATATGCAACTCTCTAGTCTTCTTCCCTATGGTTAAAGAGACTTTTTTTGAGAGAATAGCCTGTTGTGTGGGAAGAAGCAAAGTAATATGCTCTTGAAAATCTAGAGCAAAAAAACCACACAATAAGTGTGTACTATGTGTTGTAGTATTCTCTTGCCAAAATGAAAGAGATCAATTACAAAATTTTTGGATGTTGGAAATGGTTTAAGGTCTTGCCTATTTATGGAAAAAGTTTGGCACCTAAACCCTGTAAACTTTCCATGTGGGAAACTTTTTCCTAGTACTAAATGTTTGCCATATGTCATGGAAGTTACTTGTACAATTTGAAATCTTCATGGAAGTTACTTGTACAATTTGAATTCTTCAAGAAAGTTACTTGTACAATTTGAATTCTTCATATAATAACTTTCTAGCACATGTCTTGGAAAATTGGGCCAAGCTCGCATTCCAAGCCCAACACATAGTCCATAATCCATGTGGAGGCCCAAGCCCAATAAGAAACCATCCAAGCGCAATGAGGTTATCTTGGACTCTAAAGAAAGCCCAAACCCAATTCCTAGCTTTGGCCCAATAAGGCTACTATCATAATATGGAATTAGCTCTTTCAAGATTACTCTCTCAAAGTCATTTCAACTAGGGAAGAGACCAAGAAGACACAATTTACCTTGGCTTCCAAAAACAATAAAAAAATGTCCTTGCCCGATCTAGGCGATATAATAATTACTTTGAACTCCGATCTATTCCATCATAAGATCAAAGTTACACTCCAAGAATAATTGCTATTACCTAAAAGCTTATCACAAAAGATTGTGAACTTTGTCTTTGACCTATTAAATAACTGACCATAATGGCCCTCTATGTATACCCACAGCTAAGACCAGTCCTTTGGCCTGTGTACTATCACCTCCTTAGCTGTATCTTTTTTCTGTTGGGTTTCTTGTCCTATTCCCAACCATCCTTGGTCATGAAATCTCTTGATCTCTAGAGCGACCCTCAAGCCATATGACCGATACACCCATAAAGGTAGTATCACTAGATCTAGATTCAGATGATAAATATGGACAATCCCAAAGGGGGCACATAGATTCCATATTGCATATGCATGTTCCAATTAATTAGAACTTAGAGCTCAAAGCACAAGGCTGTTGATCTAATAAAGTAAGATCTCACCCACATTGAATCAAAGTACCAAACCCTAACTTCATTAGTTCATCCACATATGCTCAAGATTAAGAGCAATGATCATTTAGTAGTAGTGAGTATCTTGTTTTCTTTCTTTGATAGTACGTCTCTAGAAAACATACTCACAATGGTCCTGTCAAATACGTGACCTACGTACTATTGAGACAAATCTGAAAAGTCCTCCAATGACCTAGGTAGATTGCCCTCAATTAGGATACTTGTTCAATATAACCTTATCCCAGTAGAGTGCCTAAAACTACCATTTAGTTACGGACTTAATTTATGGCGTGACTAAATCTAGACTTGGACCTACTGTGCATCCAACCTCACTGCGCACCCAAGTCATTAGTTCAAGTCAAGGGACCTTTATACATATATCAATAAAACATACCAGAGATAATATGTAAGAAACTCATAATGCCATTTAACAAAATGATTGTACATTGTTTAACATCCAAAATGTTATATACAAGTGAGCTTTAGGGCATACTAATCCTAACAATGTAATGAACAAATACACATAAAACCAACACATCAATACCCCTAACCTTCTCCTTGCTTGTCTCAGAGCAAGACGAAACCTAAATTTATCTTGAAGTTGGTAAAAAAGGTTGCCTAGAGTATTGACTCACAATCTTGGTGAATTAACAGAGTATGATAGGGTCATTCCTTTTGTGGAGAGGTACCCAAGCTTTACCAGATCCTCCTCTTTACTCACAACAGGTCTCGCACCTCTTTGGAAGTTCCAAAGGAGCTATACCACCACAAACCTATGATTCTTATGGCTGCATTTGGGACATTGATATTTCGTGCTCCTTCGACTAACATGGCTCCCCAATATACACAAAGCCTCAAAGATACATATAGAAAGAAGATGCAACCACAATGGCTCATAAATGACAGAAGAGCCTTATTCATAACATAATGAAAGAACAAAACTAGAAACTTGTGCCAAGTCAACATTGTGTCACTTGTGCACTTTATTCAATGAACTTTACTTTTCAATCGTTTTGGTGTCTTTTGGCTTTTTCACATTTTTCACTTTTTGCCTCTTTCTATTTTTTTTTTTGGATCTTTCATATTTTTGCATTACATAACAAAAGGAAAAGAAAAAGAAAGGCTAAGACACATAAAAAAGAACCAATCAAGAAAAGGGCATTTGTATCAACACCTTTCTTTCAACTCTTTTTCCAACCAAGCCATGGGATAGTGACAAGGTGCATTTTTAGAAGTGCTCTCCCCCTACAGCTTTCAAAAGGCATTTTCTCCAAGTCTCAGATCTCTCTCTACTCCATTCAGTCCCCATAATACAACATTTTCTTCACCAATCAATTAAGTCTATAATAAGAGCCAACACTTCAATCAACAAAGAGATAAATGACTCTACATGCATAAAAATAAAAAAATTTTAACCACTATTAAGAAAATAATGCAATCTACCCTACATAAAGGATAAAACAATTAAACTAAACTCCAACACCCCTAAACTTAAACTTTGCTTGTCCCCAAACAAATAGAACAAGACTACTCAATAAGAATATAGGCAACACAAAGAATGTAAGGGTGGTGGAGAAAGGTAGATAAAAGGGAAAACAAGTGGAGAAAGGATAGATGCAACCTTGCGTTCTTTTTGAAGCTTTTCCATGCCAATGATTAATGAATTGTCTATTGACCCCGTTTCTCATCAAACCACAATACTCATAAAGCACATGATTAATAGCATTTGCCATGAAAGCTTGTATTGGCATCATCAAATGATAAACAAGGTATATTGAAAAGGGGAAATAGAAAAAGTAAGGATCAGCACTTAGGAGGGTGAAAAAGAAAAAAAATGAAAAAGAAATGGAAATCAAAGAACGAAAATAATGAAAAAGTAAAAGCAAGTAAAAGAAAAGGAAAGCAAGGAAAATAAAAAGAATATGAACATGTCTTGGGTGCCATTTAGCAGCGCTGGATTTAACGCTTCTAGCCAAGCGTTAATGTTAAGTAGTGTACATCTCTCAAGTGCAAGCTCTAAAGAATTTCAAAAAGGAAACTTAAACAAACTATTTTTGGTGTTTTTGAATCCACCCGTAGATGAGAAACCCACTCTTAGGCAATTCTTTCTCCTCGAAGCCTTTGAGCCTAATTTGGCTATTCAAATTCCGGGTTTAGGGAAGACGAACTTTGAGATTAGCCTAATATGTTGGCCATGCTTCCCTTTTTCTATGGGTGAAGCAATGAGAGTCCTCTAGATTATATCACTGATTTTGTTGAGATGAGTTCCACTCTCCATGTCCCTAATGTCTTCTAAGAGGTCATTCGTCTAAGATTGTTTCCTTTCTCTCTTAAGGACAAGGCTAAGACTTGGTTGCATTCTTTACCTAACGGTTGCATTACTACATGGGCTGAGCTTCAATCTAAGTTCTTCCAAAAATTTTATCCCATGGCCAAGACAGCTAACCTTAGGACCGCCATTATGACTTTCTCCCAACATGACCTAGAATCCTTTCATGAGGCTTGGGAGAGGTTCAAGGATCTTCCTAAACAATGTTCACACCACGGGTACAGCAATTATGACCTAATGCAATACTTCTTTCGAGGTTTAAATGAACAAAATAGGATAATGGTTAATGTCGCCTTCGGTGGTGGCTTTTATATCTTGAGACTGACCGAAGCATGGGAGAAAATAGAAATGATGGATGACAATTCGTTTCAAAATTTTGCCATGGAAAGGTCTGGACGAGGAGGCAACAAGAGAAGTGTTAGTGAGGTTGGAGTTTCTTTAGACTTACCCGCTAAGGTTGAGGCTTTGACGAATAAGCTAGATCAGTTCATTTCTTTGTCCATTTAATCCTAAGGTTATAGGACTAGTTCTTTAGGTTCTTTCTCCGCCCCTTTAGCTGTTGAAGTTTGTGCATTGTGTTCTGAGTCATCCCATGAGACCATAGCTTGCCATTTAGCATCCCAATTTCCTGAATTCATGAAAGAGCAAGTGTGTGCCACACAAGGTTATTCTCGTGAGTACAACCCATACTTGAACATATACAATTTGGGTTGGAGGGATAACACAAAATTTTCTTGAAGACAAGGACAGCATGAGTCTAGTTCACATCCTCAGGTTCCACCTCAGTAGCGACCCCGTCCTTAATATCCCCCAGGTCTCTATCATGTTAATCAACCCTATCTCACTAGTGCTCCTCCACCTTAGGCTTTGCCTACTCCCTCTAGTAGCCAACCTCCTAATAATGACATGATGAAGATAATGCAGTTTATTCAAAACGAACAACAGGAATTGGTAGAAAATAGGCAGCAAATGGCCAGGTTTGAGGCACAGTTAGGACAAATTGCTAGTTAGTTGAGCGCTAGAGACCCCAAGAAATTGCCTTCTCAGCCGAAGGTGAACCCTAGAGTCCAGTCGTGTTCCTCCACTGATACCACTTATCCTGTTTAGGCCCAGGCTAATGCCGTCACCACTCTTAAGAGCGGTCGGGTAGTGGATAATAGGGTAGGAGTTAACTTTGCAGTGCCTGCACCTAGTGGTCCTTCTGAGTCTAGAGCACCACATTAGAGCCCTGTTGAGGGAAATCATAGAGAGGGTCCTGTTGAGAGAGATGAGCCCATTAGAGACCATGGAGAGAGTAGTATTTCCCGCCCACATCAGGAGGGAAAGGAGCCTATTGATGATTCCCATGTGTCTAGAGATGTTAAGCCTAGAGTTCCCTTTCCATCTGCCTTAAAGAGGCCTACACCTGGTGAGGATTCTAGGTTTTTCAAGGTTTTAGAGCGTCTTAAAGACCTTAAAGTCAATCTTCCTTTGATAGATGTGATCCTTTCCATTCCCTCTTATTCTAAGTTCTTTAAGGATATTTGTACAAGGAAACGTAGGTTATTGAACATTCCTAAGAAGGTGAGGCTTACGGAGAAGATGAGTAGTATTTGTATTTCAGGCCTTCCACCTAAGATGAGTGACCTCAGAGCCTTCACCATTCCTTGTAGGATACGTGAGACCCAAATTGATCATGCCTTGTTAGATTTAGGATCTAGTGTGAATATTATTCCCTATGCCATCTATCAGTAGCTAGGTCTAAGTGAGCTATCCCCTACGCATGTTACTCTTCAGTTAGCCGATAGGTTTGAGCGTAGACCTTGAGGTGTGATAGAGGACGTTATGATCCAAGTAAGTGAGTTTGTGTACCCTGTTGACTTCATAGTGTTAGATATGGATTCAGGACATGACTCTAGACATTTTACACCCATTCTTCTAGGTTGCCCCTTCCTTGCCACTGCAGATGCTATTATCCATTGTAGGTCAGGATTGTTAGAGATGAAATTTGGGAATTTGAGATCCACTATGAAGGTTGCAGAGGCGGTGAATAGGGCTAGTATAGGAGGAGAGGATGGAGAAGAGTGCTTTAGAGTGGATGTGATTGATTCTTGTGTTGATGTTATTATAGAGAAGACTATGACCGATGGAGAGGAATTGAGGAAATTTGAGGAATTGATGTCTAGTTTTGATTTGGAGACCTTAGAGCGGAAATACGTAGCTTCTACTTCTTTGATTGAGAGCCATTTAACTAATAAGTCACTTGAGGTTAATTCTTCTAGTCTAATTTCTGGTGATATCCCCATTGATGATGTTAAGGTTAAGTCCCCCTTGGTTGAGCCTAGCCCTTCTTTAAACCTCACACCCTTTCCCGATCATTTGAAGTATGCATTCCTAGGCCCTAGTGAGACCCTTCCGGTTATAATAGCTTTCAATCTTTCTAATGAGCATGACGAGCGTCTTTTAGAGATCCTTAGAAAGCATAAGAAGGCTATAGGGTGAAAATTTGATGATTTGAGAGGTATTGACCCTTCGGTTTGTATGCATCGTATTCACCTTGAGGATGGAGCCATTCCTTCTAGGGAGATGCAAAGGAGGCTAAACCCACACATGAGCGAAGTAGTTAAGAAAGAGATCATTAAGCTTTTAGATGCAGGCATTATTTATCCGATCTCCGATAGTGAGTGGGTTAGCCCGGTCCAAGTTGTCCCCAAGAAGTCCGGGATCACAGTTGTTGAGAATGAGATAGGAGAGCCTATCCCTACACGTACTCCCACGGGATGGAGAGTTTGTATTGACTGTAGGAAGCTCAACTCCAAAACTAGAAAGGATCATTTTCCATTGCCTTTTCAAGACTAGATCTTAGATAGAGTAGCTGGGCATAGCTACTATTGTTTTCTAGATGGCTATTCGGGCTATAATTAGATCCCTATATTTCCCAAGGACCAGGAGAAGACTAACTTTGCTTGTCCCTATGGCACTTTTGCCTACAGGAGATTGCCCTTCGGTCTTTGTAATGCCCCAGCAACTTTTCAGAGATGTATGATGGTCATTTTTAGTGACATGATTGAGAGGCATTTATAGATTTTCATGGATAATTTCTGAGTCTTTAGAGATAGCTTTGATGAGTGCTTGAATCATTTCTCTTTAGTCTTAGACCGATGTGTGAAGAAGAATCTAGTGTTGAGTTGGGAGAAATCCCACTTCATGGTGTAACAAGGGATAGTGTTGGGTCATATAGTTTCGTCTAGTGGTATTCAAGTTGACCTAACTAAGGTAGAATTGATTGAGAAATTACCTATCCCTAAGTGTGTCAAGGATGTTAGATCTTTTCTAGGGCATGTAGGATTCTATCGTAGATTCATTAAGGAATTTAGTCATATTGCATGGCCCTTGTCTAGGCTTCTAGCACAAGATGTCCCTTTTGACTTTGATGATGAATGTGTTGGAGCTTTCAGTAGGCTTAAATCCTTATTGTCTACATCGCCAATTATCCAGCCATCTAGCTAAAGTCTCCCATTTAAGGTTATTGATGTGTGTCTTTTGTGCATGTTTGCATCTAGTTTTTGCATGCATATTTAAGGGTGTTCAGAGTATAATTGAATGCGCTTAGTATAAAGTTTATGCATATTTGTTAATATTTGTACATAATGTATTTAGGTGCATAAATACTATACTAAGTGTTATATTCCATGTTTTAGGAGTGTTTTGGAAGGGTTCAAGCTTATGCGAGGAAGAAATGAGCTAACGGATGAAGACCGAAAGAAAAGAAATAAAGAAGAGATCATTCTGATCCAGCCGGTCGACTTAGAAGAAGAGTCGGTCGACCGGCCGCTCCAGAGAATAAAAGATTTGAAGCCGGTCGAGTTCCTCAAGAAGCCGGTCGACCGGCTAGGTCGACCGGCCAGTCCAGAGAGCATCATGATTGAAGTCGGTTGAGCAAGAAAAAGGAGCCGGTCGACTGACTGTGCGATGAAGAAATCCACAAATTTGTGCTTCAATTGCTCTTATCTACTTATTTGGGTGATGTGATTGTGCTTAATCTCGTGGCTTTGCTTAGTAGAGTAGGCTTTAGCTTTAAATCCAGCAAATAGGTTACATGCTATGCTTAGTCGAGTTTAGGTGCTAGTCCTTGGCTTTAAATCCAGCCAAGCAGATAAGTTAACTTAGACTAGAGTATCCGTTACCCACGTTAGTGTTGGTTAGTTGAGCCTAAATGTCACGTACTGTTTAGGTGCTAGTCCTTGGCTTTAAATCCAGCCAAGAGGATAAGTTCTAAGCACGGATTGTGTAGGCTAAGAGGGATTAGCCCTTAGCTTTAAATCCAGCTAACGGGTTGAACCACTAGTATTGGTTAAGAGAGCCCCCGATCAACACAACGGCAATAGAAGTCCCGAGCCTTAGATAGACATCATCTGTCATCATAGCCCAAGTCTTGTTGCAATGCAATCGCCCTAGGTCCCCTTCTTTTTTATTAGTGTTTCCTTCCTTAGTTTGGCTCCTTTAAGTTCCTCCATAGATTAGTTTTTTTTTTTTCCTTTTTCCGAGCTCCCTTCCATCTCAAAGTAAGTACACACACGCACGTAGCTAGTTTAAGGCACTCGAGCACATAAAGACTAAACCAAGGTACCCTCCCTGTGGATTCGACCTCGCACTTGCACACACTGTATTACACACGTCCCGTGCACTTGCGGGCTATTTAGGCTTGTGCTCAAATAGCGATATCAAGTTTTTGGCGCCGTTGCCGGGGAGGCACAGTATTGGTTCTTTGTGTGCTTTTGTGTTTGCGATTGGTTGTTTGCGTGTGCACTATCTTTACTTGCTTTCCATTTTTTTTGAAAAAAAAAATTAGAAAAAAGTTAAAAAAAAAAATTGACTGTGAAGGGGTTTTACTTGTGATTCATTGAATATGACTGATCCTAATGCTTTTTGGTGGTCACTTGTATCCTCTTCCCCACCACCCGAACGTGTCCCTTATGCATGTCGCTTGTGTGGAAGTTTTATGCATCCTACCATTTTCTGTCCCCACGAGAATTCCCCACCTAGGGCTAGTGCTACTCATGACCCCTATAGTCATGCAACATCTCATGCTTCTTCATTTAGTAATCATGACTATAGGGATGCATATTCTTGTTATTGCAATCATTGTGGAAGCCGTGCTCATTTTCCTAGTGCTTGTCCCACCTTCCACCTCATTCCTGATTGCATGCAATGCCCTATGCCCCTAGCAATCATATGCCCATGCATGCATCTACATCTAGCTATCATGATTCTAGGGAGCAACATCATGCATTTTCACAATGGGGTCAAGGTGACTCTTTATTCCATTCACCTTCTAGTTTCGATTGTCCACCTCCAACACCTTCTTTTTCCACCCATTCCTCTCCCGAGTTTTTGATGGTTATGTGCAAAATGATTTTCAAAATGACTACCTTTTTTACTCTTTTGAGCCCTCTTCTTTTAGGTTTTCTTCTCAAGAGGAAACACTTGACTATCTCTTATCCCTCATCCAATCTAACCAAGAACAACTTGAGAGTTTGAAGCAAGACACCAAATCTTTTGGTGTGTCCTTAGAGAGAGTGGTTGAGAGTGTGCAACTCATGAGTGAGAATGTTGAGATACCTTTAGAACGAGTTGAAGGGATAGAGATGAGACCTAACGATGAGGTGACTAGGGGTGGAAATGATGATGTATGGGAGAGACAACTAGAAAGAAAGGTTGATGGAGAGATAACATCTTGTAGTGAGGATGCAGATAAGATTCATGATAACTTGGTTCTTGATGACTCTTGTGATTATGTTTTAGAGGAAGTATTACCCTATCCTCTTAAGCTTTCAACATCTCCCATTGAGTCACATGAGTTTTTTCTTTCTCCTCATCCCACACATTCCATACACATGGAGGTTGAGTCTTGTGTCGATAGTACTCAATTGCATTCCGAGTCGGCATTTAGGGAGTTTAGCGCGTATTCTCCCCTTGAGCATTCATGCATACATGATGAGGAATCCGTTGAGTCCCCTTTGTCTCCTCCATTAGTATTTACCCTGTATGAAAAGCACGATGGCAAGATGACACCCACTAGTGATGAATGTATTGATGAATTTAAAGAGACTGTAGCTAGTGAAGGTTTAATGTCATCCATTGGGAAAAACAAGACATCAATTTCGGAGGTTTTAGATGATAAGTCTCTTGGAGTTAAGAATCACAATGTTGAAGAGAATAACAACTCTAAGAAGACACATAAAAAAGAAATTGGTGTGCTTAAAAGAATGATCTATGGGTCTTTTTGGATGTTTGATGAATCATTGATGGAAATAGTGCCCATTAAGATCGAATCCACCCTTCGAGAGGAGTTAGAATGACCTAGGCTTGATCATGTTATATCTTGTGGAGAAGAAGAGTGTAGTACATCCACTTCCTATATAGTTGCTTCTTTTTCTCCAAATGTCATTCCAACCCGTCTTTCCCATTCTATTGAGTCTCCCTTTTTGGAGCTCACGTTTGTGTCTTCATGCATAGAACATTTTCATCTAGGGTTAGAAAGCACATTTCCCATGTTGCATGCATTAGACTTATCTTTGACCTATGGGGAAAGCGTGTTCCTAGCCCTTGATTATGAGAAGAAGGCATTGGGGTGGCTAATTAAAGAGCAAGTGGGACATGATTTTTCACGTTTGAGAATGCTTCATTCCACACTTGCGCATTCATTTGATATTTTAGGGTGGGATCTTGAAAAGGGGTGTATTATGCATTCATTGCCCCAACCTTTAGTGCATGACCCTTTTCCTTCTACGTTCTGTGCTTTGATGATTATCTGGCAATTTGTGCCACGCAACTTTAAACATATTTTACTCTAACATTGGCGCCCGACTGGAGGCGTTAAATCCAGCGCTACTAGGAGGCACCCTAGGCTTGTTCATATTTTTCTTGTTTTTCTTGTATTTATTTGCCTTTTCCTTTGTATATAGTAGATTAGTTTTCTTGTACTTATTCTTGCTTTGTACATAATAGATTAGATTGCTTTTGTTTATCTTACCTTTTTATATTTTCGGATTTCTTTTGTTTATTTTCATTCTTAGTAGGTTAGATTTTTACTCCCTTACTTGTTCTTGCTCCTTTCCTTCATTTGTGCATCAATCCCTTACCCCGTGTTTACATCCTTGTTTATTATTTCAAATGTCAATGTGAGCTTGCATAGCATATCTTCTAATCTCTTCTTTGTTTTTTTTGAGCATTAGTGCTTTCCACAAAAGATAGAGGCTGGTAGATCATTGGATTGTCTTTGGCATTTGCGGACTACATGGAAACAAGGTTGTATCTGTCCATCTTTTACTTGTCCTTATCTATCCCTCTCCGCATTCCCCATATGTATTTCATATTGATTGCTTGTCGTGTGATTTTGTGATTTTTGCTTGAGGACAAGCAAAGTTTAGGTTTGGGGGTATAGTTGCTCATTTATTGTTTATATCATATATGGGGATAGATTCGCTTGCCATATCTTATTTCTGCTTAAAATGTGTTCAAATTTTTCAATTTTTTTTGCATATTTTGAGTTAGTTTATCTCCACGTTGGTTGGAGAGTTGGCTTTTGTTATTGACTTAATTGATTGGAGAAGATAAGAGTGTATTGTGGGGAGTTAATGAAGTGTAGGATATGACCTAGACTTTGAAGAGAATCTTTTTGAAAACTGTGGGGAGTGAGTATTTCTAAGAATGCACCTTGTAGTTTCCCCACAACTTGGTTGGAAAAAGTGTTCTTAAAGGGTTGTTGATATGAGTGCCCATTCCTTGATTGGTTCTTTTAGTTTGCCTTAGCCTCTTCTTTTTCCTTTCTTTTTGTTCTATTTATGTATTAAAAAAAAAACAACAAAAACAAACAAACAAAAATGAAAAAAAAAATGAGAAAAAAAAGAGCCAAAAGGCAACAAAAAGATTGAAAAGTGAAGTATGTTGAATAAATGTCAAGTGACATAATGTCAAGTTGACACAAGTATCTTTTTTGCTCTTTCATGTGTTATGAATAAGGCTCTGATGTGTTGTGATTTTGTGTGTGTTTGCATTGTCATTTACCTATATTTTAGAGGTGTTGAGTGCTCATAATGATGCATTAGTGTAGTGCTTTTGATAAGAATTGGCTTAAGCGTAAACATATGTACATATCGAGTTTAAGAGACAAATTGCTACACTAATTGCTTATTTTCAATGATTTAGGTGAACTTTGGGTTAAGATCAAGATTGGACGATGAAAGGTGATGAAGATGGGAAATGCACGGGTCTAAGAGAGAAGACCAGAGGCCGAAAAGACAAAGAATGAAGGAAGAAAGTCAGTCGGATGACCAAGGAAAAAGAGTCGGTCGACCGGCCACTCCAGAGAGGTGCCAAAAACAGCCGGACGACCACCCTTCCAGAGCCGGTCGACCGGCTATGTCGATCGGCCACTCCAGAGAGCATCATTAAAAAGCCGGTCGAGCTAGGTCTAGAGGCCGGTCGACCGTTATATGCTGAGAACATATAAATAGGGCCCGATTCTGCAGAAAAGGAGGAGGACTTTTTGATAGATTAACACACACTTCACACCTAAAATTCTCACACACTTCACCCTAGATCCCACCCACTTCACACACACTTTTCACACATTTCTCACTAAGAACCAAGCTTGATTTGGAGGGTTCAAACATTTTGGAATTAAGTTTGCTCAAAAGCTTTGTACAAGATTAGCTAGCATGAAAGGGAAGCTTCATTATCTCTCTTTCATTCTATTTCCTATTATGATTGAGTAGACTTGTGTAGGGTCATTTAACTTATGTAATGGGTTAACTATATACTCTTATGATATGGGATATGATGGCTATATATATATGTTTCGAATTGTCTTGTTCAAATGGGTATTTTCTCATTCATGTCTAAGTGTTTGATAAAATGCCTAGATGAGTAACATGTGTATAAATTGAAGTTTGTTTGTTACTAAACACATCTAATCCATGTTATAATCATGTCTATGTGCTTATATGTGGATGTTATGAAGTGGGTAATGCTTTTATTCATGTCTATATGTATATTTGCATGCCTAGTAACAAGCATAACTTCAATAACGCATACGTGTCAGTTGTTAATTATTTCTAATGGTGTGAACTGAACATGACGATGTTTGGTAGTTGAATAGGTTCCATTATTCACGCGCACCTTGGCCTTGAACATGTATGAACGCACTAGCAAGTCAAATCCTACTGTAGTGACCTTAGAATGACGAAGTATAACTTAGGGCTAGTCTAGGCCGAGTCTCCTTTGGCTTTAAATCCAGCTAATAGGTTTCCGGATAGGTTTAGTCGACCTTAGCAACACTAGGTCTTGGCTTTAAATCCAGCCTGAGGTTTAGGTACTAAGGTAGGTTCATTCTAAGCTACCTAGGAAGTTAGTTAGTCACTCTTGAGGCCCTAGGTCATAAAGATCACGCCGTAGCTCTAGGAGGCGCCGCCTAGGGACGGACCCGCACTGAGTCCTAGGGGGAAATTAGGACACTAACTAGCAACCTAGTTAAGAGCACTCATGATAGTTAGCCATTATCCCTTAATCCCATAGCATTTGAGTATAGAATTACCCATTCATAAGTCGAAGTCACCCTAACCCCTTCTCAAGTGTTAGTTCTCTCTTGATCAACTTGTGTTCCCATTTTTTATATTCATAGTTTAGTTTTATTTCCTTTACCTAGAGCTCCCGATAATCCAAAACCCTAAAAATATGTCTAGTTTAGATCTTTCTTTTTGGCACTTTCTAGAACACCAAGCATAGAATTCACTCACATTATTCATGCCTCCCTGTGGTTTGACACCTGCACTTGTATACACTATATTGCACGATCCGTACGCTTGCGAGTCTTTTAGTGCTTGTTCTTGAAAGACGACACCAAGTTCTTGGCGCCATTGCTGGGGAGGCACGGTGATTTGCATTCTTTGCTTGTGTGTTTTAGTAGTTGCTTTTCTTACTTTCTTGATTTTTCTTTATAGTTTGTTTAGTTTTTGCTTATCTTGTTTATTGTTCATATTATCTTGCTTTAGTTTTTGTTTATCTATTTTAGCTTTTGTCATTGTTTTTAATAGACTCTTTAGGATTGTGGTTTATTTGCTGTAGTTTTAGGAATACTAAAGTTTTCGGGGGTTGAAGTGGCCGGAGTTAGGATAGATTGCGCATGCTTGGTAGGAGATCCCTTAGAAATTCCCTAGTTCCTCTTAATCCCGAACCTGATAGAATTGCTAGACATTTCAGGAATTTAGGAGATCTACTTGAGGAGATGGCCGATCCTAATCATCCTTCTAATCCTCCCAATCACCCAATGAATCCCATTCCACCTCATGATCACATTGGGCATCAAGCCCAAGCTCATTTTAGATGAGAGCCCCATAGACCGGATCCACCTAGAGATAAGGAACCCACTCTTAGGCAATTCTTTCTCCCTGAAGCCTTTGAGCCCAATTTGGCTATTCAAATTCCGAGTTTGGGGGAGACGAACTTCGAGATTAAGCCTAATATGTTGGCTATGCTTCCCTCCTTCTACGGGAGAAGCAATAAGAGTCCTCTAGATCATATCACTGATTTTTTTTAGATGAGTTCCACTCTCCATGTCCCCAATGTGTCTCAAGAGGTCATACGTCTAAGATTGTTTCCTTTCTCTCTTAAGGACAAGGCTAGGACTTGGTCGCATTCCTTACCCAATGGTTGCATTACTACATGGGCTGAGCTTCAATCTAAGTTCTTCCAAAAATTTTATCCCATGGCCAAGACGGCCGACCTTAGGACCGCCATTATGACTTTCTCCCAACATGACCTAGAATCTTTTCATGAGGCTTGGGAGAGGTTCAAGGATCTTCTTAGACAATGTCCACACCATGGGTACGGCAATCATGACCTAATGTAATACTTCTTTCAAGGCTTAAATGAACAAAATAGGATGATGGCCAATGCCGCCTCCGGTGGTGGCTTCTATCTTTTGAGACCGACCGAGGCATGGGAGAAAATAGAAATGATGGCTGAAAATTCTTTTCAAAATTTTGCAATGGAAAGGTCTAGTCGGGGAGGCAACAAGAGAAGTGTTAGTGAGGTTGGAGTTTCTTTAGACTTACCCGCTAAGGTTGAGGCTTTGACAAATAAACTAGATCAGTTCATTTCTTTGTCCATTTCATCCCAAGGTCATAGGAATAGTTCTTTAGATTCTTCCTCCACCCCTTTAGTTGTTGAAGTTTGTCCATTGTGCTCCGAGTCATCTCATGAGACCATAGCTTGCCCTTTAGCATCCCAATTTCCTGAATTCATGAAAGAGCAAGTGTGTGCCACACAAGGTTATTCTCATGAGTATAATCCATACTCTAACACATACAATCCGGGTTGGAGGGACAACCCGAAATTTTCTTGGAGACAAGGACAGCATGAGTCTAGTTCACATCCTCAAGTTCCACCTCAGCAGCGACCCCGTCCTCAATATCCCCCAGGTTTCTATCATCTTAATCAACCCCGTCTCACTAGTGCTCCTCAACCTCAGGCTTTACCTACTTCCTCTAGTAGCCAAGATCCTAGTAATGACATGATGAAGATAATGCAATTTATTCAGAATCAGCAACAGGCATTAGCTAGCCAGCAACAGGAATTGACAGAAAATAGGCAGCAAATGGCGAGGTTTGAGGCACAGTTAGGACAGATTGCTCGTCAATTAAGCGCTAGAGACCCTGGGAAATTGCCTTCTCAGCCGGAGGTGAACCCTAGAGTCCAGTCCTGTTCCTCCACCGATACCACTTATCCCCCTCAGGCCTAGGCTAAGGCCGTCACCACTCTTAGAAGCGGCGGGTAGTGGATAATAGGGTAGGAGTTGACTTTGCAGTGCCTGCACCTAGTGGTCCTTCCGAGTCTAGAGCACCACATGGTAGCCTTGTTGATGGAAATTCTAGAGAAGGTCCTGTTGAGAGAGATGAGCCCATTAGAGATCATGGAGAGAGTAGTACTTCCCGCCCACATCGAGAGGGAAAAGAGCCTATTGATGACTCCCATGTGTTTAGAGGTATAGAGCCTAGAGTTCCCTTTCCATCCGTTTTAGATAGACCTACACCTAGTGAGGATTCTAGGTTCTTCAAGGTTTTAGAGCATCTTAAGGACCTTAAGGTCAATCTTCCTTTGATAGATGCGATCATTTCCATCCCCTCCTATTCTAAGTTCTTTAAGGATCTTTGTACAAGGAAACGCAAGTCATCGAACATTCCTAAGAAGGTGAGGCTTACAGAGAAGGTGAGTAGTATTTGTACTTCGGGCCTTCCGCCCAAGATGAGTGACCTCGGAGCCTTCACCATTCCTTGTAGGATCTGTGAGACCCAGATTGATCACGCCTTATTAGATTTAGGATCTAGTGTGAATCTTATTCCTTTCTTTGTCTATCAGTAGCTAGGTCTAGGTGAGTTGTCTCCTACACATGTTACTCTTCAGTTAGCTGATAGGTCTGAGCGTAGAGCTAGGGGTGTGATAGAGGACGTTATGGTCCAGGTAGGTGAGTTTGTGTACCCTGTTGACTTCATAGTGTTAGATATGGATTCGGGACATGACTCTAGACATTTTACACCCATTCTTCTAGGTCACCCCTTCCTTGCCACCGCAGATGCCATTATCCATTGTAGGTCGGGGGTATTGGAGATGAAATTTGGGAATTTGAGATCCACTATGAAGGTTGCAGAGGCGGTGAATAGGGCTAGTATAGGAGAAGAGGATGGAGAAGAGTGCTTTATGGTGGATGTGATTGATTCTTGCGTTGAGGATCTTATAGAGAAGACTATGACCGATGGAGAAGAATTAAGGAAACTTTAGGAATTGATGTCTAGTTTTGATTTGGAGACCTTAGAGAGGAAATGTGTAGCTTCTACTTCCTTAATTGAGAGCCATTTGACTAATAAGTCACTCGAGGTTAATCCTTCTAGTCTCATTTCTAGTGATGTCCCCATTGATGATGTTGAGGTTAAGTCCCCCTTGGTTGAGCCTAGCCCTTCTTTAGAGCTCAAACCCCTTCCCGATCATTTGAAATATGCATTCCTAGGCTCTAGTAAGACCCTTCCGGTCATCATAGCTTCCGATCTTTCTAGTGAACATGAGGAGCGTCTCTTAGAGGTCCTTAGGAAACATAGGAAGGCTATAGGGTGGAAAATTGATGATTTGAGAGGTATAGATACTTCGGTTTGCATGCATCATATTCACCTTGAAAATGGAGCCATTCCTTCTAGGGAGATGCAAAGGAGGCTAAACCCACACATGAGCGAAGTAGTTAAGAAAGAGATCATTAAGCTTTTAGATACAGGCATTATTTATCCGATCTCCAATAGTGAGTGGGTTAGCCCGGTCCAAGTTGTCCCTAAGAAGTCCGGGATCACAGTTGTTGAGAATGAGAGAGGAGAGCTTATCCCTACACGTAGTCCCACGGGATGGAGAGTTTGTATTGACTATAGGAAGCTCAACTCCAAAACTAGGAAGAATCATTTCCCATTGCCTTTTCTAGACCAGATCTTAGATAGAGTAGCTGGGCATAGCTACTATTGTTTTCTAGATGGCTATTCGGGATATAACCAGATCCCTGTGTTTCAGGGACCAGGAGAAGACCACCTTTACTTGTCCCTATGGCACTTTTGCTTATAGGAGAATGCCCTTCGGTCTTTGTAATGCCCCAGCGACTTTTCAGAGATGTATGATGGCCATTTTTAATGACATGATTGAGAGACATTTAGAGATTTTCATGGATGATTTCTCAGTCTTTGGAGATAGCTTTGATGAGTGCTTGAGTCATCTATCTTTAGTCTTAGACCGATGTGTGGAGAAGAATCTAGTGTTAAGTTGGGAGAAATCCCATTTCATGGTGCAACGAGGATAGTGTTGGGTCATGTTGTATCATCTAGTGGAATTCAAGTTGACCCAGCTAAAGTAGAATTAATTGAAAAGTTGCCTGTCCCTAAGTGTGTCAAGGATGTTAGATCTTTTCTAGGGCATGCAGGATTTTACCGTAGATTCATTAAGGATTTTAGTCACATTGCACGCCCCTTGTCTAGGCTCCTAGCACAAGATGTCCCTTTTGACTTTAATGATGAATGTGTTAGAGCTTTCAATAGGCTTAAATCCTTATTGTCTACATTCCCAATTATCTAGCCACCTGACTACAGTCTCCCATTTGAGGTTATGTGTGATGCGTCCGATTATGCGATAGGAGCTGTTTTAGGTCAAAGAAAGGATAAGTTGCCCCATGTTGTATACTATGCTAGCAAGACTCTTGATGAAGCACAAAAGAATTATACCACTACGGAAAAAGAGCTTCTAGCAATAGTTTTCTCCCTTGACAAGTTTAGGTCATACATCCTAGGATCCAAAGTGATTGTCTACACCGATCATGCGGCATTGAAGTATTTGTTGTCTAAGAAAGAATCTAAGCCCCGCTTGATTAGGTGGTTGCTCCTTCTTCAAGAGTTTGACATAGAAATTCGAGATAAGAAGGGTAGAGAGAATTTAGTTGCAGATCATCTTTCCCGTCTTGTTAGCGAGTCTTCTAGTGATCCATCTCCTTTTCATGATTCATTCCCCAATGAACAATTATTTGCCGTCTCTCATCACACACCTTGGTTTGCTCATATTGTCAATTATCTTGCCACAAGGCATTTTTCTTCCCATTAGGAGAAAAGAGAAAAAGATAGGTTCCTAGCACAAGTTAGGCATTTCTTTTGGGAGGATCCCTATCTTTTCAAAGTGTGTGCGGATCAAATGATTCGCCGGTGTGTGCCTGAGGATGAGTTTGAAAGCGTTTTGAGCATGTGTCATGATGAGGGGTGTAGGGGTCATTTTAGTGGGAAGAAGACCGCCGTGAAGGTCTTTCAAAGTGGACTATTTTGGCCTTCTCTCTTTAAGGATGCCCAAGAATATTGCAGGAAGTGTTTTAGATGTCAACAATCTGGGTCCATCTCTGGGAGAAACATGATGCCTCTATCCCCTATTCTTCCTTGTGAGTTGTTTGATGTTTGGGGTATAGACTTCATGGGTCCATTTCCACCTTCCTTTGGGTACCAATACATTTTAGTGGCCATTGATTATGTGTCCAAATGGGTTGAGGCTATTCCTACATGCACTAATGACCATAGGGTAGTGGTTAAGTTTATTAAAGAAAACATTTTCTCTAGATTTGGAGTCCCTAGGGTCTTAATTAGTGATGGGGGTTTGCATTTTCACCATAGGACTTTAGAGGCCTTGTTAAGAAGATATTCGGTCACCCATAAGGTAGCCACTCCTTATCACCCGCAAACTAGTGAACAAGTAGAGGTGTCCAATAGAGAGATCAAGCACATTTTAAAGAAAACGGTTAGGCCCGATAGAAGAGATTGGTCTATTAGGCTAAATGATGCTTTGTGGGCCTACCGTACCGCCTTTAAGACTCCCATTGGTATGTCTCCATACAGATTTGGTTTATGGTAAAGCTTGTCACTTGTAAGGTTTGAGGGTGTTGATGTGTTGTGTTTTGTGTGTGTTTGCATTGTCATTTACCTACATTTAAGAGGTGTTGAGTGCTCATAATGATGCATTAGTGTAGTGCTTTTGATAAGAATAGACTTAAGCGTAGACAATTGTATATATTGAGTTTAAGAGACAAATTACTACATTAATTACTTGTTTTTTAATGATTTAGGTGAACTTTGGGTTAAGATTGAGATTGGACGATGAAAGATAGGAGATGCGCGGGTCTAAAAGGAGAAGATCGGAGGCCGAGAAGATAAAGGATGGAGGAAAGAAGTTAGCCAGACAACCAAGAAGTAGGAGCTGGTCGACCGACTAGGTTGACCGGCCACTCTAGAGAGGTGCCAAAAATAGCCAAATGACCACCCCTCTAAAGACGGTCGACCAACCAGTCCAGAGAGCATCATCAAAAAGCTGGTCGAGCTGGGTCCAGAGACGGTCGACCGGTAACGTGCTGAGAACATATAAATAGGGCCCGATTCTGCAGAAAGGAGGAGGACTTTTTGGAAGATTAACATGCACTTCACACCTAAAATTCTCACACACTTAACCCTAGATTCCACCCACCTTACACACACTTTTCACACATTCCTCGCTAAGAACCAAGCTTGATTTGGAGGGTTCAAACATTTGGAATCAAGTTTACTCAAAAGCTTTGTACAAGATTAGCTAGGATGAAAGGGAAGCTTTATTATCTCTCTTTCATTTTATTTCCTATTATGATTGACTAGACTTGTGTAGGGTGATTTATCTTATGTAATGGGTTAACTATATACTTTTATGATATGGGATATAATGGCTGAAAATATATATACATGTTTTGAATTTTCTTATTCAAATGGGTATTTTCTCATTCATGTCTAAGTGTTTGATAAAATGCCTAGATGAGTAACGTGTATAAATTGAAGCTTGTTTGTTACTAAACACATCTAATCCATATTATAATCATGTCTATGTGTTTATATGTGGATGCTATGAAGTGGGTAATATTTATATTCATGTCTATATGTATATTTGTATGCCTAGTAATGAGTATAACTTCAATAACGCATACATGTTGGTTGTTAATTATTTCTAATGGTGTGAACTGAACATGACGACGTTTGGTAGTCGAATAGGTTCCATTATTCATGATACACCTTGGCCTTGAACATGTATGAATACACTAGCAAGTCAAATCCTGCTGTAGTGACCTTAGAATGACGAAGCGTAATTCAAGGCTAGTCTAGACCGAGTCTCCTTTGGCTTTAAATCCAGCCAATAGGTTTCCGTATAGGTTTAGTCAACCTTAACAACACTAGGTCTTGGCTTTAAATCCAGCCAAAGGTTTAGGTACT
The DNA here is from genome assembly GCA_028554755.1 of Cordia subcordata. Taxonomy (NCBI): domain Eukaryota; kingdom Viridiplantae; phylum Streptophyta; class Magnoliopsida; order Boraginales; family Cordiaceae; genus Cordia; species Cordia subcordata. The sequence continues at coordinate 10,873,853 of JAPTOF010000007.1, read as the reverse complement.
AAGGTAGGCTCTAGGAGGTGCCGCCTAAGGACGGACTGCACCGAGTCCTAAGGGGAAATTAGGACACTAACTAGCAACCTAGTTAAGAGCACTCATGATAGTTAGCCATCATCCCTTAATCCCATAGCATTTGAATATAGAATTACCCATTCATAAGTCGAAGTCACCCTAATCCCTTCTCAATTGTTAGTTCCCTCTTGACCAACTTGTATTCCCATTTTTCATATTCATAGTTTAGTTTCATTTTGTTTACCTAGAGCTCTTGATAATCCAAAAGCCCAAAAAAATATGTTTAGTTTACATCTTTCTTTTTGGCACTTTCTAGGGCACCAAGCATAGAATTTACCCACATTATTCACGCCTCGCTATGGTTTGACGCCCACACTTGTACACACTATATTGCACGATCCGTACGTTTGCGGGTCTTTTAGAGCTTGCACTTGAAAGACGCATCAAGCAGTGGGAAACAATTCTTCCTATTTTTGGAGTTGAGCTTCCTATAATCAATACAAACTCTCTAACCCGTGGGAGTACATGTAGGGATAAACTCTCCTCTCTCACTCTTAACAACCGTGATCTTGGACTTCTTTCGGACGATTTGAACTAGGCTAACCTACTCACTATCAGAGATTGGATAAATGATGCCTGTATCTAAAAGCTTAATAATCTCTTTCTTAAATACTTTGCTCATGTGTGGGTTTAGCCTCATTTGCATCTCCCTAGAAGGAATGGCTCCATCCTCAAGGTGAATATGATGCGTACAAACCGAAGGGTTAATACCCCTTAAATCAGCAATTTTCCACCCTATAGCCTTTCTATGTTTCCTAAGAACCTCTAAGAGATGCTCCTCATGCTCACTAGAAAGATTGGAAGCTATGATGACCAGAAGGGTCTCACTAGAGCCTAAGAGTATATACTTCAAATGATCGTGAAAGGGTTTCAGCTCTAAAGAAAGGCTGGGCTCAACCAGATGGGACTCAACCTCAACAACATCAATGGGGATGTTAGTAGAATCAAGATTAGAAGGATTAACCTCAAGTGACTTATCAATCAAGGAGCTCTTAACTATGGAGATGGAAGCTACACATTTTCGCTCTAAGGTGTTTAAATCAAAGCTAGTCAACAATTCTTCAAATTTCCTCAATTCTTCTCCATCGGTCATAATCCTCTCTATAAGGTCCTCGACACAAGAATTAATCACATCAACTCTAAAGCACTCTTCTCCATGCTCTCCTCCTCCTATATTAGCTCTATTCACTGTCTTGGCAACCTTCATGGTGGACCTCAAATTCCCAAATTTCATCTCTAATAACCCTGACCTACAATGGATAATGGCATCTGCTGTGGCAAGGAAGGGCCGACCTAGAAGAATGGGTGTAGAATGTTTAGAGTTATGTCACAAATCCCTATCTAATACTATGTAGTCAACAGGGTACACAAACTCACCTACCTGGACCATAACATCCTCTATCACACCCCTAGGTCTACACTCGGACCTATCAGATAGCTGAAGAGTAACATGTGTAGGAGATAACTTACTTAGACCTAGCTGCTAATAAATAGAGTAGGGAATGAGATTCACACTAGATCCTAAATATAACAACGCGTGATCAATCTGGGTCTCACGGATCCTACAAGGAATAGTGAAGGCTCTAGGGTCACTCATCTTTGGCGGAAGGCTCAAAGTGCAAATACTACTTACATTCTCTATAAGCCTCACATTCATAGGAATGTTCGATGACCTACGTTTCCTTATACAAAGATCTTTAAACAACTTAGAATAGAAGGGGATGGAAAGGGCATCTATTAAAGAAAGATTGACCTTAAAGTCTTTAAGATGCTCTAAAAGCTTGAATAACCTAGAATTCTCACTAGGTGTAGGCCTCTCTAAGGCAGATGGAGAGGGAACTCCAGGCTCAATGTCTCTAGACACGTGGGAATCATCAATGGGCTCTTTTTTCTCCCGATGAGAGCAGGAAGTACTACTCTCTCCATGGTCTCTAGTAGGCTCAACTCTCTCAACAGGACCCTCTTTAGAATTTCCCTCAACAGGGCTACTATGTAGTGCTCTAGACTCGGAAGGACCACTAGGTGCAAGCACTGCAAAGTTAACTCCTACCCTATTATCCACTATCCTACAATTCCTAAGAGTGGTGACGGCCTTAGCCTGCTTGAGGAGATAAGTGGTATCAGTGATAGGACTGGCTCTAGGGTTTACCTCCAATTGAGAAGGTAATTTCCTGGGGTTTCTAGCGCTCAATTGACTAGTAATCTGTCTGAACTATGCCTCAAACCTCACCATTTGCTGCCTATTTTCTCTCAATTGCTATTGTTGGTTCTAAATGAACTGCATTATGTTCATCATGTCACAACTAGGAGGTTGGCTACTAGAGGAAGCAGGTAAAGCCTAAGGTTGAGGAGCACTAGTGAGACGGGGCTGATTAAGTTGATAGAAACTTGGGGGGTATTGAGGACGGCGTCGTTGCTGAGGTCGAACCTGAGGATGTGAACTAGACTCATGCTGACCTTGTCTCCAAGAAAATTTCAGGTTGTCCCTCTAACCCGAATTGTATGTGTTCGAGTACGGTTTGTACTTATAAGAATAACCTTGAGTAGCACACACTCTTTCATGAATTCAGGAAATTGAGATGCTAAAGGGCAAGCTGTGGTTTAATGAGATGACTCGGAGCACAATGCACAAACCTCAACAACTAAAGGGGAGGAGGAAAAATCTATAGAACTAGTCTTATGACCTTGGGATGAAAGAGACAAAGAAATGAATTGATCTAGCTTATTCGTCAAAGCCTCAGCCTTAGCAGGTAAATCTAAAGAAGCTCCAACCTCACTAACACTTCTTTTGTTGCCTCCCCCAATAGACCTTTCTGTGGCAAAATTTTGAAAAGAATTTTAAGCCACCAACTCTATTTTCTCCCATGCCTCGGTTGGTCTCAAAAGATAGAAGCCACCACTAGAGTCAGCATTGACCATCATCATATTTTGTTCATTTAAGCCTCGAAAGAAATATTGTAATACGTCATGATTGCCATACCCATGGTATGGACATTGTCTAAAAAGGTCCTTGAACCTCTCCTAAGCTTCATGAAAGGATTCTAGATCATGTTAGGAGAAAGTCATAATGGCAGTCCTAAGGTCGACCGTCTTGGCCATGGGATAAAATTTTTGAAAAAACTTAGATTAAAGCTTAGCCCATGAAGTAATCCAACCATTAGGTAAGGAATACAACCAAGCCCTAGCCTTGTCCTTAAGAGAGAAAGGAAACATTCTTAGACGTTTTACCTCTTGGGAGACATTGGGGAGATAGAGAGTGGAACTCATCTCAACAAAATCAGTGATACGATTTAGAGGACTCTCATTGCTTCTCTCATAGAAGGAAGGAAGCATGACTAACATATTAGGCTTAATCTTAAGTTTGTCTCACCCAAACCCAGAATTTGAATAGCCAAATTAGGCTCAAAGGGTTCGGGGAGAAAGAACTGCCTAAGAGTGGGTTCTTCATCTATAGTTGGATCCAGTCTACGGGGTTCTCGTCTAAAATGACCTTGGGCTTGATGCCCATGGTTATCATGAGGTGGAATGGGATTCACTAGGGGAATGGAAAGATTAGGAGGATGATTGAGATCAGCCATCTCCTCAAAAAGATCTCTGAAATTCCTAAAATGTCTTGTAATTCTATCAGGTTTGCGATTAAGAGGAACTATGGGATTTCTAAGGGATCTCCTACCAAGCATGCACAAACTATCCTAACTCCGGCCACTTCAACCCCCGAAAACTTCAATATTCCAAAAACTACAACAAATAAGCCACAATCCCAAAAAGTCTACTAAAAACAAAAACAAAGGCTGCAATAGATAAATAAGAACTAAAGTAAAATAATATGAAGAATAAACAAGATAAGCAAAAATTAAACACACTATAAAGGGAAAGCAAGAAAACAAGAAAAGCAACTACCAAAACACACAAACAAAGAATGCAACCCACCGTGTCTCCCCGAAAATGGTGCCAAGAACTTGGTGTACGTATCTCAGTGCAAGCTCTAAAGACCCACAAGTGCACAGATCGATGCAGTCCAATGTGTGCGAGAACAGGTGTCGAACCACAAGGAGGCTATGTTGTGGGATGAATTCTATGTGTGTGTCTCAAAGAATGCCAAAAAGGAAACTTAAAGTAACTATTTTTGGTGTTTTTGGATGGTTTGGAGCTCTAACTAAAGTAAATAAAGCTACACTATGGGAATGGGAATTATATAGACAAGCTATCTAGAGAGAATTAACAAATGGAAAGGATTAGGGTGACGTCTACTTGTTAATGGGTGATCCTAGATTCCAATACTATGGGATTACATGGAATGACTTAATCATTAATTACTCTTTTACTAGGTTGCTTAGTTAATATCCTAATTTCTCCCTAGGACTCGGTGTTGGTCCGTCCCTAGGCGGCGCCTCCCAGAGCTATAGTGCGGTCCTTATGACCTAGGGCCTTAAGAGTGACTAACTAGCTACCTAGGTGACCTAGAATAAACCTACCCTAGTACCTAAATCATTGGCTGGATTTAAAGCCAAGACCTAGTGTCGCTGGAGTTGACTAAATCTACCCGGAAACCTATTGGCTAGATTTAAAGCCAAAGGAGACTTGATTTTGACTAGCATTTAATTATGCTTCATCATTTTAAAGTCATAATAGCAGGATTTGACTTATCAACACATTCATACTTGTTCTAAGCCAAGGTGTTCGCGAATAAAGGGACCTATTCCACTGCCAAACATCATCATGCTTGGATTATATCATTAAAAACACTTTTGAACCAACATGTATGCAATATTGAGGTCATATTTACTACTAGGCATGCAAACATACACATGGACATGAATATAAGCATTACCCATTTCATAAGATCCACACATAAACAAATAGACATGATTATAGAATAGATTAAAGGTGTTTAGTAGCAAATAGACTTCAATTTATACATATACAACTCCCATAGGCATATTATCAAACACCTAGACATGTATTGCGCAATAGCCATTAAAACAAGAAAAACATAGCATATGTACATACATAAAGCCATTGAATCCCATAATATAGAAGCATAGAATCAACCCATTACACAAGTGTCGTCACCCGAAACAAATCTACTCAAACGTAATTAATAGAGGATGAAAGAGATAATAGAAAACTCCCCTTCCACCTTAGCAATTCTTGCACAAAAACCTTGAGTAGCTTTTGATCCAAGTGTTTGAATCCCTCTAAATGAGCTTAAAACTACGTGAAAAATATAGGAGTGTGTGTGTGTGTTGAAGGTTGGTGAAAGAGAAATTAGGGTTTAGGAGATGGGTGTGAAAGAATATTTCTTAATTGTTTTATAAAATGACCAAAAGCGGGCTTATATAGCTAATTTCTACGACTACCAGAACACTCAATTGGAGCACTGGTACCAAGGGGTCTCTATTCCGGTAGTAAAAGCTTGCTCTCCGTTTTTGGTGGAATAGTGAACTGGTGCACTGGTACCAAAGGCCCTCTACTCCGGTAGTAGAAACTTGTTTTCTGTTTTTGGCAGAATAGTGAGCCGGTACACCGGTGCTTTGAAGCCAGTGTTCTGGTAGTGTCTCTTTGCTCTCTTTTGGCTTTGTTTTAGCTCTGTTTTGCTTCCAATTGTCTTGACCTTTGTCCAGAAGCCTCTAAACTTGATTTTCTTCCACTTTTCCTCTTTAATATGCTTCCAATCCTTGCTCAAACCATCTCCATCTTCATTGACCTTCAAACAATCTTCAATCTCACCTATAACATCCAAAACAAGCCATTAATATAGCATTTACCTTTTAAACTCAACTATGTATAGTTGTATACTCTTAAGCCTATACCTAGCACCAGTACTACATTAATGCAACTATTAAGCTTAATACCCCTCCACAATATAGACAGATAACAATTCAAACACACACAAAAACACAACACATCATTAAGAGCAAGCCATGTTTAAAATTACAAGGCATAAATTGCCAAGTATTCAACCAAGCATAGATAGTAGAGGGAAAAAGATCATGCATCAAATAATGGGCCACTGAATGCACAATGCACCCCCTTTTTTAGATCCCACCCTGAAATATCACATGAAAATATGTGTGCAGATTTGGAAGGAGGTGTGCATAAGCATGAACTCTCTTGCTCTTTAATTATCCACCCCATGGCCGCCTTCTCATAATCAAGGGCTAGGAACACACCTTCTCCATGGGTCTATGATAGGTCTAATGTATGCAATATGACAGAAGTGTTTTCTAACCCTAAATGAAAGTGTTCTATACATGAAGAGACAAACGTGATCTCCAAGAAGGAAGGCTCAACGGGATGGGAAATGGGAGTAGGGGTGACACTGAGAGATGGAAAGTCAGTGGGAAGGGGCATTGAAGTGCTAGACTCTTCTTCCCCAAAAGATATAGCTTTATCAAACCTAGGTCGTTGTAACTCCTTAAGTGTGGATTCAATCTTAATGGGCTCACTCACACTAAGGGAAGGTTAATGTTCATCAAGAAAACACTTAATCTCATCAATTAATTTCGAAGTGGAGAGGGTAGAGGAGGGTACCAACAACAATTCATCAAACACATCCAAAGGCCGATGGCAATTTCAAGCTTATCAATTTCTTCCTTAAAAGTCTTCTTGGAGTGTCTATTCTCCTCAATATAAGAATCCATAACTCCAAGAAACTTATCATTTGAAAACTCTAAAATTGATGTCTTGTTCTCCCTAACAGATGACTCTAAATCTTCACTAGCTAAAATCTTTTTAAAGTTATTTTTACATTCATTGCTAGTAGGTGTCGTCTTACCATCACACTTTTCACATGGGGTAGGCACATATGGAGGGGGTAAAGGGGATTCAAAGGATTTCTCATCATGTATGCATGAATGCTCAAGGGAAGTATGAGCGCTAAACTCCCCACATGTAGACTCGAAATATAAGTACTAATGTCATAAGACTTAATCTCTATATATGTAGAAAGTGTGGGATGAGAAGAAAAGGTAAACTCTTGCGACTTAATGGAAGGTGTTGAAAGCTTCGAAGGATAGGGTGTCACTTTCTCTAAGACATATCCAAAGGAGTCATCAAGAACCAAATTATGATCAAACTCATTCTCATCCTCAGTCCATGATGTGATATCCTTATCAACCTCTTTTTCTAATTTTATCGCCAAAACACTATCATATTCACCACTAATCCCATCTTTTCTAGGTCTCTTTTCTATCTCTTCATCCCGACCTAAAGGAATCTCAATGCTTTCAACCACGGGTTGCTCACTCTCAATCTCTTTCCTAAAGTGCTTAACTTGATAGTCGATTTGGTGCATCAATTTACCTAGTCTCTCTTTGTTAGATTGGAGGAGGGATACGAGATAGTCAATCTTTTCATCACATGAAAGACACCTAAAACAAGAAAGTTCATCTGAGTTGGAATGGTAAACATCTTGGTTGGGAACTCTATAAGTACTATTGTTATAATACTTGGAGGAGGGGTTGGTAGGAAAAGATAGTGTGAAGGATAGACGCAAGGAGGTGGACCAAATGAAGAGTCATCTTGACCGCAATATGAAAATGCATGATGCTACTCCCTAGAATCATGATTATAAGATGTTGATGCATACAAGGGCACATGATTGCTAGGGGCATTTCGTGCAATTGCGACTTCCACAAAGATTGCAATAATTAGAATATGTATCCCTGTAATCATGGTTTCTAAATGCAGATGCATGAAATGATACATGACTATAAGGGTCATAGCTAGCATTAGCCCAAGATGGGGGATTTTCATAGGGACAAAAAATGGTTCTATGCACACAACTTTCACACAAGGGACAAATGTTGGGATCCAATTTGGGTGCTGGGGAAGAAGATCCGAGTGACCACCATGATGCATTAAGATCATTCCTGATTAATTGACACAAGTATACTTCTTGTCAATTCACAACAAATTTTTTTTTGAGATTCTTCTTTGCTTAAGCAAATGAAGAAAACATAAAAGATAAAACAACACGCAACTAGCTAAGACATACAAAACAAAGAAACCAAACAACCATACCTCCCCGACAATAGCACCAAGAACTTGATTTGCTATTTGGTAGCACAAACATAAATAGCCTGCAAGCACACGAGTCATGTACAATACAGTGTCTGTGTGTGCGGGGTCGAATCCACGGGGATACCAAATGTGCGTGGTACCCCTAGCTAAGTGCGTCCTAAGAAGCTATGTGTTGGGACCTAAACTGCACTATTTTTTGGTTTTTGGTTTAAAGAGAGCTCTAAAATGTAAATCTAACCAAAGGGCAAGAAAATACAAGAGGGGTGTGTGTAACGAGGGAATCAAGCGATCTAAGGGGAGTTAAACATCGAAAATGGGAGATTAGTTAGGATTCTATGTGACTTAGATCGATTTAACCTTGGCGCCTAAACCATTGGTTAGCCTTAAAGTCAAGACCTAGTCCATCTGAGGTCGACTAACCTATACTAAAACCTATTGGCTGGGTTTAAAGCCAGTGGAGACTTGACCTAGGCTAGTGATGTATGTCATTTGTGCATGTTTGCATCTAGTTTTTGCATGCATATTTAAGGGTGTTCAGAGTACAATTGAGTGCGCTTAGTATAAAGTTTATGCATATTTGTTAATATTTGTACATAATGTATTTAGGTGCATAAATACTATACTAAGTGTTATATTCCATGTTTTAGGAGTGTTTTGGAAGGGTTCAAGCTTATGCGAGGAAGAAATGAGCTAACGGATGAAGACCGGAAGAAAAGAAATAAAGAAGAGATCATTCTGATCTAGTCGGTCGACTTAGAAGAAGAGCCAGTCGACCGTCTAGGTCGACCGGCCGCTCCAGAGAATAAAAGATTTGAAGCCGGTCGAGTTCCTCATGAAGCCGGTTGACCGGCTGTGTGATGAAGAAAAATCCATAAAAAGCTCGTTTCAGCTCATTTTCAGGGGAGGAACTTTTATTTCTTAAATCCTAATAAACCCTAACCCTTTACCCACTTCACAAAACACCCTAAACCACCATCTAAACCCCACACCAAGCGAGGATTGAAGCATTAAACAAAGATTTGAAGGATTTGTACGGATTTGGAAGCAAGAATTTAGGGAAGTTCTTCTTGTTCTTTCTCTATTTCTTGTAAATATGTTGCTAGATTAGGTTAGATTTAGGGTTGATTGTTGTTATATATTAGATTAGGGCTTTGAATAACGGATTTGTGTAGATCTTTGGCTCTTAATACATGTTTATTTACATAAATTTACGGCATGATTCAATATGTCTATGTATTGGAAATCAAACATGTCTATGTGTTTGTTAAAATGCCTACGTGAATATGCATGTGTTATTTGTGCTTCAATTGCTCTTATCTACTTATTTGGGTGATATGATTGTGCTTTATCTCGTGGCTTTGCTTAGTAGAGTAGGCTTTAGCTTTAAATCCAGCTAATAGGTTACATGCTATGCTTAGTCGAGTTTAGGTGCTAGTCCTTGGCTTTAAATCCAGCCAAGCGGATAAGTTAACCTAGACTAGAGTATCCCTCACCCACGTTAGTGTTGGTTAATTGAGCCTTAATGTCACGTAGTGTTTAGGTGCTAGTCCTTGGCTTTAAATCCAGCCAAGAGGATAAGTTCTAAGCACGGATTGCGTAGGCTAGGATGGATTGGCCCTTAGCTTTAAATCCAGCTAACGGGTTGAACCACTAGTATTGGTTAAGAAAGCCCCCGATCAACACAACAGCAATAGAAGTCCCGAACCTTAGACAGACATCATCTGTTATCATAGCCCAAGTCTTGTTGCAATGCAATCGCCCTAGGTCCCCTTCTTCTTTATTAGTGTTTCCTTCTTTAGTTTGGCTCCCTTAAGTTCTTCCATAGATTAGTTTTTGTTTTCCTTTTTCCGAGCTCCCTTCCATCCCAAAGTAAGTACACACACGCATATGGCTAGTTTAAGGCACCCCAGCACATAGAGACTAAACTAAGGTAGCCTCCCTGTGGATTCGACCCCGCACTTGCACACACTGTACTACACACGTCCCGTGCACTTGCGGGCTATTTAGGCTTGTGCTCAAATAGCGATATCAGCTAGCCATTAATTAATCTTTATCAATCATCCATCACAATAGTAGGAATTATAATTAAAGTGCAAAGGCAAGCACACCTAGGGCATGGCATTCGAGAATATTCCTGTATATTCTACTACTAAACACTTAGGCATGCTAAGATTACACCAATTTAAGCAATAGCACCTGACATGTATACAATAGGAGCTATTCTTGCTATTAAACATGTAAACACATACATAGACATGCATGGATACACTATGGACTTCATATAAACATCACACAAACACAGACATATTTATAAAATGATTTTGAAATGGTTAATAGGAAAATAGGCTCCAATATACATATCCAACTTAATTGAGGCATTTCAACAAACACATTGACATGTATGTAAAATAGCTATTAAAACCCTAAGAACAAAGCATATAAATACAAATCCATCAAACACCTAATACAATAAAAGTAGTAATCAATCCATAATACAAGTGTAAATCACCTTACATGATCTAATTAAACATAGGTTAACTTAGGATTAAAGAGAGATATCCTTTTATTCTTAGCCTTCTATATACAACCCATAAGTATGAGCTCAAATCCTTATGTTTGATACATTTAGATACTTGATTCCAAGTGTTTCTATGTATGGAAGAGTGTGTGTGAGATGGGTAAGAGTGGAATTAGGGTTTGGGAGATAGGTGTGAGAGAGTTGGGTGACAGATAGATGTGAAAAATGAGCTCAAAATGACCTTAAATAGCCTTTTTCTGTTGCAAAAGTCAGTCACTAGATTGGCCTCTCAAGCCCCAAAACAAGTGAGCCCTGCCACAATTTTGGAGCATTCTGGACCGAGCTAGAAGTAGGGCCAGTTGACTAGCGTTGGGAAAAGGGCGACCGACCTTGGACAATGAATTTCCAATTTTGTTTCTCGCATGCTTGGTTTTGCTCGGTTACTCTATTCTTCACTCGACGTCCTCTAAATGCGCTTTTCTTGCTTGCTTCCCATCCAAAACACCCTTAGCTTTTGTTCCATCATCAAATCATCATAAAATTAAGCTCTGAACATTGTTCCAAACCTCATCTAAAAGCGCAAGAAATAAGCACTTAGTGTAGCACTTACTCTATAAGCTCAACTTATACACACTTATATCCTTGTATGCACAAATATGATATAAATACCATACTAAGGCTATCTAATAGAACAAAACACCTCTAAATAAGTATAGAAATCTAATGAACGACCACACAAAAAATCAACAATCATCACCCTCAAACCTTCTCCTTGCTTATCCTTGAGCAAGACCACACCTAAATTTATCTCGAAGTTTGTAAAAAGGGTTGTCTAAAGTATTGATTCGTTCTCTCGGTGAAACAAAGGAGTATGAAAGGGTCATGCCTTTTGTAGAGGGGTACCCAAGCCTTACTGAATCCTCCCCTTTACTCATAAGGGTCATACACCTCTTGGGAAGTTCCCACATAGCTATACCACCACAAACCTAGGATTCTTACATATGCACTTAGGACATTGATATTTCATGCCACCTTGACTAACATGGCCTCCCTAATATGCATAAATCCTCAAAGGTATAAGGCGAAAGAAGATGCAATCACAATGGCTCATAAATTACGTGACAGCTTTATTCATAGTACAATGAAAGAACAAAACTAGAAACTTGTGCCAAGTCAACATTATGTCACTTGTGCACTTTATTCAATGAACTTCACTTTTCAATCCTTTTGGTGCCTTTTAGCTTTTCACATTTTTTCACTTTTTGCCTATTCCTTTTTTTTTTTAGATTTTTCATACTTTTGCATTGCATAACAAAACGAAAAGAAAAAGAAAGGCTGGGTCACATAAAAAAGAACTAATGAAGGAATGGGCACTTATACCAACACCTCTCTTTCAACTCTTTTTCCAACCAAGCCATGGGGTAGCTACAAGATGCATTCTTAGAAGTGCTCTCTCCACAGCTTTCAAAAGGCATCTGCATTAAGTCTCAGATCTCTCTCCACTCCATTCACTCCCCACAATACAACCTTATCTTCGTCAATCAATTAAGTCTTAAGAGCCAACAGTTCAATCAACAAAGAGATAAATGACTCTATACGCATAAAAATTGAAAAAATTTTACCACTAATAAGGAAATAATGCAATCTACCCTACACAAAGGATAAAACACTTAAACCAAACTCCTACACCCCCAAACCTAAACTTTGCTTGTCCTCAAGCAAATGAAACAAGACTACTCAATGAGTAAATGGGCAACACAAAGCACGTAAGGGTGGTGGGGAAGGGGTAGATAAGAGGGAAAACTTGTGGAGAAAGGATAGATATGACCTTATGTTCTTTTGGGAGCTCTTCGATGCCAACGATTAATGAATTGTCCACTAACCTTATTTCTCATCAAACCATAACATTCACAAAGCACATGATTAGTATCATTTTCCATGCAACCTTGCATTGACATCATTAAATGATAATCAAGGTGTACGAAAAAGGGAAGTAAAAGAAGTGAGGATCAATACATGGGAGGGTGAAAAAGGAAATAAAGGAAAAAAAAATGGAAATAAATAAACAAAAATAACAAAAAAGTAAAAGCAAGTAAAACAAAAGGAAAGCAAGGAAAAGAAATAGAATATAAACATATCTAAGGTACCTCCTTACAACACTAGATTTAACGCCTCCAGCTGGGCGTCAATGTTAGAGCAAGCCATGTTTAAAATTGTGAGGCATAAATTGTTAGATATTCAACCAAGCACAGATAGTAGAGGGAAAAGGGTTATGCATCAAATATTGGGGCAATGAATACAAAATGCACCTTTTTTCTAAATCCCACCCCGAAAGAAATGCCCCTCTTGCTATCAAATTATCCACCTCATGGCCTTCTTCTCATAATCAAGGGCTAGGAGCACACCCTCTCTATGGGTCCATGATAGGTCTAATGTATGCAACATAGGATAAGTGTTTTCTAACCCTAAATGAAAGTGTTCTATGCATGAAGGAACAAACTTGATCTCCAAGTAAGAAGGCTCAATAGGATGAGTAATGGGCTTAGGGGTGACACTCGAAGAAAGAAAGTCAATAGGAAGGGGCATTGAAGTACTAGACTCTTTCTCTTTGAAAGATATAGCTTTATCAAACCTAGGTCAATCAACACCTCACTAGGGGTGGATACGATCTTAACGGGCTCTCTCACACTAAGGGAAGGTTTATGTTCACCAAGAAAACATTTAATCTCGTCAATCAATTCCCTAGTGGAGCGGGTAGAAGATGGTATCAACAATCATTCATCAAACACACCTGAAGACCCATAGATGGCAATTTCAAGCTCATCAATTTCTTTCTTAAATGTCTTCTTGGAGTGTTTATTCTCTTCAATACAAGAGTCCATAACTCCAAGAGACTTATTATCTAAAAACACCAAAATTGATGTCTTGTTCTCCCTAACAGATGACTCTAAATCTTCACTGGCTAAAATCCTTTTTAAAGTCTTCTATACATTCATCGCTAGATGTGGTCATCTCACCATCATGCTTTTCACATGGGGTAGGCACATATGAAGTATATAAAGAGACTCAAAGCATTCCTGATCATGTATGCACAAATGCTCAAGGAAAGTATGCGTGCTAAACTCCTTAGACACAGGCTCAGAAAGCAAATGAGTACTAATGCCATGAGACTCAACCTCTATATTTGGGAAGTGTGGGATGAGAAGGAAAGGGCTCATGTGAGGAAATGAAAGGCATTGAAAGCCTAGAAGGATAAGGTGTCATGATGTTGTTTTAAAAAGCCATAACTGCATAGATCGAAAGTAGTGCAGTGTGTGCAAGAGTACGAGCATCGTCTCCTCAGGGAGGCCTCTAACTATGCTTCTAAGTCCTATATGTCCTAGTTAACTATGTGTAGAAACAAAACTATTTTTGAGATCTTTTGAATTTTGAATTAAGGGAACTCTAAACTATCCTATTGAAACTAAAGTTCACAAATTAAACTAAAAAAGCAACTAGGAACGACTTGGGGAATTCGGTGATGGAAAATGGCCTAGGGTCGGATTACTTCTATATTCTGCTAGTGATTAGATCGATAACTATGGAGTGTGGGCTATCAATTATGCTCTAATGCCTTAGTTTATTAGCTAGACTTATTACCCTTAATGAAAGGTACACTCCTATCCTGAAATGAATCCTTTTTAGAGCATAGGTTTGTGCTACTAATTAAGGCTTTACAACTACACCAATAACCTAAGTGATTTGACTAATCTAATTTGATTAAGACACACATTAATTGTGTTTCAAACTAAGGATGGAACCAATTAATCTTAACCTTGTTCAAGTGAAATTAGCAAATCTAGCAAGCAATAGATCGTGGCTCACAATTAACAAAGTTTCATGCTAAGCACAAGACCAATAATTATAAACAATTACAGAACAAACATGCATAAACTCTCTTAGGACTTTTAACAAAGATACAGACATGTTATATTAAAGTCATCAACAATTCTCCACCAGTTATGCAATCAACATGCCTCACAAAATCCATAAAAACTCAAGATACAACACTAAACCATAACATAATCCATAATCTAACCTTAGCCTAAAACAATTAGTTCAACATGCTAAAAGAGAGTGCAAAACTAAAATTTAACCTCTCAAACATCAATTTCATGTCTACAAAATTGAATTCCAAGTTTAGAACCTTTTCTCCTTTTAATTTCATTCAACTCTAGCCCTAAGACACAAATGTCAGCAAAAAATCCCAAGTTTACAGCAGCTTTTTTGCAAAAAAAATTTGCACCAATTTAGCTCACTTTAGGCCCTAAAACAACCCCAAAACCTATAGATACAAGCATACAATCAATATATTTATATAACACTAACTAGTCGAAAGCAAGCTCAAAGAAAGGAACATGAAAAATCTCTCATTTTTGTAGCTTTTAGGATTGATTTCTGCACTTTTTTACTGCAAAAAAACTTGTTGGAAATTGCTTAAAAATACCCCATACCTAGCCCCTAAAAATTCCCTCTTTATGTATGTGAGTGTGTGAGAGTGTAGGTGAGGTTATTTATATGTTTGGTATTGAAAAGAGGGACAAAAAAGAAGAAAATAAAAGTTGTTCAGTGCTACTTTTTCCTTTGCTAAACTCATTCCAGCTCTCTTCAATCTGGTTGCTGTCCTCTTTATATCTTTGTGATGTTGTGTGTCATGTAAAGCCAAGTAGAGATGGATTGGTAGTTATGAGCTTCTTTTGTTTTCTGATTTCTAGTGGTCCCAGCGAAAAGAAACAAACTTCTTTCCTTTTTAATGTGCCTTCTATGTGTGTGCAGGGTCAAGAGAGGGCAGTCATATGTGAAGTTTTTGTGTAGATAAGCATATAGGCTTTGGTTTATTTTATATATATATATATATATATATTCATGTGCTATCACTCACATACATATATGCATGGAATATATGTGTTTCAATTAAGGAAGGTCCATGGGTTGACTTCAAGAATAGCTTGGTGCTGATGGCTTGGTGATTTACTAGGGTGAGTGCATGGTAGTTTATCCTTCTTCTCTTCTTTTTTTTTTTAAAAAAAAAACTTTCAAATACTAATTTAATAATTATCCTAATTCTAACAAACTAACTAGTAAATGCTAACTGAAATAATAATGCCCTAAAGACCAAACTATTGTCCTAGACTCTAATTAACTCTAATAATTTTGTCCTGGAACTAATTACTTAATATCCTAATTCTAATATAACCCACTTAACTAATTAACTTAATTTCCTAATCCTAATTAATCAAACTCACTATCTAAAAAAATAAATAAATAAGAGAAAACATAAACCAATAAGAAATGACACTTAACACATAAACACTCAATAAGCATTCAAAAGCTCAAAATAGAAAATATTAGCATAAAAACATGAACTCAAACACACTCCAAATCATGCAATTTATGCCCCAAATACACACATCAACAAAACCAAACCTTCTCCTTGCTTTTTCCCAAGAATGACCTTTCCTAAGTTTATCTCATGATGTTAGGAATGGTGTCCTAAAGTCAGTCGTCTATTGTAGATTTTGTATTGATTTGTACATGAATCGTCTTACTTTCAGCCTTACTTCATATCATACATCTTCTCCTCAATTGTTAGATCATGATGTAGTCCTTAAGATGACCCAGTAGGGCTATGTGAATGAGGAATTTGTCATTTGTCCTTAAACCTTGTTCGTAACCAAATGACAGAATTGATACTAGGACATCAATTCTATCAAGCATAGGTTATAGTGTGTCACGTGAGTTGGTTATCCTTATGACCAAGAGGTGTGGAGACATCGGTGTCGCCCACGATGAGGTGTGGAGACATGCTCACTGAAGATGACTCTATTACAATCATCCTTTGACATGTACCCTACTATCAAAGTATTGCTTGTGGTGCACATGAATGTCGTATTCCTTCAGACCTGAGACCACCATAGAGTCTTGCGGATTACTCCCCATGTTTTGGCATGGACTATTTGGATTTCTAATTCGGTGACAAAAGGCTACTTGGTGTAGGCAAGTGCCGTGAAGTCAATATATAGGTCAAGACGGGATTGACCGCTCTGGGTATTAGGAGAATGATATTCTGCTTAATCTTAATTCATTAAGACTTTGCCCAAAGCTTTCCACATGATGTGTCACGTGGTTACATCGTGATGAGTTATGACAAGATTGGGACTTGGCACGGAATAGTTAAATAGGGGTTTGACAATTTTACCATGCCCTTAGAGTTATTTCAGAATATCGAGGGTCATAAGGAATCCACCACAGTACCCAGGTTCGTTGAATATTGCCTTGCAACTATTCCGCTTATCTGGACATCAAGAATCATTGCTATATGGTATCATCGATTAGTACAAGGATAGTCCTTGTATTACTGGTTTAAGTCTAAACCTATGAAGTCACGTATATGGTCAGGAGTTAGTTGAAGGATTGACCCCACTATAATAATGTTAGTCACATCTAATTATGAATTAAATGTATTATTATTTAATTATGAATTAAATAATATTATAAGTAATTAATATTATAGATATTTAATTGAGAATTAAATAATATAATATTTATTTACTTATTACAGGTCACGAAATTAATTTTGACTATGTCTACCTAACACTAAACATGTGAATCAAAATTAATTCATGGGCTATTATTTATAAATTAAATATGGATTTAATTTAGGTTTTAATATGAATTTTAATAGTCTAATATTTTAAGCCCAAAGGGTTAGGCTTATTGGGTTGTGGGAATGGGCTCTATGAAAAGTCCATATCTTCCTATATAAGGAGGTTTTCTCATTATTTTTGTACAATGGTTTTAAGAAAACTT
This sequence comes from Cordia subcordata, assembly GCA_028554755.1. NCBI lineage: Eukaryota > Viridiplantae > Streptophyta > Magnoliopsida > Boraginales > Cordiaceae > Cordia > Cordia subcordata. The sequence continues at coordinate 10,856,392 of JAPTOF010000007.1, read as the reverse complement.
AGTAGTTGTTATAACTCTCTCCCAAAAAATACCCTAAAATCAAAAGCCTCCTCCAACAGTTTTTGATAGCGTACGAAGAAGAGAAGCTCAACACTTCTGCAATGTGATGTTTTCCACTCGAGAATTATGAGGTAATTTTCAAACCATTCTTGAAAATTTTAATTTAGAGTTTGATCTTAAGCGGGAAATCCGGAGAAAGTCTCTATAATTTCCTGCATTCTGCAATGTGATGTTTTCCACTCGAGAATTATGAGGTAATTTTCAAACCATTCTTGAAAATTTTAATTTAGAGCTTTATCTTAAGCGGGAAATCTGGAGAAAGTCTCTATAATTTCCTACCGTGGTATCAGAGCCAAAGCTTTTTCAGCAATTTTCATGTTTTTGTCGCACAATTTTAACTTTTATATATGTAAAAGATATACATATGGGAAATAAGTTTATGTTCTTTGTGTAATACGATTACTCGTTTAATGCCCGTAACTTGTCGCTGCATTATGAATGTGACGTTATTATCACTTTTGCATTCAAATGGCTTTAAGTGCATGCCATCATATTTTAATATTTTTAAGGCCATTTTTTTCTCCATGATAGACTTCACCATGATGGAAGTTTGCTAATTATATATATAAATATATACATACATATCAAGTAGGACTTCGGTAGTAGCTATGGTTTTGTGGCGGCTTCGTTTGGTAACTAGTAGTGATGGCAGTGGCAGCTAGGGCTCCCTTTCTTAAGAAGATGAAGTTTTTTTTTTTTTTTACTTAAAACAAAAATGTTTTCTTTTATGCCAAGTGTTGGCCAACTCAGAAAAGTCTTGATGTTGAACTCGGCCATGGAACATGGCCAATTGTTGGTGTTTGTTATTTAAAAATAAATAAATAAATAAAGTAAAATAAAACTAGCACTCACAAGGTTAGAACCCATGACGTTGTTCTTGAAAACTTGTCTTTACAAATCATCCATCATGTCAAGTTTGTGAATAAGTTGCTTGCTTCTTTTATATATTGTTGGCTATCGAAAATAACAAAAGTTAATAGGGATCAATTAAGTTTCGAACCCTGGACCGAAATGCCCATCAATTGTTTGTTTACCAACTTACCAATCCCAGAATATTTGCCTCTAGAGATAATGTCTCTCATGTTATAGAGGCTGTTGTTTTGGACCTAATTGGACCTCAGGCACTTTAGTCTTTATTTGGGTAGACATTACTTTGGGCTTTTACTTATGATAAAGCATGACTCAGTGCTTGGGCCTCTTTTCTTTTATATATGAATTAATATTTGTTTACTTCCAGTGATTTTATTAAATAATTATCTTAGGCTTCCTTTTAGAATATTTCATTAGATGATACAATTTTATTAGTTGGGACTAATTAAGTTTGTTATATAGCCCAAGAAAACTTAGAATAATTTTTTTAAACTAAGAATCAATAAATAGTTTATTAATTTCTTACTTTATGATAATCACATTACAATTGTTTTGGGCCTTCAATGTCATATTTGATAATTCAAATTAAGTACAAAATAATTTGAATTTGAAAATTAGTTCTAGTTAATTGGATAATGACCCAATGTTCGTCAAAATTGAGATTTTGACTCCAATTAATTTAAAAGGAATTTTAAGTAATTGACAATCCCCATAAATAAGTCAATATTATGATTTTGATCCCAATTAATTTAAAAAGAGTTTTAATTAATTGAATTAGCCCTTAATTGGTCAAAATAGTGATTTTGACCCTAGTTAATTAGAAAAGAGTTTTTAATTAATTGAATAATGTCCATAAGCGAGTCAAAATTATATTTTGACTCCAAAAAAATTAAATTCAGATTTTAATTAATTGGAATCCCCCTAATTAGACAAAATGGAGATTTTGATCCCAATTAATTTTGAAAGATATTTTAATTAATTGGACGATGACCCAAAGACAGTCAAAATTTGATTTTGACCCCAATTAATTATAAAGAAGTTTTAGTTAATTGGAAAAGGTCCATTAATTAGTTAAAATGATGATTTTGACCCCAATTAATTTAAAATGAGTTTTAATTAATTGGACAAGCCCCTTAATTGATCAAAATAGTGATTTTGACCCTAATTAATTAGAAAAGAGTTTTAACGATGTCTCTAACTTATGATTTTGACCCAATTAATTTAAAAGGTGTCTTAATTAATTGGAGGGATTGATTTAATACATTTAAATCGATCTAATGATTGTGCGATAAAATCATGAAATTGCTTTATGTCTTTTCTTTATTATGATGTATGACATATTTTGGCGTGGTTATGGGCTTGCATCTCATGCATGTTATTACTTGTTTACATATTAATTATTGTAATTGTTTTTGGGATTAAATTGGGTCTACGAGCCTAGCTTTCTCTATAATTTTGGTTGTAATCCCTTTCCCAAGTGATGTATCCCCTCCTTTTAGAAGTTCTTCTCCTAGTTAATGTACTTAGTAGTTAAAGCGCGATCAAGGCAAAGAGATGAAGACCAAGAGATAGAAGGCTTGGCCCAATCCAACATACTCAATATTAACAGGTAATAACCTTACTTGTATGATAGAGTGACATATGATGGCTCTAGTGGGCTATAATAGGAAAAGCCCACAACCACCTACATGTGTTAATATATATTGATATATTTTGTTTCGATGCCTATTGTGCACCTACATGTGTTAATATATATTGATATATTTTGTTTCGATGCCTGTTGTGATTAATTAACTGGATTAATTAATGGATTTGGCTACTAAAACAAATGCACTTATCATATCTACAAAATCCTCTAAATTATTAGGCTTGTTAAGTGATTTAGACATGGAGATGCTCAAATCATTGCCTCCCATTAAAGTAAAATAATAATGGGCCCAATGTTCTAATAAACATTGGAGGCCTTTAGGCTTGGCTTTTATTGGGATATTGGGATTATTATTCACTATATGAAGCCCTTGGAATCCTTTCAGACTAATGAGCAGGTGGGTCGACCTCAGTGGGCTTGTTCATTGGGCTTAGAAGAAGACTTTGAGAGTTCATGTTAATGGTTTCACCTAATCGAGCTTTTTAGTGGAAGACCTCAGTCCTGCTGAAGAGATGCTTAGGGTAGAATTGACCACTAAGAGTTGTTTGAAGAAGCAATTGGTTATGAACCTACCAAGTAGTATTCATAAGTGGGTTGACCTCAGTCAAACTTATGTTCAACTGCTTTGGATCTTAGTACCCACTAAGGGATTTAGAAACCTCCTTCTATTAAAGGTAAAGGTTATCAATCTGAACAAAATAGTGGGAGAATTTTTTAGACATTGGCCCATGTCTTTAGGAATGATGATTCATATATAATGGCATGTCTACATTTGTTGTGTTTGTTATTTGCTTTCATAAATCTCAATATGTTATAGATATATTACTATTTGATAGTGATATAATTAGTCACGATCATTAATGTATTCTATATGTTCTATACAAACTTGGCATAAGTAAGACCAATTAGCTACAAAGTGTCGGGATGATCATCAATTAGTTGATGAGATATAAAAGTCTACATTGAAAGTTTTTCTTCATAGCAGATAATGTGCATGCTAACTTATAGATCTATATTCAAAGGTTGGATGTGTCTTCCTATACATTTGATGGCACAGAGGGACACAAAGATCTCATATACTGTCTTTGACACTTACTTAAGGAATAGAATGTCTATGTATTGTACCAGAAAAAAAGATAGAGAAGCAAATATCTTGATTACTTCCTTCAATAAGATAATTAGGTATTTTATTCTCAGCCCTCAATAATTGCTTCCCTTCTTGAATTGGTTCAAGATGTGACAAGTCAATTGTTGACTATAATGGACCTTTTGAGCTGCTAGGGATCTTCTAGCAAGATAACCAGCTTCAAGAGAGAACATTATTTTACCGGGAGGTGATTCATCTATTAATTACTAAATGAGGTTTAGAACCCCACCAATAGTAGCAGTTGGTTTACATGCAATATGTCTCTGAATATCCAAACACTAGAAGATGAAAAGTCTTTAAAGTGTAGTGTTATTATATCCTGAGAGACTAAAAGTAGCATGTGGTTGCTACATGAGGTGCATATATGATAACACCTTACAAATTCAATTGATCTAGCTTTGTATAAGATACAAACGACCTCTATACCTTGTCATAGTGGAACTGTTCACTAGTAGAAATGTGATACTAATATTATTATGAATAATGTTATTATCATGAATTATAATCTGAAAGAAGCTCATCCTTCCAGCATAATGTATACTAGCCAAGATGATATGATTCTATGATCTAGTCATAGAAACAAATATCCTTCAAGTAAGTCTCTCGTTTGCCCAAAAGAGAATAAGAATCTTATATAATGGACTCTTACTGATTTACCATAATTGAATGGTTTGTTAGAAAGGAGAAATGAAACAATGTTGGATATAGTTTAATCTATTATGTAACTTATGGTTTTGACCATATCCTTTGGACGTATATTTGAGACAAATGCTTAAATATTGAGCTACGACATCTCACAAATCAATGGATAGGATATGATATAAGATATGGCATGATGGTAAGTTGTACACTTTTACCAAAGTGTCAAAGAAACAACACACATCAAGTATCTTTTCGTTGACAAGCTGGAATTGAAGTTTGTAAGTATTTGGAAGATTTCCTAGAAAGTTGAGTAAATTCAACTTATATAAAGGTAGTGAATAATTAGTATTCATTAACCTCAAAGAAATCTTTTCAAGAAGGAATTTCTTAAACAAGATTCCCTTGATGATGAGCTTAATAAAGTTCCAAGCAGAAGGATATAACACTAATAGTTGTAACATATAGAACAAGATAAGGTTAAGAACCAAATCTTGGGCCTCTTATAGAAGTATCACTAAGGTGATTTTGCAAAGTACCATGTCTAATGGAAAAGTGTGAATTCAGAGAACAATGTGAATTCAGTTACTTGTAAAGATGCTGGACAGAGGAATAACTGTAATAACTTGCTTGCTCCATGGCAATCCTTTCGCAAAAATATAAACGTCAATAATGTTTGGGCATTAGTTGACAACATATTGCGTAAGACCTATAGTGTGAAAAATGGGTCATGAAAGGATTTTTTAAAGGTTGGGGACCTACACTGTGCAACTCGTTGTTAGGAAGCATCGTGAATGTTGTAGTTGGACTATGACAAGACGTTTCCACAAATGATGATACTTAATTCATTTGCATCATTCATGTATGAGATACATCTTTGTATAATGAAATCTAATTAGTAGGTGGCTAAATGGCTTTCCTTCAAGTTAAGCTAAAAGAGGATATGTATGACATAGCTAAATAGTTCACATCTATTACTGAGATTATAGAGCAAATGTCTATTTGGCTCATGAGTGGTCTTGTGCAAGTTCTTAGGTTAGTACATTTTGATAAAGTATTAAGACTTATGCCTTTGTTAAGAACAAAGATGTGCCTTGTATTTGTTAGTAGGCTGATTATCGTGTGATTCTTTATAGTATGGTAGTATGGATGACATCTTGATGCTATTAAGTGTAAAACTAAAGCTATTATCTTTGTTCTCCATAAATGTTTTCAATAACAAATACTATGTGTTTAGGATCATAATCTATATGGATAGATGAGGGAGCTTAAAGGATTGTCCTGGTAAACATACATTGACTTCATGTTGAAATAGTTCAACATATTGAATTCTGGAAAAGGTTTTCGGGAATTCTTTATTCAAGAAAATTTGTTTGACAAATTTCTTTGAAAGGTATGTATGAGTACAATCCTAATTGCTTGGACAATAGGATATACTAAATACATTGTGCCATGTAAGAGGCCTCATGAGTTACACTTCTTGTATTACCAATAGGCAAATATAGGCATTGGTAATTGGTGGAGACCATTCTTTGGCACATTAGGTATGAGAATACTAATGGCTTGTGTATGGAGAAGTTTGACTTGAAACTAGTTAGTTGGACTAATTTTAGATTCTCATCAAACAAAGATGATAGTCACAATATTTGAGAATATGTTGGCTAAAAGATTTTTAAGCATACAATTGGATGTTATTGCCTTTTTTAAGCTAAATGTAATGATCCTTTGTAAATAACATATAGCAAAGAATGTTTTGCCAACCCCTTAGCTAAAGCCTTCGGGATCATGAGAAGATGGGTATAAGATACAGATCTGACTAGCTTTAGTCCAAGTAGGAGATAGTAAGCAATGGTGTCCTAAATTCTGTCTTCTATTGTAGATTTTGTACTGATTTGTACATGAATCGTCTTACTTTCGGTCTTACATCATATCATACATCTTCTCTGCAATTGTTAGATCATGACGTAGTCTATAGGATGACCTAGTAGGGCTATGTGAATGAAGAATAGCTCGATTGTCCTTAAACCTTGTTCGAAACCAAATGACGGAATTGATACTAAGACATCAATTCTGTCGAGCATAGGTTATAGTGTGTCACATAAGTTAGTTATCCTTATGACCAAGATGTGTGGAGACACTGGTGTGACCCACTGTGAGGTGTAGAGAAATGCTCACTGAACATGATTCTACTACGAGCATCCTATGGTATGTACCCTACTGTCAAAGGATTGCTTGTGGTGCACATGGATCTCTTATTCCCTCAAACCTAAGACTTCCATAGAGACTTACGAATTACTCCCCATGCTTTAGTAACAAACTATCCGAATTTCTAATTTGGTGACGAAAGGCTACTAGGTGTAGGCAAGTGCCGCAAAGTCAATACATAGGTCAAGATGGGATTGACCGTTCCAGGTATTAGGAGAATGATATTCTGCTTAGTCCTAATTCATTAACACTTTGGCCAACACTTTCCGCATGATGTGTCACGTGGTTACGTCATGACTCATCATGACGAGATTAGGACTTGACATGGAATAGTTAAATAGGTGTTTGCCAGTTTTACCATGCCCTTAGGGTTATTTTGGAATATCGAGGGTCATAAGGAATCCACCATAGTGCCTAGGTTCATTGAATCTTGCCTTGCAACTATTCAGCTTATCCGGATGTCGGGAATCATTGCTAGATGGGTATCATCAATTAGTACAAGGATAGTCTTTGTATTACCAGTTTAAGTCTGAACCTACGGAGTCACGCATATGGTCAGGAATTAGTTGGAGGATTGATCCCACTATAATAATGTTGGTCATGTTTAATTATGAATTAAATAATATTATAAGTAATTAATATTATAGATATTTAATTGAGAATTAAATATTATAATATTTAATTACTTATTACGGATCACAGAATTAATTTTGACTATGTCTAGCTAGCACTAGACATGTGGATCAAAATTAATTCATGGGCTAGTATTTATAAATTAAATATGCATTTAATTTAGGTTTTAATATGGATTTCAAAAGTCTAATATTTTAAGCCCAAAGGGTTGGGCTTATTGGGTTGTGGGATTGGGCTCTATGGCAAGCCTAGATCTTCCTATATAAGGAGAGTTTCTCATTATTTTTGTACGATGGTTTTAAGAAAACCTAATAGTTGTCAGAACTCTTTCCCCAAAAAAACCCTAAAATCAAAAGCATCCTCCAATAGTTTTTGATGGCGTATGAAGAGGAGAAGCTCAATGGTTCCGCAAGGCGATGTTTTCAACTCAAAGATTATGAGGTAATTCTCAAACCATTCTTGAAAAATTTAATTTACAGCTTGATCCTATGTGGGAAACCCAGAGAAAGTCTTTATAATTTCCTACACATGATAGTCACAGGGTTGCCAAAAGTATTGACTGGCTATCTTGATGAATCTAAAGAGTACGAGGGGTCATTTCTATTGTAAAAAGAGATCTCCAAACCTTTTTCGAATCCTCCTCTCAATCACAAGGGTTCTCGGACCTGTCAGGAACTTACCAAGTAGTTAGATCCACTACAAACCTAAGATTTCAACTCACGCACCTGGAATGTTGATATTTCATGCCCCTATCACTAACATGGCCTCCCAACATGCACTTACCCTAGAAACACAAGGAAAAGGGAGAATTACATTATAATGGCTCACAATTGGTGTAAGAACCTTATTCATGATACAACGAAATGACGTTCTCAGTGATTGGGGACTCCATGTAGCGAGCTTTCAACCAGTACATCCTAGCCACTTAAGGTGTAGGGTACTAAGGAAAGCCCCTCAGGCATACTTACTCAGGTTTCGCCAACCACTTCAAACAGAAAATCAAAGGAAGAGAACTAAACATGCATCAAATTGACATTGTGTCCTTCGACACTTATTCAACACACTTCATTTTTTTCTTACCATTTGGCTTTTTCTCATTTTTCACTTTTTTTCATTTGTTTCCAATCTTTTTCTTTTTTTGCCACTTTTTTCATTTTTTTGTATTCTTTTCTTAGGGTACTAAGGGAAGCCCCTCAGGCATACTTACTTTGGTTTCACCAACCACTTCAAATATAAAATCGAAGGAAGAGAACTAAACATGCATCAAATCGACAATGTGTCCTTCAACACTTATTCAACAAACTTCATTTTTTTTCTTACCATTTGGCTTTTTCTAATTTTTCACTTTTTTTCATTTGTTTCCAATCTTTTTCTTTTTCTTTCCCACTTTTTTCATTTTTTTGCATTTTTTTTCTTAATACATAACAAAAACAAAAGGGGAAAAAAATGGAAGGGCTAAGGCACACTAAAAGAACCAATCAAGTAAGGGGCACTCACATCAACAATCCTCTAAGAACATTTTTTTTCCAACCAGGTTGTGGGATAGCTACTAGGTGTATTCTTAGAAGTACTTACTCCCTATAGTTTTCAAAACAATTCTTTTCAAAGTCTTGGTTCTCTATCCAATCTATTCATTCCCCATAATACAACCTCATCTTCGCCAATCAATTAAGTATTCAACAAGAGCTGACACTCTAATCAACAAAGATATAAATGACTTTATATGCACAAACAATAAAAAAAGTTTTACCATTTTGGGCAAAACCATGCAAATCTTCCCTTTATGACAAATGTGAAAAATGCATAGAACTCCCATAGCCCCAACCCTAAGCCTTGCTTGTCCTCAAGCAAATAGCAATTAACCACGCAAATAAACAAACAATAAATCACGAGTATGGGAAGTGTGGAAAGGGCAGAAAATTGGGAAAAGAGGATGGAAAGATACAACCTTGTGTTTGTGTGACTCCACAAATGCCAATAAAATTCCAATCACTTACCAACCCATTTCTCATTAATACACAAACACTGAAAAGGCACATGAGATTATACATATTCCATACAAGTCCACACTATCATTAACAAATAAGAACAAGGACGTATGCAAAAATGGAGAAGGGGAATGCAAGGGGAAACGGAAAAAAAACCCATAAAAATAAGAAGAAAATAACGAAATCACCAAAATCTTGGTTGCAATTTAGTAGCACTAGCCATTATGCCGTCAGCCAGGCAAGCTCCATTCATCAAGTGTCATCGAAGGCTCTTGAAGCTCGATAGAGACTAGTCGAACCATGGTCAGGTCAAATGAATGCTTCAAAGGCTGCCCATTCACAATCAATACTCATCTATCCTTCAAATCCTTTATCTTGATCACTCCATAAGGGTAGGCATCAATAACCTCGTATGGACCATTCTATCGACTTCTTAATTTTCTAGGAAAGATCTTTAATCTAGAATTAAACAACCAAACTTTTTTAGTAAGAGAGAAATATTTCCCAAGGATATGCCTATCATGCATTTTCTTCATTCTTTCATTATAAAGCTTGGTGTTCTCATACGCCTCATATCTCAACTCCTCCAGCTCAGCTAAGTCAAGCTTTCCTTTCTTACCTGTGGCAAACAAGTCAAAATTTAAACCTTAATAGCCCAATATGCTCTAGGCTTCAACTCGACAAGTAGATGGCAAACCTTCCCATACATCAACCTATATGGAGACATACCTGTGGGGGTCTTGGACACAGTACAGTAGGCCCATAATACATCAATCAATCTACAAGCCCAATCATTCCTATCAGCCTTAACTGTTTTCTCTAAAATGGACTTGACTTCTCTATTTGAAAAGTCTATCTGTCCACTTATCTAAGGGTGATACAGGGTAGCAATCTTATGAGTGATTAAATATTTTCTATGTAAATCCTCAAGTATTCTATGGCGAAAGTGCTTTCCTCCATCCCTAATCAAGACTTGTGGTGCCTTAAACCTGGAAAAAATGTGCTTTTGAATGAACACCAATTTCGCTTGGTCAGTGAACTCCCAATTTTGCAGGGCTAGTCGACTAGGCTTAGGAAGAGGGGCAACCGGCCTTGGTCAGTGAACTCCCAATTTTGCTTCTCGCATGCTTGATTTTACTCGGTTGCTTTCTTCTTCGCCCAGTGACCTCAAAATTCACTTTTCTTGTTTTCTTCCCATCCAATCACCCTTGGCTTTGTTCTATCATCAAATCGTCATTAAATTAAAATCTAAACATTGCTTCAAATCTCACCTAAAAGCACAAGAAATAAGACTTAGTGTACTACTTTCTTTACAAGCTCAACTATGTACACTTTTATCCTTGTATACCCAAATATGATATAAATACTATACTAAGACTATCTAATAGCCCAAAACACCTCTAAATAAGTATACAAATGTAATGAAAGAATACACACAAAACTAACACATTATCAGGAATTGGAATATGGACTTGAAAATATCTTGGCACGACTTAAAAGTCCACTATCGGGTGAGGCTTTCCAGGTGACTGGTTGTTTAATTACCTCTCCCGATAATGCTTTTGAGTTGGGCTGGGTTAACTCTTGTTGGGTGATCGATAATGATCTAGTGGTCCTGAATAAGGTTTGAGTTACCTACCAAACGAGGCCTACCAGGTGACTTCTATACATCTATCCTCAACCAAATTGTGCAAATTTTGAAAAATCTTATCCAAAAACTTATAGTTACTTATACTAGCACCTATCTTATATGTTCCCTAACATTTTAAAAACGTTCAGAGTAAAACCTAATATGTCTAACAGCTTTATTTTTCAAATGAGCATTTATATATCTTGATTCACAAGCCATTCATAAAAAGAACACAACTGTGAGGAACATTGAGCTTTATCTTTTCAAATGCAATCATAGGTTCTTGAGTTGTATCTATCTAGACCAGCCTTATGGTTCAATCTTTGAGTTATTACACTTACAAATTACTGCATTAAACATCATGAGGGATAGATTTAGGTGATTAGCCTTTGGGTTGAGCGATTATTAGTTTGTAAAAATTGGGTTCTTGATTCAGGTAGAATCTAAGGGTTGTGAGTTAGTTTGTGCTTAGCCAACTTGTGAAAAGCATAGGTTTAATGAATATTGTTTATATTCTTGAGTGGAATGCTTGGGAAATGGATGTAGGCTTGAGTGTTGAACCACTATAAGTCCGATGTCTTTTTCATTTCTTACTCTCACTTTACCTTTGAATTGCTTTTTCATATTCACAACCAAAATATCAACCACAACAATTACTTTATTCACCTCCTCGAGAACTAGCTTGCTACCAACAAGTGTGTGGGTGGCAAGCTAGCTCGACAGGGGGATGAATAAAGCTTGTTGACTTTAAAACTTTTGTCATTTTATAGAATAGCATATTGTAGTAAAGATGGTTGCACCAAATCAAAATATACAGGAAAACCAATAAATTAGAGAACATAGCAATTTATAGTGGTTTGGCTACTAAGCCTACATCTACCCCTTGAACATCTTACTCGAGATTCTCAATAGCTCTACTAAAAAATCTTGAGCTTTTCACACAAGTTGGCTAAGCTCAAAAATCAACATATAATGCTTTGATTCTCCCCGAATCAAGAATCCCAATTTTAAGTGCTTTTGAAATCACTCAACTCTATTCTATACTACCCAATATCCCAGCTTACAAAGTGTCTAACAAAAGATTTATAAAAGAAATCTCACTCGAAATATAGCACATATGGGTATGAGATATTATGATAAGAAACATATGATTGCCTTTATACTGATGAAAGCACATAATAGCTTTTCAATGTAATTCATGTATTGTTCTTCTCTCTCTAGTGTTAAGCTCGGATAAAGGGATATATGTGCTCAATACAAAAAATAGCTGTTAGAGACAAAAATATTTTATACAAAAAATAGCTGTTAGAGACAAAAATATTTTGACTTAAAATATTTTTGAGATGTTATAGACTTAATATAGATGGAAATCAATTAGCAACAGCTAGTCTTTAAAATCAAAATTTTCAAAATGACTCAATTCAATTGAGGTTTGTTGTGCTTGTCGCATAGCAGGATTATAGTTTTTAGCCAAAATTTACTATCCAGTGAGGTAAAATGCCATTCAATCACTCGATAGTTCTTTCTCGACAGTGCCTATTTAATTGTGTAAAAAAAATTATAGTTCATACTTTAGTTTCAAAAAAGACAGGTCTATAAGAATATTTTTGTTCCAAAAACACTAAGAAAAACATGATACATATTTTGGAAAAACTTTTCAGAGTGTATAGTATCGATTTCATAAGCTAAGCCATGATACAAGCAGACAAGTAAAGCAACCTTACAAGAATACGTCGATATCCGTGTCTCTTATGTCTTCTATCTCCATCCTTATGTCACCATCCCTTTTCAAGCTTTCAAAGATGAATGATAGAGCATGTTGACTTGAGTCAAAGGAGATGGAAGATCTTCTTCCAAGTCATATAAATTCTTTGAAGGCTAAAAAACTCATACATCACATTAGTAGCATCAATAGCTGCTATGAATTCAATAATCATTATTGATCTTACATCTTCGATTTATGTGTCATTTAATAATAAGAATGAAACTTAGGGCAATAACAAACATTATTTTTCATTACATATCACTCAGTTAATATTATAAGCCAAGCATTCATCTTACATAACAATTAGAACGTATAATGGTTCATCACCCATATGTCAATCTTTCATCCCAAATATCAATCATTCATCACAAGTATGTTAAGTATGTTAATTATATTCATCACATATCCTTCAATACTTATCATTAAAACATATGTAATTAAGATAGTAATTATAACAATCTCTTCCTTTTTATGGTGACAAATCTATGTCATTAACTATGAGTGTATTGATGAATAGATAAGGAACTTCCCCATCAATGTTGCATATCCTAAGAGGCATATTGATAAACTCAATTATATAACCAACTCAATCATAATCACAATATAACTCACAAGCATAATCAAAATCACATATTGTATTTTCTCCCTTTTTCGGGATCATCAAATATATTAATAGATCATAATAGCAATATTAAGAACCAATCAAAATATTCACTAGACTATATATCCAAAATATCCATAGTGATAACATAAAGAAAGTTAAGCCCCAAAAATCATTTATGTGAAAGAATGAAAATATGATAGCATTGGCTCAAAAACGCAATTTCAAGTCAAATAAATATGAGGGAAATCACTTGGGGAGGTAGTCTCCAATACCTTCCTCTTCTTTCTTCACATTAACAGCCTTCTTTGCTTGGTTCTCTTATTTCGAAGCTTGCTCAACTGGATCATCATCTTCAATCACAATAATTTTAGGTTTTACGAATTTTCTCTTCATGCTTTGGTTGCATATGGCTTTTTTTACTCTAAACTTTGCTTCCCTTAAGCTGTGATATCTTCTTACTCGTATGTTCCCCGTCCATGAATTCACAAAGAGCAAGTAGTTAAGGAGTGTTAGAATAAAGGTTTAGGGTTTATGAGAGAAAACATGTTTTAGTAGGAAGATTTTTAGGTTACAAATAGAATATTTGAGAGAAATAACATATAGAGAGAATGTATAGGGTTTGGGTTAAGATATGAGTTTGACAAATTACCGATTTTATCTTGATCGACAATGCTTCTAGTTGCCCGGCATGATGCAGGTGTGCTCGAAACAAGAAAAGTGTGTCCAATAGTGTTTTTTTGAAAATTATCTTTTGATAGACCCCATCTGGTCACCCGAAACTATTGGAGGGCTCGCTTGTCAATGTGAAAAGTGTTTTTCAAACTCTTTTCATGAATGCACATGTAATGCTCATGCAATTACAATTCAATAGCATATATTTATTCACATTTAGATTAACAAAATTTCATAATAATCTGATTCAAATTATTTACATCACATTAAGATTACACTTAAGCATAAAATATTGTTAATCAAGTTTAAGCATTCCCAAATTCCTTCTAATCATACAAAATCTATTCTTATGCAATGGTTTAGTGAAAATATCAGCCAATTGATTATCTATACTTACAAATTCAAGACTAATTAATGTGTGTGATTTGTGTATATTGGTAGATATTGTTTGCATACACTTTTTAAGGTGTTTAGAGCTTAATTGAGTTCATTTAGTACAAAGTTTATGCATATTTGTTCATAATGTATTTAGATGCATAAATACTATACTAAGTGCTATATTCCATGTTTTAGATAAGTTTGGACAGGTTCGACCTTACATAAGGGAAAAACGAGCTAAAAATGAGGACTGGAGGGAAAAAATGGCCAGTCGAGCTTGGAAGAAGAGCCCGTCACTGCTAAGGTCGACTGACCAAACCAGCAAGCCATCTTTTGTAGCCGGTCGAGTGCAAGCTGAGAGCTGGTCAACCTAAGCCAGAGGGCTCCCATTATTTTAGCTGGTCGAGCAAGAAAGAGGAGCTAGTTGACTGGCCAGGCACAGTTCAGCAGCTATAAAGAGCTTATTTTAGACCATTTTGAGAGGAGGAACTTCATTTCTCTTCAAACCCATTTCACTTTAACTCTAATCTTATTCAATAAACACTTCCACAAACTCACTAAATACCCTACCAAGCCAAGGATTGAGTCAATCAACAAGGATTTGAATAGCTTGTATGGATTTGAAAGTAAGATTTAGGGGAGTTTTTCTTATTCTTTCTCTAGATCTTGTAAATATGTTGCTAGCATAAGTTAGATTGAGGGTTGATTGATGTTGTAAATTAGATTAGTGCTTTGAATAAAGGATTTGTGTGCATCTATGGCTCTTATATCATTGATTAATGGCATGAGTCAATATGTCTATGTGTTGATAATCAAACATGTCTATGTGTTTGTTAAAATGCCTAAGTGAAGTTGTATGTGTTCTTTTGTGCTTGAATGCTATCGGTAGTGATCTCATGTTAGCCTTAATCCATGCTAATGGCATGAGCCTATTTGCAACTAAAGTGTGTTGATTAAGATGCTTGATAGATGACTTAGTGTGGTAGGAGTATACCTCTAGTCTAAAATAATACTAAAAGGTGCCTACTTATACTAGTAAATGCTCTAGGAGTCCAATCTCTAGTCTGAAACAATATTAATAGGTTACTCTCTCGAGTATGACATTAATCAACATAAAAAAAAACTTAGTTAACCATGCCTTAAAACCCTAGGTCATAAGGACCACGCTAGACTCTAAGGAGATCTACCTAGGGATAGACTAGAACCAAGTCCTAGTGAATAATAAGGGCAATTAGCAAAGGTTTCCAAGAAAGTAATCATTGGCTAAGCAAGAGCTTGTTATTCGCTTTGTGACCTCTGTCTTTGACCAAATGAGTGAAATGACCAAAACGCCCCTCTATGTATACCCATTGTTAAGGCCGGTCTCTACATGTACCATCACCCCTAAGACTACATTTAGAACCTCAGAATTGTCTAGTCCCATATAATGATCATCCACTAGTCACGAATCTCTTGATCTAGGAAGCGACCCATAAACCAAATGACCAATATAGCCCTGAAAGGTAATATCACCAGTACTAGATTTTGGTGATCAAGCTAACAAATCCAAGAGAGCATATAGACTCTACTATTGCATATACATGTCCTAACTAAATTAGAATGCAACACCCAACCTATAAGGCAAACAATCTTATCATTCATGATCTCTCCTTATGGTACTTCAAAGTGTTGCACTTTAACTCAGTCAGTTCATCCACACATACTCAAGATTAAGAGCATTGGTCACTTGAAAGTTATAAGTATTTCATCTTCTATATGTGATGATATAGTTCCCAAAAGACATACTCACAGTGACCTTATCTAATGCGTGACACACACACTAGGAGTGTAGTCCGAAAAACCATCTATCGACCTAGGTAAATCACCATTTTTAGGAGATTCGCCAACTATTGCCTTGTCTTGGTAGAGTGCCTAACACTACCATTTAGCTATCGACCAATTAATGATATCACCAAGTCTAGACTTGGACCTATTATGCATCGAACCTCATTGTATACCCAAGTCACTGGTGTATATTATTGAACCTTCATACTTTGTATCAGTACACAAATGGAGAGAATATGTCGTGAAAAAACTCAATCATATGAACAATATCATGAGCAAATTATTTCTACTATCTAGTAATCATCATGTGCTTGTGGTCTTTAGGGCATACAATCCCAACATGGAGGTTTTTTAAAGGTAAAGAAATGAAAAAAAGGCACCATGGAAGCTTTCAAATGAAGAACGAAGCAAATGAAGAAGATGAAGAGCAAAACAGTGAAGATTTGTGGGCCTAAAACAAAGAAGGCTGGTTGACCTCCCCTGGCAGGTTAGGTCCCCCAGCTAAAGGCCGGTTGAATGACTAGGCCACCAGCCTAATTAGTAATCTCCTCAATTTGGCTAGTCGACCTCTTTCTTAGGTCAGTCCCATAGCTGTACGTGAGAAAAGCCCTATTTAGGTGCACTTTTCAGCAAAATTAAAGGAAATTAACACCCAATCTTCATACACCCACTTCATTCCATTAAACCCTAACCTATTCCCACACTCACCCACCTCACACATTCAATCCCACTTCAATTCCATCTACAAAAAAGCTTGGGTTTGAGGATCAAACAAGGATTTAGAAGGTTTTAAAGCAATATTTGAAAAGAGTAAGCAAGGGTAATAAGGGTGCTTTTCGTTCTTCTCATTATTCTTGTTTTATACTATGATATATTTGCTCCAAATTAGGTATGCTTGCTATTTTTGTAATGGTTTAATGATCTAAATACTTGTTTTGAGATATTGATGGTCATATACATGTTTTGTTCTTATATTTCTATGGCTTGAAATAAAACATGTCAATGTGTTTGATGAAATGCCTTTATGAGTTTACATGTGTAATTTGTGCTTAGATGTTAATAATAGTGGTCTCACCTTAGCCTTTATCCATGCTAATGGTATGAGCCCTACTTGCAACTATAGTTGTGTTGATTAATTAGGCTCTTAGTGCCTTTAGTATAGTAGGTAATCACTTTTAGCATGTAACATGGCTAAAAGGGTACCACTATCACTTGTTTGATCTAAGGGAATTAATCTCTAGTTTGAAATAAAACTAAAAGCTTAGACTTCCTATTAGGAAATTAATCAACACTTAAAGGACTTAGATATGAGACCCAAAAGCCTTAGCTTGTTAGGACAAACCTATACTTCTAATTTGGCCTAGTTTAGGAATAGGGTTATACTGATAGCAAAAGTAGTAAGGCTAAAAAAATAAGTCTAGAATTAGAGTAAACAACTATAAATAGCCTCAAAATAAGGTTAGGAACCTAAATCCATTCCAAAAGAGTAATCAACCCTAAATTCCCCTAAAACCTTGTAGATTCCCTCTTCCATAGCTTGTTTATACCTTTATTCCCTTTAGTTAGGTTTACTTTCCTTTTCGTTAGGTTTAAATTCAAGCTCCACTCAATCCAAAATCCTAAAAGGAGTAGGTAGGACCACATGTAGCTAGTGTGAGACCCATTTTCACTTAGAACCACATACATTCTAGCCTTCCATAGACACGACCCTGCACTTGAACACTTTATACTACTGTGATCCATGCGCTTGTGGGTGCCACTTTTAAAGCTTACATCAAGTTTTTGGCATCATTGCCAAGGAGGCACGATTGTTTGTTTATTTCTTTTTGTGTGTTTTTCATTAGTCACGTGTTGCATATACATTTCTTGATTGTTTATCATGTATATACTTGTTTTCATTATGTGTTGCTTTTACTTATTTTGATATTGCTAGTTTAGTTTATTTCTTGCGTTTGTGTTCTCTTTTTTGTTTTTCTTAGGATCTAGGTATTTGTAATAGGTAGTTGATTTTTGAATTAAAGTTTCCTGGGTTAAAGTATAGAAGGAGAATTAGGTTATTTTGCATTCTTGTGTGGATGGCTAATCCTAATCCTGATCCTCCACCTAAACCCAAAATACTTATCAACCTTGTGTGTCTATTCAACTACCGATCCTAGGAGATGTGACCTTTAAGATTAGGCCTGAGACCATACAAATGCTTCCATCATTCTATGGCTATAATAATAAGAATCTCCATGCCCATATAGGTTTATTTCTTGAGATATGCTCTCTCATTCATTTTAGGGATGTCTGTTCCAAGAATGTTAGATGTTAGGCTTATATTATTCCCATTCTCTTTGAAAGATAAAGCAGAGGAATGGCTTAAGTCCTTACCTAACAAGTCTATAACTAGTTAGGTTGAGCTTCAAGTTAAGTTCCTTCAAAGATTTTTCCCTATAGCTAGGATGACCACTCTTAGGGACAGATCATGACATTTTCACAATAAGAGTTAGAACCCCTTCATGAGACTTGAGAAAGATTCAATGACCTTTGTTGACAATGCCCACATCATAGGTATGATTTACATGAATTAGTCTAGTTTTTCTGCTTAGGCTTGACTTCACCTCATAAGCTAATGGCCAATGCTTTGAGTGATAGGGGGTTCTTAGATTTGACACCTGAGGAGGCATGGTTAAAACTAGAGAATATGGCAAAGGAATCGTTCTAGAATGCTAATTTTGAGAGAGTTGGGAAGGGAACTAGGAATACCACTCTTAGTAGTGTGTTTGGTGTCAACTCAAATTATGATTTAGCTGCTAAGGTAAGAGCTCTCACTAGAAAGTTCGACCAGTTTGTGTCCTTAGGAGCTACATCCACTCATTGATCTACTCCTAGTGCATCTTTCCTCATCTTGTGAGTCTTACAGAGGTGTCATACCACTATAGGATGCTTTCTTGCCCCTCAATTCCTTGAGTTTATACAGGAACACATTCTCGCTAATCAAGGCCATTCATTTAGTCTTTCTCACCCACCCAGACTCAAGTGGCTTGATCATTCCAAAATAGTGCAGTCTCATGACAACACAACTTCTTCTTTTTCATTCCAGAATCATCCTAGTCTATCACTTCCTAGACCTCTAGTTTCTCATCAGGCAGTTTTTGAGCCTAGGTATCCTAATACTTCACAGTCGTCCTTCTATTCTTCTTCCGTTAGTTCCACTCCACCTAATCAGCCTGTAATTGATCGTAGGTTTGATTTACTTACTGAGATGACATAGGCACAACAGATGTTTTAGAGCACCATAAGAGATTTAAAAAATCAATTAAGACATCTTGCTGAACAAGTTTATCATAAAGACCTAGGGAAGCTACTTGTTTATCTTAAGCCGGGTCTTAAAGATCCTTGTAGCACTTGCAGCCCTTCTCTAAGTGATTATGCATAAGCTAATGCCATCACAACCTTGAGAAGTGGTAGTATTATAGATAATTAGGTAGGAGAGTTCATGAGTAGAGCAGGCCTGAAACGACGTGTATTGATAAAGAGACTAGTGTGCCTACGGAGAAGACTAGAGAGTTTGAAGAAAAAGATAGAAATCATAATGAGATGCGTGTTGATCCACCTCATAAAGAAGGGAAATAGATTGTTGAATCTCTTGATGTTACTCCTAGGGCTTCTTTTTCCTTGGCATTAGAGAAGCCCAAGAAAGTTGAGGATGACAAAGAATCGAGAAATTTAGAGCCTCTTAAGGATATTAATGTCACTTTACCTTTAGTTGAGACCATTAAGAAGATACCAACTTATGCAAAATTTCTTAGAGATCTGTGAATTAGGAAGAGGCAGACCCCCCACCTACCTGAGAAGGTAAAGCTTAGAAAGAGGGTTAGTAGCATTTGTATCACAGGTATTCTGCCTAAGCTTAGCAATCCTAGAGCTTTTACCACCTCTTGTGCTATTAATGATCACCCGGTAGCCCATGCTTTGCTTGATTTAGGTTCTAGAGTAAATCTTATACCTTTTTTAGAGTATAACCAACCAGGTTTAGAGGCATTGAAGCCTATCAGCATGGTTTTACAATTAGTCGATAAGAGTGAAAAGAGACCTAAAGGGATAGTTGAAGACATCACTGCTAAAGTTGGAGAGTTTTACTACCCTGTGGGTTTCATTACTCTAGACATGCAT
This sequence comes from Cordia subcordata, assembly GCA_028554755.1. NCBI lineage: Eukaryota > Viridiplantae > Streptophyta > Magnoliopsida > Boraginales > Cordiaceae > Cordia > Cordia subcordata. The sequence goes on along the minus strand of JAPTOF010000007.1, from coordinate 10,836,171 downwards.
TCAAGACATGACACTAGGAATATGACACTTGTCCTTTTAGGAAGGCAACTGCTGATGCAATGATTCATTGTAGAACAAGGATCATTGAGTTTACATTTGTGAATTTGAAGGCAAAGGTTGGGGGTGTCGAGTTTACCACTACGGATACGGCGTGTGACAAGAAGAATTATTTCTTCATTGAGTCTGTCACTTCTAGTGATGACGATACCCATGATTCTTTCTTGCCCTTAGAAGATAGAGTTGTGCTTGACAAGATCATTGAGCAATTGAATTTGGAGGCTTTTTGGGAGACTTACTTAGAGACTAATGTGTGATGTATGTCATTTGTGCATGTTTGTACATAGTGTTTGTATGCACGTTTAGAGGTGTTCTAGAGCATAATTGAGTATAGTTAGTATAAAGTTTATGCTTCATTGTTAATAGTTGTACATAATATATTTGGATGCATAAATGCTACACTAAGTACTATATCTCATGCTTTAGAAGAGTTTTGGAAGGGTTCGAGTGCACACGAGGGAGAAATGAGCTAAAAGATAAAGACGGAAAGAAAAAGAATGAAGAATGGAGGCAAAAGAGACCAACTAATCAACCTAGGAGCAAAATCGGCCGACTGGCTTGGTCGACTCATCAGTCTGACAACAATAATAAAACATTCTTTTGAACTCATTTACAAAGAAAGAACTTTATTTTCTTAAAACCTAATAAACCTTAACCCTTTTTCTACTTCAATAAACACCCTGAACCAATTTCTAAACCCCATACCAAGCTAGGATTGAAGCATCAAACAAGGATTTGAAAGATTTGTATAGATTTGGAACCAAGATTAAGGGAGTTCTTCTTGTTTCTCTTTCTATTTCTTGTAAATATATTGCTATATTAGGATAGATCTTTGGGTGTTTGTTGTTGTATATTAGATTAAGGCTTTGAAAAAGGATTTGCGTATGTCTTTAGCTATTAATACATGCTTCTTTACATTGATTAATGGAATGAATCAATATTTCTATGTATTGATAATCAAACATGTCTATGTGTTTGTTAAAATGCATCAGTGAAGTTGCATGTATTCTTTTGTGCTTACATGCTATTGGTAGTGGTGTCACCTTAGCCTTTGTCCATGCTAATGACATGAGCCCTATTTGTAACTATGTGTGTTGACTAATACACTTAATCAGTGACTTGTGTCGTGGAAGTATACCTCTAGTCTGAAACAATAGTAAAAAGGTACCCACTAGCACTAGTTAATGCTCTAAGAGTCTAATATCTAGTCTGGACAATACGAACAGGTTGAGAAGGATGTTAATCAATGCTGAAGAGAGCAATCGAGCCACATACAGACCAAATCATTATCATTGCCTGAGTCTAGTCGCAACACAATCGCCTGAGATCCTTCTCCATTTTGTGGTGTTTTATTTCCTTAATTTGGCTCCTATAGTTCCTCCATTAGCTTAGGTTTAGATTTAGGTTTAACTTTAGAGCTCCCTTCAATCAAAAAGACCAACAACACTTTAACACACTTACGTAGCTATTCCCTAGCACACCAAACATGTAAAGACCGAACTAAGTAGAGTCCCTATGGCGACAATACGCACACTTGAATCTGCTGTACCACGAACGATCCGTACACTTGTGGGTTAAAACAACATCAAGTTTTTGGCACCGCTGCTAGGAAGGCACTATATTGGTTCTTTGTGTGTTTTTGTATTTGTGATTGGTTACTTGTGTGTGTCTTATCTTTATTTGCTTTCCCTTATTTGAAAAACCTAAAAAAAATGAAAAATTTGAAAATAAAAAGAAATAAACAAATTTTGAAAAAATAAAAAATTTGAATTGAGAAAAGGTTTACTTGTGCTAATTGAGTATGGATAGATCTAATGCTTCTTAGTGGTCACTTGTATCCTCTTCCCCACCTACCGTATATGCTTCAAATGCTTGTGTTCTATGTGGTAGTTATGAGCATCATACTACATGTTGCCCCCTCGCATATGGAAATCCCCAATATCGAGCTAATGCAAGTCATGACCCCTATAGTCATGCATCTATTCATGCATCTCCATCTAGTTATCGTGACTACAGGGAGTCATATCATTCTATTTGTGATCTTTGTGAATGCTGTGACCATGACTTTGATTCTTGTGCCCATTCATGCGTCTATATCTAGTTATCATGATTATAGGGAGCCACATCATGCACCTTTATGTTAGGGTCAAGATAACTCTTCATTCTACCTATCACCTTGTTTTGAGAGTTCATCTTCTACACCATATTTTTCTGCCTATTCTTTTCCTGATTTTTTAATGGTTATGCTTAAAATGATTATCATTTCCATTCGGGTCAACCCTCTTCTTTTAGGTCTTCCTCATACAAAGATGAGAAGTTTGAATACCTCAAATTCCTAATTCAGTCCAACCTTGAGAGACTAAAGGAGATGAATGAACGATTCTCTGGAATGATCAAGTGCTTGAATAGAGAAGTTGGGAATGAACGACCTGTGAGTGAGGGAGTAGAGATACTTTAGACTAGGTTAAAGGGATGGGAGTGAGACCTTTAGATGAGGGAAATAGTGATGAAAAAGATGATGTTTGGGAGGAAGAGGTAAAAGGAGAAGTGGATGGAGAATTTACATCGTGTAGTAAGAAGGAAGATAAGCTTAATAATGTTTTGGTTCTTGATAACGATTATAAGCATGTATTAGAGGACGTGGTTGTAGGATCGATATTATTAAGTGTGGTGTATCCTAGTCCATACTTTTTAAATTATAACTAAGAAAACATGCTAGGAAAATAAAATAACCACATTGCACACACAAGAACATGCTTAAGAACATATAGAATATAACTAGTACTTGCAAAAATATATAAAGCTAACCTCTTGAAGCATGGGGCCTTTTGATGAAGCTAAAATCAGTCACGAGCTTTGTTCCCGTTCACGAACAAGGCCACCAAAAATTTACTATAAGGGTGTCGCAATAAGCAACTCCCTAGTCTTCTTCCCTATGATTAAAGAGACTTATCTTGAGAGAATAGCCTCTTGTGTGAGAAGAAGCAAAGTAATATGCTCTTGAAAAACTAGAGCAAAACTCACACAATAAGTGTGTACTATGTGTTATAGTATTTTCTTGCCAAAAAGGAAGAAATCAACTACAAAGTGGAATGCATAAAAGGTGTAGGGTCTTGTCTCTTTATAGAGAGAACCTTGGCACCTAAAGTTGCTAAACTTTCAATGTGGGAGAAAATTTCCATGTAGTATTTCTTTTATGCAACTTGTTAGCTTGTCTTCGAAGACTTGTGCAAGTTGTCCACTTGTTTCTGTAGTATTTTGCAAGTTGTCCACTTGTCTTGGAAGACTTAGGTCAAGCCCATTATCCAAGTCCAACACATAGTCCATAATCCATGTGAAGGCCCAAGCCCAATAGGAAACCATCCTAGCCTAATTAGGTTATCTTGGACTCTAAAGAAAGCCCAAATCCAATTACAAGCTTTGGCCCAATAAGGCTACTACCATAATATGGAATTTGCTCTTTCAAGATTACTCTCTCAAAGTCATTTCAACTAGGGAAGGGACCAAGAACACACAATTAACCTTGGCTTCCAAAAATAATTAAAATGTCCTTGCCCGATCTAGGCGACATGATAATTATTTTTAACTCCGATCTATTCCACCGTAAAATCAAAGTTGCACTCCAAGAATAATTTTCATTACCTAAAAGCTTATCACAAAAGAATGTGAACTTTGTCTTTAACCTACTGAATAACCGACCATAATGCCCCTCTATGTATACCCATAGCTAAGATCGTTCCTTTGGCTTGTGTACTATCACCTCCTTAGTTGTATCTTTTTCCGTTGGGTTTCTTGTCCTATTGCCAACCATCCTTGGTCATGGAATCTCTTGATCTCAGGAGCGACCCTCAAGCCATATGACCGACACACCTATAAAGGTAGTATCACTAGATCTAGATTCGGATGATAAATTTGGACAATCCCAAAGGGGGCACATAGATTCCATTTTACATATGCATGTTTCAATTAATTAGACATTAACACTCAACGCACAAGGTTGTTTATCCTAATAAAGTAAGATCTCACCCATAGTGAATCAAAGTACCAAACCCTAACTTCATTAGTTCATCCACATATACTCAAGATTAAGAGCAATGATCATTTAGTAGCAGTGAGTGTCTTGTTTTCTTTCTTGGATAGTACGTCACTAGAAAACATACTCACAATGGTCCTATCCAATATGTGACACGCGTACTATTAAGACAAATCGAGAAAGTCCTCTAATGACCTAGGTAGATCACCCTTAAAGAGGAGACTTGCTCAATATAACCTTATCCCAATAGAGTGCCCAATACTACTATTTGGTTATGGATTCAATTTATGACGTGACTAAATCTAAACTTGGACCTACTGTCCGTCTAGCCTCACTGCGCACCCAAGTCATTAGTTCAAGTCAAAGGACCTTCATACATGCATCAATAAAAACATAACAAAGATAATATGTAAGAAACTCACAATGCCATTTAACAACAAAAAAAATGATTATACATTGTTTCATATCCAAAATGTCATGTACAAGTGAGCTTTAGGGCATACTAATCCTAACAATCTCCCACTTGCACTAAAGATCACTTCTGCAAAGCCTAATACCCAAGGACTCTAAATGTGTGGCAAACACTTTCCCTGAAAGAGTCTTAGTAAATGGGTCTGCCAGGTTTTCCACTGAAGCTATCTTTTCAACTACTACATCTCCTTTCTGGATAAACTCACGAATCAAATGATATTTCCGTTCATTGTGTTTACCCTTTTTGTGATTCCTAGGCTCTTTACACTGTGAAACAGCACCGTTGTTGTCGTAATACAACGTTATTGGTCTGTGAGCTGCCGGCACAACCTCTAGGTCTAACAGGAACTTTCTTAGCCATACTGCCTCTTTTGTAGCCTCAGATGCTGCTACATACTCAGCCTGCATGGTAGAGTCAGCAATACAATTTTGCTTCACACTTCTCTATGAAACAACTCCTCCTGACAAAATGAAAACATATCCAGAAGTAGACTTCCTGGAATCTCTATCAGACTGGAAATCCAAGTCTGTATAGGCTAATGGTGTTAGATCATCTGCACGGTATTCTAGCACATAATCCTTCGTTCCTTGCAGGAATTTGAATATATGCTTAACCATGACCCAATGTGCCAGTCCAGGGTTTGACTGATATCTACTAACCATGCCAACAGCAAAGCAGATATCTGGTCTAGTATATAACATGGGATACATGAGGCTTCCAACTGCTGAAGCATAAGGAACTCGCTTCATGCTCTCTATCTCCTCAGGTGTTTTAGGACATTGGTCCCGAGATAGATAAACTCCATGTCTAGAAGGTAACAAGGCCTTCTTAGAGTTTTGCATGTTAAACCTGACTAATATCTTCTCAATAAATGAAGCTTGAGATAGGGTTAGCCTTCTGTTCTTACGATCTCGCATAAGCTTGATGCCTAGAACATAACTAACTTCTTCTAAATCCTTTATTTGAAATTGAGTAGAAAGCCAAACCTTAATGGAGGATAACATCCCCACATCATTTCCAATTAGCAGGATATCATCCACATACAGAACCAAAAAAGCTACAGCATTTCCATTACGCCTTTTCTACACACAAGGTTCATCAATATTTTGATCAAAACCATAAGATTTAATTACCCGATCAAATTTGATGTTCCATGCTCTAGATGCCTATTTTAATCCATAAATGGACCTCTTTAATTTAAAAACCATATGTTCCTGTCCTTTAGCAATGTATCCATCTGGTTGTGTCATGTAAATGGTCTCATCAAGTTCCCTATTAAGAAAGACTGTCTTGACGTCCATTTGCCATATCTCGTAGTCATAATGACAAGGGATGGCTAGGAGTATCTTGATGGATTTAAGCATGGCTACTGGTGAGAAAGTTTCCTCATAATCGATCCTTTCTTTCTAAGTATAACCTTTTGCCACCAACCTTGCTTTAAAGGTTTCAACTTTTCCATCAACTCCTCTTTTCCTCTTGTAGACCCATTTGCACCCTATAGGTTTTACCTCTTCAAGTGCAACTACAAGATCCCAGTCTTTGTTAGAATACATAGATTCTAACTCTGAATCCATTGCCTTATGCCATTGGTCGGCATCTATGTCGGAGACTGCTTCATCATAACTTGTGGGATCCACCACCTGATTCTGTGAAGAAGTCTGAAAGGACTCTCCATAGTATCTATCAGGAGGCCTGGATATCATACCACTACAACGATACTCCAATATATTAGGTGTAATATGCTGTTCTTTTCCATTCACAGTTACCACAGGTGTTACTGGAGATTCTTGTGAAATCTCATCTAGAACAACTTTAGAATCTGGTGTTTTCTGGACCATTTCATCATTCACTAAGTATCTAGCATGGGTGCTTATAAACACCTTTTGCTCCTTAGGATTATAAAAGATCCCACCTTTGGTTCCCTTAGGATATCCAATGAAATAGCATAACTTGGATCTTGGTTCCAATTTTGAAGTGTTACTACTAAGTGCATAAGCTGAACAGCCCCAAATGTGGAGATGATTTAGACTGGCTTACGCCCAATCTACATTTCCTGAGGTGTCTTAGGTACTGATTTTGATGGCACCAAGTTCAAGATGTATGTCGCTGTTTCAATGGCATACCCCCAAAAAGATAAAGGTAATGATGCATGACTCATCATTGACCTAACCATATCCAATAGGGTACGATTTCTTCTCTCTACTACACCATTTTGCTGAGGAGTCCCTGGTGCAGTCAACTGAGACACTATCCTTTCTTGTGTAAGATAGTCTCTGAACTTACCCGAGAGGTATTCGCCACCTTGATCAGACCGAAGGGCTTTGATATGTTTATCTAATTTCCGCTCTGCCTCAGCTTTGAACTCTTTGAATTTCTCAAAGGATTCAGACTTGCGTCGCATTAGATATACATATCCATACCTAGAGTAATCATCAGTAAAAGTAATGAAATACTCATAACCTCCTCGTGCTGGTTTGCTCATAGGACCAAACACATCAGTGTGAACCAATTCCAATACTTCTTTGGCCCTTTCTCCTGTAGAAGAAAATGACCATTTAGTCATCTTTCCTTTGAGACAAGATTCAGACGGAGCTAGATCTTCGAGATCTAATGAGCTAAGATGCCCATCCTCGACTAATCTCCGAATTCACTTTAGACTAATATGTCCTAAGCATAGGTGCCAAAGATATGTATCATTGGTCGAAGAAACCTTCCTTTTTGGGGAATTAATTTGTTCTATATTATGCAGTGAGTTTGTAATAGGTTATATATAGAACAAGTTATCATGCATGCTACCGGAACAAATAATATTTTCATTTCTACGGATATCAACACCAGAATGGAAAATAAGGCAAAAACCATCTAATATTAATTATGAAATAGAGATAAGGTTTCTACGTACATCCAGAACATAATAAACGTTGTTCAAAAATAACTTCTTATTACATGGAAGATTTAAGCACATTCCTCCCACTGTAGCAGCCCATACTTTTGCTCCATTACCCATCCTCAGAGCAAACTCCCCTTTAGCTAGTTCCTTCATTTCCTGAAGCCAATGCAAAGAATTGCAAATATGGTTAGTGGCTCCTGAGTCTACAATCCAAGAATTAGTAGAATCAACGACTAAGTAGGTTTTAATGTAGAACAAAAGAGGTATACCTATCTGGCCTCGTGCCAAGTACTTTGGGTAATCTTTTTCCAATGTCCTTTTAGGCCACATTTAAAGCATTTGCCCTTGGGCTTTTCACCTGTTAACTACCTGGGCTGTTCACCATTTCTCTTCTTTTTCCCTTGACCATGTTTTTGCTTCCCTTCTCCTTTGAACTTTCTCCCTTTCGGGTTAAGTCCAGAAGTGGATGCTTAAACCATATTTATGTGGCCTTTATTTTTCATTATGGCTTCTGCAGCTAAGAGCTCTTTCATTAATTCTTTCATATCCATGTTCATCTTGCTCATATTATAATTAAGCTTGAACTGAGTATAGGATGACGGTAGAGTCTCCAAAATCATGTCTACCTTTGATTGTTCATCTATGTTTGCTCTTAGGATCTCAGCAGCATTGAAGCAATCCATCATTTTGAGCATATGCTCCGTGAAAGATGTTCCTTTTACCATCCTTTGATTCATAATTTCTCTAAGAGCACCTTGCCTTGCGGGCCTACTCTTATCAGCAAACATACGAGATAGTGAGGTCATGATTTCTTTTGCAGTTTCCATATGATGATACTTGCTCTGCAAAATATCTGACATAGAAGCCATCATATGGCACTTGGCCATACTATTGGCTTTCTACCATTTTGCCTTAGCATCTTTCTGGGTTTCAGAAGAGTTAGCCTTCACAACAGGACAAGGAGTTGTCAGGACATACTTGTACTCTTTTGCAGTGAGTACTATGTCTAAGTTTCATTCCCAGTCCACAAAATTCGGTCCAGTGAGCTTGTGCTCTTTGAGAATTGTAACTGGTGGACTGAACGAAGACATTTTTTTGGATACAACAATATAATCATAATTAATTTCTGAGTACAAAATTGATGAATGTATAATATGTATGCTATCTTTGGAAATAAAACATACAAGTACTTTTTACATCATTTGCCTTTGAGCAGATCAACCCTTTAAACTACTCGATGTAATAGTGTCTCAATGTCCTCATAAGAACTCCACTTATGGGATGGCCGAACTTATGAATGTTAAGTTAAGTGCCACAACTTATTTGAATTAACAATTGTCTAGATATGATCTAATTGAATAATTCAATCACTGTTTTGTTTGGCTTCTTATATCCGGTAGTGAACTCTATCGATAAGATAGCCAAACCTACCATTTAAGTTGAGTGTACACCCATTCCTAATGTTTATTCCTCGCAAGATTCTTGATTTAAGCCCTCTGATAGGGTAGTGACTTTAATCAATGTTGCGTAAGGCGATCTTTAGTGAAGAACTCCATCGATGGGATAGCCGAACTCACTAACACCCTTTTGAATAAACATTTTATGTTTCACCTTGTTAAATCTAGAAAAGTGTCACCTTCCGTTGGGGAAGTTAATGACATTGATCATTAACGTGAATCGGATATGGAAAGCTGTGGGGTATTTCCAGTTCCCTCTCCCACTCAATATTTTAACTTAAGGTTTCCTTTGATATTCTTGCTTTGTTTTAGATCTAAACACATTTTGGATTTTTGTAAATCCCCTTTGTGTTACTAAAACATTGCAATATCACAATAGATCTCTTACCTAAATTTGGGTGCATAGACCCTTAGGTTGATATATATACATGTAAATCTCAAGTTAAGTTCTTTTAATGTTGTCATGAGATCTCATGGCATCTTTAGACATAGCCACTTATAATTCTCTCTTCTAAGCCATTCTCATAAAGTTCACGATCTTTGAGAATCAACCCATAGGTATGACTGATTTTTATAAACCCTAATGAGTGGATATATTTCTAGGTGGTAATCAAGCTAATGCAAATATGTTAAAACATATATCAATGCATTATAAACATCCACCAAAATATGTTAGAATCCCTCTTTGATGGCTCCCTGTAATCTTCAACAAAAACAGCACACATAGTAGCTTTTTCTGCCTCAGCCGGTCGACCGTCAATAAGAGCCGGTCGACCGGCTCCAATTGCTTCAGGAATTTTTGCTCTCTGGAGTAGCCGGTCGACCTAGTAAGTCCAGCCGGTTGTCCAGCTTGCTTACCCAGCAAAGTATTCCTTTATACTGTTTTCTTATTTTTCTCCTTGGTCTTCAAAGATTACAATAATACACTTTGCTATTGCTATTACAAGCTTCATAAAGAAACATTACAAGGATATCAAAACATCCTATGCTTCTTTTAAATGAAACTAAAAGCAGTAACCATAAATATTTTATACATGAAATCGCCTATGGCCAAGCTTTGTTGACCGTACACGAAAACTCTATCATGCATACATACGAACCATCAAAGGGATTTTTATATCACCTACACATACAAGCATAAAACCACAAGTATATGCAACACAAGATTTTCTAATCTTGCCACTCATAAGATGACTAATATATTTACGCAAATAAAATATTCTTGCATAGTCTAAGCATGTTGCGTGTGAGCCTAAGCTCTGATACCAATTGTAGGATCGATATTATTAAGTGTGGTGTATCCTAGTCCATATTTTCTAAATTATAACTAAGAAAACATGCTAGGAAAATAAAATAACCACATTACACATATAAGAACATGCTTAAGAACATATAAAATATAACTAGTACTTGCAAAAATATATAAAGCTAACCTCTTGAAGCGTGGGGCCTTTGATGAAGCTAAAATCGGTCACGAGCTTTGTTCCTGTTCACAAACAAGGCCACAAAAAATTTACTGTAAGGGTGTCGCAATAAGCAACTCCCTAGTCTTATTCCCTATGATTAAAGAGACTTATCTTGAGAGAATAGCCTCTTGTGTGGTAAGAAGCAAAGTAATATGCTCTTGAACAACTAGAGCAAAAATCACACAATAAGTGTGTACTATGTGTTGTAGTATTTTCTTGCCAAAAAGGAAGAAATCAACTACAAAGTGGAACGCATAAAAGGTGTAGTGTCTTGTCTATTTATAGAGAGAACCTTGGCACCTAAAGTTGCTAAACTTTCAATGTGAGAGAAAATTTCCATGTAGTATTTCTTTTATGCAACTTGTTAGCTTGTCTTGGAAGACTTGTACAAGTAGTCCACTTGTTTTTGTAGTATTTTGCAAGTTGTCCACTTGTCTTGGAAGACTTAGGCCAAGCCCATTATCCAAGTCCAACACATAGTCCATAATCCATGTGGAGGCCCAAGCCCAACAGGAAACCATCCTAGCCCAATTAGGTTATCTTGGACTCTAAAGAAAGCCTAAACCCAATTCCAATCTTTGGCCTAATAAGGCTGCTACCATAATATGGAATTTGCTCTTTCAAGATTACTCTCTCAAAGTCATTTCAACTAGTGAAGGGACCAAGAAGACACAATTAACCGTGGCTTCCAAAAATAATTAAAATGTCCTTGCCCGATCTAGGCGACATAATAATTATTTTTAACTCCGATCTATTCCACCAAAAGATCAAAGTTGCACTCCAAGAATAATTGCCATTTCCCAAAAGCTTATCACAAAAGAATGTGAACTTTGTCTTTGACCTACTAAATAACTGACCGTAATGCCCCTCTATGTATACCCACAGCTAAGACCGGTCCTTTGGCCTATGTACTATCACCTCCTTAGCTATATCATTTTCCGTTGGGTTTCTTGTCCTATTGCCAACCATCCTTGGTCATGGAATCTCTTGATCTCAGGAGCGACCCTCAAGTCATATGACCGACACACCTATAAAGGTAGTATCACTAGATCTAGATTCAGATGATAAATTTGGACAATCCCAAAGAGGGCACATAGATTCCACTTTACATATGTATGTTCCAATTAATTAGAAATTAGCACTCAATGCACAAGGTTGTTGACCCTAATAAAGTAAGATCTCATCCATAGTGAATCAAAGTACCAAACCCTAACTTCATTAGTTCATCCACATATATACTCAAGATTAAGAGCAATGATCATTTAGTAGCAGTGAGTGTCTTGTTTTCTTTCTTGGATAGTATGTCTCTAGAAAACATACTCACAATGGTCCTATCCAATACGTGACACACGTACTATTAAGACAAATCCAAAAAGTCCTCTAATGAGCTAGGTAGATCACCCTTAAAGAGGAGACTTACTCAATATAACCTTATCCCAGTAGAGGGCCCAACACTACTATTTGGTTATGGATTCAATTTATGACGTGACTAAATCTAGACTTGGACCTACTGTGCGTCCAGCCTCACTGCGCATCTAAGTCATTAGTTCAAGTCAAAGGACCATCATACATGAATCAATAAAAACATAACAGAGATAATATGTAAGAAACTCACAATTCCATTTAACAAGCAAAAAAAAATGATTATACATTGTTTCATATCCAAAATGTCATGTACAAGTGAGCTTTAGGGCATACTAATCCTAACAGTGGTACCCTATCCTCCTGTGCTTTCATCGCTTCTCAGTGAGTCATTCCAACCTATCTTTCCTTCTTTTCACACTTTTCAAACACATTTGGAGGATGACCTTGATGTTTTGAGTACTCAATTGCATTCTGAGTCCAATTTTAGGTAGTTTAGTGTGCACACCTCCTGAGGCATCAATATTTACATAATGAGAAATCTATTGAGTCCCATTTTGCCTCTTAACCCATGGGTGAACCAACCCTATTATAGAAGGTTATGGAGTAGGACTTTGGGTTAAGCGCTAGTGATAAATTGAAGGAGTTTGATAAGCTCTTAACAAGAGTTGATTAGGAGCCATCTGTTGGAGAAAGCATAGTTTTTCCTCTAAGTGTAACATTTTAGGATGAAATGGAGGAATTTGAGAGACTTTTGGATGACTTTTATTCCCCTTTTGAGTGCCTCATTGTTGATCCTAATTTCTCTTCCTCCAAATCCATTCCTTCAACTCTTTCAATCTATATCACTTCATTTGATTATTCCTCCTTTCCATTTGTTAAGTCTTTTACTACTTTAGAGCTTACATTTGTGCCTTCTTGCATGGAACACTTTCATCTAGGATTAGGAAACATTCTTCCCATGTCGCATGTATTAGACTTTTCACTGATTCATGGGAAGGGTGTCTTTTTAGCCCCTGATTAAGAGGAGAAGGCCATTGGGTGGCTAATTTGCGAGCAAGTGAGGCATATTCCTTCTCATTGTTGCATGATCCTTACCACGTGTGAGCACACATACTTTTCTTTGACACTTCAGGGTAGGATTTTGAAAAGGAGTTCCTTGTTCATTCATTGCTTTATCTTATATGGCATGATTCTTTTCCTACTACATTATGTGCATTTATGATTATCCGGTAATTTTTGTCACACAACTTTAAACAAGTATTGCTTTAACATTGGTGCCTTGCTGAGGGCATTAAATCTTGCACTGCTAGGAGACACTCTAGATTTGTTTATATATTTCTTGTTTTTCTTGTATTTACTTCTTTTTGGTCTTTTATATAGTAGATTAGTTTTCTTTTACTTATTCTTGCTTTGTATATAGTAGATTGGAATGCTTTTGTTTTCTTTGTATTTTAGTAGTTTAATTTATAATTTGTTTGTATTCTTAGTAGGTTAGATTTTTGCTCCCTTGTTCTTGCTCCATTCCATCATTTGTGCATCAATCCTATACCTTTGCATACATCCTTGCTTATTTTTTTTAAATGCCAATGTGGACTTGCATTGCATAGACTACTAATTTCTTCTTAGTTTTTTTCAGTATTAGTGCTTTCTATTAAGGAGTAGAGAATAGATCATTGGATTACCATTGGCATTTGTGAACTACATGGAAACAAGGTTGTATCTCTCCATTCTTTATTTGTCCCTATCTATCCCTCTCCACATTCCTTATACATGTTTCATGTTTTACACTATAACATTTTTAGCTTCTTGCAACACTGAAATTGAACAAGTAATAAAACCGTTGCCATAGGTATTATCTCGCAACAGTTTTCAAATTATGGTATAAAATTAAAAACTTTTGCAATAATCTAATCAAAATTGTTGCAAAATCTATACTAGTTATATCTATTACTTAGCTAATTAATTTTAATTCTTAAATTTTGCAATGGTTTATCAAATTAATACTAATTGCAGTGGTTTTACATAAACCTAAAACGTTGCTTATTTGATTTTATCATCTAATATCTAAAACTAGGCTAAAATTTTATTCCCGCTAATTTCAGCAAATACTTAGGCGCTAATTTTTTTCTTTTTTTTTTTTACTTTCTTCTTTTCAGTTTTTAGCTAAAACAAAACAAAATCCACTTCCAAATATATTGACTTAATTCTACTAGATCTTCCCCCAATTCACTCCCTTATAATGTAAACCCTTGAATCTAATTAGCAAAATTCTCTGAGAAGGTACGTCAAGATTTATGCAATCTCAAAAGGGCTTGAATCCACTGCTTTACACAAGGTCAGTTTTCCTATTGAAATAGAAGTTTTGATTAGAGATCAAAATATATTATTTTTATTTGGTGAAATCTTTTGTTATTGATCAAAATACATTTCATTATTTCTTAGCTTTTCATGCCTCGTCTTGAAAGTGAAAGAATGGCGATGGCCTAAAACCAATGATCAAAAAATGCCTCATCTCACAAGTGAAGTGAAAGAATCGTGTATATACATAAACATGATTTTGTGCAATTAATATATTGCGAAAATATTTGAATGGTTCTGCATTTTTTCGTTTAAGCCAGCAAATGTTTTGTCCTATCACATACCAACAGCTTATTTTCTTAAGGAACCTGCTTTAACTATTTGTAGTAAACACAAAGATGAAATACCTAAATGAGGTAGTCATCGATTCAGTTCCAAGTCATTTAACTTTAGTTTTTAAGCCTCTGTAGTGGTTTTTCTAATTGTTATCTTGGTATCTTCTTGAGTAGAGTCATTTGAACTACTCTAGAATTGCATCACCTTTACATCGTAAGATTGTAGTTTTGGTGTTCGTAAATATGTCTAGTAGATTGGGATCCTTTTATTCATGTCTAAATCTATAACCACAGGCAACTCAAATTGATCAAGTGTCCCTTCAAAGACCAATAATTATTCTTTTTCTTATTGAAGTCAAAGGTTGGACTAACATGCATATGATTTGTTAATAGCAAGACAATGTCCAACTTTTAGCATATTGAGAATAGAGTTATAGTACATGTCATGGTAGGTTGTTTTACTTTACTAATATATAAACATCCAACAATCTGACAATAGAGTATGATAATGATTGCATAATATAGGCACATACCCACATTTGCTTCTAGCACAAAATTCCATCTTCATCACTACTTAAGAATTTTGATCAAAAACTTGGGATTTGATATGTGGAAATGCCTAATATAAGGGTTGTACCATCATGATTTTACAAACCTAAGATAAAAGGCAAATGGATGTGGAGGATGAGAATTGATTTTCTCATAGAATTGGAATCCTACTACATATAGATAATTTGTTACATATTTGCTAATGCAAATATGATATTTCTTTGAATAAATAAGTTGTTCACCCAATTCATGACCAAATTTCCTACCTAACCTCCTATAATAAGAGGAAGCTCAAGAAGGAATTTGGCTAGTTTACTTTCCTATAAATACTTTATCAATCTCTTCTCTGTTCAATATTTTCCTTACATTGAGTTATTTGGTCATGTAGGGATTAAGTCTTCTTGGACTTTTGTGCAAAACCTGGGAGGCAACTTTCATACTTGCTGGGTGCCTTCATCAAGTTAAATATTAAGGTACACTAGTCCATTCTATGTTATAATGTTTTCACTATTTTTCAAACATTTTTTGTGGTGGCACTCAAAGAACCATGTTTATCATATTTTTACATTTTGCATAACACTTGATACTCTAGAAATGAGCCTTCCAGTAAATACAATGTTTGTATGAATATCTAGAGGGGTATCATGTATCGCTATGAGATCAAGTATGACTAAATGGTGTTATATAAATTCAAGATGGAAACTTTTTTTTTTAATTATAATCCTTTACTAGACCTATTATCAAAACCATTCATTCTTTTTTTTACTTGTCTTTCTAGTAAGTTTTGCATAATAGACAAGAGTTTGGTTCGTTTGTCAAGAGCTCATGATGAATATATTAATGGTGGTAATCAATTTCTTGATTATGCTTTTATAAATGGAGCTTTGGGGGAACAAATAATTTGCCCATGTGTTAAATATTGCAATGGTTATTGGTGTAGTAGAGAGGAAGTCTTCGAACACTTAATAGTTAAGGGGTTCAACAAAGGCTACACAAAGTGGGTTTATCATAAAGAAGATGAGACGTCATTTGGCATAAATGCAAACATTGGTGATGAATCCTTTGGAGGATGTGATGATATGGATGGATTGTTGAATGATACTTTTAGGAATGTTGCACAAGGATTTTCAAGCAATGAAGGAGAAACACTTATAAAAGGGCCAAATGCTGAAGCTAATCAATTTTAAAAATTAGTAAATGAGGCAACGAGACTTGTATCCTGGTTGCAAAACTTTCTATTCACTTTCTTTTACTATTCGATTATACCTATTGAAGTGTCTTCATGGATGAAGTAATGCATCATTTACTGCACTTCGTGAGTTATTAAAGAAGGCGATTCCTGATCTAAAAATTCCTGAGTCTTTCAATAAAGCAAAGAAAATGATAAAAGATTTACAACTTTATTATAAAGAAATTGATGTCTGTCCTAATGACTGCATGCTTTATTGGAAAGAATACAAGGATAGGGCTTTTTGTCATGTGTGCTGTGCCTCTAGATGGAAATTGAGTGAAGATCTTTAATGTGATGGTGATGAAGACTCTACAATTTCTTGTAAAATTTCAGCCAAAGTATTATGGCACTTTCCTTTAGTGCCTAGGCTCCAAAGGTTGTTCATGAGTTCAAAAAAGTCAAGGTAGAAGAGCCATTCTATGGATGGAAAATTAAGGCATCCAAAATACAGGAAAACTTGGAAAGAATTTAACTCTCACCACACAGATTTTTCAAGTAAATCTAGGAATGTAAGCCTTGGGCTAGCAACTGATGCATTCAATCCTTTCAAAACATTAAGTGTTGCTCACAACACTTGGCCCATTGTTCTACTTGTTTACAACTTTCCCCCAGAGATATGCATGAAGCTTGAGTATCTTATTGTATCTTTACTTATTCCTGGCCCTCGCTTCCCAGGAAATGATATAGACATCTTTTTATAGCCACTGATAGAGGAGTTAAATGATTTGTTGTTGCCAAGGTTTGACACTTATGATGCCTCAAACAATCAAACATTCAAGATGTGTGTTGCTCTGTTATGGACTGTTACTGATTTTTCAGGACTCGTCATGTTAGTTGGGTTGAGCACCAAGGGAAAGTTAGCATGACCATATTGTAAATATGAGACATGTTCATTATATTTGAAACATAGTCAGAAGTTTTGTTATATGGGTCATCGTAGATGGTTGGAGAAAAACCATCGACTGAGACGAGATAAAAAATGTTTTGATGGGAATGCTGAGTTTAGATTGACACCTTCTTTGTTATCAGGGAGTAATGTGTTAGAACATATATCTACCATCGAAAATGTGTTTAGAAAGACTCAGCGCAAGAGAAACACATATAATCCTTTGAAAAAATGATCTATCTTTTTTTTCAATTACAGTATTGGGAATATATAACATCTCCTCACAATCTAGATGTGATGCATATTAAGAAAAATATATTTGATAATGTCATTGGAACATTGCTGGATATCCTAAGTAAGACGAAGGATCATGCAAAGGCTCGTCTTGACTTGAAAGAATTGGGCATCAAGAAAAAACTTCATCCATTAGAATGTAGTGATGTAAATGAACAATTTTTCCCAAAGCTTCTTTTTCAATGACAGAAAGAGAAAAAACTTTGTTTTACAGTATGTTGAAGAGGGTAAAACTTCTAGCAGGCTATCATCAAACATTTCACGTTGTGTGCAACTTACTGAAAAGAAAATTTTAGGATATAAGAGCAATGACGCTCACTTTATACTACATCACTTGCTCCAAGTTGCAATTCAAGGAGTATTACCTAAAGAAGTTGTCATTCCATTAATGAGGTGGAGTTCATTCTATAAGAATTTATGTAGCAAAGTCATTCACCTAAGTGACCTTGATTTGTTACAAAATGAGATAGTTGAAACTCTTTGTCAGCTTGAGAGGATTTTTCCACGTAGTTTCTTTGCTGTTATGGTGCACTTATCAGTTCATTTGGTAAAAGAAGTCAAGATGGGAGGGCCTGTTCAATTTCATTGGATGTTTTTTGTAGAGAGATTTTTAGGTAAATTGAAGTCTTATGTTTGTAATAGAAGTCACCTTAAAGGTTCAATTGTAGAAGGCTATTTAGCTAAAGAGTGTTTGACCTTTTGCTCTAGATATTTGGCAAATAATATCAAGTCATTGTCAAATAAGGCACCTTCCCCACGAAATTTAGGAAAAGTTATTGATGGTGAATGAATCTCTTATCTTTTTCCTATTGTTAGGCATTATTTAGTGGGAAAGAAAGGGAAAAAAGGGAAAACTACCTCACTTGACTTATCTACATGTTCTTAAGCACACCGATATGTATTATTCAATTGTGATGAAGTTCAAGACTACATTTGTTGATTTGTTTAACTTTGTTGAAGTGCATATTTCGTTTATTTTTAACTTTGAGTTTGTGTTGCACACTAATATATTGTACAAAATGTGATTTTATGAGTGCAGTGAACATGAACAGTTGATTAACAATCAATCTAAAAGAAGAAGAAGATGGGATCAAGCTCAAAGCCATACCTAAGATTGCATCCAATGGTTTTTAGATCATGTAATGGATCAAAATATTCCAAAAAAGATTAAAATTCTATCACAGGTTCCAAATTTTGTGGCAAGAATGTTTATAGTCAATGGTTTTAGGTTTCATATCGTAAAACGAGATAGAAGGTGTAAGACTCAAAATAGTGGCGTCACATTACTAGCAACAACCCCTAATTTTGCAAGCTGTACAGATCAAAATCCAGTAACTACGAATGTTAGATATTATGGCGCTATACAGGAGATCATTAAGCTAGATTATTATGGGCATTTCAACATTGTGCTTTTCAAATGTTTGCGGTTTCAAGTAGAAAAAGACAACTTTAACCTCTTACTTGTTAATCAGAATACGTGTTACTATTCAGATGATCTATTTGTACTTTCCTTTCAATTACATCAATGCTTTTATGTTCAAGATCCTATTGACACACAGTGGCATTATGTAATAAAAGTTTCTTCTAGAGATTTAATGGATTCTGAAGAAGATAAGTACCGAGATACACAAGACTATGATAGGCTAGAACCTGCAATTGTGATGAATCATGCAATTGATGATGATGTTCAGTGGGCTAGGGAAGGCGCTTCTGGAATTGCAATAGACATGCCATTACATGTGCTTCATGATGTAATAATCATGATGATGTTGATGAAGATAACTTTGAAAATAACAATGCTGATAAGGATTTCATAGATTAGTTTTATGATTGTTCATTTATGTTTATTTATCCAATTTTATTTCTATAAAGACTTAGCTTAAATGCCAAGCAGGAACATATCTTTTTACTTTTTAATCATAAACAAGTCCTAATCTTTATCAATTTATTACAATTTTTGTTCTATTATACATTCTTTTTCTTTTAGATTTCAAGTGACACTTGCTTGTAGTATACTTTGTAACAAGTCCTGGCTTCTAACTTCATACTTTTATGTATGATGTGTGTGTTTTGTGTATGTCTGTATATATTGTTAGCATACACTTCTCAGGGTGTTTTAGAGCCCATTTGTGTGCATTTATTATAGAGTTTATCCATATTTGTTAATAGTTGAGCATAAGGTGAATAATTGCATAAATGCTACACTAAGTGTACTAATTGCATGACTTAGGTGCATTTTGGGAGAATATTGATGAATATTTGATATTTTGGAATAAAAATCAAGCATGGAAAATGATGCATGAGGCCAAGAAGGAATTACCGGAGAAAACGGAAGTGAAAATGGAGCTAAAACGAAAAAGATATGCTACTACAGGGTGACCCCCTATTCTAGTACCAGTCGACTGGTAGTGTCTTCCGGTAGTTCTAGAAGCTCCATCAAAAGTACCGGCTGAGTGATGCCCTAGTATCGGTAAACCAGTTAGGTCTTTCGGTAGTTGTGTCGAAGGCCTATTTAAAGCTCATTTCATCTCATTTGTAAGGGAGGAACTTTATTTTCTTAAATCCTAATAAACCCTAACTCTCTACCCATTTCACCAAACACCTAAAACCATTATCCCATATCAAACCAAGCTAGGATTGAAGCTTGTAACAAGAGATTGAAGAATTTTGCTTTGGATTTAAGCAAGAGTTTGAAGAGGAGTTCCTTATTCCTTTTCTTATTCTTGTAAATATGCTTTGTAATTGAGGTAGATCTAAGGTTGATTGATGTTGTATTTTAGATTAGAGCTTTAAATAAAGGATTTGTGTTTATCTTTCAGTCTTAATAAATGTATGTTTACATAAATCTATGGCATGATTCAAAATGTCTATATATTGAAAATCAAGCATGTTTATGTTTGTCAAAATGCCCAAGTGAACTTGCATATGTTATTTATGCTTCAAAATATTTTATCTACTTATATGGGTGACATGATTGTGCTTAATACATGGCTTTGCTTAGTAGAGTAGGCTTTGTCTTCAAACCTAACCAATATGTTACATGTTTTGCTTAGTCAAGTTTCGGTGCTAGTCCTTGGCTTTAAACCTAGCCAAGAGGAAAAGTTCTAAGCACAAATTAGTAGGCTATGAGGGATTGGCCCTTAGCTTTAAACCCAACTAATGGGTTGAACCACTTGTATTAGTTTAGAGACCCCCGATCAACACATAAACACTAGAAGTCCCGAGCTAAAGATAGACCTAATTTGTTATCATAGCCTGAGTCTAGTTGCAACGCAATCGCCTTAGGCCCCTTTCTTCTTTGTTAGGTTTCCTTCTTTAGCTTGGCACCCTTAGGCTTCTCCATAGTTTAGGTTTATTTCCTTTTTTTTGAGCTCCTTTCCATCCTAAAGAAAGCACACAGGCGTACATAGCTAGTTTTAGGCACTCGAGCACATAGAGACCAAACTAGGGTAGCCTCATTGTGGAGACGATACCTGTACTCGAATTCTCTACACCATGAATGATTTATATGTTTGCAGGCGTACAACTCAACACGATAAGTTTTTGGCACTGTTGCCGAGGACGCACAATATTGGTTCTTTGTGTGCTTTTGTGTTTGTGATTAGTTGCTTGCGTATGCTTTATCTTTACTTACTTTACATTATTCAAAAACTACCAAAAAATTGAAAAATCTTGAAAAATCCCATAAAAAAAGAAAATTTGAAAATTCAAAAAAAAAATTGAGTGAAGAGGTTTTACTTGTGATTCATTGAATATGACTAATGCTAATGTTGCTTAGTGGCTACTAGTATCTTCTTCCCCACCACCAAAATGTGTTCCAAAGGCATGCTGCTTATGTGGAAGTTATGAGCATCCAATCGTCTTTTGTCCCCTTAAAAATCCCTAATTTAGGGCTAGTGCTAATTATGACCCTTATTGTCATGCATCATCTCATTTACCTTCATTTAGGAATCATGATATAGGGATGCATATTGTTATCATTGTAATCTATGTGGAAGATTCCAATTTTTCTCCTACCTTCCACCTTTATCCCCGATTACATGCAATGCCCAAGAACACCCCTAACAATCATATGCCCATGCATGCATCGGCATCTTATCATCATGATTCTAGGGAGCAACATCATGCATTTTCACCATGAGGTCAAGATGACTCTTCATTCCATTCACCCTCTAGTTTCAATTGTCCACTTTCAACACTTTCCTTTCCCACCCATTCCTTTCCCGAGTTTTTTGATGGATATGCATAAAATGATTTTCAATATGATTACCATTTCTACTTAGTCAAAACCTCGTCTTTTAGGTCTCCTTCATAAGATGAAAAGATTGGCTCTCTCTTATCCATCCTCTAATCTAATCGAAAGAGACCAGATAGCATAATGCAACAAGTTGACTCTTTAGGTGAGTACTTGAAGAGAGAGATTGAGAGAGAGCAACCTATGGTTGGAAATCTTTAGTTGCCTTTACACTAGGTTGAAGAGATAGGGGAGAGACCTAGAGATGAGGGACATAGTGGTGAACATGATGATGTGTTAGAGAAGAAATTAAAAAAAGAGGTAGATGGAGAGATCAAATCTTGCAGTAAGGATGAGAGTGAGAGTGATAGTAATTTGGTTCTTGATGACTCCTTTAGCCATGTTTTAGAGAAAGTGGTACCCTATCGTCCCATTCTTTCATCGCCACCTATTGAGTCACATGAGCATATTCTTTCCTCTCTTCCCTCACTTCCCATACATATGGAGGTTGATTCTCACGTCAATAGTACTTAATTGCATTCCAAGTTGCCATTTAGGGAATTTAATGTGTATTCTTCCCTTGAGCATTCATGTATACATGATGAGGAATCCTTTGAGTCTCATTTATCCCCTTTATTTGTGCCTACCCCTTGTGAAAAGTGTGATGAGGAGATGACGACCACTAGCAATGAATTTGTGGAAGTATTTGATGAGATCTTTACTAGTGTGGATCTAGAGCCATCTATTGGGGAGAATAGATCATCAATTTTAGAGTTTTTACATGATACATCTCTTAGAGTTAAGGATTGCTGTGTTGAGGAGAATAGCCACTTTAAGAAAATCCTTAAGGAAGAAATTGATGAGCTTAAAATTGTGATCTATAGGTCTTTAGGTGTGTTTGATGAGTTGTTGTTAATACCCTCTTCTACCCTCTTTACTAGGGAATTGATTGATGAGGTTAAGCATTGTCTTGATGAACATAAACCTTCCCTTGGTATGAGTAAGCCTATTAAGATCGAGTCCACCCTTTATGAAGAGTTAGAGCAACCTAGGCTTGATAATGTCATGTCTTATGGAGAAGAAGAGTGTATTACTTTAAACTCCTTTTGTCTTTGACCATCCTTCTTTGAACGTTGTTCCTACTCCCGTTTCCCATTTCGTTGAGTCTTTCTCTTTAGAGCTCACGTTCATGCCTTCTTGCATAGAACACTTTCACCTAGGCTTAGAAAACACTTCTCCTACTTTGCATGCATTAGACCTATCGTTGACTCATGAGAAGGGTATGTTTTTAGCCTTTGATTATTAGAAGAAAGCCATTGGGTGGCTAATTAAAGAGCAAGCAGGATATGATTCTTCACATTTGAGCACGCTTCATTCCATACTTGCGTACACATATTTATTTGATATTTTGGGTGGCATCTTGAAAAAAGGTGCACCATGAGTTCATTGCACCAACCCTTAGTGCATGACCCTTTTCCCTCTACCTTCTGTGCTTTAATGACTATCCAGCAATTTGTGTCACACAATTTTAAACATATTTTACTCTAACATTGGTACCCAACTGGGGGCATTAAATCCAGCGCTACTAAGAAGCACCTTAGGCTTGTCTACATTTTTCTTCTTCTTCTTGTTTTTTACTTGCCCTTGCTTTTGTATACAGTAGATGAGTTTTCTTTTACTTATTCTTTCTTCGTATAAAATAGATTGGATTGCTTTTGTTTTCTTTCAGTAGTTTAGGTTGTACGTTACTTATATTGTTAGTAGGTTAACATTTTTTTTCTCCCTTACTTGTTCTTACTCTATTCCATCATTTGTGCAGTAATCCTATACCCTTTACACATATCCTTGTTTATCTTTTTGAAATGTCAATGTGGACTTGCACTGTTTTGACTACTAATCTCTTTTTTTTTTTTTTTTAGCATTAGTGCTTTCTACTAAGGAATAGAGAAGTGGATCATTGGATTATCTTTGGCATTCATAGGCTGCAAAGAAACAAAGTTGTATCTATCCATCTTTCACTTGTCCCTATCTATCCCTTCCACATTCCCTATATGTGTTTCATTTGCTTGCTTGTCATATGCTTAGTGCTATTTGCTTGAGGACAAGCAAAGTTTAGGTTTAGGGGTGTGGTTGTTCTTGCATGGTTATATTGCTTATGGGGTAGATTTGCATTGCATGCTTTGTTTTTTTTTGCTTCAAATGTGTTCAAATTTTTTGATTTTTGGCATATTTTGAGTTGATTTATCTCCATGTTGATTAGAGAGTTGGCCTTTGCTATTAACTTAATTGATTAGAAAAGATGAGGATGTATTATGGGGAATGAATAGAATGTGGGGTATGACCTAGATTTTGAAGAAAAATCCTTTTGAAAATTGTAAGGAGTGAGCATTTCAAAGAATATACCTTGTAGTTACCCCACAACTTGGTTGGAAAAAGTGTTCTAAAGGGTTTTGACATGAGTGCCCCTTCATTGTTTGGTTCTTTTAGTGTGCCTTAGCATCTTCTTTTTCTTTTCTTTTCGTTCTATGTTATGAATTGAAAAAAATACAAAAAAAATGAAAAAAATGAAAAATGAGAAAAAGCCAAAAAGGAAATGAAAAGATGAAAAAGTGAAGTATGTTGAATAAGTGTCAAGTGACATAATTTCAATTTGACACAAGTATCTCTTTTGTTATTTCATTGTGTTGTGAATAAGGTCCTTAGGTCATTTGTGAGCCATTATGTTGTATCTTCTTTCTCCTTCTATTGATGTGTTGTGTTTTTGTGTGTATTTGCATTGTTATTTGTCTATATTTTGGAGGTGTATTGAGCTTAAATATTTGCATAAGTATAGTACTTGTGCTAGATATAGACTTAAATGTTTACAACTGTATATAGTTGAGTTTAAAAGGTAAATGCTACATTAATGGCTTGTTTTGGATATTACAGGTGAGATTGATGATTGTTTGGAGATCAACGAAGATGGCAATAATTTGGGCAAGGAGTGGAAGCATAACTGAAGATCAAAAGTGGAAGAAATCAAGTTTGAAGGCTTCCGGACAAAGGCCAAAGCAACCGGAAGCAAAACAGAGCTAAAACGAAGCCAAAAGAAAGTAAATAGGCGCTCTCGGAACACTGGCTTCAGAGTATCGGTGCACCGCCTCTCTATTTTGCCAAAAAATAGAGAGCAAGCTTCTGCTACCGGAGTATAGGCCCCTTGGTACCACCACACCAGTTAAGTGTTCCGGTAGTCGCAGAAATTGGATATATAAGCCCGCTTTTGGCCATTTTATGTAACAATGAGTAATATTCTTTCACACCCATCTCTCAAACCCTAATTCCTCTCTCAGCAACCTCTAACATGCACACACTCATACACTTTTCACCTAGATTCAAGGTTGTAATTTCAGTGTAACATTTGTAATTGCAAGATCAAGACAAGGACTTCAAGAGAAAAGCTAAGCATGAAAGGGAGGTTCGTCTTTCTCCTTTTATACTTTGTTTTCTTTATGTTAGAATAGATCTTTTATTCGTCTTTCTCCTTTTATATTTAGTTTTCTCTATGTTAGAATAGATCTTTTATGGATGATTGAAACTTGTACTATGGGTTGGTTGACTACTTTGCTATGAGATTTTGATGGTTTAATATATATGTTTGCTTTTAATGCTTCAATAGCAACTTACATACATGTTTATGTGTTTGATGATATGCCTAGGCTAAAGAACATATATATTTAGAAGCTTAATTGCTAATTAATACTTCTAAAGCATTGTATGAGCATGTCTAGGTGTTTATGTAGTGATTCCATGAAGTGGGCCTTGTAGCTATGCATGTCTATATGTGTTTTTACATACCTTAATATCAATTTTAGTTTCTATGCCATACATGTTGGATTTTAATGTACAAATTAGTGTGACCTAAATATGTCTAAGTGTTTAAGACTAGAATATGCTTTATATTCATTTGTACCATGCTCGGGAACATGTATGATGTGCTTCATTGTCAAAACCCGCTTGCTTGATGCTATGATTGGTTGTTCTTCATTAATAATTGCTAGTTTAGTCTCTTTTGGCTTTAAACCTAGCCAATCGGTGTCAGACTAGCTTAATTGATGT
This sequence comes from Cordia subcordata, assembly GCA_028554755.1. NCBI lineage: Eukaryota > Viridiplantae > Streptophyta > Magnoliopsida > Boraginales > Cordiaceae > Cordia > Cordia subcordata. Next base: position 10,810,509 of record JAPTOF010000007.1, on the reverse strand, counting down.
TTAGAGGCCTAATTCTTGGCTTTAAACCCAGCCAATGAGTTAGAACCTAGGGTAAGACCAATTATCATCACCTAGGAACATAATTAGCTAATCCATGCCCTAGTTCATAAGGACCACGCTATACTTCTAGGTAGGTAGCACCTAGATATAGACCCGTACCGAGTCTAAGAATTGTAAGAAAGGTTGATTAGATTCATAACTTAGAGCAGCCTACTTAGAGAAAACTATCAAAGTTAATCCCATAGCCAAGTTAATACCCAAATCACCAATAATTAAGCGAATTTCACCCATTGCCCTATTTCTTGTGTCAATTCCCTTTTTACTTGCTTCTACTCTCTCACCTTTATTTTCTTTAGTTTGTTTAGAACAATTTAATTTACTTTGAGCTCCTTTCATATCTAAAACAACCAAAAAGAATTCTTAGTTTAGCTTGTTTTCTTTCTAGCTTTCTAGGACACACACTCAGCTTTCATTCCCCATTTTCTACCTCCCTGAGGGATCGACCCTTCTTTTGCACATTAGACTACATGACCTGTGCACTTGCAGGCTTTTAATTAACTCTTATTACTTAATTAGTGAAAAGAAGCATCAGGTTTTTGGCGCTGTTGCTGGAGAGGCATGATGGTTTGTTTGCTTTACTTGTGTGTTTTAGCTAGTTAGTTGCTTTGTTTTTGCTTAGTTTGCTTTGTAGTTGTTATCTTCTTCTTACTTTTGTTTCCTAGTTTACTTGCTCATTGTTTTTGCTAGTTTTGAATAGTTTGCTTTCTTGTTTTAGTAGTTTCTAGGATTGTGTTTTGTTTGTTGTAGTTTTAGGATGTGTGAAGTTTCGGGGGCTGGAAAGAAGTGGAAGGAGATTAGGTTTAGCTGTGTATGCTTGGTAGGCATTCTCTTAGGAATCTTCTAGTTTCTTTACATCCCAAGCCTAAGAGAATTGTTCTTCACTTTAAGAACTTAAGAGAACTTTTAAGAGAAATGGTCGATCCTATTAATCGTCCTCCTAATTCTCCTCCCATTCCCCTTATGCATCCCATCTCTCCACATGAGCACCTATGTGCACAAGAGCCCTTGATGCTGGACTTCCCATAGACAATGAGCCCACGCTTAGGCAATTTTTCTCCCCAATGCCTTTGAGCCTAACTTGGCTATCCATATTTTGGGGTTGAGGGAAGCCAAATTTGAAATTAAGCATAGCATGTTGGCGATGCTCCCTTTCCTTTATGGGAGGAGTAATAAGAGCCCCTAAACCATATTAGACATTTTGTAGAGATAAGTTCCACTCTTCACTTTTTCAACGTGTCTTAAGAAGCCATTCGCCTTAAGTTGTTCCCATTTTCCCTTAAGGATAAAGCTAGGCCATGGTATCATTCTTTACCTGGTGATAGCATTACATCTTAGGGTGAGCTTCAATCCAGGTTTTATCAAAAGTTCTTTCCCATAGCTAAGATCGACGACTTTAAGGGCTCTATTATGAGCTTCTCCCAACATGATTTAGAGACTTTCCATAAGGCTTGGGAGAGGTTTATATTAAACTTCTTAGGCAATGTCCATACCACTGGTATAGCGTTTATGACCTTCTTCAATATTTCTTTAGAGGATTGAATGAGAAAAATAAAATGATGGTGAATACGCAGCCGATGGTGGATTTTATAATTGGAGACCAAGTGAAGATTGGGATAAAATGGATTTGTTGGCTAAGAACTTTTTTCAAAACACTGATATGGATAGGTTTACTTGGGGAACCAATAGAAAAGGCATTCATGAGGTAAGGGTTCTTCTGATTTGTCTACTGAGGTTAGAGCATTGACCTATAAGCTTGACCAATTCATCACTTTGTGCCTCTCTTCACAAGGTCAAAGGACTAGTCCCATAGGTTTATCTTTCATCCCATCAATTGTTGAAGTATGTGCATTATGTTCTAAGTCTAATCACAAGATCGTAGCTTACCCCCTAGCACTGCAGTTTCCTAAATTCATTCAGGAATGAGTCTACGCCACACAAGGTTACTCACAAGAGTACAATCCTTACTCGAGCACATATAATCCAGGTTGGAGGGACAACTCAAAATTTTGATGGCTTCAGGGTCAATTTGAGTCTTCCCATCCCTAACTACAAGCCCCATTCCAACAAAGACCTCATCTTACTAATCCTCCAGGGTTTCATAATGAAAACTACGCTAGACTCCCTAGTATTCCTCAGCCTTAGGCCTTCCCTGTACTGCCCACCCCAGCCCTTCTCGCACAGTTTGCACCTATTCTACAGTCTTTTCACAATGAAAAGGTAGACCTTTTGATGCAAATAATTTGACAAAATCAACAACAAATGGCTAGGATAGAGGCACAATTAGAACAGCTTGCCAGCCAAATGAGCACTATAGACCGTGGGAAATTGCCCTCCCAGCCAGAGGTTAACCCTAGAGTCCAGTCTTATTCCTCTTTTGATCCCTCTTATCCTTATCTATCCCAAGCTAAGGTTGTGACCACTCTTAGGAGCAATAGGATAGTGGACAATAGGCTAAGAGTTGAATATGCAGAGCCTGCACCTAGTGGTCCTTCTGAGTCTAAAAAGCCTAGCCATGGCCCTATTGAAGAGATCATAGAGAGAGTTCTGCTGAGAGACTTGAGGCCCCTAGAGACCATGAAGAGAGTACTTCCTTCCCACATCAAGAGGGAAAAGAGCCTATTGTTGATTCCCATAATTTAAGGGTATTAAGCCTAGAGTTCCTTATCCTTCTGTCTTAGAGAAGCCTTCACCTAATGAGGATACTAGGTGTCTCAAGAGTCTTAGAGCATCTCAAGGACCTAAAGGTTAATCTTCCTTTGATAGATATAGTTAGTTCTATTCCCTTCTACTCCAAGAACTTCAAAGACCTTTATACAAGGAAGCATAGGACATCAACCATGCCAAAGAAGGTGAAGCTCACGGAGAAGGTGAGTAGCATTTGTACTTTAGGCCTTCTGGCCAAGATGAGTGATCCCAGAGCTTTCACTATTTCTTGTAGGATTCGAGAGACCCGGATTCATCACAACTAGCCAGACTTAAGGTCTAATGTGAACCTCATTCCCTACTTAGTCTTCCAGTAGCTAGGTATAAGAGACTTGTCTCCCACGCATGTTGATATTGCTAATTGAGCACAAGCCTAAATAGCTCGCAAGTGCACGGGACATGTGTAGTACAGTGTGTGCAAGTGCGGGGTCGAATCCACAGGGAGGCTACCTTAGTTTAGTCTCTATGTGCTCGGGTGCCTTAAACTAGCTACGCGCGTGTGTGTACTTACTTTAGGATAGAAGGGAGCTCGAAAAAAGGAAAATAAAAACTAATCGATTGAGGAACTTAAGGGAGCCAAACTAAGGAAGGAAACACTAATAAAGAAGAAGGGGACCTAGGGCGATTGCATTGCAACAAGACTTGGGCTATGATAACAGATGATGTCTATCTAAGGCTCGGGACTTCTATTACTGTTGTGTTGATAGGGGGCTCTCTTAACCAATACTAGTGGTTCAACCCGTTAGCTGGATTTAAAGTTAAGGGCCAATCCCTCCTAGCCTATGCAATCCGTGCTTAGAACTTATCCTCTTGGCTGGATTTAAAGCCAAGGACTAGCACCTAAACACTACGTGACATTAAGGCTCAATTAACCAACACTAACGTGGGTGAGAGATACTCTAGTCTAGGTTAACTTATCCGCTTGGCTGGATTTAAAGCCAATGACTAGCACCTAAACTCGGCTAAGCATAGCATGTAACCTATTAGCTGGATTTAAAGCTAAAGCCTACTCTACTAAGCAAAGCCATGAGATTAAGCACAATCACATCACACATATAAGTAGATAAGAGCATTTGAAGCACAAATAACACATGCATATTCACTTAGGCATTTTAACAAACACATAGACATGTCTGATTTCCAATACATAGACATATTGAATCATGCCATAAATTTATGTAAATAAACATGTATTAAGAGCCAAAGATCTACACAAATCCATTATTCAAAGCCCTAATCTAATATACAACAACAATCAACCCTAAATCTAGCCTAATCTAGCAACATATTTACAAGAAATAGAGAAAGAACAAGAAGAACTTCCCTAAAATCTTGCTTCCAAATCCGTACAAATCCTTCAAATCTTTGTTTAATGCTTCAATCCTAGCTTGGTGTGCAGTTTAGATGGTGGTTTAGGGTGTTTTGTGAAGTGGGTAAAGGGTTAGGGTTTATTAGGATTTAAGAAATAAAAGTTCCTCCCTCCAAAATGAGCTGAAACGAGCTTTTTATTGATTTCTTCAGTGCACAGCCGGTCGACTGGCCCCTCTTTCTTGCTCAACTGGCTGCAATCATGATGCTCTCTGGAATGGTCGGTCGACCTAGCCGGTTGACCGGCCCCTTGAGGAACTCGACCGGCTTCAAATCTTTTATTCTCTCGGTCGACCGGCTCTTCTTCTAAGTCGACCGGCTAGATCAGAATGATCTCTTCTTTATTTCTTTTCTTCCGGTCTTCATCCGTTAGCTCATTTCTTCCTCGCACAAGCTTGAACCCTTCCAAAACACTCCTAAAACATGAAATATAACACTTAGTATAGTATTTATGCACCTAAATACATTATGTACAAATATTAACAAATATGCATAAACTTTATACTAATCGCACTCAATTATACTCTGAACACCCTTAAATATGCATGCAAAAACTAGATGCAAACATGCACAAATGACACATATCAACACCCCCAAACCTTCCCCTTGCTTGTCCTCAAGCAAGCCTAAATGAAGTCTATCCTCATGCTTTTCAAAGAGTTGCCAATTGCATTGACTTGCTATCTTTCGCATCCAAGGGGTACAAGGGGTCATTCTTTTCATGTAAGGGCTTCCCTAGTCTTTTTCGGATCCTCCCTTTGATCACAAGGGGTCTCACACCTCTTGGGAATGTCACCAAGTAGCTAGAACCACCACAAACTTAGGATTCCAACTCACGCACTTGGGATATTGATACTTCGTGCTCTATCAACTAACATGGCCTCCCAATATGCACGTAGCCCCAAAGATACAAGAAAGAGAAGATACATCACAATGGCTCACATTGACGTAAGAGCCTTATTCATAACACATAAAAATAAACAGAAGAGATACTTGTGTCAAATTGACATTATGTCACTTGACACTTATTCAACATACTTCACTTTTCAATCTTTTTGATGCCTTTTGGCTTTTCTCTTTTTCTCATTTTTTTTCCATTTTTGTTTGTTTTTTTTTTTCAATACATAAATAGAACAAAAAGAAAAGGCTAAGGCAAACTAAAAGAACCAATCAAGGAATGGGCACTCATATCAACAATCTTTTAAAAACACTTTTTTCCAACCAAGTTGTGGGGAAACTACAAGGTGCATTCTTAGAAATACTCACTCCCCACAGTTTTCAAAAGGATTCTCTTCGAAGTCTAGGTCATACCCTACACTCCATTTACTCCCCACAATGCATCCTCATCTACTCCAATCAATTAAGTCAATAGCAAAAGCCAACTCTCCAACCAACGTGGAGATAAACCAACTTAAAATATGCAAAAAAAAATGAAAAATTTGAACACATTTTAAGCAAAAAATAAGATATGGCAAGCAAATATATCCCAAATATGATATAAACAATAAATGAGCAACCACACCCCCAAACCTAAACTTTGCTTATCCTCAAGCAAAAATCACAAAGCCACACGACAAGCACTCAACATGAAACACATATGGGGAATGCGAAGAGGGATAGATAAGGACAAGTAAAAGATGGATAGATACAACCTTGTTTCTATGTAGTCCGCAAATGCCAAAGACAATCCAATGATCTACTAGCCTCTATCTTTTGTGGAAAGTACTAATGCTTAAAAAAAACAAAGAAGAGATTAGAAGATATGCTATGCAAGCTCACATTGACATTTGAAATGATAAACAAGGATGTAAACACGGGATAAGGGATTGATGCATAAATGAAGGAAAGGAGCAAGAACAAGTAAGGGAGTAAAAATCTAACCTACTAAGAATGAAAATAAACAAAAGAAAGCCTAAAATATAAAAAGGTAAGATAAACAAAAGCAATCTAATCTATTATGTACAAAGCAAGAATAAGTACAACAAAACTAATCTACTATATACAAAGGCAAGGCAAATAAATACAGGAAAAACAAGAAAAATATGAACAAGCCTAGGGTGCCTCCTAGTAGCGCTGGATTTAACGCCTCCAGCTGAGCGCCAATGTTAGAGTAAAATATGTTTAAAGTTGCGTGGCACAAATTGCCGGATAATCATCAAAGCACAGAACGTAGAGGGAAAAGGGTCATATACTAAGGGTTGGGCCGATGAATGCATGGTGCACCCTTTTTCAAGATCCCACCCTAAAATATCAAATGAATGCGCAAGTGTGGAATGAAGCATGCTCAAACGTGAAGAATCATGTCCCGCTTGCTCTTTAATTAGCCACCCTAATGCCTTCTTCTCATAATCAAGGGCTAGGAACACACTTTCCCCATAGGTCAAAGATAGGTCTAATGCATGCAACATGGGAAACGTGATTTCTAACCCTAGATGAAAATGTTCTATGCATGAAGGCACAAACGTGAGCTCCAAAAAGGAAGACTCAATGGAATCGGAAATGGGTGTTGGAAGGACATTTGGAGAAGAAGGAGCAATAATATAGGAGGTGGATGTACTACACTCTTCTTCTCCACAAGATACAACATGATCAAGCCTAGGTCGTTCTAACTCCTCATGAAGGGTGGATTCGATCTTAATGGGCTCTATTTCCATCAATGAATCATCAAACATCCAAAGAGACCCATAGATCATTCTTCCAAGCACATCAATTCCTTTCTTATGTGTCTTCTTAGAGTTGCTATTCTCTTCAACATCATGATTCCTAACTCCAAGAGACTTATCATTTAAAACCTCCAAAATTGATGCTTTGCTTTCCCTAATAGATGACATTAAACCTTCACTAGCTAAAGTCTCTTTAAATTCAACAATACATTCATCACTAGTGGGTGTCATCTCACCATCATGCTCTTCACCAGGGGTAGGCACAAATGGAGGAGACAACGGGGACTCAACGAATTCCTCATCATGTATGCATGAATGCTCAAGGGGAGAATGCACGCTAAACTCCCTAAATGCCGACTCGGAATGCAATTGAGTACTACTGACACAAGACTCAACCTCCATGTGTACGGAATGTGTCGGATGAGGAGAAAGAAAAAACTCATGTGACTCAATGGGAGACGTTGAAAGCTTAAGAGGATAGGGTACTACTTCCTCTAAAACATAATCACAAGAGTCATCAAGAACCAAGTTATCATTAATCTTATCTTCATCCTTACTACATGATGTTATCTCTCCATCAACCTCTCTTTCTAGTTGTCTCTCCCATACATCATCATTTCCACCCCTAGTCACCTCATCGTTAGGTCTCATCTCTATCCCTTCAACTCGTTCTAAAGGTATCTCAACATTCTCACTTATGAGTTGCACACTCTCAACCACTCTCTCCAAGGACACACCAAAAGATTTGGTGTCTTGCTTCAAACTCTCAAGTTGTTCTTGGTTAGATTGGATGAGGGATAAGAGATAGTCAAGCGTTTCTTCTTGAGAAGAAAACCTAAAAGAAGAGGGCTCAACCAAGTGAAAAAGGTAGTCATTTTGAAAATCATTTTGCACATAACCATCAAAAAACTCAGGAGAGGAATGGGTGGAAAAAGAAGGTGTTGGAGGTGGATAATCGAAACTAGAAGGTGAATGGAATAAAGAGTCATCTTGACCCCATTGTGAAAATGCATGAAGTTACTCCCTAGAATCATGATAACTAGATGTAGATGCATGCATGGGCGTATGATTGCTAGGGGCATAGGGCATTGCATGCAATCGGGAATGAGAATGGAAGGTGGGACAAGCACTAGGAAAATGAGCACGGCTTCCACAATAATTGCAATAACAATAATATGCATCCCTATAGTCATGATTACTAAATGAAGATGCATGAGATGTTGCATGACTATAGGGGTCATTAATAGCACTAGCCCTAGGTGGGGAATTCCCGTGGGGACAGAAAACGGTAGGATTCATAAAACTTCCACATAAGTGACATGCATAAGGGACACGTTCGGGTGGTGGGGAAGAGGATACAAGTGACCACCAAGAAGCATTAGGATCGGTCATATTCAATGAATCACAAGTAAAACCCCTTCACAGTCAATTTTTTTTAAAATTCTTTTTAATTTCTTTTTTCAAAAAAATGAAAAGCAAGTAAAGATAGTGCACATGTAAACGACCAATTGCAAACACAAAAGCACACAAAGAACCAATACCGTGCCTCCCCGGCAAATGCGCCAAAAACTTGATATCGCTAATTGAGCACAAGCCTAAATAGCCCGCAAGTGCACGGGACGTGTGTAGTACAGTGTGTGCAAGTGCGGGGTAGGGAGGCTACCTTAGTTTAGTCTCTATGTGCTTGGGTGCCTTAAACTAGCTACATGCGTGTGTGTACTTACTTTAGGATGGAAGGGAGCTCGGAAAAAGGAAAATAAAAACTAATCTATGGAGGAACTTAAGAGAGCCAAACTAAGGAAGGAAACACTAATAAAGAAGAAGGGGAACTAGGGCGATTGCATTGCAACAAGACTTGGGCTATGATAACAGATGATGTCTATCTAAGGCTCGGGACTTCTATTGCCGTTGTGTTGATCGGGGGCTCTCTTAACCAATACTAGTGGTTCAACCCGTTAGCTGGATTTAAAGCTAAGGGCCAATCCCTCCTAGCCTACGCAATCTGTGCTTAGAACTTATCCTCTTGGCTGGATTTAAAGCCAAGGACTAGCACTTAAACACTACGTGACATTAAGGCTCAATTAACCAACACTAACGTGGGTGAGGGATACTCTAGTCTAGGTTAACTTATCTGCTTGGTTGGATTTAAAGCCAAGGACTAGCACCTAAACTCGACTAGGCATAGCATGTAACCTATTAGCTGGATTTAAAGCTAAAGCCTACTCTACTAAGCAAAGTCACGAGATTAAGCACAATCACATCACCCATATAAGTAGATAAGAGCATTTGAAGCACAAATAACACATGCATATTCACTTAGGCATTTTAACAAACACATAGACATGTTTGATTTCCAATACATAGACAAATTGAATCATGCCATAAATTTATGTAAATAAACATGTATTAAGAGCCAAAGAGCTACACAAATCCATTATTCAAAGCCCCAATCTAATATACAACAACAATCAACCCTAAATCTAGCCTAATCTAGCAACATATTTACAAGAAATAGAGAAAGAACAAGAAGAACTTCCCTAAATTCTTGCTTCCAAATCATACAAATCCTTCAAATCTTTGTTTAATGCTTCAATCCTAGCTTTGTGTGGGGTTTAGATGGTGGTTTAGGGTGTTTTGTGAAGTGGGTAAAGGGTTAGGGTTTATTAGGATTTAAGAAATAAAAGTTCCTCCCTCCAAAATGAGCTGAAACGAGCTTTTTATGGATTTCTTCATATGACCGGTCGACCTAGCCGGTCGACCGGCCCCTCTTTCTTGCTCGACCGGCTTCAATCATGATGCTCTCTAGAATGGCCGGTCGACCTAGCCGGTCGATCGGCCCCTTGAGGAACTCGACCGGCTTCAAATCTTTTATTCTCTGGAGCGGCCGGTCGACTTAGACGGTCGACCAACTCTTCTTCTAAGTCGACCGGCTGGATCAGAATGGTCTCTTCTTTATTTCTTTTCTTCCGGTCTTCATCCGTTAGCTCATTTCTTCCTCGCATAAGCTTGAACCTTTCCAAGACACTCCTAAAACATGGAATATAACACTTAGTATAGTATTTATGCACCTAAATACATTATGTACAAATATTAACAAATATGCATAAACTTTATACTAAGCGCACTCAGTTATACTGTGAACACCCTTAAATATGCATGCAAAAACTAGATGCAAATATGCACAAATGACACACATCACATGTTACCGTTCAGCTAGCTGATCGATTTGAGAGAAGACCTAGAGGAGTAATAAAAGATGTGCTAGTTCAAGTAGGAGATTTTATGTGCCCGTAGATTTCATAGTGCTTGATATGAATGTGGGTCATGACTCTAGGCATTCCACTCCCATTTTCTAAGGCCACCCTTTCTTTGCTACTACGGATGCTATCATTCATTGTAGGTCGGGGTTGTTAGAAATGAAATTTGGGAATTTGAGGTCTTCCATGAAAGTGGCAGAGACAGTGAACAAGGTTAGTGTGGATAGAAAAGATGATGAGGAAGATTGCTTCATGGTTAGGGTGATAGACCCATTTGTTAAGGGCAATGTTGAGGAGACCATGATTAGGAATGATGAATTAAGAAAGCTTCAGGGCATCTTATCTAACCTTGATCGAGAGACCTTTGTCTAGGGAAGTGTAGCCCCTATTCCTAAGGATGATGATTCTAGGCTTAATAAGTCCTTTGAGGTTAATTCTTTCAATCTTGGTATGAGAGGCATGGACCATTATGATTCCACACATAGGATTAATCTTGAAGGAGAAGATGAAAATAAAGGTTTTAAGGTGCATGTGATGGAAGCTTGTCTTGATGGATGTGGTTGTGAGAAGATATCTGCTAGCAGTGAATTTATTAAAGCATTTGACGAGATATTAGCTAGAGTGGATTTTGAGACACCTATTGAGGAGAGCATCATGCCTATCTTTGATTCTAGGCCTAATGACTCCATTGGACTTGTAGGTTTCGATATTGGAGTAAATGATCAATATACGAAGACTCTTAAAGAGGAGATTGAGGAACTAGAGATCTTGATATATGGGTCCTTAGATGTTTTTTATGAATCCTTATTGGAACCTTCTTCTAAACTCTCCACTAGGGAATCACTTGATGAGGTGAACCGTTACTTGGATGAACACGAGTCGACCCATAGGAAAGTAAGCCTACGACCTTTACTTTTGATTCTTCCTCTTCTAGGCCCATTTCTTTTTACTCTTCCTTTGATTTCATCTCATCCAATCCCATTTCATTTGATGATTCTTTCATCCTTCCTCCCATTAAGTCTTTCCTTAGTGATCACATTTTTATGTCATCCCATTTAAAGCACATTCATGTAGGGCTTGTTCATACTCCCCCTCATTTTTTATACTTTACATGCTTCATCGACCCATAGGTACGAGGTATGGGTAGCCCTTAATCATCAAAAGAAAGTAATAGGATCGTTAATGGTGGAAACTAATCTTGTTAGGATCGGATTAGAGAAGAACAAGGGACCTAAAGCTTTAGATTTTTCCATGCCCTATGACACGTTAGAGCATTCTCCTTCTATACTTGATGAATCAGGTTTTCCATTTATCCCTTTTTCATGTGTGCTTAAAAAGGACTATGATGTGCATGATTTGATTGATCTTATACCACATGACCCTTTTTCTTCTGAGTTGTGCCTTGACAGATTTGTTTGTCGATCTGTGCTCAAGGACTACCAGCATCATTGGCCCTAACATTACCGCCCGACTGAGCATTAAATCCCGCATTACTAAGAGGCAGCCTAGATATTTAGTGATGAGTTGATGATTGCCTGGTTGACAGTGTTGTAGGTAGCACTACTAGGAGGCAACCTAGGTTAAATTTTTGCAATTTTGCACTTGTTCATTTTCCTTTCTTCTATTATCTTTCTTTTTCTTTCACCCATACCAAAGTGTTGAATCTCAATCCTTTGTCCCATAAGATACACCATTGCTTATTATGCATATGCCAATGCAAGTTTGCATTGGCAATGCCACTAACGTTGTTTTCTTTGTGAGTGTCTGTGAATTTTAAGTCACAGGGTTAGTAGTATGGTGATTTATCATTGGCATAGAGAGCTTTGAAGACAGTGCAAGGTTGTTTCTATCCTTTCTCCACTTGTTTCCCATGTTTCTACCCCATCCCTACCACCTTTACTTGCTTTGCAATGCCAATTTGCTTGTTTATGTACTTTGCTCTCTTTTTTTAAGGACAAGCAAAGTTTAGGCTTGAGGGTGTGGGGGTTTGGTCTTATTGTTTTTATGTTTTCTTAGGGTAGATGCATTATTTGATTAAAAATTGTGAAAATTTTTCAAATTTTAATGCATGAAGAGTTGTTTATTTCTTGGTTGATCATTGTGTTGGCTATTGTGATTTACTCTTTTGATTGGTGAATATGAGTAGTTTTGTGGGGAAGTGAATGGAGTGGATTGAAAACTGAGTTTTAGAGCTACCCTTGAAAGTTATAGGAAGTGAGGACCTTTAAGAATGCCCTTTGTAGCCACCCCATAGCTTGGTAGGAAAAAGTGAAGAAAAAGGGTTATTGATGTTAGTGCCCCTTCCTTGATTAGTTCTTTTTTATATGCCTTAGTCTATCTTTTTCCTTTCTTTCTATGCAATGCAAAGTATGAAAATTTCTAAAAAAATTTGAAAAAGGAAAAAATGGTGCAAGAAGATGAGGAAAGAAGTTGAAAATTTGAAAAAAATTGAAAAGGAGAAGAAGCCAAAGGTATCAAAAAGTTTTGTGAATAAGTGCATAAGTCACACGTCAACTTAGCACATGTTATCATCTTTGTAGGTATGTGAATAAGGCTTTTATAAGTTATTTCATTTGTAAATTCTCTCAACTTGTCTTTGAGGATTTATGCATGTTAAGGAGGCCATGTTAGTTGAGGGGGCACAAAATATCAACATCCCGAGTGCGTGAGTTAAAATCCTAAGCTTGTGGTGGATTGGCTACTTGGGAAATTCCCATGAAGAACGATGCCCTTTAAGAGTAGAGGAAGGATCCAAAGAGACTTTGGGAATTCCCCACAATAGGAATGCCTTCTTCATGCTTCTTAGACTAACCATGATAGCGAGTCAATCTCTTAGGTAACCCTTTGTATTGGCTTTAGAAACAAACTTAAGATTAGGCTTGCTTGGGGACAAGCAAGGAGAAGATTTGGGGGTGTTGATATGTTGTGTTTTTATGTGTTTTTGCATTTTTATTTGTCTATATTTTGGAGGTGTGTTGAGCTTAAATAGTTGTGTTAGTATAGTACTTATGCTAGATATAGACTAAAGCGTATACAACTATATATGGTTGAGTTTAAAAGGTAAATCTACATTAATGGCTTGTTTTGGATATTACAGGGGAGATTGATGATTGTTTGGAGATCAACGAAGATGGAGATGGTTTAGGCAAGGAGTGGAAGCATAACTGAAGATCAAAGTGGAAGAAAATCAAGTTTGGAGGCTTCTAGACAAAGGCCAAAGTAACCAGAAGCAAAATAGAGCTAAAACAAAGCTAAAAGAGAGCAAATAGGCACTACCGAAACACTGGCTTTAGAGTACCGGTGCACCGTCTCTCTATTCTACCAAAAACAGAGAGCAAGCTTCTACTACCATAATAGAGGCCCCTTGGTATCGGTGCTCCGATAGTCACAGAAATTGGATATATAAGCCCTTTTTTGGCCATTTTATGTAACAACAATTCATATTCTTTCACACCCATCTCCCAAACCCTAATTCCTCTCTCACCAACCTCCTACACGCATAGACTCACACACTTTTCACCTAGATTCAAGAGTAAAGCTAAGCATGAAAGGGAGGTTCATCTTTCTCCTTTTGTAGTTAGTTTTCTTTATGTTAGAATAGATCTTTTATGGGTGATTAAAGCTTGTATTATGGGTTGATTGAGTACTACTTTGCTATGAGATTTTGATGGTTTAGTATATATGTTTGCTTTTAATGCTTCAACATCTAATTACATATATGTTTATATGTTTGATGATATGCCTAGGTGAAAGAACATATATATTTAGAATCTTGATTGCTATTTAACACTTTTAAATCATTGTATGAGCATGTCTAGGTGTTTATATAGTGATTCCATGAAGTAGGTCTTGTAGCTATGGATGTCTATATGTGTTTTTACATACCTTAATATCAAATTTAGCTTTTATGACATACATGTTGGATTCTAATGTATAAATTAGTATGACCTAAATATGCCTAAGTGTTTAGGACTAAAGTATGTTTTATATTCATTCGTACCATGCTCGAGAACACATATGATATGCTTTATTATCAAAACCCGCTTGTGTGATGCTATGATTGGTAGTTCTTCATTAATAATTGGTTCTAGTTTAGTCTCCTTTGACTCTAAACCCAGCTTATAGGTGTCAGGCTAGCTTAATTGACCTTAGGAGGCCTAGTTCTTAGCTTCAAACCCAACCAATGAGTTAGAACCTAAGGTAAGACCAATTATCATCACCTAGGAATGTAATTAGCTAATCCATTGCCTATTTCGTAAGGACCATGCTATACTTCTAGGTAGCTAGCACCTAGGGATGGACCTATACCAAATCTAAGGATTGTAGGAGAGGTTAATTAGCTTCCTAGCTTAGAGCACCCTTTTCATGTGTTGTGTTTTTGTGTGTGTTTGAATTGTTATTTGTCTATATTTTGGAGGTGTATTGAGCTTAAATAGTTGCATTAATGTAGTACTTGTGCTAGGTATAGGCTTAAGCGCATACAATTGTACATAATTGAGTTTAAAAGATAAATGCTACATTAATGGCTTATTTTGGGTGAGATTGAGGATTGTTTAATGATCAGTGAAGATGGTTTGAGTAAGGATTGGAACCATATTGAAGAGGAAAAGTGGAAGAAAATCAAGTTTAGAGGCTTCCAGACAAAGGTCATGACATTTAGAAGCAAAACGGAGCTAAAACGAAGCCAAAAGAGAGCAAAGAGGCACTACCGGAGCACTGGCTTCAAAGTACGGGTGCATCGGTTCAGTATTCAGCCAAAAACATAAAGCAAACTTCTACTACCAAAATAGAAACCCCTTGGCACCGATGCTCCGGTAGAGTGTTCTAGTAGTCGCAGAAATTAGCTATATAAGCCCGCTTCTGGCCATTTTAAAAAAGAATTAAGTCATATTCTTTCACACCAATCTCCTAAACCCTAATTCCCCTTTCACCAACCTCCAACACAAACATACTCACACACTTTTCACCTAGTCTTAAGCTCATTTGGAGCGATTCAAACACTTTGATCAAAGGCTACTCAAGGATTTTGTACAAGAATTGCTTGAATGGAAGGAGAGTTTTCTATTCTCTCTTTCATCCTCTATTATATTATGTTTGAGTAAATTTGTTTAGGGTGATGACACTTGTGTAATAGTTGATTCTATGCTTCTATATTGTGGGATTCAATGGTATAATGTATATACATATGCTATGTTCTTTTTTGTTTCAATGGCTATTGCTCAATACATGTCTAGGTGTTTGACAATATGCTTATGAGAGATGCATATGTATAAATTGAAGTCTATTTGCTACTAAACACCTCTAGTCCATTCTATAATCATGTCTATGTGTTTATGTGTAGATCTTATTAAATAGGTAATGCTTATATTCATGTCCATGTGTATGTTTGCATGCCTAGTAGTAAATATGACCTTAATATTGCATACATGTTGGTTCAAAAGTGTTTTTAATGGTGTAATCCGAGCATCCCGATGTTTGGTAGTCGAATAGGTCATTTTATTAGCGAACACCTTGGCTTAAAACATGTAAGAATGCATTAATAGGTCCAATTCCACTATTGTGACCCTAGAATGACGAAGCACAATTAAAGGCTAGTCTAAATTGAGTCTCTTTTGGCTTTAAATCCAGCCAATAGGTTTCCGGGTAGATTTAGTCAACTCTAGCGACACTAGGTCTTGGCTTTAAATCCAACCAATGATTTAGGTACTAGGGTAAGTTTGTTCTAGGTCACCTAGAAAGCTAGTTAGTCCCTCTTAAGGCCCTAAGTCATAAGGACCACACCATAGTTCTAGGGGGGCCGTATAAGGACGGACCCGTACCGAGTCCTAGGGGAAAATTAGAACATTAACTAAGTAACCTAGTGAAATAGTAATTAATGAGTAAGACATTCCATGTAATCCCACACTATTAGAATCCAAGATCACCCATTAATAAGTAGATGTCACCCTAATTCTTTCCATTTGTTAGTTTTCTCTAGGTAGCTTGTTTCTATATTTCCCATTCCCATAGCGTAGTTTTATTTACTTTAGTTAGAGCTCTCAACCATCCAAAAACATAAAAAATAGTTAGTTTAAGTTTTCTTTTTGGCATTCTCTAGGTCACACACTTAGAATCCATTCTACAACATAGCCTCCCTGTGGTTCGATACCCGTTCTTGCACACGTTACACTGCATCGATCCGTGCACTTGTGGGTCTTTTAAGCTTGTACTCAAGAGATGTACACCAAGTTCTTGATGACGTTGCCGGGGAGGCACAACGGTTTGCATTCTTTGTTTGTGTGTTTTAGTAGCTGCTTTTCTTGTTTTCTTGCTTTTCCTAGTTTGTTTAGTTTTTGCTTATCTTGTTTATTATTTATATTATCTTGCTTTAGTTCTTATTCATCTATTTTAGCTTTTGTTTTTGTTTTTGGTAGACTTTCTACGATTGTGGCTTATTTGATGTAGTTTTAGGATTGTTGAAGTTTTTGGGGGTTAAAGTGGCCGGAGTTAGGATAGTTTGTGCATGCTTGGTAAGAGATCCCTTAGAAATCCCCTAGTTCCTCATAATCCCGAACCCGATAGAATTGCAAGACATTTTAGAAAATTTAGGAGATCTTCTTGAGGAGATGGCCAATCCCAATAATCCTCCTTATCCTCCCAATCCCCCAATGAATCCCATTCCACCTCATGATCACCATGGGCATCAAGCCCAAGATCATTTTAAACGAGAGCCCCGTAGACCAAACCCACTTATAGATGAGGAACCTACTCTTAGGCAATTCTTTCTCCCTGAAGCCTTTAAGCCTAATTTGGCTATTCAAATTCTGGGTTTGGGAGAGATGAAATTCGAGATTAAGCCATATATGTTGGCCATGCATCTTTCTTTCTATGGGAGAAGCAATGAGAGTCCTTTAGATCACATAACTGATTTTGTTGAGATGAGTTCCACTCTCCATGTCCCCAATATCTCCCAAGAGGTCAAACATCTAAGATTGTTTCCTTTCTTTCTTAAGGATAAGGCTAGGGCTTGGTTGCATTCCTTACCTAATGGTTGCATTACTACATGGGCTGAGCTTCAATCTAAGCTCTTTCAAAAATTTTATCCTATGGCCAAGACGGCCGACTTTAGAACTGTCATTATGACTTTTTCCCAACGTGATCTAGAATCCTTTCATGAGGCTTGGGAGAGGTTCAAGGATCTTTTTAGACAATGTCCACACCACAGGTACGGCAATCATAACCTAATGCAATACTTCTTTCGAGGCTTAAATAAACAAAATCGAATGATGGTTAATGCTGCCTCCGGTGGTACTTCTGTCTTTTGAGACCAACCGAGGCATGGGAGAAAATAGTGTTGATGGCTGAAAATTCTTTTCACAATTTTTCCATGGAAAGGTCTAGTCGGGAAGGCAACAAGAGAAGTGTTAGTGAGGTTGGAGTTTCTTTAGATTTACCTGCTAAAGTTGATGCTTTGACGAATAAGCTAAATTAATTCATTTCTTTGTCTCTTTCATCCCAAGGTCATAAGACTAGTTCTATAGGTTCTTCATCCACCCCTTTGGTTGTTGAGGTTTATGCATTGTAACAGCTTGCCCTTTAGTATCTCAATTTCCTGAATTCGTGAAAGAGCAAGTGTGTGCCACATAAGGTTATTCTCGTGAGTATAACCCATACTCGAACACATACAATCTGGGTTGGAGGAAGAACCCAAAATTTTCTTGAAGACAAGGTCAACATGAGTCTTGTTCATATCCTCAAGTTCAACCTCAGCAGCGACCTTGTCCTCCATATCCTCCAGGTTTCTATCATCTTAATCAGCCCCGTCTCACTAGTGCCCCTCAACCTCAGGCTTTACCTACTCCTTCTAATAGTCAGCCTCCTTGTAATGACATGATGAAATTAATGCAATTCATTCAGAACCAGTAATAGGAAATGGCAGAAAATAGGCAGCAAATGGCGAGGTTTGAGCCACAGTTAGGACAGATTACTAGTCAGTTGAGCGCTAGAGACCCTGGAAAATTGCCTTCTTAGTCGGAAGTGAACCCTAGAGTCTAGTCTTATTCCTCCACTGATACCACTTATCCTCCTTAGGCCCAGGTTAAGGCCATCACCACTCTTAGAAGCGGTAGGGTAGTGGATAATAGGGTAGCAGTTGACTTTGCAGTACCTGCACCTAGTACTCCTTCCAAGTCTAGAGCACCACATAGTAGCCCCATTGAAGGAAATTCTAGAGAGGGTCTTGTTGAAAGAGATGAGCCTATTAAAGACCATGGAGAGAGTAGTACTTCCCACCCATATCGGGAGGGAAAGAAGCCCATTGATGATTCCCATATGTCTAGAGATGTTGCACCTAGAGTTCTCTTCCTATCTTCTTTAGAGAGCCCTACACCAATGAGAATTCTAGGTTTTTCAAGGTTTTAGAGCATCTTAGGGACCTTAAGGTCAATCTTCCTTTGATAGATGTGATCCTTTTTATTCCATTCTATTCTAAGTTCTTTAAGGATCTTTGTACAAGGAAACGTAGGTCATTGAACATTTCTAAGAAGGTGACGCTTACGAAAAATATGAGTAGTATTTGTACTTTGGGCCTTCTGCCCAAGATGAGTGATCCCAAAGCCTTCACTATCCTTGTAGGATCCGTGAAACCCAGATTGATCACGCCTTGTTAGATTTAGGATCCAGTGTGAATCTCATTCCCTGCTCCATCTATTAGTAGCTAGGTTTAGGTGAGTTATCCCCTATGCATGTTACTCTTCAGCTAGGTGACATGTCCAAACGTAGACCTAGAGGTGTGATAAAGGACGTTATGGTCCAGATAGGTAAGTTTGTGTACCCTATTGACTTTATAGTGTTAGATATGGATTTGGGACATAACTCTAGACATTCTACACCCATTCTTCTAAGTCACCCTTTCCTTGCCACCGCAGATGCCATTATCAATTATAGGTCGATGTTATTAGAGATGAAATTTGGGAATTTGAGGTCCGCTATAAAGGTTGCCGATATAGAGAAGAATGCTTTAGGGTGGACGTGAATGATTTATGTGTCGAGGACCTTATAGAAAGGACTATGACCGATGAAGAAGAATTGAGGAAATTTGAGGAATTGTCGACTAGCTTTGATTTAGACACCTTAGAGCGGAAGTGTATAGCCTCTACCTCTATAATTGAGAGTTCCTTGATTGATAAGTCACTTAAGGTTAATCCTTCTAGTCTTGATTCTAGTGATGTTAGCATTGATGATGTTGAGGTTAAGTCCCCCTTAGTTGAGCCTAGCCCTTCTTTAGAGCTCAAACCCCTTCCCGATCATTTAAAGTATGCATTCTTAGGCCATAGTGAGACCTTTCCAGTCATCATAGCTTCTGATCTTTCTAATAAGCATGAGGAGCATCTCTTAGAGATCCTTAGGAAACATATGAAGGCTATACGGTGGAAAATTGATGATTTGAAAGGTATTGACTCTTCAGTTTGTATGCATCGTATTCACCTTGAGGATAGAGCCATTCCTTCTAGGGAAATACAAAAGAGGCTAAACCCACACATAAGTGAAGTAGTTAAGAAAGAGATCATTAAGCTTTTAGATACAGGCATTATCTATCCGATCTCTGATAGTGAGTGGGTTAGCCTGATCCAAGTTGTCTCTAAGAAGTCTGGGATCACGGTTGTGAAGAATGAGAGAGAAGAGCTTATCCCTACACATACTCCTACAGGGTGGAGAGTTTGTATTGATTATAGAAAGCTCAACTCCAAAACTAGGAAGGATCATTTCCTATTGCCTTTTCTAGACCAGATCTTGATAGAGTAGTAGGGCATAGCTACTATTATTTTTTGGATGGCTATTCGAGTTAAAATCAAATCCCCGTGTTTCTCGAGGACCAAGAGAAGACCACCTTTACTTGTCCCTATGGCACTTTTGCCTATAGGAGGATGTCCTTCGGTCTATGTAATGCTCTAGCGACATTTCGGAGATGTATGATGGCCATTTTTAGTGACATGATACAGAAGCATTTAGAGATTATTGTGGATGACTTCTCGGTCTTTGGAGATAGTTTTGATGAGTGCTTAAGTCATCTCTCTTTAGTTTTAGACCGATGTGTGGAAAAGAATCTAGTGTTGAGTTGGGAGATATCCCACTTCATGGTGCAACGAGGGATAGTGTTGGGTTATGTTGTCTCATCTAGCGGAATTCATGTTTACCCAGCAAAGGTAGAAATAATTGAAAAGTTGCCTATCCCTAAGTGTGTCAAGGATGTTAGATCTTTTCTAGGGCATGCAGGATTCTACCATAGATATATTAAGGATTTTAGTCATATTACACGTCCCTTATCTAGGCTCCTAGCACAAGATGTCCCTTTGGACTTTGATGATGAGTGTGTTAGGGCTTTTACTAGGCTTAAATCTTTATTGTCTACATCCCCGATTATCCAGCCACCTAACTACAGTATCCCATTTGAGGTTATGTGTGATGCATCCAATTATACGATGGAGCTATTTTAAGTCAAAGGAAGGACAAGTTGCCCTATGTTGTGTACTATGCTAGCAAGACTCTTGAAGAAGCCCAAAAGAACTATACCACCACAGAAAAAGAGTTTTTAGCAATAGTCTTCTCCTTTGACAAGTTTAGGTTGTACATCCTAGGATCCAAAGTGATTGTCTACACCGATCTTGTGGCATTAAAGTGTTTGTTGTCTAAGAAAGAGTCTAAGCCCCACTTGATTAAATGGTTGCTCCTCCTTCAAGAGTTTGACATCGAAATCCAAGATAAAAAGGGTAGAGAAAATTTAGCTGCGAATCATCTTTCCCGTCTTATTAGTGAGTCTTCTAGTGATCCATCCCTTTGTCATGATTCATTTCCCGAGGAGCAATTGTTTGCCATCTCTTATCACATACCTTGGTTTGTTTATATTGTTAATTATCTTGCCACAGGGTGTTTTCCTTCCCATTAGGAGAAGAGAGAAACAGATAGGTTCCTAGCACAAGTTAGGCATTTCTTTTGGGAAGATCCCTATCTTTTTAAAGTGTGTGCAGATCAAATGATTCGGTATATGCCCAAGGACGAGTTTGAGAGCTTTTTGAGTATATGTCATGATAAGGGGTGCGAGGGTCATTTTAGTAGGAAGAAGACTGCCGCAAAAGTCTTGCAATGTGGATTATTTTTGCCCACTCTTTTTAGGGATGCCCAAGAGTATTGTAAAAAGTGTTGTAGATGTCAACAATCTGGGTTCATCTCTAGGAGAAACATGATGCCTTCATCCCCTATTCTTCCATGTAATTTGTTTGATGTTTGGGGTATAGATTTCGTAGGTCTATTTCCACCTTTCTTTGGGTACCAATACATTTTAGTGGCCATTGATTATGTGTCCAAATGGGTTGAAGCAATTCCCACACGCACTAATGACCCTAGGGTAGTTGTTAAGTTCATTAAGGAGAACATTTTCTCTAGATTTGGAGTCCCTAAGGTCATGATTAGTGATAAGGGTTTGCATTTTCACCATAGGACTTTAGAGCCCTTGTTAAGAAAATATTCAGTCACCCATAAGGTAGCTACTCCTTATCACCTGCAAACTATTGGACAAGTAGAGGTGTTCAATACGGAGAACAAGCACATTTTGGAGAAAACAGTTAGGCCTGATAGAAGAGATTGGTCTATTAGGTTAAATGATACTTTGTGGGCCTACCCTACTACCTTTAAGACTCTCATTGGTATGTCTCCATATAGGTTGGTTTGTGGGAAAGCTTGTCACTTGCCGATAGAGCTAGAGCATAGGGCTTATTGAGCCATCAAGAACTTAAATTTTGATTTGGCAAGAGCGGGTGAGAAAAGGAAGCTAGACCTAGTGAGTTGGAAGAGCTTAGATTTGAGACATAAGAGAATGCCAAGCTTTATAAGATAGGATGAAGAGAATTCATAATAAACATGTTATTAAGAAATCATTCTCTCCCTCCAATAATGTTTGGTTGTTTAACTCATGATTGAAACTCTTTCTAGGTAAGCTCAAGACAAGATGGGATAGTCGATATGAGATGTTGGTTGCCTACCCTTCCGGTGCGGTCAAGATCAAATACTTGAAGGATGGCCAAGAGTTGACTGTGAATGGGCAACGCCTAAAGCATGCATATGATCTGAGCATGGCTCGTGTGGAAGTTTTAATGCTTCAGGATCCCATATACGAAGGTTGAAGATGAGTTGGAGTTTGCCCGGCTAACGGCATAGTGGTTAACACTACTAGGAGGCAACCTAGGTTCAATTTTGCGATTTTGCACTTATTTCATTTTCCTTTCTTTTATCTTTCTTGCACCCATACCAAAGTGTTGAATCCCGATCCTTTGTCACATAAGATGCACCATTGCTTGTAATTGCACATGCCAATGCAAGCATGCATAGGCAATGCTACTTATCCTATTTTCTTTGTAAGTGTTTGTGAATTGTGAGTTGTAGGGTTAGTAGTATGGTGATTTATCATTGGCATGGAAAGCTTTGAAGAAAATGAAAGGTTGTATCTATCCTTTTTACACTTGTTCCCTATGTTTTACCCCATCCCTACCACCCATACTTGCTTTGTAATGCCAATTTGGTTGTTTAAGTGATTTACTGTATTTGCTTGAGGACAAGTAAAGTTTAGGTTTGGGGGTGTGGGAGTTTGGTTTTCTTGGTATATATCTTGCTTAGGGTAGATTGCATTATGTGCTTAAAAATAGTGAAAATTTTTCAATTTTGATGCATGTAAAGTCATTTATTTCTTTGTTGATCGTTGTGTTGGCTATTGTGATTAACCCTTTTGACTTTTGAAGATGAGATGCATTGTGGGGAACTGAATAGAATGGTTTGAAAACTAAATCTTGGAGGGAATGCCCTTCAAAGTTGTAGGGAGTAAAGACCTTTAAGAATGACTCATGTGGCCACCTCAGAGCTTGGTAGGAAAAAGTGTTTGAAAAGGGTTGTTGATGTGAGTACCCCTTTCTTGATTGGTTCTTTTTTATGCGCCTAAGCCTTTCTTTTTCTTTGTTTTTGTGTAAATGCAATGCAAAGCTTGAAAAATTAAAAAAAAATGAAAGAGGCAAAAAGGTGCAAAAATATAAAAAAATGAAAAAAAGAGAAAAAGCCCAAGGCACAAAAAAATTTTGTGAATAAGTGCATAAGTGACACAATGTCAACTTAAGACAAGTTATCATCTTTATAGATACGTGAATAAGGCTTTTCATAAGCCATTGTGTTTGCATATTCTCTCATCTTGTCTTTGAGGCTTGGTGCATGTTAGGGAGGCCATGTTAGTTGAGGAAGCACAAAATATCAACATCTTGAGTGTGTGAGTTAGAATCGTAGGCTTGTGGTAGATTGGCTACTTGGGGAATTCCCACGAGGTGCGAGACCCCTTATGAGTAGAGAGAGGATCCAAAGAGATCTGGGAATCTCTCCACAATAGGAATGCCCCCTTTATGCTTCTTAAACTAACCTTGATAGCAAGTCAATCCTTTAGGCAATCCATTGCATTGGCTTTGGAAATAAACTTAAGATTGGACTTACTTGGGGACAAGCAAGGAGAAGGTTTGGGAGTGTTGATGTGTTGTATTTTTTTGTGTGTTTGAATTGTTATTTGTCTATAGTTTAGAGGTTTATTGAGCTTAAATAGTTCCATTAATGTAGTACTTGTGCTGGGTATAGGCTTAAGCATATATACTGTACATAGTTGAGTTTAAAAGACAAATGCTACATTAATGGCTTGTTTTGGATGTTATGGGTGAGATTGAGGATTGTTTGAAGATCAACAAAGATGGAGATGGTCTGAGCAAGGATTGGAAGCATATTAAAGAGGAAAAGTGGAAGAAAATCAAGTTTAGAGGCTTCAGACAAAGGTCAAGATATTTGGAAGCAAAACGGAGCTAAAACGAAGCCAAAAGAGAGCAAAGAGACACTACCGAAGCACTGGGTTCAAAGTACCGGTGCACCGGTTCACTATTCTGCCACAAAACAGAGAACAAGCTTCTGCTACCAGAATAGAGACCGCCTTGGTACCGGTGCTCCGGTAGAGTGTTCTGGTTGTCGCAGAAATTAGCTATATAAGCCCATTTATGGCCATTTTAAAAGAGAATTAAGTTATATTCTTTCACACCCATCTGCCAAACCCTAATTCCTCTTTCACCAACATCTAACACACACACTTACACACTTTTCACCTAGTCTTAAGCTCATTTGAAGAGATTCAAGCACTTGGATCAAAGGCTACTCAAGAATTTTGTACAACAATAGCTGGGATGGAAGGGGAGTTTTCCATTCTCTCTTTCATCCTCTATTATATTATGTTTGAGTAGATTTGTTTAGGGTGATGACACTTGTGTATGGTTTGATTCTATGTTTCTATATTATAGGATTCAATGGCTTAATGTATATACATATGTTATGTTCTTTTTTGTTTAAATGGCTATTGCTTAGTACATGTCTAGGTGTTTGATAACATGCCTATAAGAGCTGCATATGTATAAATTGAAGTCTATTTGCTACTAAACACCTCTAGTCAATTCTATAATCATGTCTATGCGTTTATGTGTGGATCTTATGAAGTGGGTAATACTTATATTTATGTCCATGTGTATGTCTGCATGCCTAGTAGTAAATATGACCTCAATATTGCATACATGTTGGTTCAAAAGTGTTTTTAATGGTGTAATCCGAGCATGACGATGTTTGGTAGTCAAATAGGTCCCTTTATTCGCGAACAACTTGTCTTAGAACATGTAAGAATGCATTAATCGGTCAAATCCCGCTATTGTGACCCTAGAATGATGAAGCACAATTAAAGGCTAGTCTAAATCAAGTCTCCTTTGGCTTAAAATCCAGCCAATAGGTTTTTGGTAGATTTAGTTGACTCTAGCAACACTAGGTCTTGGCTTTAAATCCAGTCAATGATTTAGGTACTAGGGTAGGTTTGTTCTAAGTCACCTAGGAAGCTAGTTAGTCATTCTTAAGGCCCTAGGTCATAAGGACCACGCCGTGGCTCTATGAGGCACCGCCTAGGGACGAACCCGTACCGAGTCCCAAGGGGAAATTAGGACGTTGACTAAGAAACCTAGTAAAAGAGCAAATGATGAGTAAGCCATTCCATGTAATCCCGTAGTATTGGAATCTAGGATCACCCATTGACAAGTAGATGTCACCTTAATCCTTTTCATTTGTCAGTTTTCTCTAGATAGCTTGTTTCTATATTTTCCATTCCCATAGTGTAGTTTTATTTACTTTAGTTAGAGCTCCTAACCATCCAAAAACATCAAAAATAGTTAGTTTAAGTTTTCTTTTTGGCATTCTCTAGGACACACACTTAGAATTCGTCCCACAACATAGCCTCCCTGTGGTTCAACACCTGTTCTCACACACACTACACTACATCGATCCGTGTGCTTGCAGGTCTTTAGAGCTTGCATTCGATAGATGTATACCACCCTCCTTAGACAAAACCATCAAAGTTAATCCCATAGCCAAGTTAGTACCTAAATCACCCATAGTTAAGCGGATTTCACCTATTGCCCTATTTCTTGTGTCAATTCCCTTTTTACTTGCTTGTTCTCTCTCACCTTTATTTTCTTTAGTTTGTTTAGAATAGGTTAATTTACTTTGAGCTCTCTTCACATCTAAAACAACCAAAAGGAATTCTTAGTTTAGCTTGTTTTCTTTCTAGCTTTCTAGGACACACATTTAGCTTTCATTCTCTATTTCCTACCTACCTGAAGGATGGACCCTGCTTTTGGACATTAGACTACATGACCTGTACACTTGCAGGCTTTTAGTTAAGGCTTAGTGCTTAATTAGTGAAAAGAAACATCATCTATCTTTAGGGCTAGGTAAATATTAGGAGGCCATATTTGTTGATAGGGCACGAAGTATCAACATCTTGGGTGTGTGAGTTGGAATCCTAAGCTTGTAGTGGTTCTAGCTACTTCGTGACTTTTCAAAGAGGCGGGAGACCTTATGTGATTAAGGGGAAAATCTAAAAAAGGCTAGGGAAGCCCTTACATAAAAAGAATGACCCCTTATACTCCCTTAGAGGTGAAACAATAACAAGCCAAGACAACTGTCAAATCTTTGAAAACCATGTAGATAGACTAGGTTTAGGCTTGCTTGGGGCTAAGCAAGGGGAAGGTTTGGGGGTGTTGATGTGTTTGTTTTGTGTATGTTCATATATATTGTTTGCATACACTTCTTAAGGTGTTTTAGAGCCCATTTGTGTGCATTTAGTATAGACCTTATGCAGATTTGTTAATAGTTGAGCATAAGGTGAATAATTGCATAAATGCTATACTAAGTGCATTAATTGCATCACTTAGGTGCATTTTGGGTGAAGTTGATTCTTGAGCTTAAATGAAGAATTCTGGAAGAATATTGATGATGTTTAGATATTTCGAAACAAGATTCGAGCATGCTAGATGATGCACGAGCCCATGAAAAAAGTACTAGGAAAAACGGAAGTGAAAATGGAGCTAAAACGAAGAAGATATGCTACTATAGGTTGACCCCTTGTTCCTGTACCAGTTGACCGGCAGTGTCTTCCAGTAGTTCCACAATCTCCATCAAAAGTACCAGCTGAGTGACGCCCTAGTACAGGTCAATTGGTTAGGTCTTTCGGCAGTCATGTTGAAGGCCTATTTAAAGGTCGTGTCAGCTCATTTGCAGGGAAAGAACTTTATTTTCTTAAATCCTAATAAACCCTAACCCTCTACCCATTTCACCGAACACCCAAAACCACCATCCCACATCAAATCAGGCTAGGATTGAAGCTTGTAATAAGAGATTAAAGGATTTTGCTTTGGATTTGAATAAGAGTTTGGTGGGAGTTCCTTATTCCTTTTCTTATTCTTGTAAATATGCTTTGTAATTGAGTTATATCTAAGGTTCATTGATGTTGTATTTTAGATTAGAGCTTTGAATAAAGGATGTATGTGTATCTTTCTCTCTTAATACATGTTTGTTTATATAAATCTATGGCATGATTCAATATGTTTATGTATTGAAAATCAAGCATGTCTGTGTGTTCGTTAAAATGCCTAAGTGAATTCGCATGTGTTATTTGTGCTTCAAATTCTTTTATCTACTTATATAGGTGATGTAATTATGCTTAATACATGGCTTTGCTTAGTATAATAGGTTTTGGCTTTAAACCCAGCCAATAGGTTACATGCTTTGCTTAGTCGAGTTTAGGTGCTAGTCCTTGGCTTTACACCCAGCCAAGCAGGTAAGTTAACCTAGACTAGAGTATCCCTTACTCATGTTAGTGTTGGTTACTCGAGCCTTAATCTCACGTAGTGTTCAGGTGCTAGTCCTTGGCTTTAAAACCAGCCATAAGGATAAGTTCTAAGCACGGATTGTGTAGGCTAGGAGGGATTGGCCCTTAGCTTTAAACCCAGCTAACGGTTGAACCACTAGTATTGGTTTAGAGACACTCGATCAACACAACTGTAATCAAAGTCCCGAGCCTTAGATAGACCTAATTTAGCTTAAGTCTAATTGCAGGACAATTACCTTAGGTCCCCTTCTTCTTTATTAGGTTTCCTTATTTAGCTTGGCACCCTTAAGTTCCTCCATAGTTTGGGTTTATTTTCCTTTTTCCAAGTTCCCTTCCATCCTAAAGAAGCACACACACACACGTAGATATTTTTAAGCACCTAAGCACATAGAGACCAAACTAAGGTAGCCTCTTTATGTAGACAATACCAGTACTCAAATCTGCTATACCACGAATAATCCGTACGCTTGCGGGTGTAAAACTCAACACGATCAATGTGTAACGTGATATTTTCATATAAAGCTTTCTAAGAAGTTCTCTTATAATAGGTGTGTCCATTTATCTTTCTCAAATGTTTACATTTTCTTGTTTATTTATTTGTTCATATCACACATGCAAATAGTATGTTAGCCTTTTTTCTTCTCTTATACAAATTTCATAGAGTTACCATTGTGTTGCACTATAATGGGAGGTTACTTCTCAAACCTCAAAAAATGTACCTTGATGGAAAGATTGTAAACTGATGGGTTGTTCAATTGAAGGATTGAATCTAAAGCAAATAAAAGAGCATTGTAGTCTTTTCATGGATGACATGTTTGCATGGTTACACTATTGTCCACCTAATATGCCTATGCAATTTAGGTTGACATCATTGAATAATGAAAAAGATGTCAAGAAGTTGAAACAATACATCAAAGGGATAATTGAAGAAAAACGAGAGGTGTATGTCTACATAAAAAACATTACCACAAAAGCCATTGAAAGGGATATTCAATGTGCTAATAGGAAAATTAGGGAAAACCACTTCTCTGGAAATGGTGGTCATGGTGCAAAGGTATGTACTTTTTTAAAGTCTTTTAAGTATTGTAGAATATGCACCTTTTTCAATTTAATTATATTTTTTTCTTTTGCATTCTAACTTGAGTAATTCTTGAATAGTTAAAGAGAGATAGATAGCTCAAGAAAAGAGTATTCCCAAAAATCCAAAAATCCAAAAGGGAGATGGTGGGCTTGCATATACACAAACAAATGAGCTCAATATGATGGACCAGCTAAATACCAATGGAATGAGCTTAATATGAACCAATGCATAAAAGCTTTACCAACAGACCATTGCACTTGAAGTAGTTAAGGAAAAGAGCAATGGAAACAACATAATCAGCAAAAGGCATGAATCAGTTGAACTAGCCAACAAAGAGGAAATAATGGACTAGTCTAATAATAATGAAACGGACCAAGTAGAACAACAACCAAAGGGAAAAAAAAAAAAAAAGAATCGTACAGGCTTGTATGTCTAGCAATGTCCATGGCTTAATTCTTAAATATGAAGTATGTTGAGGAGCAAGTTCGTCAACAAAGAGAGGAAGAAGAGCAAGGTGTTGAAGGTAACATTTTGGTTAACCAAAATACATCTAGGAATGATGAGGAAAGCACAGGTATGTCTTAAATTGGAATTCTTTTCTTTTTGTTTGAAAATTTTGTTTTTATCATATTCTTGACATTCTTATATAGATTTTCATGTTAACAAATTAGGGCGACCTAGCAAGAGGACAAGAGGCCCTCCTAAATGTCATAAGGTCCACTCATGATCATTTAAAGATAGAAAACATATCATATTCAATGAAAGGACTTGGCAACCAATAGGAACGGATAATAAAACTATCAACAAGTTCAACTTGTTTTGGGGGACTTTGGCTAGAAACCCATTTCATTTCCTTTGGTTTACAATAGTTGGATAGCAGTGCCAAAGGAGTAGAAAGAATATATGTGAAATTATGTGAATGTATGAATCTCATTATTTTCACTTGATCTATGTTGTTTATCTCTCTATTTTTAATGTTTGTATACTTTGTGGTACAGTCGAAGTATATTGTTCCTCTTGAAGCTAAAAAATGGATTTTGACTGATATCAGCAACACTTGGAGATATTACAAAAGTAGATTCAAGGCTGACCACTTCTCTACATACAAAAAAGATGAAGAAAGCTGGAAAAATCGTCCAAAAACGATTTCAGATAAACATTTTAAGGTGATTTTACAATATTGGAATAGTAAAGAAATATAGGTAATAGTTAAAATAGTATATAATTTTCTGTGAGTTAATTTAATATTTTACTAATCATTTTCTCATTTAATGTTGAACATTAGCACAAGAAATAGGGAGATCAGGGCTAAGCTAAAGTACATGGATCAAACTGGAACGACAACCTCTGCAATGATACGTCATGATCTGGTAACATTTTTATTCACCTTTTCATTTTCCCTATTCTTTTCAATTTTGCAATAATATGTCATCATCTTGTATCTCCATTATTCTTTTTAGTTCATATCAGACCAAACATAACTTAAATTTTTATGAAAATATTATCTTTCTGATTGGTGCGGTACTCTAGTTAAGTAACATTATCTTTCTGACTGGTGTGGTACTCTAGTTCATTAGAGAAAAATGAATCTAATAGTAGTGTTCTCACTAAATGACTGATGTGGTACTCTGATGATGGGGTGAAGTTTGTGGATATGACAAATTTTTCAATGTAATCCACTGGAATGACTCAACAAAAGATAATGAGCAAATGAACACATTGTTCAATTGATATAATAATAATCATCTAAATTGTCTCTGTCACTAAAGACGTCTTGTATTTTAGTTTTTATATTTTTCATTTTCTCTTTTTATCTATTTTAGATTATATTAATATTTCAATTTTCATTGTATCATTAACTCTAACTTATATTTTTCCTATTGATTCAACTATGCCTTTTTAATGCAATAGAAAAAAAAAGTCTGAAGATCATAAGGAGTCGACACAAGTACATATGTTTATAGAAACTCGTAGAAGCAAGAAAGGGAAGAAATCTGATGAAATGATAGACAACATGATTGTAAGGACTGAAATGATTTAATCAATTGCTATACTAGGTGAATTATTTTCAAATGTTCTTCTAGTTAATTTATGATATGATTGAATTAATAAATTAAATAGTCCCAACTAAGGAGCTTTCCAAAGACCCCCAGCAAAAGTCTAAAGATGTTTTTACTACGGCTTTTAGCAAAGAGAAAGTTGGTTGAGTTCGTACTTATAGACAAGGAGTGACTTCATCTTCCTTAAAGAAACAGCTTCTAACTAAGGATATCGAAAAAGCTCACCAAGAACAAGTACAAAGTATGAAAGAAGATATGAAGAGAAAATGGATGTACATACTAATCATGTGGCAGATAGAGTTTATGCAGTTTTGATAAATCTCAAGAAAAAGAACCCTAATTTTTTTATTGATGCAGATATTCTTGCATCATTACTGAGTCAAACATCTGGTGACAAGGATGAAACATTCACACATGAGCTAAATTTCCATGAGGTGTGTATCTTTTTAAAACATTTTTAGATCTATGGGATAATAGGCCAATAAAAATGTTCAATAGAATAATTGTGTCATGATGATGAATAAGAGAGCTATTTATGAATTTACAACATCAATGATGGACTATCCTTTTATTATTTTATCATTCAAATGCATCTACTAGATTGTCATTTAATGTTGATTGGTTGGGAAAATATAATCCCCTAATTGCAAAGTTCCTTAAGAATCTATAAGACCTATTTTTAAGACTATAATTATGGCATCTCTTGACATTCTTAAAGTTTACTCTGATGATATGTTGTTTATACATGAATCTTAGTACAAGAATAAGTTGATTTGGAACTAGTACAACTTTTATTAACTATTAATCGGATTATTGTTTGCTCTTTCTTATTCATGTGTAGGTTCAAACTTTAAATCCAAGTGATAGTACTGTTGATGGAGATTCGGAAGAGAAATAAGATGTTGGAATTATGAGTGATGTTGAGACTATGAAAAAGCTAAATTGGATTGTTACATGTGTTAAAGTTGTAGTGTTTCTTTATATTAGACAAGTAGAAACAAAAGTTTTTGATTGTTAGACTTGTTCATTTTCTTATTGAAAAGTGTTACGATGAAATTCATAGTATTTTGAGTTTATTAATTTTAGATTTCAAATTGTGGACGTGTTATTATATTTTATGTAGAGTTTATTGATTTCAAATTTTTAGTTTTTGAAGACTACTATCATAAATAAGATTGTAATATATAACATAAATTGTCAAAAAAATATGAAAAAGCATTGCATAAATTTTTAAAACCACTGCAATAACTTGTCAAAACCATTGCAAGGAAATAAAAAATTATTGCTTGTAGTTTTGAAAACCATTGCAATAGTATATAAAAGCCATGGCAATTGTTTATCAAAACTGTTGGATAAACTTTTAAAATTATTGCAATAACTTGTCAAAATCATTGTAAGAAAATAAAAAACTATTGCTTGAAGTTTTAAAAACCATTACAATTATTTATTAAAGCTATAGTATAAACTTTCAAAAGCATTGCAGTAACTTGTCAAAATCATTGAAAAAAAATAAAAAACCATTGCTTGTAGTTTTGGAAATCATTGCATAAACTTTTAAAACCATTGCAATAACTTAACAATATTGTTGCAAGAAAATAAAAAACCATTGCTTGTAATTTCAAAAACAATTACAATATTTTGTCAAAATTATCACAAAAAGTATGAAAAATGTTGCTACTATTTTTGGAAGATATTGCTTATCTTCATTACAATCGTTGCAATATTTGGTATAGTTGTCACAAAAATTAACAAAAAATGTTGCAAAACTATTCAAAATCGACTATATAAAAAATTTTGCTAATATAATTCAAAACCATTGCAAGAATTAGTAAAACGTGTTGCTGAAAGTACAAAAACTGTTGCAAATTAGAAAACTCACATCATTTAGTTTTTTGAAAAAACTATTGCAAAAAGTTATGTTGCAATGGTTTTTCACTGTTACATTTGATTAGCAAAAAATCGTTGCAATATAACAGTTGCAACACTGACTTTACACAATTGCTAAACAATTGTTGCGTAAAGTCATTTGCAACAATTTACAGTGTTCCTACAATAGTTTTCAAGTATTGCAAGAGAGTGAAAATGTGGTAGAGTTACTTGCTTGTCGTGTAGTTTTGTGCTATTTGCTTGAGGGCAAGCAAAGTTTAGATTTAAGGGTGTGGTTGTTCCTTTATTGTTTATATCATTTATGGGTAGATTTGCATAGCACACCTTGTTTTCGCTCAAAATATGTTCAATTTTTTCGATTTTTTGCATGTTTTAAGTTCGTTTATCTCCATGTTGGTTGGAGAGTTGGCTTTTAATATTGACTTAATTGATTGGAGAGGATGAGGGTGTATCATAGGGAGTGAATGAAGTGTGGGGTATGACCTAGATTTTGAAGAAAATCCTTTTGAAAATTGTGGAAAGTGAGCACTTTTAAGAATGCACCCTGTAGTTTCCCTACAACTTAGTTGGAAAAAGTGTTTTTAAGGTTTGTTGACATGAGTGCCCCTTCCATGATTTTAGTATGCCTTAGCCTCTTCTTTTTTTTTTTTTGTTCTATGTTATGTATTGGAAAAAATGCAAAAAAATGAAAAAAATGCAAAAAATAAAAAAAAAAGTAAAAAATGAGAAAAATCCAACTAGGTAACAAAAAGATGAAAAAGTGAAATATGTTGAATAAGTGTCAATTGACACAATGTCAATTTGGCACAATTGTTTTATTTTGTTATTTCGTTCTATTATGAATAAGGCTCTTACAACAATTTTGAGCCACTGTGGTATATTCTTCTTTTCCTTGTATCTTTGGGGCTAAGTGCATGTTGAGAGACCATGTTAATTGATAAGGCACAAAATATCAACATTTCAAGTGCATGAGTTGAAATTCTAAGTTTGTGATGGTTTTAAATACTTGGTAAGTTCCCAAGAGATACGAGACCTCTTGTGATTGAAGGAAGGATCCAAAAAACTAGGGAAGTCCTTAAATGAAAGGAATGACCCCTTATACCCCTTAGAGGCAAAAAGATAGTAAGTCAATGAAACCAGCAACTCTTTGAAAAGCATAAGGATGGACTTTGGTTTCGGCATTATTGGGGACAAGCAAGGGGAAGGTTTGGGGGTGTTGATGTGAGTCATTTATTCGTGTTTATACATAGTGTTTGCATGCATGTTTAGAGGTGTCCTAGAGCATAATTGAGTACAATTAGTATAGAGTTTATGCTTAATTGTTAATAGTTGTACATAATGTATTTGGATACATAAATGTTACACTAAGTGCTATATCTCGTACTTTAGAGGGAGAAATGAGCTAAAGGATAAAGACCGGAAGACAAAGAATGAAGATAGAGCCAAAAGAGACCAACCGGTTGACCTTGGAGTAGAGCCGATCAACCAGCTAGGTCAACCTGTAAGTCCAAAGAACAAGAGCCACAATCGGTCAAGGTGCCCTTCAGAGCCGGTTGACTAGTTAGGTCCACTAGCAAGTCCAGAAAGCTGTCTTATCCAGCCAGTCAGGTATCCCAAGAAGCCGGTCGATCAGCTAGGTTGACCGACATAGCTTGATGACAGCTATAAAATATTCTTTTCAGCTCATTTACAAGGGAGGAACTTTATTTTCTTAAAACATAATAAACCCTAACCCTTTTCCCACTTCAATAAACACCTTAAATCACCATTTAAACCCCATACCAAGCTAGGATTGAAGCATCTAACAAAGATTTGAAATATTTGTACGTATTTGGAAGCAAGATTAGAGGAGTTCTTCTTGTTCTCTTTTTATTTCTTATAAATATGTTGCTAGATTAGGCTAGATATTTGGGTGTTCGCTGTTATATTAGATTAGGGAACTAATTAGTCGACTAAATGCTAGGGTTAGATCAATCTAAGTCATCTAGATCCCTAACTAGCTAGCCCTAAACCCTAAGTCATAAAGACCATGCCGTGATTCTAGTGTAGGATCGATAATATTACATGTGGTCTATCCTAGTCTATATTTTCAAAAATATTACCAAGAAAACATGCTAGGAAAATAAAATAACCACATAACACACAAGAACATGCTTAAGAACATATAGAACATAACTAGTATTTGCAAAATATATAAAGCTAACCTCTTGAAGCGTGGGGCCTTTAATGAAGCTAAAACCCTCATGAGCTTTGTTCTCGCTCATGAAGAAGGCCACCAAAAAAATTTTACTATAAGGGTGTCGCAATATGCAACTCCCTAGTCTTCTTCCCTATGGTTAAACAAACTTTTCTTGAGAGAATAGCCTCTTATGTCGGAAGAAGCAAAGTAATATGCTCTTGAAAATCTAGAGCAAAAAAAATCACACAATAAGTGTGTACTATATGTTGTAGTATTATCTTGACAAAATGGAAGAGATCAACTACAAAATTTTTGGATGCTAGAAATGGTTTAAGGTCTTGCCTATTTATAGAAAAAGTTTGGCACCTAAACCTTGTAAACTTTCCATGTGGGAAGCTTTTTCTTAGTAGTAAATGTTTGCCACATTTCATGGAAGTTACTTGTACAATTTGAATTTTTCTTGTAGTAACTTTCTAGCACATGTCTTGGAAGATTGGCCAAGCCCAACACATAGTCCATAATCCATGTGAAGGCCCAAGTCCAATAAGAAACCATCCAAGCCCAATTAGGTTATCTTGGACTCTAAAGAAAGCGTAAACCCAATTCCAAGCTTTGGCCTAATAAGGCTACTTCCACAATATGGAATTTGCTCTTTCAAGATTAGTCTCTCAAAGTCATTTCAACTAAGGAAGGGCCCAAGAAGACACAATTAACCTTGGCTTCCAAAAATGATAAAAAATGTCCTTGCCCAATCTAGGCGACATAATAATAATTATTTTTAACTCCGATCTATTCCACCATATGATCAAAGTTGTACTCTAAGAATAATTGCTATTACCTAAAAGCTTGTCACAAAAGAATGTGAACTTTGTCTTTGACCTACTAAATAACTGACCATAATGCCCCTCTATGTATATCCACAGCTAAGACCGGTCCTTTGGCCTGTGTACTATCACCTCCTTAGTTGTATCTTTTTCATTAGGTTTCTTGTCCTATTGCTAGCTATCCTTGGTCATGGAATCTCTTGATCTCAGGAGTGACCCTCAAGCCATATGATCGATACACCTATAAAGGTGGTATCACTAGATCTAGATTCGGATGATAAATATGGACAATCCCAAAGAGGGTACATAGATTCCGTATTGCACATGTATGTTCCAATTAATTAGAACTTAGCACTCAATACACAAGGTTATTGATCCTAATAAAGTAAGATCTCACCCATAGTAAATCAAAGTACCAAACCCTAGCTTCATTAGTTCATCCAAATATGCTCAAAATTAAGAGCAATGATCATTTAGCAGCAGTGAGTATCTTGTTTTTTTTCTTTGATAGTACGTCTCTAGAAAACATACTCACAATGGTCCTGTCAAATATGTGACACACATACTATTGAACAAATCCGGAAAGTCCTCCAATGACCTAGGTAAATCACCCTCAACGAGGAGACTTGCTCAATATAACCTTATCTCGATAGAGTGCCCAACACTAACATTTGGTTACGGACTCAATTATGACGTGACTAAATCTAGACTTGGACCTACTGTGCATCCAGTCTCACTGCGTACCTAAGTCATTAGTTCAAGTCAAGGGACCTTTATACATAAAACATAACAAAGATAATATGTAAGGAACTTATAATGCTATTTAACAAAATGATTATACATTGTTTAATATCCAAAATGTTATATACAAGTGAGCTTTAGGGCATACTAATCCTAACATCTAGTAGTCAATACCTTGGGATAGACCTGCACTGAGGCTTACAGGATGATAAGGTGGTTAATTAGGGGGCAACACAAAAGTAGCATGTATAATCCATCAAGCCACCCTAGCAAGACGTAGTAATCACCCATTGACAAGTTGTAGCCACCCTAATCCATATTTTCGATGCAGACACTGATATCGCTATTTGGGGACACAGGCCTAAATAGCCCATAAACGCATGGGTCGCATGTAGTGTAGTGTGCCAGTGTGGGGTTGAATCCACAGAGGCCAAACGTGTATAATGTCCTAAGCTAAGTGTATCCAAAAAAGCAACATGTTGGGACCTAACCTACCAATTTTTTTTAAGGGATTTTTTGGTTTAAAGAAAGTCTGGATAAATAAATCTAAACTAAGTGTAAGAAAATAAAAGGCAGTGTATGGAAAATGGGGGAATCAAACAATCTAAGGGGATTCAAATGTTGAAATTTGGGGACTAAGGTGATTACATCTTGCAAATGGGTGATTGCTATATGTCACTAGGGTTGATTGATGGATTATACTTAGTTGCTCTCGTCTAGACTTTTAATTAATCTCCTAATTGGTACCTAAGCCTCAGTATGGGTCTGTCCCTAAGTGATGACTCCTCAAGCTATGGCATAGACTTTATCATATAAGAATTTGGGCTAGCTAGTTAGGCTTCTAGGAGACTTAGATCGAGCTAACCTTAGTGTTTAGTCGACTAATTAGTTCTCTAATCTATCCCTAGGACTCAATGTGGGTCCGTCCCTAAGCGTTGTCTACATAGAGCTATGGCGTGGTCCTTATAAACTAGGGACTTAGGGTTGACTAACTAGCTTTCTAAGTGAACTAAGGTCAACTAAACCTACCAGGACACCTATTTGCTAGATTTAAAGCCAAATGAGACTCAACCTAGGCTAGCCTTTAGTTATGCACCAGCGATCTTCATCATAATAGCAGGAATTAATATTTGAGCACAAAGCATACACATTTAGGGCATGGAATTCGAGACCATTCTAGAATATTCTACTACTAAACACATAAATTACACCAATTTATGCAATGGCACCCGACATGTATGCAATAGAAGTTATTCGTGCTATTAAACATGCAAACACATACATAGACATGTATATTAGCATAGTCCACTTCATATAATCACCACACAAACACATAGACATGCTCATACAATGATTTAGAAATAGTTAATAGCAAAATAGGCTTCAATATATATATGCAACTTTATTGAGGCATGTCTACAGACAAATAGACATGTATGTAAAAATAGTCTTAGAAACCCTAAGCACAAAGCATATATACATAAATCCATCAAGTACCCATAACAATAAAGTAGTAATCAATCTATAATATAAGTGTAAATCACCATATATGCTCTAATTACACATAGATTAACTTAGGATAAAAGAGAGATACCCTATTCTCCAAAGCTATCTCCTTACAATCCATGAGCAAAGAACCTCAAATCTTTGTGTTTGATCCTCCTAGATGCTTGATTCCAAGGTGTTTTTATGTGTGGAAGTGTATATGTGGTAGGTGAGAGTTAAGGTTTGGTGTGTGAGAAGTGGGTGCGAAAAATGTGTGAATAGATTCTCTAAAATGCTGAAATATCGAGCCCTATTTGGGGGTCGACCGGTGCAAAAAAAAAGTGTGAATAAATTCTGTAATAGTGTCACTTCCGATCGACTTTACCGGCTGGCCGATAATGGGGGGTCAACCGGTTCTTCTAACTACTCTCTGGAATAACCGACTAGCCGATAACAATCTCTGTCCCTGGATTTTCCAGCTGACCCTATTGGTCAGCTTATAGCCTTTTGGGGGTCGACCGATGGCTTTTGTTTACTTCAATCTTCATCTTTCTTTCTTCTAGCTTTACCTCTTGACCCCTGCAACTTTTATCTTTATCATCCATCATCATGGAAGCTCTGGTTTCACCACATAATTCATCTAAGACACAAAATAAGCATTTAACGTGGCATTTAACCTTAAAACTCACTATTTACAAAGCATTTAACGTGACATTTAAACTTGAAACTCACTATTTCCATTGCATTTAACCTTGAAACTCACTATTTACATTTATATTCTTATATGCACAAATATAGTATAAACACTATACTAAAGCTATCTAATAAGCTCAAAAGCACCTCTAAATAGATATAGAAATACAATGCAAATGCACACACAAAACCAACACATCACACACAATGATAAAATATCTAGTGGATATCCATGTATAGGTGGTCTTCAGGCATACAATCCCAACCCAAAGATAACTTTTTCAAGGACAAGAGACCAATAAAGAATATGCAACTAAGGAGGTGATAGTACAGGCCAAAAAATCAGCCTTAGCTATGGGCATACATAGAGGGGTATTATGGTAATTTATTTAGTACATGAAAGAAAAAAGGTCACATTCACTTGTGATAAGCTTCAGGGTAACAGTGATTATCCTTGGAATAAAACTTTGATCTTCTGGTGGAATAGATTACAGTTAAAATGGTCATTATGTCATCTAAGGTTGGTGAGGACATTTTGGCTATTTTGGAAGCCAAGGGTAGTTATGTCTTTTAGTCTCTTCCCTAGTTAGATGACTTTGACAGAGTAATCTTAAAAAAACAAATTCCATATTGTGGTATTAACTTATTTGTGCTAAAGCTTGGAATTGGGTTTGGGCTTCTTTACGCCTAAGATAACCTAATTAGACTTGGATGGTTTCTTATTGGCTTCGGCGTCCAAATGGATTATGGGCTATGTGTTGAGCTTGAAATTGGATTTGTAGGCTTGGCCCATGTCTTGCAAGATATGTGCTAGGAAGTTCCACAAGACAATTCAATTACTACAAGTAACTATAGGATGTAAATGAGTTCTCTTGAAAGTGACCCATGCAAGTTGCAAGACAAAAGTTACAACAAATTTAATTTCTTCCACATTGATTTGGAGGAAGAATAGGTGCCCATTTTTTTTCTATAAATAGTGCAAGACCCCACACCTTTTAGACACACCATTCTTGTAGTTGATTTCTTCCTTTTTAGCAAAAAAATACTAAACATAGTATACACTTATTGTGTGATTTTAGCTCTAGAATTTCAAGAGCATATTACTAAGTTTCTTCCTACACAAAAGGCTATTTTCTTTAAATAAGTCTCCTCCAATCATAGGGAAGAAGACTAGCAGGTCACCTTGAGTTTATCAATGATACCCTTGAGTTAAAATTTTGGAGGACTTATTCGTGAGCAAGGACAAAGCTTGTGACATTGTGTAGCTTCTCCAAATTCCTCATGCTTAAAGAGATAACATTTACATATAACGCAATACTGGATATGTTTTATATGTTATTAGACATGCTCTTGTGTGTGTTGTGCAGTTATTTCTGTTTTCTTAACATGTTTTCATGGTAGAATTTTTGAAAAAATATCAACTAGGATAGGCCACATATAAATATATCGATCCTACAGTCTCTTCTTGGCCCTTTTGGTGTTATGGATAGTAGTCTTAAGGTCTCGCTCGAGGACTATATTTGTAGTGCGGTGAGTTAGGACATCGAGCCAACTCTCTACCAGCTCATCCTACAACTCTAACAGCTTTGCTCATATGTCGCTGGCATCTTTGACCTAGTTCACTTCGGCCCGACATCTTTCAAACATCTTTTAAGTAGCAAATGCCAGCCTTCGCTACCAACCATTTGATTTGCTGGCTTAGGAAGCAAGCTTGGCCTAACTAAGGAGGTTAGATCAAGAGGACAAGAAGGCAACAAAAGAACTCGCTAGTTCAATGGCTTACCTAGCCTAGCAAGTATGAGCCCAAATTATGCAGACGTTGGATTCGGAGGCTCTCTATGTTGATGTCTTTCCACACCTCATCTGACTTATGCTAACAACTGTTTCCCAACGGACCTCAGTCGACCTTTCTACCTCAGGGATTACGGATGGGTCACATCGAAAGACATTTCATGATCCATGGCTATCACCTTCTCTGGACTCGTAGACCGTTCAGGCCTTTGCCACTCGACTCAATAGGAGCTCTCAGCTCACCAAGAAGATTCCCCAGCCGTGGTTGCACGAAAAGGAGGGGCATCTCTATTACTTTCTGTGGAGGGGTGAGACTAAGCGATAGGAGCGGTCGGGGGGTTCGATGGCGATGGCCTCTTGAGGCATTCCTTCTTACTAAACTAGCTCCTCTGTGAGCCACT
The DNA here is from genome assembly GCA_028554755.1 of Cordia subcordata. Classification (NCBI taxonomy): domain Eukaryota; kingdom Viridiplantae; phylum Streptophyta; class Magnoliopsida; order Boraginales; family Cordiaceae; genus Cordia; species Cordia subcordata. The sequence goes on along the minus strand of JAPTOF010000007.1, from coordinate 10,770,065 downwards.
TGGAGGCCTCGTCAACTGCAAAAATGGCTACCCAGAAGCATCAATAGATGATAGCCTAGATTGATGACCCGCGACAGTTTGAGATTACGGGGAGGGGACTCATTCGAGCCAGACTCAACTACTTTCCTCTTGCCCATCACCATCTCAACTCTGGCTCATTGTCTGGCCTTCTCATCTCCTCCCTCGGTTGAGGCCTCTGACTACCCTGCTGGCTCTCTCTCTAAACCCGGACTTTCTGACCGGCCACTTAGTCCTTCCTTTCTCTTCGATGGTGCTCAACTGCCAGGTTGGCCAAGGCTAACGGCCAGCCAGATTTCTCTATAGCCTATTGAGTGGCTCTCCTTAGGGCTGCAAAGATCAGAAAGGTTAACATCCATTAAAATAGTACAAGACAATGAGAAGGTGAAAGTTGCTTACCCTCACCAGGCTAGGAAACAAACTCCTTGTCTAGAATGGACTCGTGAACCTGAGTTGGGGTAAGGAAGCGATAGTATTTGTGCACGTCTTGGTCACGGACGTTTGACCATTTTGTTTGCTCATCAATAAACAGTCATGGGTCCCAATTAGCTCTTACAATATCTGATTGAGTGCCTTCATTAAGAGGGTGTTTGGATTGGCTTATAAAAAAGCTACTTAAAGCACTTCTGGCTTTAAGTGACTTTTTTTAATTGTCAACTTTAAGTAGTTATGTGTTTGAATAAAAGTTGCAGTTATAAAAATAAGTATTTACATGTTTGATTAAAGTGGGCTGAAAAGTAAGTTATATAGTTAAAATAACTATTAAGGACATTAAAATATAATTTAAAAAGGTAAGTATAAAATAAAAGAGTGAAGATATTTTAGTAATAAAAATAAAAAGGGAAGGATAAAATAGTAAATGATTTGGTCAAACTTGCCTTTTTCCAACGTGCTTAAAGCCATAAAAAGCAAAAGCTGGGGTTGGAGAACTTTTTATTTTCTACTTAAAACTACTTAAAAAAAGACATTTTTAATTAAAACAAACACTTCTATTAGCTTAAATTAGACTTTAAGCAGGTTTGACCAGAAAAAAAAGTCAAACCAAACACCCTCTAAGTCGGCACATTCCAAACCTCTAACTTAGGCTAAATAAAAGCCCAATTATGGTGTCATCCCTTCCACGAGGTTCTGAAGCCTCCGAACAGTTTCCTATGTCTTGGAAGTGGAACCAACCCTCTTCTTTGTCGGCCCAGTGTGAAAATGTCCTTCTAAATAGCCTCACTGTCAAGGTCACCCCGATGGCATAGCATCTCAAATAAAAGCCTCTGATTTGGGCCCATCCGTGTTAGAAAATAAACTTGATTTAAAATTTAGATATGTTTAGGAGTCCTAATTATATTAGGATTAGTTTATTGGTTATTAGTCTATATATAGAGGTAAGAGCTTTCAGTTATAGAAGCCTAAGTTAGAAGAGATAATAAAGTTTAATATATTCTCTCTATATTCAAAATAGCCTCTTCTATTTTCTAACAAAGTAGTATCTAGAGTTAGGTAAATATGATCGCTAATGGGATGCTTCCGTTTCAATTCCCTCGCCTGACGAAGGATAATTACGATAATTGGGCAATTCGCCTAAAAGCCCTTCTTGGCTCTCAAGATGCTTGGGAGATTGTAGAAAAAGGCTACACGGAACCGGATGAAGATGCAACCTTGAGTCAAGCTCAAAAAGATATGTTGACAATATCTCGTAAGAAAGATCAACAAGCTCTTTCTATCATCCATCTACGCTTGGATGAAGCAATGTTTGAGAAGATTTCATGTGCCACAACTATGAAGGAAGCATGGGAGATTCTCCAAAAATCCCAAAAGAGAGTGGACAAGGTGAAAACGGTTTGTCTTCAGGCTTTAAGAGGTGGGTTCGAATCTCTCCATATGAATGATACTGAATCTATATCAGATTATATTTCAAGATTATTGGTAGTTTCTAATCAATTAAAAAGATATGGAGAAGATTTGAAAGATGTCTATGTAGTAGAAAAAATTCTTCGTTCTTTGCATCCAAAATATAAATATATTGTTGTAGCCATTGAAGAATCAAAGGATTTAGATACCATGTCCATTGATGAACTCATGGGTTCGTTACAAGCCCATGAAGAAAGACATAAAAAGAAGGATAAGGAAGTCCTTGAAAAGGTTCTTCAAAGCAATCTTTCTTTGAAAAAAGAAGAAAACTCCAATAATAATGGAGGCCAAGGAAGACGAGGACATGATCGTGGACAAAGAGGGCGAGGACATGGCGGAAGAGGAGGATTTAATCAATCCAATTGATGTCTTCTTACGAGTGCAAGTTTTAAAAGACCCGCAAGCATACGGATCGTGCAATACAGTGTTTACGAGTGCGGGTGTCGAACCACAGGGAGGCGTGAATATCGTGAATGTATCCTATGCTTGGTGTCCTAAAAGAGCTAAAAAGAAAGATCTAAACTAAGTGTACTTTTTCTTGTGAAGGTTTGGATTGTTGGGAGCTCTAAGTAAATGAAAGAAAACTAAAGTAAATGAAAGAAAACTAAACTATGAATAAAAACAAAAAGGGACGCAGGTTGATCAAGAAGAAACTAACAATTGGAAGGGATTAGGGTGACTTGGACTTATGAATGGGTAACTCCATACTCAAATGCTATGGGATTAAGGAATGATGGCTAACTATCAAAAGTGCTCTTAACTAGGTTGTTAGTTAGTGTCCTGATTTCCCCCTAGGACTCGGTGCGGGTCCGTCCCTAGGCGACGTCTCCTAGAGCTACGGCGTGGTCCTTATGACCTAGGGCCTCAAGAGGGACTAACTAACTTCCTAGGTGGCTTAGAATGAACCTACCCTAGTACCTAAACCGTTGGCTGGGTTTAAAGCCAAGACCTAGTGTTGCTAAGGTCGACTAAATCTATCCTGAAACCTATTAGCTGGATTTAAAGCCAAAGGAAACTCGACCTAGATTAGCCCTACATTATACTCCGTCATTCTAAGATCACTATAGCAGGATTTCACTAACATTCATACACATGTGATATTGAAATTAAGCTTGTTACTAGGCATGCAAATACGCATATAGACATGAATGAAAGCACTACCCACTTCATAACATTCATGTATAAACACATAGACATGAGTACAGCATGGATTAGATGTATTTAGTAACAAACAAACTTCAATTAATATATATGTACTCATCTAGGTATTTTATCAAACACATAGACATGAATGAAAGAACACCCAATTAAACAAAACAAATCAAAACATATATATATATATATATATATTCAGCCATCATATCCCATATCATAAGAGTATAAAATTAACCCATTACATAAGTTTAATCACCCTATACAAGCCTACTCAGACATAATAGAAAATAGAATGAAAGAGATATAACGAAACTCCCCTTTCATCCTAGCGACTTTAGAACACAGCTTGTAAACAATCTCGATTCCAAAGCGTTTGAATCCTCCAACGAAACTTGGTTCTTCGTGAAAAGGGTGTGTGAGGCGGCTAAGGAATAGGGTTAAGTGTGTGTGAGAATAGGTGTGAAGTGTGTGTAAAAACTCTCCTCTTTTCTGCTCCGCATCGGGCTTTATTTATAGATTCGCGCATAGCCGGTCTACCGTCTAGGTCGACCGGCCTCTGGAGTACTTGACCGGGTTTCTTCAAGGGCTCTCTGGAGTGGCCGGTCGACCTAGCCGGTCGACCGGCTCTTGAAGGGGGGTCGTCCGGCTTTTCGACGAAGCTCTCTGGAGTGGCCGGTCGACCGACTTCTTAGCGTCCGGCTGACTTCCTTCATCCAATTTTTCGTCATTTCGGCCTTTAGTCTTCTCCCTTAAACCCGTGCATGTCCTTTCTTCATCACCTTTCATTATTCAATCTTTATCTTAACCCAAAATCACCTGAATCATTGAAAATAAGCTATTAGTGTAGCATTTAATCTCTTAAACTCAATATGCACATTTATTCACACTTAAGCCTATTCCTATCAAAAGTACTACACTAATGCATCATTATAAGCATTCAACACCTCTAAAGTATAAGTAAATGGCGATGCAAACACACACCAAATCACAACTTATCACCAATCAAGAAGAGAACAATGCACAAGGACCTGGGCATGGAAGAGGCAAAGGAAAGTATGATAAATCGTCAATTCAATATTACAATTGTCAGGAATTTGGGCATTATTCTTATGAATGCAAAAAAAATCCAAAAGTTGCGGCTGAGAAAGAAAATTACATAGATAAACAAGAAGAAGATGAGATAACCTTGTTGATGGCTCATCAAGGTGAACCTAATGGATATGGGACTTCATGGTATCTTGATACAGGAGCTAGCAGTCACATGACTGGAAAAAGGAGTATGTTTGCAGAGCTCGATGAAACTATCAAGGGCAATGTAAAATTTGGAGATGGCTCAACGATCCCTGTGGAAGGCAAAGGTAAGATTCTAATTCGTTTGAAAGATGGAAGGCGTCGCCTTATTTCTGAAGTTTATTATGTGCCAAAATTAAAAAGTAATATTTTGAGTCTTGGCCAACTTCTTGAGAAAAATTACATAATTTAATTGGAAGATAAACATTGTGTAATAAGGGATGAAAATAATGTTTTGATAACAGAAGTGCCAATGACAAGAAATAAATTGTTTGAATTAAATATTCAGAATGATACAGCAAAATGTTTTAAAGCTTGTGTAAAAGAAACTTCTTGGCTTTGGCATTTGAGATTTGGACACATAAATTTTAAAAATTTGTCTGATGTCAAAAAACAATTGATGTGTTTGTTTTGTGTGTTTATGTATTGCAAGTATGTACTTGTTTTGAGGTGTTTTGAGCTTCATTTGGTGTATTAGTATAGCATTTAGGTCATACTTGTGCATATTAGAGTTTACATGTTCATAGTTGAAGTTAAAACCTAAAAGCTACACTAATGCACATTTATTACTTGTTTTAGGTGTGATTTGGAGAGATAATTAGAGCTTGATTGAAGGTGATTGGTGTGTGGAACAAAGCCAAGGGTGTTTTGGACATAAAGGAATGAAAAAAAGTGCATTTGGAAGTGGTCGAGCGAAAGAAGGAGCGACTGAGCGCAACGTGAGCCAAATTTGGAGCTTGCAATCTAAAAAGGACATGGACAAATTTTGGACATGTTTCAGGGTGCAAAAAATGGCTGGGAGATCTACCACAACGATACGAAGCCATGAAAAAAATGGTGCGTGAATTAGAGCCAAAACGAGGAAGATATGGACATTTTACTGTCGCGACTGATCAACCTCCTATCAAGGCTGGTCGACCAGCTGAGATCGTTTGGCAAGATTAGAATCTGGGCCAATTTTAGCCGGATGACTTAGCCACAAAGCTGGATGATCGGTTGGGCTCCCGGCTGGACGCGCTGAAAGCTCTAGTTAAGCCACTTTTCAACCCTTTTTGAAGGAGAATAACACCCAAATCAAACACCCATCTCCCAAAACCCAAAATCCACCAAAAATCACCTCACACACTCACTTCTAAACACATTTAACACTTGGAATCAAGGATTCAAGAGGATCAAACACTAGGATTTGGGGCATAGCTCATGGATTGTAAAACTTGGCTATGGATAGAAGGGTATCTCTCTTTTATTCTAAGTCTAATTATGTTTTATTAGAGCTATGCAGGGTGATTATTCTTGTATTTAAGGATTGATTACTACTTTTTATTAATGGTAACCTAATGGATTTATGTATATATGCTCTATGCTTAGGGCTTCAAAGGCTATTTTACATACATGTCTATGTATTTGTTGAAATGCCTCAATGATGTAGCGTATGTATATTGAAGTCTATTATGCTATTAAGCATCTCTAAATCATTATGCTAGCTTTTCTATGTATTTGTGTGATGATTACATGAAATGGGTATGTTTATATACATGTCTATGTGCATGTTCACATACTTAATAGCATAAATAGCTTCTATTGCTTACATGTCGGGTGCCATTGCTTAAATTGGTGTAATCTAAACATGTCTATGTGTTTAGTAGTAGAATATACCGGTGTATTCTCAAATGCCACGTCCTAGATGTGTTTGCCATGCGCTTTAATATCAATTTCTGCTAATTGTGATGCGATCGATGGTGCAAAACTTGTAACTAGCCTAAGTCGAGTTCCCTTAGGCTTTAAATCCAGCCAATAGGAGTCCGGATAGGTTTAGTTGACCTTAGTTCACTTAGGAAGGCTTGTTAGTCCACCCTAACACCCTAGGTTCATAAAGACCACGTCGTAGCTCTAAGTGGGGCGACGCTTAGGGATGGACTCGCATCGAGTCTTAGGGCCAGATTGGCAAACTAATTAGAGGACTAAGTGCTAGGGTTAGATCAATCTACACTCACCTAGAATCTTATTGGCTAACCCTAATTCCTAAGTCATAAAAACCACACCATACTGCTAGGCATCGCCACCTAGGGACGAACCCACACTGAGGCTTAGGGTACCAATTAGGAGGCTAATTATAGGTCTAGATTAGAGCATTTAGTATAATCCATCAAGTAACCCTAGAAAGATGTAGTAATCACCATAAACAAGACGTAATCACCTTAGTCCCCTATTTTCGATGTTTGAATCTCCTTGGGTCACTTGATTCCCCCTTCACATGCATATATCTTTTATCTCCTTTTCCTTAGTTTAGCTTTACTTTTCCGAGTTCCCTTGAAGCCAAAAATCCCCAAAAAGAGTGTAGTTTAGGTCCCAATAGTAGCTTTTAAGACGCACTTAGCTTATGACACCATACACATTAGGCCACCCCATGGATTCGACCCTGCACTTGTATACACTATATTACACACGACCCGTGCGCTTGCGGGCTATTTAGGCTTGTGCCGCGAAATAGCGCATCAAGTTCTTGGCAACGTTGCCGGGGAGGCAACGTTTGTTTGGTTTCTTATTTTTTGTATGTCTTAGCTCGTTGCGTGTTGTTTTATCTTTTCTTTTCATGTTTTCTTTATTTTGATTAATAAAAAAATTCAAAAAATTTGTTGAGCATCATGAAGAGGTTTACTTGTGTCAATTAATCATGAATGATCCTAATGCATCATGGTGGTCACTTGTATCCTCTTCCCCACCACCTGAACGTGTTCCCATTGCATGCGCATTTGTGGAAGTTTTATGCATCCAACAATTTTCTGTCCCTATGAAAATTCCCCACCTAGGGATTGTGCTAACTATGACCACTAAAGTCCTGCATCATCTCATGCATCTTCATTTAGAAATCATGACTATAGGAATGCATATTCTTGTTATTGCAATCTATGTGGAAGCCGAGCTCATGATTCCAATACTTGCCCCATCTTCCACTCTTATCCCCGATTGCATGCTATGCCCTATGCCCCTAGTAATCATATGCCCATGCATGCATCTTCATCCTATAATCATGATTCTAGGGAGCAATATCATGCATTTTCATATTGGAGTCAAGATGACTCTTCATTCGGTACACCTCTATGCAATGAAAATCTATCTCCCGCACCAACATTTCCCACCTACCCTTCTCCTGAGTACTATAATGGTTATGCCTATAGCGATCCCAATCAAGATGTTTCCCATTTCCACTGAATTGAAACATCTTCTTTTAGGTCTTCTTCTCAAGAAGAAACACTTGACTATCTCCTATCTGTCATCCAATCTAATCAAGAACAACTAGAGAGTTTGAAGCAAAACACCAAATCTTTAGGTGTGTCCTTGGAGAGAGTGGTTGAGAGTGTGCAACTCATGAGTGAGAATGTTGAGATATCTTTAGAATGAGTTGAAGAGATAGGAGAGAGACCTAGAGATGAGAGAAAAAGTGGTGAAAAAGATGATGTTTTGGAGAGACGATTAGAAAAAGAAGTCAATGGAGAGATCATATCTTGGAGTGAGAATGAGGATGAGCTTAATGATAATTTGGTTCTTGATCACTCTTATGAATATGTTTTAGAGGAAATATTACCCTATCCTCCTAAGCTTTCAATGACTTCCATTGAGTCACGTGAGCCTTTTCTTTCTCCTCATCCCACATATTCCACACACTTGGAGGTTGAGTCTTATGATCATAGCACTTATTTGCATTTCGAGTCTACATATAAGAAGTCTAGGGTACACACCTCCCTTGAGCATTCACGCATCCATGACCCGAAATCCTTTAAGTCCCCATTGTCCCCTCTATGTGTGTCTACCCCGTATAAGAAGCATGATAGTGAGATGACACCCACTAGTGATGAATGTATTGTTGAATTTAAAGAGATTGTAGCTAGTGAAGGTTTAAAGTCATCCATTGGGGAAAACAAGACATTAATTTCAGAGATTTTAGATGATAAGTTTCTTGGAGTTAAGAATCATGATGTTGAAGAGAGTAGCAATTCTAAGAAGGTACATAAAAAAAATTGGTGTGCTTAGAAGAATGATCTATGGGTATTTTTGGATGTTTGATGATTCATTGATGGAAATAGAGCCCATTAATATCGAATCCACCCTTTGTGAGGAGTTAGAATAACCTAGGCTTACATGTTATATCCTGTGGAGAAGAAGAGTGTGGTACTTCATCATCCCTCATCCTTGCCCTTTCTTCTCCAAATGTCATTCCCACTCCCGTTTCCTATTCCGATGAGTCTTCCTCTTTGGAGCTCACGTTTATGCTTTCTAGTTTAGAACATTTTCATCTAGGGCTAGAAGCACTTCTCTCATGTTGCATGCATTAGATCTATCTTTGACCTATGGGGAAGGTGTGTTCCTAGCCCTTGATTATAAGAAGAAGGCGATAGAGTGGCTAGTTAGAGAACACATGGGGCATGATCTTTCATGCTTGTGCATGACATCTTCCACGCTTGTGCACATATTTTCATTTGAGGTTTTAGGGTGGGATCTCGAAAAATGGTGCATTGTGTATTCATTAACCCATCATATAGTGCATAACCCTTTTCCTTCTATTATCTGTGCATGGTTCAATATCCGGCAATTTGTGCCTTGCAATTTTAAATAGTATTGCTCTAACACTAGCACCCGGCTAGAGGTGTTAAATCCAATGCTGCTAGGAGGCACCTTAGACATGTTTATATTCCATTTTCTTTCCTTGCTTTTACTTTTCTTTTATTTGTATGTAGTATTATCTTTCTTTCATTTTCAATTGCTTTTTGTTTTTCTTTTTCACCCTCCCAAGTGTTCATCCTCACTTCTTTCATTTCCCATTCTTCATATACCTTGTTTATCATTTGATGATGCCAATGCAAGCTTGCATGGCAAATGCTAATAATCTTGTGCTTTGTGAGTGTTTGTCATTTGTTGAGAAATAGCGTTAGTAGACAAATTATTGATCATTGGCATCGGAAGAGCTTCAAAAGGAACGCAAGGTTGTATCTATCCTTTCTCTACTTGACCCCTTTTATCTACCCCGTCCCCACCACCCTTACTTGCTTTGTGTTGCCATTTTGCTTGTTGAGTGGTATTGTTCTATTTGCTTGAGGATAAGCAAAGTTTATGTTTGGGGGTGTAAGAGTTTGGTTTTCTTGTTATATGCTTTGTGTAGGGTAGATGTGCATTATGTGCTTAAAATGGTGAAAATTTTTCGATTTTGATGCATGTAGAGTCATTGTGGGAGTTTGGTTTTCTTGTTATATGCTTTGTGTAGGGTAGATGTGCATTATGTGCTTAAAATGGTGAAAATTTTTCAATTTTGATGCATGTAGAGTCATTTGTCTCTTAGTTGATTGGAGTGTTAGCTTTTGTGATTGATTTAATTGATTGGTGAATATGAGTTGCATTGTAAGGAAGTGAATGGAGTGGATTGAAAATCGGGTCTTGGAGGGGATGCCTTTGAAAGTTGTGGGGAGTGAGGACCTTTGAGAATAACCCTTGTAGCCACCCCATAGCTTGGTAGGAAAGAGTGTTGAAAAAGGGTTGGTGATATAAGTGCCCTTCCTTGATTGGTTCTTTTTGATGTGCCAAAGCCTTTCTTTTTCTTTTCTCTTCTTTTTGTGTGAATACAATGCAAAGGATGAAAAATTCAAAAAAAAAATTTGAAAAAGGCAAAAAGGTGCAAAAATATCAAAAAAAAAAAGTGAAATAGGGGAAAGCCAAAGGCACCAAAACGTTTTGTGAATAAGTGCATAGTGACACGATGTCAACTTAGCACAAGTTATCCTCTATGTAGATATGTGAATAAGGCTTGTTTAAGCCATTGTGTTTGTATATTCTCTCTTTTCATGACTTTGAGGCTTTGTGCATGTTGGGGGGCCATGTTAGGTGAAAGGGCGCGAAATCTCAACATCCCAAGTGCGTGCGTTAGAATCCTAGGCTCGTGGCGGTTAGGCTACTTGGGAGCTTTCGACAAGGTTCGAGTCCCTTTATGATTAGAGAGAGGTTCTAAAGAGACTTGAGGATCTCTCCATAATAGGAATGCTCCCTTCATGCTTCTTAGGCTAACCATGATAGTGAGTCAATTCCTTAGGCAACCCTTTGTATCGACTTTAAAGGTAAACTTAGGTTTAGGCTTGCTTGGGGATAAGCAAGGAGAAGGTTTAGGGGTATTGATGTGTTTGTTTTGTGTGTTTATATATTGCAAGTATGTACTTGTTTTGAGGTGTTTTGAGCTTCATTTGGTGCATTAGTATAGCATTTAGGTCATACTTGTGCATATTAGAGTTTACATGTTCATAGTTGAAGTTAAGACTTAAATGCTACACTAATGCACGTTTATTGCTTGTTTTAGGTGTGATTTGGAGACATAATTAGAGCTTGATTGAGGGCAATTGGTGTGTGGAACAAAGCCAAGGGTGTTTTGGGCATAAAGGAATGAAGAAAAGTGCATGTGGAAGTGACCGACGTGAAACTAAGCACAACGTGAGCCAAATTCGGAGCTTGCAATCTAAAAAGGACATGGAAAAATTTTGGACATGTTTTAGGGTGCAAAATATGTCTTGGCAGATCCCCCAAAACGATACAAAGCAATAAAAAAAACGGTGCACGAATTGGAGCCAAAACGAGGAAGATATGGACATTTTACTGTCAAGACCGGTCTACCTCCTGTCAAGGTCGGTCGATCGGCTGAGGTCATCTGGCTGGATCAGAATCTAGGCCAATTTTAGCCAGACGACTTAGCCCCAAAGGCAGACAACTGGTTGGGCCCCCGGCAAGATGCACTGAAAGCTGTATTTAAGCCACTTTTCAACCCTTTTTGAAGGAGAATAACACCCAAATCAAACACCCATCTCCCAAAACCCAAAATCCACCAAAAATCACCTCACACACTCACTTCTAAACACATTTAACACTTGGAATCAAGGATCCAAGAGGATTAAACACTAGGATTTGGGGCATAGCTCATGGATTGTAAAGCTTGGCTATGGATAGAAGGGTATCTCTCTTTTATCCTAAGTCTAATTATGTTTGATTAGAGCTATGTAAGGTGATTATTATTGTATTTATGGATTGATTACTACTTTTTATTAATGTTAACTTGATGGATTTATGTATATATGCTCTATGCTTAGGGCTTCAAAGGCTATTTTACATACATGCCAATGTGTCTGTTGAAATGCCTTAATGATGTAGCATATGTATATTGAAGTCTATTATGCGATTAACAATCTCTAAATCATTATGCTAGCATGTCTATGTATTTGTGTGACGATTACATGAAATGGGTATGTTTATATACATGTCTATGTGCATGTTCACATACTTAATAGCATAAATAGCTTCTATTGCTTACATGTCGGGTGCCATTGCTTAAATTGGTGTAATCTAAACATGTCTATGTGTTTAGTAATAGAATATACCGGTATATTCTCAAATGCCATGCCCTTGATGTGTTTTCCATGCACTTTAATATCAATTTCTGCTAATTGTGATGCGATTGATGGTGCAAAACTTGTAACTAGCCTAGGTCGAGTCCCCTTTGGCTTTAAATCCAGCCAATAGGAGTCTGGATAGGTTTAGTTGATCTTAGTTCACTTAGGAAGGCTAGTTAGTCCACCCTAACACCTTAGGTTTATAAGGACCACACCATAGCTCTGAGTGGGGCGAAGCTTAGGGACGAACTTGCATCGAGCCTAGGGCCAGATTAGGGAACTAATTAGAGGACTAACTGCTAAGGTTAGATCGATCTACACTCACCTAGAATCTTATTGGCTAGCCCTAATTCCTAAGTCATAAAGATCACGCCGTACTGCTAGGCATCGCCACCTAGGAATGGACCCGCACTGAGGCTTAGGGTACCAATTAGGAGGCTAATTATAGGTCTAGATTAAAGCATTTAGTATAATCCATCAAGTAACCCTAGAAAGACGTAGTAATCACCATAAAGAAGACGTAATTACCTTACTCCGCCATTTCCGACATTTGAATCCCCTTAGATCACTTGATTCCCCCTTCACACGCATACATCTTTTATTTCCTTGTCCTTAGTTTAGCTTTACTTTTCCAAGCTCCCTTTAAACCAAAAATCCTCAAAAAGAGTGTAGTTTAGGTCCCAACGTGTAGCTTTTAAGACGCGTTTTGGCGCCGTTGCTGGGGAGGCAAGGTATTGGTTCTTTGTGTACTTTTGTATTTGCGATTGGTTGCTTGCGTGTGCACTATCTTTACTTGATTCCCTTTTTTTTTGAAAACTAAAATAAAAAAACAAAAAAAAAAGAAAAAAAAATTGATTGTGAAGAGGTTTTACTCGTGATTCATTGAATGTGACCGATCCTAATGCTTCTTGGTGGTCACTTATATCCTCTTCCCCACCACCCGAACGAGTCCCTTATGCATGTCGCTTGTGTGGAAGATTCATGTGTCCTACCATTTTCTGTCCCCACGAGAATTCCCCACCTAGGGCTAGTGCTACTAATGACCCCTATAGTGATGCAACATCTCATGCATTTTCATTTAGTAATCATGACTATAGGGATGCATATTCTTGTTATTGCAATCATTGTGGAAGCCGTGCTCACTTTTCTAGTGCTTGTCCCACCTTCCACCCCTATCCTCGATCGCATGCAATGCCCTATGCCCCTAGCAATCATATGCCCATGCATGCATCTACATCTAGCTATCATGATTCTAGGGAGCAACATCATGTATTTTCACGATGGGGTCAAGATGACTCTTTATTCCATTCACCTTCTAGTTTTGATTGTCCACCTCCAACACCTTATTTTTCCACCCATTACTCTCCCGAATTTTTTGATGGTTATGTGCAAAATGATTTTCAACAAGACTACCCTTTTCACTCGATTGAACCCTCTTTCATTATGTCTACACTCTCGGAGCAACTAGATCAAATGCTTGAGCAATCCCAATCTCTCATCCAATCTAATCAAGAGGAACTAGAGAGTTTTAAGCGAGAATCCAAATCTCTAGGAGAGCGCTTGAAGAGAATGGCTGAGAGTATACAACGCATTAGTGAGACTTTTGAGATACCTTTAGAACGAGTTGACGGTATAGAGATGAGACCTAACGATGAGGTGACTAAGGGTGGAAATGATGATGTATGGGAGAAACAGCTAGAAAGAGAGGTTGATGGAGAGATAACATCTTGTAGTGAGGATGAAGATGAGCTTAATGGTAACTTGGTTCTTGATGACTCTTGTGATTATGTTTTAGAGGAAGTAGTACCCTATCCTCTTAAGCTTTCAACGTCTCCTATTGAGTCACATGAGCTTTTTCTTTCTCCTCATCCCACACATTTCGTACACATGGAGGTTGAGTCTTGTGTCGATAGTACTCAATTGCATTCCGAGTCGGCATTTAGGGAGTTTAGCGCGCAGTCTCCCCTTGAGCATTCATGCATACATGATGAGGAATTCGTTGAGTCCCCATTGCCCCCTCCATTAGTGTCTACCCCATATGAAAAGCATGATAGCGTGATGACATCCACTAGTGATGAATGTATTGATGAATTTAAAGAGACTGTAGCTAGTGAAGGTTTGAATTCATCCACTGGGGAAAACATGACATCAATTTTGGAGATTTTAGATGATAAGTTTCTTGGAGTTAAGAATCATGATGTTGAAGAGAATAGCAACTCTAAGAAGACACATAAAAAAGGAAATGATGTGCTTGGAAGAATGATCTGTAGGTCTCTTTGGATGTTTGATGATTTATTGATGGAAATAGAGCCCATTAAGATCGAATCCACCCTTCGTGAGGAGTTAGAACGACCTAGGGTTGATCATGTTATATCTTGTGGAGAAAAAAAGTGTAATACATCCACCTCTTATATCGTTGCTCCTTCTTCTCCAAATGTCGTTCCAACCCCCATTTCCCATTCCATTGAGTCTTCCTTTTTGGAGCTCACGTTTGTGCCTTCATCCATAGAACATTTTCATCTAGGGTTAGAAAACACGTTTCCCATGTTGCATGCATTAGACCTATCTTTGACCTATGGGAAAAGTGTGTTCCTAGCGCTTGATTATGAGAAGAAGGCATTAGGGTGGCTAATTAAAGAGCAGGCGGGACATGATTCTTCACGTTTGAGCATGCTTCATTCCACACTTGCGCATTCATTTGATATTTTAGGGTGGGATCTTGAAAAGGGGTGTACCATGCATTCATCGGCCCAACCCTTAGTGTATGACCCTTTTCCCTCTACATTATGTGTCTTGATGATTATCCGGCAATTTGTGCCACGTAACTTTAAACATATTTTACTCTAACATTGGCGCCCAGCTAGAGGCGTTAAATCCAGCACTACTAGGAGGCACCCTAGGCTTGTTCATATTTTTCTTGTTTTTCTTGTATTTATTTTCTTTTGCCTTTGTATATAGTAGATTAGTTTTCTTGTACTTATTCTTGCTTTGTACATAATAGATTAGATTGCTTTTGTTTATCTTACCTTTTTATATTTTAGGATTAATTTCTTTATTTTCATTCTTAGTAGGTTAGATTTTTACTCCTATACTTGTTCTTGCTCCTTTCCTTCGTTTGTGCATCAATCCCTTACCCCGTGTTTACATCCTTGTTTATCATTTCAAATGTCAACGTGAGCTTGCATAGCATATCTTCTAATCTCTTCTTTGTTTTTTGAGCATTAGTGCTTTCCACAAAAGATAGAGGCTAGTAGATCATTGGATTGTCTTTGGCATTTGCGGACTACATGGAAACAAGGTTATATCTATCCATCTTTTACTTGTCCTTATTTATCCCTCTCCGCATTCCCCATATGTTTTTTGTGTTGATTGCTTGTCGTGTGGTTTTGTGATTTTTGCTTGAGGACAAGCAAAGTTTAGGTTTGGGGGTGTGGTTGCTCATTTATTGTTTATATCATATATGGGATAGATTCACTTGCCATATCTTATTTTTGCTTAAAATGTGTTCAAATTTTTCAATTTTTTGCATATTTTGAGTTAGTTTATCTCCACGTTAGTTGGAGAGTTGGCTTTTATTATTGACTTAATTGATTGGAGAAGATAAGGGTGTATTGTAGGGAGTAAATGGAGTGTAGGGTATAACCAGGTCTTTGAAGAGAATCCTTTTGAAAACTGTGGGGAGTGAGTATTTCTAAGAATGCACCTTGTAGTTTCCCCACAACTTGGTTGGAAAAGTGTTTTTAAAGGGTTGTTGATATAAGTGCCCATTCCTTGATTGGTTCTTTTAGTTTGCCTTAGCCTCTTCTTTTTTCTTTCTTTTTGTTCTATTTATGTATTGAAAAAAAAAGAGAAAAAAATGCAAAAATAAAAAATAATAATAATAAAAAAAGCCAAAAGACAACAAAAAGATTGAAAAGTGAAGTATGCTGAATAAGTGTCAAGTGACATAATGTCAATTTGACACAAGTATCTCTTTTGTTTATTTTTATGTATTTAGGATAAGGCTCTTACGTCAATGTGAGCCATTGTGATGTATCTTCTCTTTCTTGTATCTTTGGGGCTAAGTGCATATTGGGAGGCATGTTAGTTGATAGAGCATGAAGTACCAACATCCCGAGTGCGTGAGTTGGAATTCTAAGTTTGTGGTGGTTCTAGCTACTTGGTGACATTCCCAAGAGGTGTGAGACCCCGTGTGATTGAGGGGAGGATCCGAAAAAGACTAGGGAAGCCCTTACATGAAAGGAATGACCCCTTGTACCCCTTGGATGCGAAAAGATAGCAAGTCAATGCAATTGGCAACTCTTTGAAAAGCATGAGGATAGACTTCATTTGGGTTTGCTTGAGGACAAGCAAAGGGAAGGTTTGGGGGTGTTTGAGCACAAGCCTAAATAGCCTGCAAGTGCACGGGACGTGTGTAATACTGTGTGTGCAAGTGTGGGGTCGAATCCACAGGAAGGCTACCTTGGTTTAGTCTTTATGTGCTCGAGTGCCTTAAACTGGCTACGTGCGTGTGTGTACTTACTTTGGGATGGAAGGGAGCTCGGAAAAAGGAAAATAAAAACTAATCTATGGAAGAACTTAAGGGAGCCAAACTAAGGAAGGAAACACTAATAAAGAAAAAGGGGACCTAGGGCGATTGCATTGCAACAAGACTTAGGCTATGATAACAGATGATGTCTATCTAAGGCTCGGGACTTCTATTGCCGTTGTGTTGATCGGGGGCTCTCTTAACCAATACTAGTGGTTCAACCCGTTAGCTGGATTTAAAGCTAAGGGCCAATCCCTCCTAGCCTACGCAATCCGTGCTTAGAACTTATCCTCTTGGCTGGATTTAAAGCCAAGGACTAGCAACTAAACACTACGTGACATTAAGGCTCAATTAACCAACACTAACATGGGTGAGGGATACTCTAGTCTAGGTTAACTTATCCGCTTGGCTAGATTTAAAGCCAAGGACTAGCACCTAAACTCGACTAAGCATAGCATGTAACCTATTAGCTGGATTTAAAGCTAAAGCCTACTCTACTAAGCAAAGCCATGAGATTAAGCACAATCACATCACCCATATAAGTAGATAAGAGCATTTGAAGCACAAATAACACGTGCATATTCACTTAGGCATTTTAACAAACACATAGACATGTTTGATTTCCAATACATAGACATATTGAATCATGCCATAAATTTATGTAAATAAACATGCATTAAGAGCCAAAGATCTGCACAAATCCATTATTCAAAGCCCTAATCTAATATACAACAACAATCAACCCTGAATCTAGCCTAATCTAGCAACATATTTACAAGAAATAGAGAAAGAACAAGAAGAACTTCCCTAAATTCTTGCTTCCAAATCAGTACAAATCCTTCAAATCTTTGTTTAATGCTTCAATCCTAGCATGGTGTGGGGTTTAGATGATGGTTTAGGGTGTTTTGTGAAGTGGGTAAAAGGTTAGGGTTTATTAGGATTTAAGAAATAAAAGTTCCTCCCCCGAAAATGAGCTGAAACGAGTCTTTTATGGATTTCTTCAGCGCACAGCCGGTCGACCTAACCGGTCGACCGGCTCCTCTTTCGTGCTCGATCGGCTTCAATCATGATGCTCTCTGGACTGGCCGGTCGACCTAGCCAGTTGACCGGCTCACCTAGCCGGTTGACCGGCTCCTTAGGAACTCGACCGGCTTAAATTCTTTATTCTCTGAAGCGGCCGGTTGACCTAGACGGTCGACCGGCTCTTCTTCTAAGTTGACCGGCTAGATCAGAATGATCTCTTCTTTATTCCTTTTCTTTCGGTCTTCATTCGTTAGCTCATTTCTTTCTCGCGTAAGCTTGAACCCTTCCAAAACACTCCTAAAACATGGAATATAACACTTAGTACAGTATTTGTGCACCTAAATACATTATGTACAAATATTAACAAATATGCATAAACTTTATACTAAGCGCACTCAATTATACTCTAAACACCCTTAAATATGCATGCAAAAACAAGATGCAAACATGCACAAATGACACACATCAACGTGCTTAGCTTAGGACACCATACACGTACTACACACGACCCATGCGCTTACGGGCTATTTAGGCTTGTGCCGCGAGATAGCATATCAACAATATGACGAATGGATTGTCTCTCATCAATCATCCGGAGCAAATCTGTGAAGGTTGTCTTCTTGGGAAACAAGCTAGGAAAAGTTTTCCATATGAGGCTACATCAAGAGCAAGGAGGCCACTTAAACTTATCTATACTGATATTCGTGGGCCTATAAATCTATGTTTCTATGGTAAAAATAAGTATTTTATTCTTTTCATTGATGATTATAGCCGTAAAACTTGGGTCTACTTTTTAAAAGCAAAATCTGAAGCTTTTGAGAAGTTCAAGATATTTAAGGCCCTTGTTGAAAAGGAAAGTAGTTACAAGATAAAAGCTTTGAGATCTGGTAGATGCGGAGAATTCACATGAAAAGAATTTGAAAGGTTTTGTGAAGATCAGGGTATTTGATGTCCTTTGGTAGTTCCTCGATTGCCTCAATAGAATGAAGTTGTTGAGAGAAAAAATAGAGTTATTCTTGAGATGATTCGGAGCATGTTGAAGACCAAAGGAATGTGGAAAGAATTTTGAGCTGAAGCTGTTGATTGTGCTGTGTATCTTTTAAATCATTGTGCTACACAGTCTTTCTAACAAGACACCATTAGAAGTTTGGTATAAAAAGAAGCCTGGCATCAAGCATTTATGAGTTTTTGGATGCATAGCCTATGCTCTTCTTCCACATCAAGTAAGATCCAAGCTTGGCGACAAGAGTCAAAAGCTTGTTTTTATTGGCTACGATAGACACTCCAAAGGTTACAAGCTTTACAATCCTAGTAGTGGAAGGATTATTATTAGTAGAGATGCTCAATTTGATGAAGAAGCAGATTGGGATTGAAGCACTAATGAGCAAAAAGAAGATAAATTTTTACCACTACAAGAGCAAGAAGTAGAAACAAATAGGGATTCTATCTCTCCAATTCCTACTCTAACTTCAAGTGCAGTTGCAACTCCAACTACAGCTCCAACTCCAACTCCATCTTTAACTATAGGTCAAGGAAACTCCTCTACAACAAGTTTAAGTCCTAGAGAAAGAGCTCCTCACTTTAGAAGTTTGAGTGAGATCTACGAAGTAACACGAAATTTAAATGGAGACCTAAATCTCTTTTGTCTCTATGTTAATTGTGAGCTAATAACATTTGAGGAAGCTAATAAGAACGAAAGGTCGAGAGGAGTTATGGATGAAAAGATCAAGATGATCAAGAAGAATGATACTTGGGAGCTTGCGACTTTACCCAAAGGACACAAAGTCATTGGACTAAAGCTGGTTTACAAATAAAGAGGAATACAAAAAATGAAGTAGAAAGATACAAGGCAAGGTGGGTTGCAAAAGGCCATAGTCAAAGAGATGACATTGACTATGGTGATAGTTCAAAAGGGCAATGGCAAAGAGTTGGAGAGTATGTTGCAAAGAAGTGATTGAAGATGGTATATGTGAGAGATTGCCGACATTCTCACAGAGGCCTACAAGAGTGACGTGTTCATCCAACTGAAAGCTTTGCTTGGAGTTAAGAGAATCAAATCAAGATTAAGGAGGGATGTTAGAAAATAAACTTGATTTAGAATTTGGATATGTTTAGAAGTCCTAATTATATTAGAATTAGTTTATTGGTTATTTTTTTAGCCAAACTAGGATTGATTTATTAGCTATTTTATTATGTAAAGGATTGTTTAACTAAATCCTATTTAGTTTTAGATTTCTAGAGTAGCCTATATATAGCGGTAAAAGCTTTTAGTTGTAGAAGCATAAGTTAGAAGAGATAACAAAGTTTAATATATTTTCTCTATATTCAAAATAGCCTCTTCCACTTTTTAACAATCCGTTGGGCATAACATGGTCGAGTGCCAATGTGTAGTAGTGTAGTACCTAGAAAAAAAGGTTGGGATATGCAATGTAGCTTAAGTTCGAAGGCTGGGGGATAAATGGCCAACTCAGTAGTGTTAGGCGGTGAGCGCGCTCTCTAATTGGGCGCTCAAACTCAGATACTAAAGAGATTATCTATAAGTTACAACAACCATCGAGAAAATCTAGCGCATTCGACTGTACTTGGGGCATACTGTGGCTTGCGTTCAGTGTCTGTTTTCCCCTTCCATGGCCACTTGGTGCTCCTGGTTCTTGGGGGCGAGTTATGTTGGCAATCCTAGCTCCCTCATCACTGACACCACCCTCGGTAGTCGGTAGTACAATCATCAGCAACGATGGTAGCATCAACACCTCCTCCACGAGTAGGCAACACAGGTATAGCAAACTCAGAGTTGTTGGAGGCTACGTAGCCAAAACCAATCACGGTTGCCACCACCTTTACACTTGGACTGCACCTATTTGAGAATCGCTGTGGCTCGACATTGAGGAAGCTGGGATATAGCAAACCAAAGAAAGTAACGAGAGTTCAAAGAAAGAGATGATGTCTTGTAGATTTCCTTAGGGCAGAACAGAATGTGGATAAGAAATTTCGAAATGCAAAATCCATCCTATTATAGGAGATGAGTTGACGATTCAAAAAAAGGTAGAACAATCTTCCAAAACGTTTCCCTCAGGATGCAAAACATTACATTAGTTGCACGGAAAAAGCTACAACACATGCAGCCCTAGCAGCATTTAACACATGACAAGTCGGGCTCATGTCCAGAAAGTCAAAGAATTTCTTGGAGTCAGTTCCATCCGACCCCATTCCCAATTCAAATAAAACTATAAGGGCTCTTCATATGGGCCATTAGGGCCTCCTTGACCCGAAAAGGGCACCGATTGAGTTGGACCAAAGATCCCTCCTCCGACAGCCATAAGTTCGCCGGGGTTGGGCTCGAGTATCTTGAGATATACCCTAAATTAGCCAAAGAGTAAGATTCCTACGTTATTCTGATATACTAAGGCTACTGGGATATTGCCATCTAGATAGGCTAAACAAAAGCCATATGTTGTCCATACTCTTCTTTTACAAGCCTATAGGTAGATATCCTAGCAAGAGTCTAAAGTTACGTACTAATACGGTTTTGACATCCTTCCTTGATCAATTCTAGTTCAATCATCACTAACTTAAGTGTCAAAGTTCCTTTGGCCAGTACCACACCAGTATCTCCCTCAACTCCGATGGGTCTTCTTTCTTTGTCTCATAGACAATTCTCCAGACTGCTTACAGATTGGATGTTAAGGAATTAATGCTGGAAAGATCTATTAATAATCTCAGCATTATCTAGGTTTAATTAATTTTTCTTTTGGAAAATAATTTAAATATCTATTGAGTTAGTAAGGTACTTTTTGAGTACTTTTTTTCTTTTTCCTTAATTAATGATTTCTGGGTTATAGAAGTCAGCAAACTTACCAACTGTTAAAAACCATGACAGGGTCAACGTCATAAATACAGAAAATGTATTATGGGAAAACTAAATATTAGAAGAGTCCCAAGCATAGGTGTATTGCTTATTTGATATGTATCAAATTAAGAAGAGGTTTGGCTTTGTTTATTTTGGTGCTTTTTAGCACCTAAAAAAACCCAGAGACAAACATATTTTTTACTATTTAAGTACTTATAAGTATCAAATGAGTAAAGCCAAACACCCTCTGAAGCATGTCTTGTGTCACAATATGCTTCTATGATATTAGAAGGTGTTTGGCCTTGCTTATTTGGTGTTTATAAGCACCTAAATAATAAAAAGCATGTGAGAAAGTATTTTTTTTTCTATAAGCACTTAAAATAAGTAAAGCCAAACACCAGTTTTTTTTTTTAGCCAATTTTTTATATCCCATGCAAAATTGACCCTATTCTAGATAGGGTTTCAAATATAACCTAATCTCGTTTCCGAAATACATCTAGTGTGCTCCGAAAATACCATCTGTACTCCAAAAATGCGTCCTGGTAAAGATAATTCAAAATTTAAACTGGATGTGTATTGGAAATGCGAACCGTATTAGGGGTGGAAATTCGAAATCAGGTTTTCGGGTTTTACACGATTCGATCGGATTCGGTTGCATTCGGATTAGCAAAAAACCGGGTTAGGGTGTGCCAGGTTCAGATAGTCGGATTAACCCGGTATTTTCGAATAGGGTTTCGGTATCATTATTTTTACCCGAACCCGATCCGAAAAACCCGATATCTATTTTTTTTTAGATTTTTTAAAACCCTTATTCCCCTAACTCGGCTACTCCTCTAATATTGCAAAAATACTAAACATTTCAGCAATTCAGCCCCAATTCCAAATAAAAAAAAAGCCCTAGCCCTAAGCCTATAACCTGACATCATTACTCCTTATTCATCTCACTTGCTCACCAGTCGGCAGTCGCACCAGCACGGCAGCACCGCAATACCGCAGCCAGTCACCACCCCTGCTCAGCCATCACTTGCCAGTCGCCACCCCTACTCAACCTCTAAGCGTCAGCACCCCTGCTCAGCAGCCAGCGCACTACCATCCTCGAGACCTTGATAGCTCCACGCCTCCACCTCCACATCGCACGGTAAGTTCTCTTTCATTTTATTTTATTTTATGCGTTAGGGTCTAGGTGTGTGTGTGTATATATATAAATATATATATATATATATACAAGAGAAAAATTCAAAACCCAATACACATTAAACACACACAGAGAACCCAATATATATATACACGCAGTGTAGTCGGAAAGGTTACAGTGAACCTGGTTCCATTGAAGTAGTGAGTCTACGAAGAGATGAAGTTGATGTTTCTGGTGAGGAGTTAAGTTTTGGGAATGGGAGGCCTTGAGGGAAGTGTTGGTGGTAAAGTGTTTTGGGGATGTTTTTATGCGGTTGAAAATGGATTGTAGAGTTTGGGGAAGGTGTTTGACAGAAGGTCCTAGAGAGCGTGAAAGAGAAGTAGGGAAGATTCTGGTTTGAGAGAGTCGCATTTTTGGCACGCCTCGGCTAGAATACCAATTGCAATTTGTTCGGCTATATTTTAGCTCGGATTAGCTGTTCACCTGTGGCCCGCAAGGGGGGTGTAAAGAAAAGTCAAAGTGTAATACGCAAAAATTTAGAGAGTGATATATATATGGGGTTTAAGATCTTTCTTGTTTTAGCTAGCTTCTGAAATCAAAAGATACAGCATCTATGTATCAGTATAGGTGTATGTATATATATGGTTTAAGATCTTTGTTGTTTTATTTTATTTTATGCTTTGGGGTGTAGGTGTATATATATTTATTTTATTTTTATTATATATATTTCATGAGAACCTAAAGTGATACTGATAACAGAGACTATGTTAAGTTTTTCTTTGGATAAGCTGATTAAGTTTTTTTTATTTTTATTTTGTCATTTCTATGTTTTTATTCTTTTGTCTGATTTCTTGTTAATTGTCTCAGAGTTGAGTAGGAATGGGGCAGATACCACTATTCTAGACATATGATTTGAGGATTCAGGTTGTTTCTTGTTTTGGCCTTATTAACTAGTTCACTCATTGTTCAAAATAAATGATTTTTTTAAGTAATTTTGCAACTTCTTTATTTTTGCAGGCATCATTATTGCTTGAGTTGAGACTTTGGAGTTGGAAAAGTACTTGGAATGTTTTAACTTGGTTTTTGTATTTGGATGTTTTAATTGTTTGTCTTTGGTATAAACAAGACAATTGATAACTTTAGTCTATTGTTGTTTACTATTCGTGACTTATGGATGGAATAGCCTAGTAGTGTGGTGTTGGCTAAATTTTTGGACAGGTTGAATGGCATTACTTAATAATCTCTGGGC
Source organism: Cordia subcordata (assembly GCA_028554755.1). Classification (NCBI taxonomy): domain Eukaryota; kingdom Viridiplantae; phylum Streptophyta; class Magnoliopsida; order Boraginales; family Cordiaceae; genus Cordia; species Cordia subcordata. Next base: position 10,746,497 of record JAPTOF010000007.1, on the reverse strand, counting down.
AGGTCATGCATGTTGTTTCTGGACATGCATAACTTTAGTAAGCACAGGTTGCTAACTTTTTTGGTAAGTTATGCATGTTATTTGAAATTAGGTAAGGGAAAATCATTGTGTTGTTTATGAAAAATTATACATTGTTTCTAGACAGGTTGGTAAATTCATACTTGCTAACTTAGTGAAAAATAATAGTAAGCAATTTTGTATTTTTAGCTTCATAAAAATGTCGGGTATCCGAATATCTAAATCCGAAAAACCCGGCATCTGAAAAATCAGATAACCGGCCGGATAGTTAGTTTATAAGTATCCGATCGGGTATTTTTTTGCCATCCGAAACCCAAAAAATCTGAACCCGAAAAATCCAATTACCCGAAAATTTGTTCCGATTTCCACCCCTAGACCGTATTCCCAAAACACAGGCCGCAGTCCTTAAACGGACCGCAAACACAGCACACTCTAGGAACTCGGTTTGCACTATGAAAATTCCATAAATTAGCCCCCTCAGGCTTTTCCTCTCCTATTCCCCATTTCATTTTCTAAAATTTTCCACCACCCCCACTCAAGATTTTATGATTTATCAGCTTCATTTCCAAGGATTTAGCCTTTATCTTGTAAGTAATTTATTTTATGTTATGTTTTATAATTATATTTTATATTTTAGGTTATGTAATTGGTTGTTAGTTTGTTTAATTTTGTGTGGTAGTTTAAGGTAATTTTATTTTGAGCGATGATGTTGATTTGTTATTTTGTAATTTAATTGTCGTTAGTTTAGGAAGTTAATAGTTTAAGAAGTTAGTAATTTAATAAATTACGGATTTAAAAGTTAGGTTAGTTAATTGAAGAAAATTTGGGATTTATCAATTTAAAAAAAGTTAAGTAAGTTAGTACTTTATGGTTTAGGCTTTATTTTATTATTATTATTATTATTATTATTATTATTATTATTATTATTATTATTATTTTGTTTTTGTTATTACTACTACTACTAATTTTACAACAACTGCTAGTAATAATTGGAAGTTTTTTTATAAAATTCATTATGGACTGTCAACCGAGTCCAGTAGATGCAACATTGTTATGCCATTACATGGACCACCGGGTTCACTATTTGCAGGATCCACATCACCTGGGTAGCATTAGATGTTATAGGTCTAACCGAAATTTGTTTAAAGATCCAGAGCACCTGTTGGTACAACAGTAGTTGGAGAGAACAGTATTCCATGGTTGTTGTAAATCCCGCTGCCATCAACTTAATTGCAGGCTTATTAATACTATGATTGAGAGGTGGCGGTTGGAGACACACACATTTTATTTGCCCGTGAGGGAGGCCACTATCACCTTGCAAGATGTGTTCATTTATTGGGGTCTTCCCGTGATTGGTACACCTATTCCAAAACTTGAGGTAGGTGTACGATTGAGGCAGGAGTTGGTTGATCTTATTTGTGATTATATAGGGGTTGATATGGATGTGGATGAGGGTACAGGTCGTATTGACATTGTTGGGAACGCAATCAATTTTGTCCAGCTACAGGACAAGTTTAATTGCCAAAGTACTTTAGAAAATCCCACACTGCAGCAAGCGCAACAGCGGGCACGTCTGTGGATATTATAATAAATTGCCACCTATTTTCCAACACAAGTACCAATGAGGGCAATTTGGCCTAGTTGATCCGTTTTCAAAACTTTGAGCAACTATGGCAGTTCAACTGCGGCACGGCTGTACTAGCGTATTTGTGCCAGCAACTTGACTGGCCTCCTTTCATGAATGTAAGGGTGTATGCAGAGCTGTGAGACTATTCCATGTCTCATATATTTATTCTTTAAATTTTATAAATGTTAACTCTATTATAACAAGTCTATCTTACTTGCAGTTTTTCACATGGGATAGATTCACAGCTTTTAGGCCTTAGCTCTTACAGGAGACCCGAGAATGGCTAAATCGACAGTGGCATGAGTTTGAGCCTTTATTTTAACTCCCTGGCATTCCACGAGGTGCTATTTTTACGTGAAAAAAGGAAATGACAAATTGATGTTGTTTCAAAAAACCGCAAGTGCACAGATCGGAAGTAGTGTAATGTGTGCAAGAGTACGGGTATCATCTCCTCAGGAAGGCCTCTAACTATGGTTTCTACATCTTATGTGTCATGGATTATCTACGTGTAGAAACGAAATTATTTTTGAGATTTTTTTGAATTTTGAATTGAAGGGAACTCTAAATTAAAGACCAAATTAAACTACCTAAACTAACATGCGCAATAAAAAGACAAACAAACTAGAGAGGGAATGATTAAATCAAAAAAGGAAGGACTAGGGTGATTACTACTCTATTATGGGATTGGGATTTTATTCTTGTTTTGAGTATTTCGATGGCTTTGATAGCTTCTTTTAGTGGTCCAAACTCATTAACCGTATTATCCCTTGAAGGAAACTCTAAATTAAAGACCAAATTAAACTACCTAAACTAACATGCACAATAAAAAGACAAACAAACTAGAGAGGGAATGATTAAATCAAAAAAAGGAAGGACTAGGGTGATTACTACTCTATTATGGGATTGGGATTTTATTCTTGTTTTGAGTATTTCGATGGCTTTGATAGCTTCTTTTAGTGGTCCAAACTCACTAACCATATTATCCCTAATTCTTGGTGCAATTCTAGCTTGAAGCGGATCTTACTTAAAGCATAGCCTTGTCCTTATTAACTAGAGTTTTAGGGCTAAGTGTTTAAAACTTCTAGATTGGCGTTGATTAATACACTAACCTAGGGTTTAAATTGTTAACTGTGTTTCAAGCTAATGCCTAATCCACCTAATTTCAACTAAGTGTAATGAGTGACCTATTAGTTTAATTTCATCCCGAAGAGCACACATTAAACCTAGTTACAAAGCCTAGCACAATTAATCAATACGCTATAAGTGGATACGAAAAATTAAAAGCATAATAATGCATGTTTCTTCGTTAAGGCAATTAACTAAACACATAGACATGCCCAACAATCACCATTGCAACAACAAAACCAAACATACATTTAAACCATTAAAATATCTCAAAACAAGTTTTACAATCCTTAACCCATAATAGTAATAGTAATCAACCCTAAAATAAATTTAGGTCATCATACTAAAAGAGAGTACCAAACTGAATTTTAATCTCATAAAATCAATTCCATGTCCAAGAAATTAAATCTCAAGCTTTAAACCTCTTTCCGTTTCAATTTCACGCAAATCCGTCTTCTTCTCTAAGATTTTTTTTCAATATTTGCTCCAAATTAGTCCCAAAAATCCTGCAGAAAACATCTCCAAATTAGCTCAAAATAAAGATAAAAAAAAAAGGAAACAAAAGATATTTTTTCAAAAATTTTCTGGAATTTTTTTCTATTTTTTCTGATTTTTTTTCCTCTCCTGACCTGAGAAGAAGCTGAAATCTTTTTGTTTCCATTACTATGTGGCTATTGCTTCTCTTTTTTTTGCTTTTGCTGAAGCATACCAATATATATATGTGGTGTGTGCTATGTTTCTTTTGGTCAAAAAATGGGGCTGGGGGATTTTGGTTAGTAATATATTATTATATATTATAATAATAATAATAATAATATATTATATAGTAAGTTGTGTGGTGTGCTTTGTCGTGTGTGTATGTTATATGTGATACATATATATATATATATAATGTAGATAATGTATAATATATGTATGGTTGTTATTTTTTCTTCTCTTTTTTCTTTTCCTACTAAATAACTAACTTGTAATTATTCTAACTAATTATTAATTGATCTAAAAAAAATCCTTATACTAACTTAATAAATTCTAACCTAATAATGTCCTACCCTATTTAATAAATCTTAATTAAGCCTAACTACTAATTTAATTTAACTACCAAAACTAAATTACTAATTAATGCTATTAGCTAATTCCTAATTAATTAGAATTACTAAAGAAAAGAAATAAACAAAGGAAAGAAAATAAAAAATGACACACCATACACAAACACTCAATGAGAATCAATAAACACTCAGAAGTTCAAAATGGACAAAATTAGTACCAAACCACGCCTCAAACACACTCTAAATCTTGCAATTTACACTCCAAAAACACACACATCAACACCCCCAAACTTTCTCCTTGCTTGTCCCCAAGCAAGATTACTCCTAAGCTTATATCATGATGCTCAAAGGGTTGCCAAAAGTATTAACTTGCTATCTTGGCGAATCTAAGTAGTATGAGGGTCATTCTTATAGTAAAAAGGGATTTCCAAGCCTTTTTTGGATCCTCCTCTCAATCGCAACGGTTCTTACACCTCTCAGGAACTTACCAAGTAGCTAGAACCACCACAAACCTAGAATTCCAACTCACTCACTTGAGATGTTCATATTTCATGCCCCCATCACTAACATGGCCTTCCAACATACACTTAGCCCAAAGATACAAGGAAAAGGGAGAATTACATCACAGTGGCTCGTAATTGGCGTAAGAGCCTTATTCACAATACAACGGAATGATGTTCTCGGTGATCGGGGCCCTCGTGTAGCGAGCTTTCAACCAGCATATCCCAGCCACTTAAGGCTTAGGGTACTAGGGGAAAAAACCCCCCTCGGCCATACTAACTTGGGTTGCACCAACCACTTCAAATGGAAAATCAAAGAAAGAGAACTAAACACGTGTCAAATTGACATTATGTCCTTTGACACTTATTCAACATACTTAATTTTTTTCTTGCCATTTGACATTTTTTCACATTTTTCACTTCTTTTTTCACTTTTTGCATTTTCCAATTCTTTTGGATTTTTTCTCAATGCATATCATCAACACAACAAAAAAAAAAAAAGAAGGGCTATGGTGCATTAAAAGAACCAAGCAAGTTTTGGGACACTCACATCAACAACCCTCTAAAAACACATGTTTCTAACCAAGTTGTGGGCCAACTATAAGGTGCATTCTCAGAAGTGCTCACTCTCTACAGTTTTCAAGAAGATTCTTTTCAAAGTTCTAGTTCTCCCTCCATTCCATTCACTCCCCAAAATACAACCTTATCTTTACTAATCAATTAAGTCAACCAACAAACGCCAATACTCTAATCACCAAAGAGATAAACGACTCTACATGCAAAAAAAATCAAAAAAAAATCTCATCATTTTAAGCAAAACCATGCAAATCTACCCTTTATGCCAAAAAAATGAAAAACAAAATGAACTTCCACACCCCCAACCCTAAAATTTGCTTGTTTTCAAGCAAATAGCAATCAATCGCGTAAACAAATAAAAATGGTAGAAAATAAGGCTACGAGGATGGAAAGATACAAGCTTGTGTTCGTGTGACTTCACAAATGCCAATGAAATTTCAATCATCTACTAACATGTTTCTCAGCAATACACAAACACTCAAAAGGCACACGAAGTTAGTAGACATATGCCATGCAAGTTCGCATGGGCATTAACAAATAAGAACAAGGGTGTATGCAAAAATAGAGAAGGGGAATGCAAGGATTAGGAACAAAGCTCTAGCTATTAAAAGGAAAAGAAAAAGAAAAATACATAAAAACAAAAAGACAAGAACGAAATTACCAATATTTAGGTTGCCTCCTAGCAACGCTAACCATCATGCCATCAGCCAGGCAAGCTCCATTCATTAAGTGTCATATGAAGGCTCCTAACGCTCGATAGACTCTACTCGAGCCATGCTCGGGTCAAATGAATGCTTCAGGCGCTGCCTATTCATAGTTAAAAATTTTTCGTCCTTCAAATCCTTAATCTTTACTGCTCCAGAAAGGTAGGCTTTAATAACCTCGTATGGACCATCCAATCGACTTCTCAATTTACTTGGGAAGAGCTTCAATCTAGAATTAAACAACCAAACTTTGTCAGTAGGAGAGAAAGCTTTCCTAAGGATATGCCTATCATGCATTTTCTTTCTTCTCTCTTTATAAAGCTTGGCTTTCTCGTACGCCTCATATATGAATTCCTCCAGCTCAGATAAGTCAAGCTTCCTTTTGTCCCCTGCAACAGACAAGTCAAAATTCAAAGCTTTAATAGCCCAATATGCTCTATGCTTTAACTCGACAAGTAGATGGCAAGGCTTCCTATACACCAACCTATATGGAGACATATCTATGGGGTTCTTATACGTAGTGCAGTAGACCCACAGTGCATCACTCAATCTACAAGACTAATCTTTCCTATCAGGCCTAACCGTTTTTCCTAGAATGGACTTGACCTCCCTATTTGAGACTTCAACTTGTCCACTCGTTTTGAGGGTGATACGGGGTAGCAATCTTATGATTGACTAAATATTTTCTAAGTAAAGCCTCGAGAGTGCTTTCCTCCATCACTAATCAAGGCTTGTGGTACCCCAAACCTAGAAAAGATGTGCTTTCGAATGAACTTCACCCCTACCTTATGGTCATTGGTTCAGGTAGGAATCGCTTCTACCCACTTGGACACATAGTCAACAGCCACTAGGATGTATTGATACCCAAAGGAAGATGGGAATGGACCCATGAAATTAATTCCCCAAACATCAAAAAGTTCACACACAAGAATACAGGAAAGGGGCATCATATTTCTCCTAGAAATAGACCCAGATATTTGACATCTAACACACTTTTTACAAAATTCTTGGGCATCTCTGAAGAGTGTGGGCCAAAAGAATCCACTTTGCAAGACTTTTGCTACAATTTTCTTTTTCCCAAAGTGACCTCCACATGATTCATTGTGACATATATTCAAAATATTTTCAAACTTGCTCTCTGAAATACATCTACGAATCACCTGATCTGTACACACCTTAAAGAGAGAAGGATCTTCCCAAAAGAAATGCTTAACCTGCAAATAAAACCTATCATTTTCTCTCTTCTCCCAATGAGGTGGCAACTGACCTGTGATAAGATAATTTACTACATGCGCTTACCAAGGTGTGTGATGTGAGACAACAAACAAATGTTCATCTGAAAAAGACTCATGAAAGGGGATGGAATCACTAGGAGACTCATGAATAAGATAGGACAAATGATCAGCAACAGAATTCTCACTATCCTTTTTATCTCTAATCTCTATGTCAAATTCCTGCAAAAGGAGCATCCACCTAATCAAGCGGGGTTTAGATTCATGCTTAGACAAAAGATACCTCAAAGCCATATGATCAGTGTAAACTATGACCTTGGACCCAAGAATGTATGAGCAAAACTTATCAAGGGAGAACACTACTTCTAGAAGCTCTTTTTCAGTAGTGGTGTAATTTTTCTGAGCCTCATCTAGAGTCTTACTAACATAGTAAATCACATAGTGCAATCTATCCTTACGCTGTCCTAATACAGCTTCTACAGCAAAATCTAATGCATTACACATAATCTCAAAAGGAAGACTGTAATCAGGAGACTGAATTATAGTGGAAGAGGAAAGCAAGGATTTAAGCCTATCAAAAGCTCTAGTGCACTCTTCATCAAACACAAAGAGAAAATCTTAAGCTAAGAGGTAGACAATGGATGAGCAATCTGGCTAAAATCCTTAATAAACCTATGATAGAAACCTATATGACCAAGGAAAGATCTCATATCCTTAACAGTCTTAGGAATAGGTAACTATAAGCCCTACCTTTGCTGGGTCAACCTGGATACCATCAGAAGACACTACATGACCCAAAACAATTCCTCTCTGCACAATAAAATGTGATTTCTCCTAACTCAACACACGATTCATCTTAATAAAACGGTCCAGCACTAAAGACAAGCGACTAAGGAATTCATTCAAATTCACACCAAAGACTAAGAAATCATCCATGAAAATCTCTAAGTGCCTCTTAATCATATCACTAAATATAGCCATCATACACCTTTGAAAAGTAATAGGTGCATTGCAAAGACCGAACATCATTCTCCTATAAGCAAATGTACTATAAGGGCACATGAAGGTAGTTTTCTCCTAATCCTGGGGAAACACGGGGATTTGATTGTATCCTAAATATCCATCTAAAAAATAGTAATAAACCGTGACCGACTACTCTATCCAAAATCTGGTCAAGGAAGGGTAATGGCAAGTGGTCTTTTCTAGTCCTAAAGTTGAGCTTCCTATAGTCTATGCACATTTTTCAACCCGTAGGGATTTGCGTAGGAACTAGCTCACCCTAATTATTCTCTACTACCGTGATTCCAAATTTTTTCAGTACTACCTGAGCAGGACTAACCCACTCGTTATTAGAGATCGGATAAATGATTCTTGTATCTAAGAGCTTAATTACCTCCTTTCTCACAACTTCAATTATATGTAGATTAAGTTGTCTTTGCATTTCATGAGAGGGTACTGCACCTTCTTCTGAATGAATCCTATGCATATAAATAGAAGGGTCTACACCTTTTAAATCACCAATCATCCACCCTATGGGCTCCTTAGGACCTCTAAAGACTCTTAGCAGACGCTTCTCATTCTCACTCGACAAATCAAATGCTATAATCATAGGAAAGGTCTCATCAGGTCTTAAGAATGCATACTTTAAGTGCTCAGAAAGGGTTTTGAGCTCCAAAGATAAGAAAGACTCAACTGTAGGGGGATCGCTAGACACTTCTAAAGGAAGACACTCGGACTAACTAACCTCAATCAATGTCTCAGGTCTAGAGTCAACAAAAGTGGATGTGGAAGCCACATACTTGCTAACGAATGACTTAGAATCAAACTACTTTAAAATGGCCTCAAGCTCAACTAACTCATCCTCAACAAACAACATCTCGTAGACATATTCCTTTTTACACAGATCTATAACATCAATAGCAAAACACTCCTCCTCATTATCCATACTTATACTTGCTCTATTCGCTGCCTTTGTGACTCCCATAGTGGCCTTTAGATTTGCAAACTTAATCTCTCGTAACCCCGACTTACAATGAATGACTGCATCAGCTATAGTTACGAAGGGGCGTCTTAAGAGAACAGATATAGAGCGCTTAGTGTCATGGCTAGAATCCATATCTAAGACAATGAAATCAACAGGATACACAAATTCTCCAACCTGAACCATGAAATTCTCTACTAAGCCTCGCGGTCTCTATTCAGAGCTATCAACTAATTGCAAAGTGATGTATATGGGAGATAACTCCCCCAAACCTAGATACTGGTAAACTGAGTAAGGAATCAGATTTATGCTAGACCCTAAATCTAAAAGAGCATGATCAATCAGGGTCTTTCTAATGCAACACGAACTAGTGAAAGCTCTCGAGTCTTTCAACTTGGGTGGGATGCCCAAAGTGTAAATGCTGCTCACTTTTTTAGTAAGCTTCACTATTTTGGGCATGTGGGAATTGTTTTGATTTCGTGTGCATAGATCTTTGAAAAATTTCGTGTAAACAGGAATAGACACAATGGCGTCAACTAGAGGAAGGTTCACCTTGTGGTCTTTCAAGTGCTCTAAGATCTTATTCATCCTAGTGTCTTCAATAGACTTCTCTAGTATAGCTGGAAAAGGTGCTCTAGGGACGACATCACTAGATTCTACGGACTGCTTCCCCTCCCTATGTGGAAGGGTATTACTCTCATTTCTCTCTCTCTACTAGTCTCCTCTCTTTCATGATCCCTAACCTCACTAGGCTCTACAAGAACACTAGGTGTAGACTCAACTGAATTTTCGTTCTCTCTCACCTCATTGTCAATGACTCTACCAGTCCTAAGTGTAATAACTACTTTTGCCTGTGCATGAGTGGTGTAAGAGGGATACGAGAAAGAACTAGATTGACCTCTAAGGTTTACCTTAGGCTGGGCAGGTAACTTGCCTGGCTCCCTAGCACTCAACTGACTAGTTAACTGACCTAACTGGGCATCCATCTTACCCTTGTGCTGCTGTTGTGATTGAAACATCTACAATAGAAGATCAAACTTATCGTCACTACTAGGCTGGTTAGAGGATGGTGCAGGAAATGAGGGTATGGACTGAGTAGGAAGAGCGGGAACAGATGGGCACTAGTCTTGTGAGGCACCAGGAAGTTTAGATGGATTTACGTGATGAAAACCTGGTGGATTTGACTGAGCAGGACGAGGTCACTGCTGGAATGGGACTTAGGGTTGGGAGGGACTCAAAGTGATTATTATACCAAGAAAACCTAGGGTTATCCTTCTACCCTAGATTATATGTGTTCAAGTAAGGGTTATATACTCTCGTGAATACCCCTGTGTAGCATGGACTTGCTTCTGAATAAATTTTGGAAACTGTGGTGCTAATGGGCAAGCTATAGTCTTGTAGGACGACTCAAAACATAAGGCACAGATCTAGGAGAAGATGACAATACTAGCGGATTAGCCCTACGGCCACGTGTAGGTGCTAGACCTAAAGAAATCAACTGGTCTAGCTTATCGGTCAATGCTTCTACCTTAGCGGGAAGATCATGAGATGTGCCTTCTTTATTAACTCCTCTCCTAGCATTACTCCTACTCAACCTATCCAACGCCATATTTTGAAAAGAATCCTTAGCAACATACTCTAAAGTCCCCCAAGCATCACTAGGTCTCAGATTATAGAATCCCCCTCCCGACATGGCATTCACTATCATACGCAAGGACTCGGTAAGACCCCTAAAGAAGTAATGCAAAAGATCGTGGGTACCGTACCCATGATGAGGACACTGATGTAATAAATCATTATACCTCTCCCACATCTCACGGAAAGATTCAAACTCGTGCTGAGAGAAGGTCATTATCAAACCTCATAGGTCAGTAGTCTTAGCTATAGGTAAAACCTCTGATAGAATTGGGACTGGAGCTCGTCCCAAGATGTAATGGCTCTATCAGGCAAGGACTACAACCATTGTTTCACTTTATCCTTGATGGAGAAAGGGAAAAGTCTAAGCCTAATATTCTCCTGAGACATATTTGAAAAATTAAAAGTAGAACAAATCTCCATAAAATTAGTGAAATGTGCTAAGACACTTTCACTACTCCTATCATAGAAAGATGGGAGCATAACTAAATCCCATGCTTAATCTCAAAACTCGCCTCTCCCAAACCCGGTGGATGGATGGCCATATTCGGCTCAAAGGTAAGAGAAATGAAGTATTGCCTAAGGGTCATGTCATCGGCTACATGGCATAGATTCAGGAGCCTAGGAAGCTCAACGTTCTCATAAAGGGGAACAGCAAGAGGAGGAAGGGGAGGAGGAAGTGGATTATTATTGCCATTATGGGGAACAAGAGGAGGGAGATCATTTCTATTTTTTGCCATTTCACCTATATTGGGTTCTAAGTTCCTAAGATGACGATGAATTCTCTGTGGTTCAAGATTAAAAGAAACTAAGTCAAGTCTAAGTGAACGTCTACCAATCATTGACAAAAAGAAACAAAATCTCCTTCCAACTCTTCAAACCTCGAAACTACAATTTCAAACCTAAATCTACAGCACAGAAACCACAAGTTCCTAAAAACTACAAAAGAAAATAACACTAAATAGAAATGCTAAATCAAACAAAACACAATGCAAAAATAAAATACAAATTATCATGAAAATAAAAGAGAACAACGAAAACTAAGACTAATACTAGAACAATAACAGAAATACCAAAGCACGTAACCAACTAGAACACACAAATCAAAGAAACCAACTGTGCCTCCCCGGCAACGGCACTAAAAACTTGATGTTGTTTTAAAAACCCACAAGTGCACGGATCAGAAGTAGTGTAATGTGTGCAAGAGTACGGGTATCGTCTCCTTAGGAAGGCCTTTAACTGTGGTTTCTAAGTCCTTTGTGTCCTGGATTATCTACATGCAGAAACAAAATTATTTTTGAGATTTTTTTGAATTTTGAATTGAAGGGAACCCTAAATTAAACACCAAATTAGACTACCTAAACTAACGTGTGCAATAAAAAGACAAACAAACTAGAGAGGGAATGATTAATTCAAAAAAGGAAAGACTAGGGTGATTACTACTCTATTATGGGATTGGGATTTTATTCTTGTTTTTGTATTTTGATGACTTTGATAGCTTCTTTTAGATGTCCAAACTCACTAACCGTATTATCCCCAATTCTCAGTACAATTATATCCCTAAGCGGGTCTTACTTAGAGCATAGCCTTGTCTTGATTAGCTAGGGTTTTAGGGCTAAGTGATTAAGATTTCTAGATTGGCATTGATTAATACCCTAACCCAGGGTTTAAACTGTTAACCATGTTTCAGGCTAAGGCCTGATCCACCTAAGTTCAACTAAGTGTAATGAGTGACCTATTAGTTTTATTTCATCCTAAAGAGCACACATTAAGCCTAGTCATAAAGCCAAGCACAACTAATCAACACTCTATAAGTGGATACGAAAAATTAAGAGCATAATAATACATGTTTCTTCGTTAAGGCAATTAATTAAACACACAGACATACCCACCAATCACCATTGAAACAATAAAACCAAACATGCATTTAAACCATTAAAATATCTCAAAACAAGTTTTACAATCCTTAACCCATAATAGTAATAGTAATCAACCCTAAAATAAATTTAGCTCATCATACTAAAGGAGAGTACCAAACTGAAATTTAATCTCATACAAATCAATTTCATTTCCAAGAAATTAAATCTCAAGCTTATAACCTCTTCCTATTTCAATTTCGCGCAAATTTATCTTCTTCTCCAAGATTTTTTTCCAATAGTTGCTCCAAATTAGCCCCAAAAATCCTGCAAAAAATAACTCCAAATTAGCCCAAAATAAATATAAGAAGTAAAGAAAATATAAAGGAAAAAAAAAGATATATTTTTTTAGAAAATTTTTCTTGAATTTTTTCTACTTTTTCTGATTTTTTTTTCCTCTCTTGGCCTGAGAAAAAGCTGAGATCTTTTCTTTTCTGTTACTGTGCAGTTGCTGCTTCTCTTTTTTTGCATTGCTGAAGCATACCAATATATATATGTGGTGTGTGTTGTGGTTCTTTTGGTTAGTAATATATTATTATATATTATAATAATAATATATTATATAGTAAGTTGTGTGGTGTGCTTTGTCGTGTGTGTGTATGTTATATGTAATATATATATATATATATATATATATATATATATATAATATAGATAATGTCTAATATATGTATGGTCATCATTTTTTTCTTCTCTTTTTTCTTCCTACTAAATAACTAACCTATAATTATTCTAACTAATTATTAATTAATCTTAAAAAAGCCTTATACTAACTTAATAAATTCTAACCTCATAATGTCCTAACCTATTTAGCGAATCTTAATTAAGCCTAACTACTAATTTAATTAACTACCGAAACTAAATTAGTAATTAATCCTATTACCTAATTCCTTATTAATCAGAATTACTAAAGAAAAGAAAGAAAAGAAAAATAAAAAATAAAAAATGGCACACAACATACAAACACTCAATGAGAATGAGAATCAATAAGCATTCAGAAGCTCGAAATGGACAAAATTAGTACCAAAACACATACTCAAACACACTCTAAATTATGCAATTTACGCTTCAAAAACACCCACATCATAGAAGCATCCAGAAGTTGGGGTAGGTTGAATGTCGGGACGTCATTGACCATTTGCAGGTTGGCGAGATATAGTAAACTTATTTTTTATTATTAAATATTTTAATTACAGCATTATTAAGCATGTAAGTAATTCTTATTTACTTTTTTTGGTTACAGTTTATATGTTTGCCATTCAGGATAACATTGGATAGTCTACCACCGTATTGTTTGGAGCATAGGATGTTTAGTGTGCCTGAGTCATGCTAATATTTGGGCATATTGTTGAGTCGCATCGTCATAATCATGTGTTGCGGTAATTCAGTCTACGATTAGAGGTCCGTCGTGATTCACCTAATTACGAGAAGCACAGGGATGGCAAGGAAAAACTCAAGGGAGAGGCCATGACACAGGCGATAAATGTATAGGGGAACTGGCAGCAATGCATTGTTTAGGGATAATTGAAGGATGCTTCGATAGCAGTAGCACTCTGGAATTACATGACTTGGTACCACAGAGTGATCATATTGCAAGTTGGTCATGCATGGACAAACCATAAGAGAGATGGTTATGGGGTATCTGTACAAGATGAGACTTCTTTGGTGAGTATTACTTGTATTCCTTTTTTGTTCTTTATAAAAACTTTGAAAAATTAAGTGAAACTAATCTGGCATGTCATTTTTTCATCTAGGTGATATTAGTATAGTATGTAGTCCATCACTCCGTGACATGCTGCATCAATACATGCAAGGGGACCTTTGTGGCGATGCACAATCCATGGATCTTGTGATAAGGCACCTATAGCTTATGCAGCTACATGGCGAGAATGCACTATGACACACGCAGTATGAGCACCTCATAAAGCAGAGAGCAGTATGAGAGTTGCCTGATGCGCCCCCGATGCAGCTATTACAACAACGCAGAGAGCATCATTCCCAGCATAAGCATTCCGCCCAGCATAGAGAGTAGCATACTTATCCCAATAGGTCATTGTAGCCTTCTAGTGCCCCTCAGCATCATATGCCGTTCAACCTCGATGTACCATTGCCATATCATCATATGCCCAAGTAGCCCATGCAGCCATTAATTGGTTCTTTTTGATATGTCTAAGCCTTCCTTTTTATTTTCTATTTGTGTATACGCAATACAAAGTATGAAAAAATCCAAAAAGAATTGAAAAAGGCAAAAACGGTGCAAAAAGTAAGCTCAAGTCAAGATGGGACGGTCCTTATGAATTGTTGGTTGCCTACCCTTCTAGATCGGTCAAGATCAAGTACTTGAAGGATGGCCAAGAAATGACAATGAACGGGCAACACTTGAAGCATGCATATGATCTGAGCATAGCTCGTGTAGAGGTTTTAATGCTTCAGTACCCCATCTATGGAGATTGAAGAAGAAAAGATGATCGCTTAACTGACAGCATGATGGTTAGCACTACTAGGTGGCAACCTAGGTTAAATTTTGCAATTTTGCACTTTTTCATTTTCCATTCTTTTTGTTTTTTTTTTCACTTTCTTTTACCTACACCAAAGTGTTGAATCCTGATCCTTTGTCCCATAAGATACACTATTGCTTATTATTGCACATGCCAATGCAAGCATGCGTAGGCAATGCTACTAACCTTGTTTTCTTTATAAGTATTGGTGGTTTATGAGCCACAAGGTTCATAGTTTGGTGATTTACCATTGGCATGGAGAACTTTGAAGATAATGCAAGGTTGTATCTATCCTTTGTCCACTTGTTTCCTATGTCTCTACCCTATTCTCCTCACCCTTTCTTACTTTGTGGTGCCAATTTGCTTGTTTATGTGCTTTACTCTATTTGCTTGGGGACAAGCAAAGTTTAGGTTTGGGGGTGAGGGAGTTTGGTCTTATTGTTTATGTTTTCTTAGGGTAGATTGCATTATTGCATTATTTGGTTAAAAACCATGAAAATTTTTCAATTTTGATGCATATACAGTTGTTTCTTTGTAGGTTGAACATTGTGTTGGATATTGTGATTGACTCAATTAATTGTTCAAAATGAGAAGCATTGTGGGGAAGTGAATGGAGTCGATCGAAAACTAGGTCTTAGAGAGGATACCTAATGTGTTAGTTTTGTGTATGATTTTGTGTTGTATTTCTATCTCTATTTTGAGGTGTTTTGTGCTCCATAAGGTTTATTATATAGCATTTATATCATACTTGAGTATATTAAGCTCTAGGTGTCTATAGTTGAGCTTAAAGCATAAATGCTACACTAAAGTACACTTGTGTTTTAAGTGAGTTTGAGGAATGTATTGAGCTAAAAAAAGATGAAGATGGCTTGGGCGAGAATTGAAGAAGATCTTAAGGATGAAAAGTGGAAGAAAATCAAGATTAGAGGCTTCTAAACAAAGGCCAAAGCAACCGGAAGCAAAACGGAACTAAAACGAAGCCAAAAGAGAGCAAATAGGCACTATTGGAACACTGACTTCAAAGTACCAGTGCACTGGTTCACTATCCTACCAAAAATGGAGAGCAAGCTTCTACTACCGGAATAGAGGCCCCTTGGTACTGGTGCTCCGATTAAGTGTTCCAGTAGTCGTAAAAATTGGCTATATAAGCCTGTTTTTGGCCATTTTATGTAACAATAAGTCATATTCTTTCACACCTATCTCCCAAAACCCTAATCCTCTCATCTCCCACCTCTCACACACTCTTCCACACACAAAAATAATTTGGAATCAAGCATCTTAGGAGGATTAAGCACAAGGATTTGAGCATTAGCTCTTGGACTGTAAAGATATGGCTTTGGATAAAAGAGTAGCTTCTTTGTCTCTCTTTTATCCTAAGTTAATGTATGTTTGTTAGAGTTATGTAGGGTGATTTACTCTTATATTATGGATTGATTATTACATTATTGTTATGGGTACTTGATGGATCTGTGTGTATATGCTTTGTGCTTAGAGTTTCTATGGCAAATTTACATACATGTCTATGTATTTGTAGAAATGCCTCAATGATGTAGCTTATATATATTGAAGTCTATTATGCTATTAACCATCTCTAAATCATTATGCTAGCATGTCTATGTGTTTGTATAGTTATTACATGAAGTAGGTATGCTTGTACACATGGCTATGTGTGTGTTTGCATACTTAATAGAATAAATAGCTTCTATTGCATACACGTCAAGTGCCATTGCTTAATTGGTGTAATCTAAGTATGTCTATGTGCTTAGCAGTAGAATACCCTGGAATATTCTTGAACGCCATGCCCTAGATATGTTTGCTTTACGCTTAACTGATAATACCCGCTATTGTGATAATGATCGATTGTGGATAAGAAATGGCTAGCCTAGGTCGAGTCTCCCTTAGTTTTAAATCCAGCTAATGGGTTTCAGGGTAGGTTATTCGACCTTAGACAAACTAGGTCTTAGCTTTAAATCTAGCAAACAGTTTAGACGCTAATGTCAGATCAATCTAAGTCACCTAGAATCCTAACTAGCTAGTCCTATGGCCCTAAGTCATAAAGACCACGCTGTAGCTTTAGGTAGATGTGCCTAGGAATGGATATGTATTGAGGCTTAGGGTGTAATCAGGAGGTTCATTAGGAATCTGGATGAAAGCAACCTATTTTAATCCATCAAGCAATCCTAACAAAAAGTAGTAATCACCCATTTACAAGACGTAATCACCCTATTCCCCCAGTTCCATTTGTTAGAATCCCCTTTGATTACTTGATTCCCCCGTCACACACGCACACACCTCTTTTATTTTCTTGTTTTAGCTTAGATTTATCTTTCCTAAGCTCTTTTTAAACCAAAAACCCAAAAATATCATAGGTGGGACCCCAGCACGTAGCTTTTAAGACGCACTTAACTTAGGACACTATACACCTTAGGCCTCCCCGTGGATTCGACCCTGCATTCGCACACACTGTACTATACACGACCCTTGCACTTGGTAGGAAAGAGTGATAAAAAAGG
Organism: Cordia subcordata; assembly: GCA_028554755.1. Lineage (NCBI taxonomy): Eukaryota > Viridiplantae > Streptophyta > Magnoliopsida > Boraginales > Cordiaceae > Cordia > Cordia subcordata. The sequence goes on along the minus strand of JAPTOF010000007.1, from coordinate 10,729,126 downwards.
GATTTTGATATGGATGTGCCTTCCTTGATTGGTTCTTTTTGATATGTCTAAGCCTTCCTTTTTATTTTCTTTTTGTGTATATGCAATGCAAAGTATGAAAAAATAAAAAAAAAAATTGAAAAAGGCAAAAACGATGCAAAAAGTTTAAAAAGAAAAAAAATGAAAAAATTTGGAAAACAAAAAAAACCAAAGGCACCAAAAAGTTTTGAGAATAAGTGCATAAGTTACACAATGTCAACTTAGCACAAGCTATCCTCTTTGTATATATGTGAATAAGGCTTTTACAAGCCATTGCATTTGTATATTCTCTCATCTTATCTTTGAGGCTTTGTGCATGTAAGGGAGGCCATGATTAGTTGAAGGGGCACGAAATATCAACATCCCATATGCGTGAGTTAGAATTCTAGGCTTGTGGTCGATTGGCTACTTAGAAAATTCCCACGAGGAATGAGGCCCTTTATAAGTAGAGAAAGGATCTAAAGAGACTTGGGGATCTCTTCACAATAGGATTGCCCCCTTCATACTTCTTAGACTAACCTTGCTAACGAGTCAATCCCTTAGGTAACCCTTTGTATTAGCTTTAGAAATTAACTTAAGAATGGGCTTGCTTAGGGACAAGAAAGGAAAAGGTTTGGGGGTGTAGATGTGTTGTGTTTTTGTATGTGTTTGCGTTGTTATTTGCCTATGTTTAAGAGGTGTTTTGAGCTTTATGAGATGCATTAGTATAGTAGATATAATAAAGTCAGGCTTAAGTGAAAGAAAATGTACATAATTGAGTTTAAAGACAAACGCTACACTAATGCAAGCTTATTTCTCGTGTTTGGTAAAGTTCGGTCAAAAGCTCGGGACTTGGATTGATGATGATTTGATGTTGGAGTCAAGCACGAGGTGTTCGGGAAGAGAGAGAAGCTCAAAAATAGTGTTTAGAGGCAACCCGACAAAGAAAAAAACAACCAGAGCAAAAGGAGCATAACACTGGAAAATCAGCCAAGCTTCTGACTTGGCTGGTCGACACCCCCTTCCAAGGCTGGTCAATCGGCCAAAAAAGAAAGCAACCCCCTTTGGGCGGTCGACTTTAAGGCTAGGCCAATCGACTGTCCTTGGCCCCCGGCTGGACGCATATGCTGCACTATTTAAGCTATTTTCCAGCCTATTTTTAACATATTTTGATTCCTTTTTCAGCTCTCATTCACACACCCACTTATCACACACAAAACCCTACTTTCACCCACCTCCAATACATACAGTAACACACACACCTACCTAGAAGTAAGTTGATTTTGGAGGATTTAAACATTATTTGGTGAAGATTTACTCAAGTTTGTAAAGAAATAAGCAAGGATACTTGAGTAGATAGATTAGTATGACTAAACTTGTGTAATGGAATGATTTTTGTATTCTTTGTTATGGGATTTAATTGGCTTATATATATATATGTATACTTTGTTCTTATTTTTGAGAAGCTTTATATCATTTCACGTCTATGTGTCTGATGTAATACTTGAATGAGTTGTATGTATATAGATTAAGTTGTATTTGATATAGAACACTTCTAATCCTTAGATTATACATGTCTATGCGTGTGATTATGGATAATATGAGGTGGGTTGATTCTATTCATGTCTATGTGAGTATAAGACATGCCTTATAGTGAATACATGCTCAATTAATGATACATATTGATGCTTGAATGCTTCCAATGGCATAAAATAGAGTTATGTGTGTCTTTTCCATGAATAGGACGTCACATTCACAACACCTTGCCTTAGAAAATGTAGGACTGTGCCTATTAGATACCAATCTGCTTGAGTCTCCCTAGATTGATCGTGCATAAATTAGGACTAGTCTAAATCGAGTCCTTTTTAACCTTAAATCCAGTTAATAGGAGTCTCGATAGGCTTAGTCAACCCTAAGAACCCTAGGTCTTAGCTTTAAATCCAGCTAATGGTTTAGGAACTAGAGTGGGATCGTTCTAGGACATCTAAGTAATTCCCTAGTCCTTTCAATTGCCTTAAGTACATAAGGACCACACCATAGCCCTAAATATGCACACTTAGGGGCAGACCCATACTGAGTCCTAGGGTGTAATTAGGACACTACTTAGTTGCTTAGTATTGGAAGCCATATTTAGTAAGCCAATCCTCGGATCCCATAGCAAAGAAGTAAAAAGTCTCCCATTCGCAAGTGTAGGTCACCTTATCACTTTCCCATTGTTTTAATCCCCTAGGTTAGCTTAACTCTTGCCTCTTTCCCTTATTTCTTTTATAGTGTAGTCTTTTTACTTTTCCCCTTAGTTCCCAAAAATCCAAAAGTATAAAAACATGTTAGCTTAGGTTCTTTTTCTTAGGTTTCTTCTAAAGCATAATAGCATATTGATGTGTCTGTTTTGTGTGTTTATATTTTGCAATTATATACTTGTTTTGAGGTGTTTTGATCTTCATTTGATGTATTAGTTTAACATTTAGGTCATACTCATGCATATTAGGGTCTACACGTTCATAGTTGAACTTAGGACTTAAATGCTACACTAATGTACATTTCTTGCTTGTTTAAGGTGTGATTTGGGAAGATAATTGGAGCTTAACTGAGGGTGATTGAAGTGTGGAACAAAGCCAAGGGTGTTTTGGATGCAAAGGAATGAAGAAAAGTGCTTTTGGAAATGGCCGGAAGAAAGAAGGAGCGACCGAGGCGAAACTGAGCGCAACGTAAGCCAAATTCGGATTTTGCAACCTAAAAAGGACATGGAAAAATTTTGGATACATTTTAGGGTGAAAAATATGGCTTGGGAGATCCCCCACGACGATACAAAGCCATAGAAAAAAACGGTGCGCGAATCGGAGCTAAAACGAGCAAGATATGATCATTTTACTATCAAGATCGGTTAGCCTCTGTATAGGCCGGACGACCAAGCCGGTCGACCGGCCAGATCAGAACCTGGGCCAATTTTGGCCGGACGACTTAGGCCCAAAGCCGGTCAACCAGCTGGGCCCCCGGCTGGATGCGTTGAAAGCTTTATTTAAGCCACTTTTCAGCCCTTTTGAGAGAAGGAACTTTTATTTCTTAAACCCTAATAAACCCTAACCTCGACCCACTACACAAACCACCCTAAACCACCATCTAAACCCCATACCAAGCAAGGATTGAAGCAGCAAACAAAGAATTGAAGGATTTGTACGGATTTGGAAGCAAGAATTTAGGGAAGTTCTTCTTGTTCTTTCTCTATTTCTTGTAAATATGTTGCTAGATTGGGCTAGATTTAGGGTTGATTGTTATTGTATATTAGATTAGGGCGTTGAATAAAGGATTTGTGTAGATATTTGTCTCTTAATACATATTTATTTACATAAATTTATGGCATGATTCAATATGTCTATGTATTGGAAATCAAGCATGTCTATGTGTTTGTTAAAATGCCTAAGTGAATATGCATGTGTTATTTGTGCTTCAAATGCTCTTATCTACTTATTTGGGTGATGTGATTGTGCGTAATCTCATGGCTTTGCTTAGTAGAGTAGGCTTTAGCTTTAAATCCAGCTAATAGGTTACATGCTTTGCTTAGTCGAGTTTAGGTGCTAGTCCTTGGCTTTAAATCCAGCCAAGCGGATAAGTTAACCTAGACTAGAGTATCCCTCATCCGCGTTAGTGTTGGTTAATTGAGCCTTAATGTCACGTAGTGTTTAGATGCTAGTCCTTGGCTTTAAACCCAACCAAGAGGATAAGTTCTACACACGAATTGCGTAGGCTAGGAGGGATTGGCCCTTAGCTTTAAATCCAGCTAATGGGTTAAACCACTAGTATTGGTTAGGAGAACCCCCGATCAACACAACGGCAATAGAAGTCTCGAGCCTTAGATAGACCTCATCCGTTCTCATAGCCCAAATCTAGTTGCAATGCAATCGCCCTAGGTCCCCCTTCTTCTTTATTAATGTCTCCTTCCTTAGTTTGGCTCCCTTAAGTTCCTCCATAGATTAGTTTATTTTCTTTTTTTTCCGAGTTCCCTTCCATCTCAAAGTAAGTACACACACGCACGTAGCTAGTTTAAGGCACCCCAGTACACAGAAACTAAACTAAGGTAGCCTCCCTGTGGATTCGACCCCGCACTTGCACACACTGTACTGCACATGTCCCGTGCACTTGCGGGCTATTAAGGCTTGTGCCCAAATAGAGATATCACATATAATTTCTTCCACAATTCACACCTCCCTGTGGTTTGACACCCGCACTTGTACACACTATTCTGGACGATCCATATGCTTGCGGGTCTTTTAGGGCTTGCACCTTCGAAGGCACATCAGGCGTTATGCATTTATTCTTTCCGGTTGAAGTTGACATTACTAGATTGATTACAACTAAGTATATAAAAGCAAGATTACAACTAATACGCATCACAACTAGTACACATTACATAATAACATAACAACGTTACACTAAGCAAACAAAACAAGATTACAACTAATACACATTACAACTAGTAGACATAAAGGCATTCTCGGATTACGTATTTTGATTGCTGGGGCAAGTTGAAGTAGTGTGGCCTGGTTGACCACATGTTATACGCCTTAACCGTCCATGCCGATCAGAGCGATCCATCTCGTTTAGGATGCGCCATCCTCGGGCTCGTTCTCTTCTCTAGCGAACACAACGGGTGTTTGAATGCAACGTCCATATAGGCGTTGGAGGCCAATAAAATTGGTGTCCATGGGGCTCAAATGTCCTCTAGTTGGTATCTTTGTACGCTCTCACTGTCAACTCTTAAGGTCTCATGTTCTCTATGTTAAACTCCCTAAACCGCGCAACAGTTTGTGCATGTGAGCATGGCAAGTGATACACAATCCACTTACTGCAAGCACATGTACTTTCTTCCCAATGGACTACCTGGTGCGGCAGATTCTTGTTCCGTCACACTGGTAATCGACTGACTTGGAATCTTCCATCCTTTCTGAAATTGAGTACATGATGGTGATGTGATGAGGTCTCTCACTTCTCAAACAGTTCCCTCACATTAGAAGAGAGATGACGGCCCTCACTTTCCAAATGCATGGCGTGGACCAACCAATTATGAAAGTAACCTTTTATTTTCATAAGTGTTATTTACAAAGGTCGTGATAGGTAACCCTCTGGCACCGACAAGGACAGCGTTGAAGCAGTTGACATTATTTGTGGTCATCACACCCTATATATAGCCCCCATCAGCACTCATGGTCCATATATCGGCAGGGATATCGGATAAAAACTTCTGTACTCATCTACCAACACCATTTTGATTAGGGTCGACAGCAAGGATCATGTTCATGGAAACTTCATATTTGCATGCTTGACATTCTCAGCCAGCTATCCAACATGTCTTTAATGAAGTGATTCCACCATCTCTTCATCACATTGCTTTTGAATGTCTCTAGCAAATGCGATGTTTTATTTCAAATTGGCCATCATGTGTAACCCATTCAGTTGTAGAGGCGATGCCTAGATGCCTATCAAATATGATACATACTTGGGGCATATTAGTAAAAGAATTATCACGTAACTGCTGTAAGAACCGTGACCAAGTACATGTTGTCTTTGTGTTCACAACTACAAATGCCAACAGTAATACTTGGTAGTTGGCATCAGTGGTTAATGCAACTAGGAGATAAACCTTGTACTTTTCTTGCAAATGTGTACCGTCAAGCAAATCCACAGGTTTACAGTACTTCCATGCTGTGATGCAAGGACCGAACGCCCAATACACCATGTTGAAAATTCTTTCAGCTTGCGTTGAACCTTCTTTGAACCTGTATCTCAAAATGCTACCTGGATTCTTGGCTATCACAACACCAAGAAACTGTGAAGCATTTGGTATGACGTGTCCCAGTTGCCATAAACTAGTTCAATTGCTTTATTTTGGCCATTCCAAGATTTTCCATAACTGATATACGTGTTAAGCTTCTCCTTCATGTGAGCTTGGACAAGCCCAACCTTATAATTAGCCTTCTGACCTATGAAATGCCTCACCAAATATCCAACCAAACTCGAAGTCAAATTTCTGTGCTCGAACACAAATACGTGTTGGTTTATCTTGCGTGATCTCCTACTCTTATGCGTTGCTTTCTTTATGACACATACAAACTATGGGCATGCTACTTTTCCATCGTGCGTTTCCCCATATCGTACCTTTCACAGGGTCCTACTTGACTTCAAGACCCTGTATTACTTTTGTATCTTTATCGTGTTCTGTTGAACAGCCTTATCGCATCAACTTTTGATGGAAACACCATTCGTTCTGCCAGATCCATCCGACCAGGGTCCCATATCGGGTGGTTAGGTGCCTCGTACCTGCTTATCATGTAGAATTCGGTCCTGGTAGTATGGAACTCCACTAGTTCCTCCTCCTCTACCTCTGGCTTTGCAACTGCATTCGGTCCTTCAACATTGTTCTCAATTTGGTATTTCAAACTTGCTCTAAGACTACGTTTTCCTGATTGTTCAACTCACCGTCCTCATTTTCTTCGTTTGCCTCTGACAAAACTGTATCTTCTACGACATCATATCTCTCCTCTGTGCCACCACCACGATAAAAGGGTCCTCTAACTTCAAAAGTGAACTGTGGTTGTAGGAAAAGGGGAAAAGTGGCAAACTCCGCAACTGTTGTTGCAATATTGATCTGTTCATCTTCATTATAGAATGGTGCTGCGTTTAGGTCTGTCATGTTAGACTCGTACAGGACGTTGCCTATTGGTTGTGGCACATACACGCCGTCACTTTATACGTCCATTATTTCGTGCGCACCACAACAGTTCCAATCATAGCGAACGATGCAGTACATGTCCCGTATATCTTCATCATTAGTTATTGCACTTGGGTAATAATAAATCTACTACAATGTATCATCCAATCTAGGGTCACAATAGCAAAACTTAACTCTTTCAATTGAACGCAAACCGAGCTTTCTAATTGCACGAGAAACAAATTGATCGTAGGTTGTATAAGGAAGAATTTTGATTTTTCATGGTATATTTGGACTCCTGTAGTCAAAACTGTAATTAGGTAGAATTTTTTGACCGCTGTAGTATAAAAGAACAATAACTTTGGTTGAATTCATTCTTTTATGTGCTTTAGAAACGTCAGAAGTTGAAGGAATTTGGTAGAGACTTAGAGTGAGGCTGTGGGATGAGTTAAGTGTTGAATGAGCTGATGGAGGAACATGTTGGGTTTATATAGGTAGAAAACGCATTCTGAGAGTAAGACTTCTGAAATCTCGCGTGACGTAAAATGACCTGAGCATGACCAATAGCAAGGAATATATTCGATACGCTGCAAATGTATCATCAAAATGCGCTGCTAAGAATAAATTTCGATATCAACATCACATTGGCTAGAGAATTTCTGGAAAAGTTGGGAAAAACTGGAGACGCATGCCAGGAACGCGAGCCGCATTCTGGGAGTGCGCCATGTTCCTAGAACACGACCGCATTCTGGGAACACAACCCTATCTCTGGGAGTGCCGTCCACGTTCCTGGAGCGCGCTACACGCATTTTGGAAGCGAGATTGGATTATATTTTAAACCCATTCAGAATAGGGTCAATTTTGCATAGGATATTAAAAATTGAGTTAAAAAAAGAAAAATCTGCCAAACACCCTCTTAGTATTTGCACTTGGCCCAAAAACAAAAGGCGAGAAGATATTAGAGTTTGCAGGCCCTATCTCTAATTTTCAAAAGACGCCAAATGCTGTGTGCACCCAACGCAGATTTAATATCTTGTTGTCTTCTTGTAGTTGATAAATTCAAGTGCTGTGAGGAAATCTTTTTCTCGGAAAGAGATGACATTGGGAACACATACCTAGAAACGAAAATATAAATTAAGAGAAACGGAATGGGGCAAGATGTAATACACAGCTTTGGACTTCAGACACACCATGTGACTTAAAAGATAAGAAATAAGTTCCCATTTGGCAATGCGTCTTGACTAAAATCTATGTGATATATTACAAATTCTCATGATCTATCTATCTATATATATATATATATATATGTTTCTTCAGAGTTCAACTCTTGACCTTTTGACCAAAATGCATAGGTAAACTTAAGAAGAATCTGTATTGATCTCTTCTTGTCCTTTGGGATTACAAATAATTTCTGCGGTTTACAAGGAAATAGAGATCTGTCTCATTGACGGAAGAGAGATCAGTACGTTCAATGTTAACGAATCACGTTTAATGTGAAAGGATGTGTTAAGTACAATAAATTAATATAACCAAATTTCTCTCTACAATTTTAAATTTTTAGATGAGATGGTAACTCCAAAATTTAGCAAACTTGATTACTGAATATCAAGAATCTCCATTCCTGCCCAACCTAACGAGCATCGAAATGCATCGCTTGACAATGTAGAATTTGGCCTTCTGTTCCTTGGCTAAGCTGCTGCATTTGCGGGCAAAATTGGCACATTTTTGTGATGAACTCCTTGAGAGGCTGGACTTGGAAGAAGAGTTCTTCTGTGATGAACTCGTTGACAAAGGAGACTTGAAAGTCGGATTAGTCTTCTGGGAGAAACTCCTCGGAAGATATGACTTTGAGGTGGAGCTCTTCTGTGACATACTCCGCATTAGAGATGAAGACTTTGAGGATGAATATGAATGGCAACATGGATCATCTCTAGATAGCTTCCATTTTTCACCCATGTAGTACTCCATATATATAAAATAATAACTCAGGAATATTTTCCTAATGTTGATTTCGTCTCCTGTTGGGTTTTTCTTTCGTTCTTTCTTTTTTTTTTTTTAACAATTTATGTATCAGATCAGAGAGAGTTGGGGTTTGTGTGTGTGTGTTGTACCTATTTATAGCAATTTAGGGACAATGGTTGGAGGAGTTTAATTTGGTAGCTAGTGGGTGTTTGACGACTGACTGTTGGGCAGTAGAAGCATCACATGTTAATGCTTACGTCTAACTGTCTGGCTTTCTTCTCAATGTATGTTATTATATTCATTTTACTGCTCTTTTGGCCCTCTTGCTATTGGGTGTTTTCATGAATTTAGTGTAATCTTTTTACTCAACTGTAATATTGGGATGGACCGTTACATTCCGAATTTTGGTTTACATCAATCTGTTTGACCAGGTGAAAGGACGCAAGCGTGCCAGGCTCTGTCTAACGCGGGGTCAGTATTAGTTCTGTCTATATATCATGGGTTGGGAGAGCGAGAATGTTTTCCAGGTTATTAAAAAAAAAAAATGAAATTGGGGTTCTTGAGCCCTCTTTTGGGGATCCATCAGCTTTTATTGAGATGCGGCATCTGTATGGTACTCCATTCCCTCGATAATTTTTACTTTTTCACATTCGACAAGCTTATTTTCAAATCTTTCAACAGGCAACATGCACGCATACACATGAAGAATTGGTGTTCTGAGCTTAGTAGATGGTAAATGTGAACTGGGATTCGAAAATTTCCGCAGTGTGGTGTTAAGTTTCAACATCATTTGACCAAGGTCGGGGGTCATTATGTTAAACGATTTTTTGGGTGCTTCTTGTGATCCACCAAGGATTTGAAGTGGTAATCTCTTTGGTCTACATTCGTGTGATATATAGAAGATGCCTGTTTTGCAGAATTCATGGCAGGAGTGTAATAAACAGAACTCATGGCAGGAGTGTAATAAACCCTTTAAAATGGAGAATCCGAAGTAATTGCTGACTTCCTAGTACTTTTCAAATTCAAACATATACATTACAAGAGAAAAATTATTGGTAGATATATTATTTCGATAACTTTTGATATTCAATACATAATTCTTGATCGTAAAATACTACTCAATACATAATTCTTTAACGTAAAAATGCTACCTGGAGCACCATCACCTGAGTAACATAAGCTCTTATTGAGAAACATCAGTCAAGTTGCTGTTGCCTCCCCACGGTTATACTCTTCTATTTGAATTTGAATTGGCCTCTGACCTCTCATCTACAAATGTATGTATTTTGATTAATTGTGAAAATAATAGGGATTTTAAGTTCTATCAACTTTTTCTAGAAATATAATATGAGCTCTATCAATGTAAACATTGTTGGCACAGGGACAATAGCTTATGGATACAGTTAACTACTTGTAATTTTGTTTTTGCATGGTTGGATTCTACTGCATGGTATCCTGAGTTTGGAGTTATACACATTGCCAAGTTCCCAACTGCACCATCAGTGGTACCTCAACAATTATTTTGTCTGGTTTTATTGTTCCAATTTTTCATTAAAATAGTTTTTTTTGTGAAATATATCAATTACGTTTATATTCTCTCTGATGTGGGTATTTCTTGAAAACAAAATTGTCCACTCAAAAATCAAGGAAACGGTCCCCTAAAAATCTTTAAATACCCAACGTCATTTCCATATTAGGTAATGCATTCAATACTTTTCATTTCTCGCTGCAATCCTTTTTTCTTTTCTGTTTGTGCTAAGCAAGTGAGAATCATTACATTAAATCCAGTCAAAAGTATTTACAACTTAGTGACACATCAAGTCACTACCTATGTGTTCATTCATTTATGGTCCATACACAATAGTGGTTGTATGCAATATTGTTCTTCTTGTATTCCTGAGCATATACATGTTACCCTTTACATCAAATTTCATATTGTTTTCCTCATTACAATCTTGATTGCCTAATTTATAATTCGTCCACCTAAGACTTTTAAGATTTGTTTGGATTGACTTTTTCAATAAAAAATACTTTTTTTTTCAAAAAAAAATATATTATTTTTGCAATAACTTTTTAGTTTGGATTTAAAAAAAGTTAAAATTCTTAATAAAACTCAAAATACATAAATCAGAATTTTTAGCTTTTTAAAAAGTACTCTTTCTAAAAACTGTTAAAAAATAGCTTTTAAAAAGACAATCCAAACCAGCCTTTATTGACTTGACCATTATTTGTGGCTGGTACTATACCAGTTTCCGAATATCTCAAATGTTTTTCCAATCTAATAGGTTCAATCTGGGACCCTCAGGGAGATTATATTGTTACCAAATTTTACCATTATCACTTTCAATATAACTAAATCTCCATTTTAAGAAGTCAAAAAGGCCAATATAATCACAAAGTCACTCTTTTGAACGCAGATCCATGGATCAGAACAAGCATGGCAAGGCTACAGGGTAGACAATAATTAGGTCTTTAGTAATCAATCTATGTAGTGATTAATCTGAGATTTGCGGCTTAAAGATCCAAGGATATAATGATTGTCGATTATTGCATGCTTCATGATTTTTTTTGTTCTTTATTCATTACCAGATTGCTCAACTTTAATTAAAAGGTATAGCTTTAGCCGGACATTGACCTAGGACTTTTGGCCTGGGATACCAATAGCAACGACCATGATTATATATAAGTAATTAATTGTTATATAGTTTACCATATTTAATTAATGAGATGATTGCCCCAAGAATTAGCTAGCTGGAGTGACCGAACAAAGATTTGGTGGACCCAAAGATCTCAAGTTCGAATATTCTTTTTTTTTGTTTTAATTATTGGTAATTTTGTTTTGTGTTTTCTTGCTGTATCACAAAATTTATAGCCTAAAAATGGACTTAACATGATTCTATATATGTTATATGAGTTTAATTTTCAATATTGAAGAGAAGAAGTTGATTAGGTGAAGATTAAAGTTTTAGTCGCACATGATAAGTCCAGTGCTCTAATTAATCAGAGAGGTTGAATATCTTATGTGGTGAACCAGAAAGTTTCAGAGCTTCAATTCGTGAAATTAGAAGCCAGAGAACCACCATGTGATAAATAAAACTATGTTAATATTGTTTGACTGGAGTGGAAAGGATCGGCAGGAAGAATCATACATTTCGACGCAGAATAATCTGAAATTAAATATTTGCACTTTAGTTTCTTGATGCAAACCCTGATAGGTACGGAGATAGCATCCTTCTTCTTTCTCTAATGGTGAAGGAAAACAGCTAACGAGGTTTTTAATTAAATTTTGTGTCTAACTCACACGGATATGGACATCAAGGATTACTATTTCTGGACCATGACTAGAAACAGAAAATAGAGAAAAATGATTATCGTTAACTGAACTCACAATTGTGTTTACATTCTTGAGCTATTTCTAGAAGCTCAGATCTTTAGGTCATTTACTACCAAAACTGACTCAGCAAAACTAACTATTGCTTCCACTAACTAATAATAGACCTAAGCATGTGAGTCCCAACTGATTGTTTTTATCCACGTGCTATTTGACCTTAGCTAGAGTTGTTGACTTGAGTTGGAGTTCTACCTTTGTTAGCCCCCCTCAAGCTGAGCTTCGAGGTTGAAGAGGAAGCTTAGCAGCTAAGTAAGAGAACTGAGAATGAGGGAGAGCCTTGGGGAAGAGGCCAGCTAGTTGTTCTTTTCTAGAAATGTGATGAAGTTGTAGCAGTTTAGTATGCACAAGTTCTCAAACAAAATGGTAATCCAAATCAATGTGTTTAGTTCGATTGTGATTAATAGGATTGGTAGTCAAAGCTATAGCAGAGGCATTGTCACATCGTAACTATGGAGTGGCTACTAGGATATCTAGGCCTTGCAAAAGGAAAGTGAGCCACTTGAGTTCAGTAGTAGTAATAGCTAGGCTTCTATATTCTTCTTCAATGGAGCTTCTAGCACCTGTTGGTTGCCTTTTTGAACACCAAGATATTAGGTTGCCTCCTAAAAGATGCAGAAGCCAGTTTTGGACCTTTTATCCCAAGTATTTGTTGCCCAGTCAACATCGAAAAATGCAAGAAGATTTAGAGCCGAGGGATAAAAATTTAACCCATAATGTAGAGTTCTTGAAGAAATTTGAATAGCCTTTTCAATGCTGGATAATATTCTTGTGTTGGGTCATGCATATGTTGACACAAAGCATTGATTGAATATTGTAGATCAAGTCTAGTAAAGGTTAGATATTGTAGAGCCCTTACATAGCTTATAAATTCTATAGATGAAGCATAAGGAACCTTAGAGGATTGAGCAGTTGAATGAGGCATAGTAGGAGTATTACAAGGCTAGCAATTTTTCATCCCAGCTTTGTTAAGTAAATCACTAGCATACTTGAATTGATGGAGGAACAAACCAGTAACAGTATATTCTACTTTTATCCCAAGAAAGTAATCAAGCTTGCCAAGATCCTTTATAGCAAATTTCTGGCTCATAAGTGTAATCAGTGAATCAATATGCTGCATAGATGAACCTATGATGATGATATCATCTACATAAACTAGATTCACTGTAAATTTACTAGTAGTTTTCTGTATAAACAAAGAAGTGTTAGCTCTATTGCATTTTAATGCGTTGGTTTTGTGTGTACTTGTGCATTGTATGTATATACTTCTTTTGAAGTGTTTTGTGCTTCATTTGGTGTACTAGCATAGCGTTTAGGTCATACTTGCGCATATTTGTGTTTATAATTTTATAGTTGAGCTTAGAACTTAAATACTACACTAATGCGCATTTATTTCTTATTTTGGGTGAGATTTAGGAAGATAATTGGAGCTTGATTGAGGGTTCTTAGAGTGTGGAACAAAGCCAATGGTGTTTCAGACATAAAGGAATAAAGAAAAGTGCATTTAGAAGTGGCCGAGTGAAGGAAGGAGCGACCGAGGCAAAACTGAGCGCAACAAGAGTTAAATCCGGAGCTTATAACCAAAAAAGGATATTGACAAATTTTGGACATGTTTTAGGGTGCAAAAGATGTCTTTGGAGACCCCAAAAGTAGTACAAAGCCATAGAAATAAATGGTGCACAAATCGGAGCCAAAACGAGCAAGATATGAACATTTCACTGTCAAAATTGGTCAACCTCCTATGAAGACCAATCAACCGGTTAAATCAACTAGCTAGATCAGACTCTTGGCCAATTTAGGCCGATTGACTCAGTCCCCAAGCCTTCCGGCCTTGCGCATTGACAGCTCTATTTAAGCCACTTTTCAACCATTTTTTAGGGGGGACACCAACCAATTCACACACCCATTTCTCTAAACCCAAAATCCACCAAAAACCACCTCACACACTCACTTCTAAACACATTTAACACTTGGAATCAAGGATCCAAGAGGATTAAACATTAGGATTTGGTTATAGCTGATGGATTGCAAAGCTTGGCTATGGATAGAAGGGTATCTCTCTTTTATCCTAAGTCTAATTATGTATGATTAGAGCTATGTAGGGTGATTATTCTTGTATTTATAGATTGATTGTCACTCTTTTGTAATGAACACTTGATGAATTATATATATATGCTTTGTGCTTGGGGTTCCAAAGGCCATTTTACACATATGTCTATGTGTTAGTTAAAATTGCTTAATGAAGTTGCAGATATATATATATATATATATATATATATATATTGAAGTCTATTATGCTATTAACCATTTCTAAATCATTATGCTAGCATGTCTATGTGTTTGTGTAGTGATTACATAAAGTGGGTATGACTATATACATGTCTATATGTGTGTTACCATATTTAATAGTGTAAATAGCTTATATTGCTTATATGTCGGGTGATATTGCTTATATTGGTGTCATCTAAGTATGTCTATGTGCTTAGTAGTAGAATACTCCAGAATATTCCTCAACGGCATGCCCTAGAAGTGTTTGCTTTCTGCTTAAACATTAATACCCCCCATTATGATGATGATTGATGATGCATAACTAATGGCTAGTGATCATAAACCTTTAAGAGTGTTACCCGTAAGTGTACGGGTCACGGTAGTATAGCGCGTGTGACTATAGGGTCGTGACCACAAGGAGGCTATGTAAATGCTGTTCTAATGTAAAAGTGCATCCTACACTAGCTACGTGTGGTCTTACCTACTCTTTTTAAAGTTTTTGGATTGGTTGGAGCTTTAATTTAAACCTAAACTAAGGGAAAATAAACTTAACTAACGAGAATAGTAGTATAAACAAGCTATGGAAGTGAGGATCTAGAAGGATTAGGGAGAACTTAGGGGTGGTTGCGCCAATAGGAATGGATTTAGGTTTATAAACTTATTTTAAGGCTATTAATGGTTCGATTACTCTAATGGCGGGCATAGTTTACTAGACTTACACATCTAGCTATCAGTGCAACCCTATCCCTAAACTAGGCCCAATTAGAAGTATAGGTTTGTCCTAGCTAGCTATGGCTTTTGGATCTAGTTCTAAGTCCCTTGGATATTGATTAATGTCCTATCAGGGAGCCTAACCTTTTAGTTACGTTTCAAACTAGAGATTAAGTCCCCTCGGCCAAGCAAGTGATAGTGATACCCTTTTAGTGATGTTTCATGCTAGAGGTAATCACCTACTATATTAAAGGCATGAACAACGCAATTAATCAACACAAATGTAGTTGCAAGTAAAGCTCATTGATGTGTTGTGTTTTTGTGTGTGTTTGCATTGTCATTTACCTATATTTAAGAGGTGTTGAGTGCTCATAAAGATGCATTGGTGTAGTACTTTTGATAAGAATAGGCTTAAGCGTAAACAAATGTACATATCAAGTTTAAGAGACAAATTGCTACACTAATTGCTTGTTTTCAATGATTTAGGTCAATTTTGGGTTAAGATCGAGATTGGGTGATGATAAGTAATAAAGATGGGAGATGGACGAGCCAAAAGGAGAAGATTGGAGGCCGGAAAGACAAAGAATGGAGGAAAGAAGCAAGCCGGACGACCAAGAAGAAATAGTTGGTCGACCGGCCAGTCCAGAGGGCATCATCAAAAAGCTGGTCGAGCTACGTCCAAAAGCTAGTCCACCTAGACGGTTGACCAGCAATGTGCTGAGAACAAATAAATAGGGCCCGATTCTGCAGAAAGGAAGAGGACTTTTTCGAAGATTAACACGCATTTCACACCTAAAATTCTCACACACTTAACCCTAGATTCCACCCACCTCACACACACTTTTCACACACTTCTCGCTACGAACCAAGCTTGATTTGGAGGGTTCAAACATTTGGAATCAAGTTTACTCAAAAGCTTTGTACAAGATTAGCTAGGATGAAAGGGAAGCTTCATTATCTCTCTTTCATTCTATTTCTTATTATGATTGAGTAGACTTGTGTAGGGTGATTTATCTTATGTAATGGGTTAACTATATACTCTTATGTTATGGGATATGATGGCTGAATATATATATACATGTTTTGAATTTTCTTGTTCAAATGGGTATTTTCTCATTCATGTCTAAGTGTTTGATAAAATGCCTAGATGAGTAACATGTGCATAAATTGAAGTTTGTTTGTTACTAAACACATCTAATCTATGTTATAATCATGTCTATGTGTTTATATGTGGATGCTATGAAGTGGGTAATGCTTATATTCATGTTTATATGTATATTTGCATGCCTAGTAATGAGTATAACTTCAATTATGCATACATGTTGGTTGTTAATTATTTCTAATGGTGTGAACCGAACATGACGATGTTTGGTAGTCGAATAGGTTCCATTATTCACGAGCACCTTGGCCTTGAACATGTATGAACACACTAGCAAGTCAAATCCTGCTGTAGTGACCTTAAAATGACGAAGTGTAATTTAGGGCTAGTCTAGACCGAGTCTCCTTTGGCTTTAAATCTAGCCAATAGGTTTCCGGATAGGTTTAGTCGACCATAGCAACACTAAGTCTTGGCTTTAAATCCAGCCAAAGGTTTAGGTACTAAGGTAGGTTCATTCTAAGTCATCTAGGAAGTTAGTTAGTCACTCTTAAGGCCCTAGGTCATAAGGACCATGCCGTAGCTCTAGGAGGCGCTGCCTAGGGACAGACCCGCACCGAGTCCTAGGGGGAAATTAGGATACTAACTAGCAACCTAGTTAAGAGCACTCATGATAGTTAGCCATCATCCCTTAATCCCATAGCATTTGAGTATAGAATTACCCATTCATAAGTCAAAGTCACCCTAATCCCTTCTCAATTGTTAGTTCCCTCTTGACCAACTTGTGTTCCCATTTTTCATATTCATAGTTTAGTTTTATTTTCTTTACTTAGAGCTCCCAATAATCCAAAACCCCAAAAAAATATGTCTAGTTTAGATCTTTCTTTTTGGCACTTTCTAGAGCACCAAGCATAAAATTCACCCACATTATTCACGCCTCCTTGTGGTTCGACACCCGCATTTGTACACACTATATTGCATGATCTGTATGGTTGTGGGTCTTTTAGAGCTTGCACTCGAAAGACGCATCAAGTTCTTGGTGCCATTACCGGGTAGGCACGGTGATTTGCATTCTTTGCTTGTGTGTTTTGGTAGTTGCTTTATTTGTTTTACTTGCTTTTCCTTTATAGTTTGTTTATTTTTTGCTTATCTTGTTTATTGTTCATATTATCTTGCTTTAGTTTTTGTTTATCTATTTCAGCTTTTGCCTTTATTTTTAGTAGACTTTCTAGGATTGTGGTTTATTTGCTATAGTTTTAGGAATATTGAAGTTTTCGGGGGTTGAAGTGGCTGGAGTTCGGATAGTTTGTGCATGATTGGTAGGAGATCCCTTAGAAATCCCCTAATTCCTCTTAATCCCGAACCCGATAGAATTGCTAGACATTTTAGGAATTTAGGAGATCTTCTTGAGGAGATGGCCGATCCCAACCATCCTCCTAATCATCCCAATCCCCTAATGAATCCCATTCCACCTAGCCTATGCTATGAAGTGCGTAATGCTTGTGTGTTTTAGGAATGATCATGCCACCTGAGTTCAAGTGGGTGAGAAGGAGTGGATAAACGACCTTGATTGGTGAGAACGTGGTCTTGCATAAACTCAGGGAACTATTGGGCGAGTGGGCATGCTATAATGGTATGGCTAGACTTGGAGCACAAAGCACACACCTTTACATGACTAAGAGGATGACGAAAAGATGCACTAGGAATAGACCGATAAGTGGATATAGTACCTAAAGACATAAACTGGTCAAACTTCCTAGTGAGAGCTCTCACCTCAGTAGCTAAATCATAATTTGAGTCAACCTCAAACACACGACTAAGAGTGGTATTCTTAGTTCCCTTCCTTACTTTCTCAAAATTAGCATTCTGGAATAAGTCCTCCGCCATAACCTCTAGTTTTTACCAAGCCTCCTCGATGTCAAATCTAAGAACCTCTCACAACTCGAAGCATTGACCATTAGCCTATAAGGTGAAGTCAAGCCTAAGTAGAAAAATTGGAGCAATTACTGTAAATCATACCCATCATATGGGCATTGGTGACAAAGCTCATTGAAACTCTCTCAAGTCTTGTGAAGGGGCTCTAATTCTTGTTGTGCAAATGTCATGATCTCTAGCCTAAGAGTGGCTATCCTAGATATTAGGAAAAATCTATGAAAGAACTTAACTTGAAGCTCATCCTAGCTAGAGATAGACTCATGGGGTAAGGACTTGAACCATTGCCTTGCTTTATCTTTCAAAGAGAATGGAACAATATAAGCCTAATGTTCTTGCAAAAGACATCCCTAAAATGAATGGTAGAGCATATCTCAAAAAATGCACTTATATGCATATAGGGATTCTCATTATTACGACCATAGAATGATGGAAGCATTTGCAAGGTCTCGAGCCTAATCTTAAAGGTCGCATCTCTTAGGGTCGGTAGTTGAATAAGCCTACAAGGTTAATAAGTGTCAAGATCAAGATATTGCCTTCAAGTCTTGGATCAAGGTGGAGGATCGAGATTAGGATTAGCCATCTATTCAAGAATGCAAAATAACCTAATTCTCCTTTCACATTTCAATCCCTGAAACTTCAATTCAACAAGCAACTACCTACTACAAACACCTAAATCATAAGGAAAACACAAAATAAAGCACAAATGCAAAATGTAAACTAAACTAGCAATATAAAAAATAAGTAAAGCAACAAATGATGAAAATAGATATGTACATGATAAACAAACAAAAAGTGTGTATACAACACGTAACCTATGAAAAACACACAAAAATAAGGAAACTGACAACCGTGCCTCCCCAACAACGGTGCCAAAAAGTTGATCGTAAACCTTTAAGAGTGTTACTCGTAAGCACACGGGTCACAGTAGTACAGCATGTGCAAGTACGGGGTCGTGTCTACGAGAAGGCTGTCTAAGTGTGGTTTTAATGTAAAAGTGCATCCTACACTAGCTACGTGTGGTCCTACCTACACTTTTAGGGTTTTTGGATTGATTAGAGCTCTAATTTAAACCTAAACTAAGGGAAAATAAACTTAACTAATGGGAATGATGGTATAAACAAGCTATGGAAGTGAGGATCTACAAGGATTTGGGAGAACTTAGGGGTAATTGCTCTATAGGAATGGATTTGGGTTTCTAAACTTGTTTTGAGGCTATTGATGGTTTGATTAGTCTAATGGTAGGCTCAGATTACTAGACTTACCACATCTAGCTATTGGTGCAACCCTATCCCTAGACCAGGCTCAATTAGAAGTATAGGTTTGTCCTAGCTAACTATGGCTTTTGGATCTAGTTCCAAGTCCCTTAGGTGTAGATTAATGTACTATTAGGGAGTCTAACCTTTTAGTTATGTTTCAAACTAGAGATTAAGTTCCCTGGGCCAAGCAGGTGATAGTGGTACCTTTTTAGCATGTTTCATGCTGGAGGTGATTTACCTACAATATTAAAGGCATAAACAACACAATTAATCAACACAAATTTAGTTAAACGTAGGGCTCATGCCATTAGCATGGATTAAGGCTAAGGTGAAGCCATTACTATTAGCATTTAAGCATAAATTACACATTCAAACTCATAAAGGCAATTCATCAAACACCTTGACATGTTCAATTTCAAGGCATAGAAATGTAACAGCAAAGCATATATATACAACCATCAAAATCTCAAAACAAGTGTTAAAATCCTTAACCCATTACAAAAATAGCAATCATCCCAAATCTAGAGCTAATCAAACATAGTATAAACAAGAATAAAGAGAACAATGTAAAGTTCCCTTATTATCCTTGCTTTCTCTTTACAAATATTGCTCCAAAACCCTCTAAATCCTTGTTTGATCTTCAAATATAAACTTTTTTGTGGATGGAGTTGATGTGGGATTGAGTGTGTGAGGTGAGTTTGAAGTGGATTTGGGGTTTTGGCAAATGGGTGTGTGAAAAGATTTGTGTTTGCCATCAAACATTGCTGAAAAATGGCTTAAATAGAGTTGTTAACACGCAGGGCCGGGGGACCAACCCGTTGACCAAATTTGGGGCTAAGGCTACCAGCCTAAACTGGCCCAGATTATGATATGACCGGTCAACCTGGCCAGTTGACAAGCCTTGATAAGAGATTAACTGGTCTTAACAGTAAGATGTTCATATCTTGCTTGTTTTGACTTCGATTCGTGCACCGTTTTCTCTATGGCTTCGTACCATCTTTCGGGATCTCCCAAGCTAGATTTTGCACTCTAAAATGTATCCAAAATTTGTCTATGTCCTTCTTTGGTTGCAAGCTCTAAATTTAACTCCCGTTGGGCTTGGTTTTACCACGATCGCTCCTTCCTTCTCCTGGCCACTTCCAAATCCATCTTCCAAGCCTCATTTAAGTCCCAAACACCTTTGAATTTTATCCGAATCCAAATACCACCAATCAAAGTCCAATCATCTCTCTAAATCTCACCTAAAACAAGCAACAAATGCGTATTAGTATAGCATTTAAGTTTTAACCACAACTATGAACATGTAAACCCTAATATGCACAAGTATGACCTAAATGCTATACTAATACACTAAATGAAGTTCAAAACACCTTAAAACAAGTATATACATGTTATACATAATCACACTCAAAACTAACATATCAGCTAGTGTAGGTCGAGTCACCTTTAGATTTCAATCCAATTAATAGGTTTCAGGGTAAGTTAATCAACCATAGACAAACTAGGTCTTGGCTTTAAATCTAGCCAATGGTTTAGGCGCTAGGGTTAAATCAATCTAAGTCACCTAGAATCCAAACTAGGTACCATTATGGCCCTATCACAAAGACCACACCGTAGCTTTAGGTTAGTCGATGCATAAGGACGTACCCGTACTGAGGCTTAGGGTGGAATTAAGAGGTTATTTAGGAGTCTAGACGAGACTAACCAAGTTTAATCCAGTAAGCAACCCTAAAAAGAAGTAGTAATCCATCATTTGCAAGACGTAATCACCCTAGTCCCCATTTCCACACGTTAGATTGCTTTTAGATCACTTGATTCCCCCATTTCACATATGCACACACCTTTTATTTCCTTGTCTTTAGCTTAGATTTATCTTTTCCTGAGCACCTCTAAATCTAAAAACACCAAAAAGATTATAGTTTAGGGACCCAACAAGTAGCTTTTTAGGACGTGTATAAATTAGGACATCTTACACGTTAGGCCTTCTTGTGGATTCGGCCTTTCTATGGATTCGAGCCTGTACCCATACACACTGTACTATACATAACCCATGCGCTTGTGGGCTATTTAGGCTTATGCTCAAAATAGCATGTCAAGTCCTAGGCGCCGTTGCTGGGAAGACAACAGTTGTTTGGTTTCTTTGTTTTTGTATGTCTTAGCTTGTTGTATGTTGTTTTATATTTTCTTTTTTTCTTTATTTTGAATAATAAAAGAAAAATCTAAAAAAAAATTGTCAAGCATTGTGAAAAGGAATACTTGTGCTTGCTTGACTATGAGTGACCTAAATGCTTCTTGGTATCCTCTTCACCATCACCCAAATTTGTTCCCAATGCATGCTGCGTTTGTGGAAGTCATATGCATCAAAATTTCTTTGCCCCCTATAGTCATGCATTATCTCATACATCAACCTAGGGCTACTGCTAACTATGACCCCTATAGTCATGCATTATCTCATACATCTTCATTTAGCAATCATGATTATAGGGATGCATATTCTTGTTATTGTAATCATTGTGAAAGCCGTGCTCATTTTTCTAGTACTTGTCCTTTCTTCCACTATCGTTCCCAATTGCATATAATGCCCAATACCCCTAGCAATCATATGCCCATGCATGCATCCACATCCAGATACCATGATTCTAGAGAGCAACATCATGCATTTTCATATTGGGGTCAAGATGACTTTTCATATCATCCCCCATCTTGCTTTGAAAATCCACCTCCTACATTGTCGTTTCCCATCTACCCTTCCTCCGGGTATTATAATGGTTGTGCTTATAATGTCACCAATCAAGAGGTCTACCATTTCTACTCGGTTAAGCCTTCTTCATTCAGGTCTCCTTCACAAGAGAAAAAGCTTGACAATCTCCTATCTCTCATCCAATCAAACCAAGAGCAACTAGAGAGTTTGAAGCAAGACACCAAATCTCTGGGTAAGTGCTTAAAGAGAGCAATTGAGAGTGTGAAACATGAGTGAGAACATTGAGATACCTTTAGAGTTAGTTGAAGAGATAGGAGAGAAACCTGGAGATGAGGAAAATAGTGATGAAAATGATAATGTGTTGGAGAGACAACTAGAAAACGAGATCGATAGAAAGATAACATCATGTAGTGAGGATAAGGATAAGCTTGATGACAATATGGCTCTTGATGACTCTCATGGATATGTTTTAGAGGAAATAGTGCCCTATCCTCCTAAGCTTTTGATGGTTTTCATTGAGTCACTTGAGCCTATCCTTTCTTCTTGTTCTACACTTTACATACACTTGGAGGTTAAGCTTCATGATCATAGCACTCATTCGCATTTCAAGTCTACATTTAGGGAGTCTAGGGTACACCTTTCCCGTAAGCATTCATGCATACATGACCAAAATTCTTTGAGTATCTATTGTCCCTTCTATATGTGTATAACCCCTTGTAAGAAGCATAATGGTAAGATAACACCCACTAGTGATGAATTGATAGATAAATTTGAAGAGACTTTAGCTAGTGATGGTTTAGAGTCATCCATTAAGGAGAACAAGATATCAATTTCGGAACTTTTAAATGACAAGTCTCTTGGAGTTACGAATCATTGTGTTGAGGCAAGTAGTAACTCTAAGAAGACACCTAAGAAAGAAATTGGCGTGCTTGGAAGAACAATATATGGGTCTTTTTGGATGTTTGATGAATCATTATTGAAGAAAGAACCCATTAGGATCGAATCCATCTCTCATGAGGAGTTAGACTGATTTAAGCTTGATGATGATATATCTTGTAGAGAAGAAGAGTGTAGTATGTCCACTTCCCTTATTGTTGCTCCTCTTTCTCCAAATGTTATTCCTACTTCCCATCCTATTCTATTAAGTCTCTCACTTTGGAGCTCACGTTTGTGCCTCTATGGATATAACATTTTCATCTAGGGTTAGAAAACACTTCTACCATGTTGCATGCATTAGACCTATCTTTGGCCCATGAGGAAGACGTGTTCCTAGCCCTTGCTTGTGAGAAAAAGGCCATGGGGTGGTTCGTTAAAGAGCAAACAGGGCACGATCTTTCATGTTAATGTGTGCCTATTTCCACATTTGTGCACACGTTTGTATATAATAGCTTAGTGTGGTATATTGAAAAAGGGTGCATTGTCCATTCATCACCCGTTATTATGTTTCATAATCCTTTTCCTTCTACTATTTATGCATGGTTGAATATCTAGAAATTTGTGCCTTGGAATTTTAAGCATGGAATGCTCTAACTCTGGCACCTGGCTAGAAGTGTTAAATCCAACGCTATTAGAAGACACCTGATGTGTTTTTTTTATGTGTTTATGTCTTGCGTGTATATACTTATTTTGAGGTGTTTTGAGCTTCATTTAATGTATTAGTAAAGCATTTAGGTCATAATTGTGCATATTAGGCTTTACATGTTCATAGTTGAAGTTAGGACTTAAATGCTACACTAATGTACATTTGTTGCTTATTTAAGGTGTGATTTGGGAAGATAGTTGGAGATAATTGAGGGTTCTTGGAGTGTTGGAACAAAGCCAAGGGTGTTTTGGACATAAAGGAATGAAGAAAAATGTATTTGGAAGTGGCCAGGCGAAGAGAAGAGCGACCAAGGCGAAACTAAACGCAACGTGTGCCAAATTCAAAGCTTGCAATCTAAGGAAGACATGGAAAAATCTTGGACATGTTTTAGGGTGCAAAATATGGGTTAGAAGAGCCTCTATGGTGATAGAAAGTCATAAAAGAAAACGGTGTGAGAATCAGAGCCAAAATGAGCGAGATATGAACATTTTACTATCAAGACCAGTTAAGTTCCTGTCAAGGCCGGTTGACCTAGCCAGTCGACCGAGGTCGACCGGCTAGATCAGATCTGGGCCAATTTTGGCCGGATGACTTAGCTCCAAATCTGGTCAACCGGTTGGGCCCCAGGCTTGATGCGTTGACAACTCTGTTTCAGCCACTTTTCAGCCATTTTTTAAGAAGAACACCAACCCAATCAAACACCCATTTCCCTAAACCCAAAATCCACCTAAAACCACCTCT
Source organism: Cordia subcordata (assembly GCA_028554755.1). Lineage (NCBI taxonomy): Eukaryota > Viridiplantae > Streptophyta > Magnoliopsida > Boraginales > Cordiaceae > Cordia > Cordia subcordata. Next base: position 10,704,783 of record JAPTOF010000007.1, on the reverse strand, counting down.
CACACAGTAAACCATAGACAAATACTCCTAGCTCCAAGCTTGTAATTAGGGTTTTAATACTTGTAATTGCAAGATCAAGACAAGGATTTCAAGAGCAAAGCCAAGCATGAAAAGGAGGTTTATCTTTCTCCTTTTGTACTTAGTTTTCTCTATGTTAGAATAGATCTTTTATAGGTGATTGAAGCTTGTGTTATGGGTTGATTGAGTACTACTTTGTTATGAGATTTTGATGGTTCAATATATATGTTTGCTTTTAATGTTTCAATGGCTACTTACATACATGTCTATGTGTTTGTTGATATGCCTAAGTGAAAGAACATATATATTTAGAGGCTTGATTGCTATTTAATACTTCTAAATCATTGTATGAACATGTCTAGGTGTTTTTGTAGTGATTCCATGAAGTGGCCCTTGTAGCTATACATGTCTATGTGTGTTTTTACATGCCTTAGTAGTAATTTTAGCTTTTATGACATACATGTTGGATTTTAATGCATAAATTGGTTTGACCTAAATATGTCTAAGTGTTTAAGGCTAGAATATGCTTTATATTCATTCGTATCATGCTCGAAAACATGTATGATATGTGTCATTGTCAAATCTCGCTTGCATGATGCTATGATTGGTGGTTCTTCACTAGTAATTAGGCCTAGCTTAGTCTCCTTTGGCTTTAAACCCAGTCAATAGGTGTCGGGCTAGCTTAATTGACCTTAGGAAGCCTAGTTCTTGGCTTTAAACCTAGCCAATGAGTTAGAACCTAGGGTAAGACCAATTACCATCACCTAGGAATATAATTGGTTAAACCGTGCCCTAGTTCATAAGGACCACACTATGCCTCTAGATAGCTAGCACCTAGGGATAGACCCGTATGGAGTCTAAGGATTGTAAGAGAGGTTGATTAGATTCCTAGCTTAGAGCACCCTTTCTTAAAGCAAAATCATCAAAGTTAATCCTATTGCAAAGTTAGTACGCAAATCACATATTGTTAAGCGGATTTCACCTATTGCACTATTGCTTGTGTAAATTCCCTTTTACTAGCTCATTCTCCCTTGCGTTTATTTTCTTTAGTTTTTTTAGATTAGTTTAATTTACTTTGAGTTCCTTTCATATCTAAAATGATCAAATGAATTCTTAGTTTAGCTTGTTTTCTTTCTAGTTTTCTAGGACACACATTTAACTTTCATTCCCCATTTCCCGCCTCCTTGAGGGATCGACCCTACTTTTGCACATTAAACTTGATAACCTGTGCACTTGCAAGCTTTAAATTAAGGCTTACTGCTTAATTAGGAAGAAGCATCAAGTTTTTACGCTGTTGTCAGGGAGGCACGGTGGTTTGTTTGCTTTATTTTTCTTCTTTTGCTTAGTTTTCTTAGTAGTTGTTATTTTGTATTGTTTTTGATTATTTTGAGTTGTTTACTTTCTTGTTTTAGTGATTTTTGAATTGTGTTTTGTTTGTTGTGGTTCTAGGATGTGTGAGGTTTCGGGGGTTGCAAGAAGTGGGAAGGAGATTAGGTTTAGCTTTGTACGCTTGGTAAGCGTTCTCTTAAGAATCCTCTAGTTCTTTTACAACCTGAGCCTGAGAGAATTGTTTGTCACTTTAGGAATTTAGGAGATCTTTTAGGAGAAATGGCCGATCCTGTTAATCCTCCTCCTATTCCCCCTATGCATCCCGTTCCTCCACATGAGCACCCACGTGCAAAAGAGCCCCTTAGGCCAGACCTACCCATAGATGATGAGCCTATCCTTAGGCAATTCTTTCTCCTCAATGCCTTCGAGCCGAACTTGGCTATCCATATTCCGGGGTTTAGGGAAGCTAATTTCAAGATTAAGCATAGTATGTTGGCAATGCTCCCTTCCTTTTATCGGAGGAGCAATGAGCATCCCTTGGACCACATTAGAGACTTTGTAGAAATAAATTCTATTCTTCACTTTTCCAATGTGTCTCAAGAAGCCATTCACCTTAAGTTATTCCCATTTTTCCTTAAGGACAAGACTACGTCATGGTATCATTCTTTACCTAGTGGTTGCATTACATCTTGGAATGAGCTTCAATCTAGGTTTTATCAAAACTTCTTTCCCAGAGCTAAGACTGCCAACCTTAAGGCTTCCATTATGACCTTCGACCCACATGACTTAGAGACCTTTCATGAGGCTTGGGAGAGGTTCAATGAACTTAGGCAATGTCCACATCATGGGTATAGCATTTATGACCTTCTTCAATATTTCTTTAGAGGATTGAAGGAGCAAAATAGAGTGATGGTGAATGCCGTATCCGGTGGTGGATTCTATAATTTGAGACCGAGTGAAGCTTGGGATAAAATGGATTTGTTGGCCAAGAACTCTTTTCAAAACACCGCTATGGATAGGAGAAAATTAAAGAAGGCATTGAAAAAAAAATTATTACATGAAGCAATAGAAAGGAAGACACAAGACATCCTTAGAACGTGGTTCCAGGAGAATCTACCAACAGGACCTGAAACGACAAGACAAGACAGCACTAGCAATAAAGGCAAGGAAATGGCAGAAAATCAAGAAGACAGTTCAAAGAAGAAACTCCCATCTAACAAACTAGTTTTTTGAGTTGAACTCTTTCGTTAACTAGTTTTTTGAGTTGAACTCTTTCGTTGTTACAACCCCAACCAAGATACATAAATGTGACAATAATTAGTAAATATAGAATGCTTTTGACTACTAGCAGAATAGATGCCCTTCACAATTAACACACAAAAAGAGAGGTGTGCAGGTGCCCAGACAAAAAAGAAAAAACAGAGAGACATGTATGCGATTCTTGGTATATCCTACACTAAAAGAGTATTCATGAGGTACGGATTTATTTCAATTTGCTCGCCGAGGTTGGAGCATTAACACGTAAGCTAGATCAATTTATCATTTTGAGCCTTTCTTCACAATGTCATAGGATTAGTCCCACAGGTTTGTCCCCCAACCCATTGGTAGTTGACATGTGAGCATTTGTTCCAAGTTTACTCACGAGACCATAGCTTTCCCCCCCGCAGTTTCCTGAGTTTATTTAGGAGCAAGTCATGGCACACAGGGGTGCTCACGAGAGTACAATCCTTACTCGAGCACATATAATTTGGGTTGAAGAGACAACCCTAAGTTTTCTTGGAGCTAGGGTCAGTTTGAGTCTTCCCATCTCCAACCCCTGGCCCCATTCCAGTAATGACCTCGTTCTGCTAATCCCCCAAGGTTTCACGATGTGAATCAAGCTAGACTCCTTAGTGTTTCTCAGCCTCAGGCACTCCTTACACCAGCCGTTTTAGCCCTCTCAGCACAGTCAGCACCTATTTCACAATCTCGTCATGAAAAGAGGGTAGACCTTTTGATGCGAACTATTCAACAAAATCAACAATAAATGGCTAGGATGGAGGCATAATTAGGGCAGCTAGCCAGCTAAATGAGTACTAGAGATCTAGGCAAATTGCCTACACAACAAGAGATGAACCCTAGAGCCTAGTCCTGTTTCTCTTCTGACCCCACTTATCCCCATTTAGCCTAGGCTAAGGCAGTCACCACTTTTAGGAGCTATAGGATAATGGATAATAGGATAGGAGTTGAATATGTAGAGCTTGCACCTAGTGGTCTATTTGATTCTAGAGAGTCAATTAATCATCCTGCTGAGAGACATCATATAGAGAGTCTTGCCGAGAGAGTAGAGCCTACTAGAGACCATGGTGAAAGCAGTTCCCACCCACATAAGTGTACGATCGATATTATTAAGTGTGATGTATCCTAGTCTATATTTTCTAAAATTCTACCAAGAAAACATGCTAAGAAAATAAAATAACCACATAACACACACAAGAACATGCTTAAGAACATTTAGAATATAACTAGCACTTGCAAAAATATGTAAAGCTAACCTCTTGAAGCATGGCGCCTTTGATGAAACTAAAACCATCACGAGCTTTGTTCCCGCACATGAACAAGGCCGCCAAAAATTTTACTATAAGGGTGTCGCAATAGGCAACTCCTTAGTCTTCTTCCCTATGATTAAAGAGATTTATCTTGAGAGAATAGCCTCTTGTGTGGGAAGAAGCAAAGTAGAGCAAAAATCACATAATAAGTGTGTACTATGTATTGTAGTATTTTCTTTCCAAAAAGGAAGAAATCAACCACAAAGTGGATTGCATAAAAGGTGTAAGGTCTTTTCTATTTATAGAGAGAACCTTGGCACCCAAAGTTGCTAATCTTTCAATGTGGGAGAAAATTTCATTTAGTATTTCCTTTATGTAACTTGTCAATCTTGTCTTGGAAGACTTGTGCAAGTTGTCCACTTGTTTTTGTAGTATTTTGCAAGTTGTCTACTTGTCTTGGAAGACTTAGGCCAAGCCCACCATCCAAGCCCAACACATAGTCCATAATCCATGTGGAGGCCCATGCCCAATAGGAAACCATCCAAGCCCAATTAGGTTATCTTGGACTCTAAAGAAAACCCAAACCCAATTCCAAGCTTTAGCCCAATAAGGCTACTACCACAATATGGCATTTGCTCTTTCAAGATTACTCTCTCAAAGTTATTTCAACATGGGAAGGGACCAAGAAGACAAAATTATCCTTGGCTTCCAAAAATAATTAAAATTGTCCTTGCCCGATTTAGGCGACATAATAATTATTTTTAACTCCTATCTATTCCACCATAAGATCAAAGTTGCACTCCAAGAATAATTGCTATTACCCAAAAGCTTATCACAAAAGAATATGAACTTTGTCTTTGACCTACTAAATAACCGACCATAATGCCCCTCTATGTATACCCACAACTAAGACCGGTCTTTTGGCCTGTGTACTATCACCTCCTTAGCTGTATCTTTTTCCGTTGGGTTTCTTGTCTTATTGCCAACCATCCTTGGTCATGGAATCTCTTGATCTCGGAAGTGACCCTCAAGCTATATGACCGACATACCTATAAAGGTAGTATCACTAGATCTATATTCAGATGATAGATTTGGACAATCCTAAAGGGGGCAATTAGATTCCATATTGCATATGCATGTTCCAATTATTTAGAACTTAGCACTCAACGCACAAGGCTGTTGATCTAAATAAAGTAAGATCTCACCCACAGTGAATCAAAGTACTAAACCCTAACTTCATTAGTTCATCCACATGTACTCAAGATTAAAAGCAATGATCATTTAGTAGCAGTGAGTATCTTGTTTTCTTTCTTTGATAGTACGTCTCTAGAAAACATACTCACAATGGTCCTGTCCAATACATGACACACGTACTATTGAAACAAATCCGAAAAAATCCTCCAATAACCTAGGTAGATCACCCTCAACGAGGAGGCTTGCTCAATATAACCTTATCCCGGTAGAGTGCCCAACATTACCATTCGGTTATGGACTCAATTTATGACGTGACTAAATCTAGACTTGGACCTACTGTGCGTCCAGCCTTATTGCGCACCCAAGTCATTAGTTCAAGTCAAGGGTCCTTTACACATGCATCAATAAAACATAATAGAGATAATACGTAAGAAACTCATAATGCCATATAACAAAAATGATTATACATTGTTTAGCATCCAAAATGTCATGTACAAGTGAGCTTTAGGGCATAGTAATCCTAACAATCTCCCACTTGCACTAAATATCACTTCTGTAGAACCTAATACCTATGGACTCTAAATGTGAGGTGAAAATTTTCTCTAGAAGAGTCTTTGTTAATGGGTCCGCTAGGTTTTCTACTGAAGCTATCTTTTCAACTACTACATCTCCTCTCTAGATAAACTCACGGATCAAATGATATTTCTGTTCAATGTGTTTACCCTTTTTGTGATTCCTGGGCTCTTTGCACTGTGAAACAGCACCGTTGTTGTCACAATACAACGTTATTGGTTTGTGAGCTGTCGGCACAACTTCTAGCTCTAAAACAAATTTTCTTAGTGATACTACCTTTTTCGTAGCCTCAGATGCTGCTACATACTCGGCCTCCATGGTAGAGTCAGCAATACAATTTTGCTTCACATTTCTCCATGAAATAGCTCCTTCTAACAAAGTGAAAACATATCTAGAAGTAGACTTCCTGGAATCTCTGTCGGACTGGAAATCCAAGTTTGTATAGGCTAATGGTGTTAGATCATCTGCACGGTATTCCAGCACATAATCCTTAGTTCCTTGCAGGAATTTGAATATATGCTTAACCGTGATCCAATGTGCCGGTCTAGGGTTTGATTGATATCTACTAACCATACCAACAGCAAAGCAGATATCTGGTCTAATACATAACATGGCATCCATGAGGCTTTCAACTGTCGAAGCATAAGGAATTCGCTTCATAGTCTCTATTTCCTCAGGTTTAGGACATTGATCCCGAGATAGAAAAACTCCATGTCTAGAAGGTAATAAGGCTTTCTTAGAGTTTTGCATGTTAAACCTGACCAATATCTTCTCAATAAATGAAGCTTGAGATAGGGCTAGCCTTCTATTCTTACGATCTCGCATAAGCTTGATACCTAGAACATAACTAGCTTCTCCTAAATCCTTCATTTGAAATTGAGTAGAAAGCCAAACCTTGATGGATGATAATATCCCTACATCATTTCCAATTAGTAGGATACCATCCACATACAGAACCAAAAAAGCTACAGCATTTCCATTACGCCTCTTATATACACAAGGTTCATCAATATTTTGATCAAAACCATAAGATTTAATTGCCTGATAAAATTTGATGTTCCATGCTCTAGATGCCTACTTTAGTCCATAAATAGACTTTTTTAACTTACAAACCAAATGTTCCTGGCCTTTAGCAACATATCCATTTGGTTGTGTTATATAAATGGTCTCGTCAAGCTCTCCATTAAGAAAAGATGTCTTGACGTCCATTTGTCATATCTCGTAGTCATAATGACATGCGATGGCAAGAAGTATCCTGATGGATTTAAGCATGGCTACTGGTGAGAAAGTTTCCTCATAATCGATCCCTTCTTTCTGAGTATAACCTTTTGCCATCAATCTTGCTTTAAAGGTTTCAACTTTTCCATCAACTCCTCTTTTCCTCTTGTAGACCCATTTATACCCTATAGGCTTTACCCCTTCAGGTGCAACTACAAGATCTCAGACTTTATTAGAATACATAGATTCTAACTCTAAATCCATTGCCTTATGCCATTGGTTGGCATCTATGTCAGAAACTGCTTTATCATAACTTGTGGGATCCACCACCTGATTCTCTGAAGAGGTCTGAAAGAACTCTCCATAGTATCTATCAGGAGGCTTAGATATCCTCCCATTACGACGATGCTCTAATATATTAGGTGTAATATGCTGTTCTTTTCCATTCACAGTTACTACAGGTGTTACTGGAGATTCTTGTGAAATCTCGTCCAGAACAACTTCAAGATCTAGTATTTTCTAGACCATTTCATCATTCTCTAAGTATCTAGCATGGGTGCTTATAAACACCTTTTGGTCCTTAGGATTATAAAAGATCCCACCTTTGGTTCCCTTAAGATATCCAATGAAATAGCATAACTCGGATCTTGGTTCCAATTTTGAAGCATTACTATTAAGTACATAAGCTGGATAGCCCCAAATGTAGAGATGATTTAGACTACGCTTACGCCCTATCCACATTTCTTGAGGTGTCCTAGGTACTAATTTAGATGGTACCAAGTTCAAGATGTATGCTGTTGTTTCAACGGCATACCCCGAAAAAGATAAAGGCAATGATGCATGACTAATCATTGACCTAACCATATCTAATAGGGTACGATTTCTTCTCTCTGCTACACCATTTTGCTAAGGAGCCCCTGGTGTAGTCAACTAAGACACTATCCCTTCTTGTGTAAGATAGTCTCTGAACTCACCCGAGAGGTATTTGCCATATCGGTCTGACCGAAGGGCTTTGATATGTTTATCTAATTTCCGCTCCGCCTCAGCTTTGAACTCTTTGAATTTCTCAAAGGATTCAGACTTGTGTCGGATCAGATATACATATCCATACCTAGAGTAATCATCAGTAAAAGTAATGAAATACTCATAACCTCCTTGTGCTGGTTTGCTTATAGGACCACACATATTAGTGTGAACCAATTCCAATATTTCTTTGGCCCTTTCTCCTTTAGAAGAAAATGATCATTTAGTCATCTTCCCTTTGAGACAAGATTCACACAGAGGTAGATCTTCAAGATCTAATCAGCTAAGATGCCCATTCTCGACTAATCTCCAAATTCACTTTAGACTAATATGTCCTAAGTGTAGGTGCCAAAGATAAGTATCATCGGTCAAAGAAACCTTCCTTTTCTGGGAATTAGTTTGTTCTATATTATGCAGTGAGTTTGTAATAGGTTTTATATAGAATAAGTTATCATGCATGCTACCCGAACAAATAATATTTCCATCTCTACTGATATCAACACCAAAATGGAAATTAATGCAAAAACCATCTAATATTAATTGCGACACAGAAATAAAGTTTTTACGTACATCCAGAATATAATAAACGTTGTTAAAAAATATCTTCCTATTACATGGAAAATTTAAGCACATTCTTCCCACTGCAGCAGCCCATACTTTTGCTCCATTACCCAATCTCAGAGCAAACTCCCCTTTAGCTAGTTCCTTTATTCCCTGAAACCAATGCAAAGAATTGCAAATGTGGTTACTGGCTCCAAAGTCTAAATCCAGGAATCAGTAGAATCAACCACTAAGCAAGTTTCAATGTGGAACAAAAGAGGTGTACCTATCTGGCCTCGAGCCAAGTACTTCCGACAATCCTTTTTCCATTGTCTTTTTAGGCCACATTTAAAGCATTTGCCCTTGGGCCTTTCACCTGTTAACTGCGTAGGGTGTTCACCATTTCTCTTCTTTTTCCCTTGACCACGTTTTTGCTTCCCTTTTCCTTTGAACTTTCTCTCTTTCGGGTTAAGTCCAGAAGTGGATGTTTGAACCATATTTATATGGCCTTTATTTTTCATTATGGCTTCTGTAGCTAGGAGCTCTTTCATTAATTCCATCATATCCATGTTCATCTTACTCATGTTATAATTAAGCTTGAACTGAGTATAGGATGACGGTAGAGTCTCCAAAATCATGTCTACCTTTGACTGTTCATCTATGTTCGCTCCTAGGATCTCGGCAGTATTGAAGTAATCCATCATTTTGAGCATATGCTCATTGACAGATACTCCTTTTGCCATCCTTTGATTCATAATTTCTCTAAGAGCACCTTGCTTTGCAGGCCTGCTCTCATCAGCAAACATACGAGATAGTGAGGTCATGATTTCTTTTGCAATTTCCATATGATGATGCTTGCTCTGCAAAATATCTGACATAGAAGCCATCATATAGCACTTGGCCATACTATTGGCTTTCTGCCATTTTGCCTCAGCATCTTTCTGGGCTTCAGAAGAGTTAGCCCTCACAACAGGACAAGGAGTTGGTAGGGCATACTTGTACAATTTTGCGGTGAGTACTATGTCCAAGTTTCATTCCTAGACCACAAAATTCGGCCTAGTGAGCTTGTGCTCTTTGAGAATTATAGCTAGTGGACTGAACGAAGACATTTTTCTGGATACAACAATATAATCATAATTAATTTATGAGTAAAGAATTGATGCATGTATAATATGTATGCTATCATTGGAAATAAAACATACGAGTACTTTTTACATCATTTGCCTTTGAGTAGATCAACCCTTTAAACTACTCGATGTAACAGTGCCTTAACATCCTCATAAGAACTCCATCGATGGGATGGCCGGACTTATGAACGTTAAGTTAAGTGCCACCACTTATTTGAATTAACAATTGTCTGGATATGATCCAATTGAATAATTCAATCACTATTTTGTTTGGCTTCTTAAATCCGGTAGTGAACTCTATCGATAGGATAGCCGAACCTACCATTTAAGTTGAGTGTACACCCATTCCTAATGTTTATTCCCTCAAACATTCTTGATTTAAGCCCTCCGATGGGGTAATGACTTCAATGTTGCGTAACGCGTTCTTTAGTAAATAACTCCATCGATGGGATGGCCAAATTTTGTGTTTCACCTTGTTAAATCTAGATAAAGTGTCACCTTCCGATGGTGAAGTTAATGACATTTACCATTAACGTGAATCGGATATGGAAAGCCGTGGGGTTTTTCCAGTCCCCTCTCCCATTCAATATTTTAACATAAGGGTTTTCTCTATTTTTGGTATTCTTGCTTTTGTTTTAGATCTAAACATGCTTTGGATTTGTGAAACCTTTTGGTGTTTGCGAATCCCTTTTGTGTTACTAAAACATTGCAATACTATAATAGATTACTTATCTAAATCTGGGTGCATAGACCCTTAGGTAGATATATATTTGTAAATCTCAAGTTAAGTTGTTTTAATGTTGTCATGAGATTGCATGGCATCTTTAGACATAGCTGCTTACAATTATCTCATCTAAGCCATTCTCATAATCTTAACTATCTTTGAGAATCAACTCATAGGTATGACTGATTTTTATAAACCCTAATGAGTGGACATATTTCTAGGTGGCAATCACACTAATGCAAATATGTTAAAACATATATTATTGCATTATAAACATCCACCAAAATATATTAGAATCCCTCTTTGATGGCTCCCTGTAATTTTCAACAACACGCTTAATAACTTTTTCTGCCTCAGCCTGTCGACCGTTAATAGGATCTGGTCGATCGACAAGCTTACCCAGCAGAGTGTTCTCCCACGCTGTTTTCTTGTTTTTTGTCCTTGGTCTTTAAAGATTACAATAATACACTTTGCTATTGCTAATACAAGCTTCAAAAAGAAACATTACAAGGATATCAAAACATCCTATGCTTCTTTTAAATAAATTATAAGCAATAACCGTAAACATTTATACATGAAATCGTCTATGGCCAAGTTTTGTTGACCGTACATGAAAATCTATCATGCATACATACGAACCATCAAGGGGATTTTATATTACCTACGCATATAAGCATAGAACCACAAGTATATGCAACACAAGATTGCATAATCTTGCCACTCACAAGATGACTAACATATTTATGCAAATACAATATTCTTGCATAGTCTAAGCATGTTGTGTGCGAGCCTAAGCTCTGATACCAATTGTAGGATCGATATTATTAAGTGTGATGTATCCTAGTCCATATTTTCAAAAACTCTACCAAGAAAACATGCTAGAAAATAAAATAACCACATAACACACACAAGAACATGCTCAAGAACATATAGAATATAACTCGTACTTGCAAAAATATGTAAAGCTAACCTCTTGAAGCGTGGCGCCTTCGATGAAACTAAAACCGTCACGAGCTTTGTTCCCGTACACAAACAAGGCCGCCAAAAATTTTACTATAAGGGTGTCGCAATAGGCAACTCCTTAGTCTTCTATCTTGAGAGAATAGCCTCTTGTGTGGGAAGAAGCAAAGTAATATGCTCTTAAAAAACTAGAGCAAAAATCACACAATAAGTGTGTACTATGTGTTGTAGTATTTTCTTGCCAGAAAGGAAGAAATCAAGTACAAAGTGGATTGCATAAAAGGTGTAAGGTCTTGCCTATTTATAGAGTGAACCTTGGCACCCAAAGTCGCTAATCTTTCAATGTGGGAGAAATTTCATGTAGTATTTCCTTTATGTAACTTGTCAATCTTGTCTTGGAAGACTTGTGCAAGTTGTCCACTTATTTTTGTAGTATTTTGCAAGTTGTCCACTTGTCTTAGAAAACTTAGGCCAAGCCTACCATCCAAGCTCAACACATAGTCAATAATCCATGTGGAGGCCCAAGCCCAATTAGGTTATCTTGGACTCTAAAGGAAACCCAAACCCAATTCCAAGCTTTGGCCCAATAAGGCTACTAGCACAATATGGAATTTGCTCTTTCAAGATTACTCTCTCAAAGTCATTTCAACTAGGGAAGGGACCAAGAAGACACAATTATCACTGGCTTCCAAAAATAATTAAAATTGTCCTTGCCTGATTTAGGTGACATAATAATTATTTTTAACTCCTATCTATTCCACCATAAGATCAAAGTTGCACTCCAAAAATAATTGCTATTACCCAAAAGCTTATCACAAAAGAATGTGAACTTTGTCTTTGACCTACTAAATAACTGACCACAATGCCCCTCTATGTATACCCACAGCTGAGACCGGTCCTTTGGCCTGTGTACTATCACCTCCTTAGTTGTATCTTTTTTTCTTGTCGTATTGCTAACCATCCTTGGTCATGGAATCTCTTGATCTCGGGAGCGACACTCAAGCCATATGACCGACACACCTATAAAGGTAATATCACTAGATCTAGATTCGGATGATAAAGTTGGACAATCCAAAAAGGGGCACATAGATTCCATATAGTAGATGCATGTTCCAATTATTTAGAACTTAGCACTCAACACACAAGGTTGTTGATCTACATAAAGTAAGATCTCACGCATAGTGAATCAAAGTACTAAACCCTAACTTCATTAGTTCATCCACATATACTCAAGATCAAGAGCAATGATCATTTAGTAACAGTGAGTATCTTGTTTTCTTTCTTTGATAGTACGTCTCTAGAAAACATACTTATAATGGTCCTATCCAATATGTGACACACGTATTATCGAGAAAAATCCAAAAAAATCCTCCAATGACCTAGGTAGATCACCCTCAACGAGGTGACTTGCTCAATATAACCTTATCCCGGTAGAGTGCCCAACACTACCATTCGATTACGGACTCAATTTATGACGTGACTAAATCTAGACTTGGACCTACTGTGCGTCCAGCCTCATTACACATCCAAGTCATTAGTTCAAGTCAAGGGGCCTTTACACATGCATCAATAAAACATAACATAGATAATATGTAAGAAACTCATAATGCCATATAACAAAAATGATTATACATTGTTTAGCATCCAAAATGTCATATACAAGTGAGCTTTAGGGCATACTAATCCTAACAATAAGGAGGGAAAGCAGCCCATTGATGATTCCCATAAGTCTAGAGATGTCACTTCTAGAGTCCCATTCCCATTCGCCTGAGAGAGGCCATCACCCAGTGAGGGTATTAGATTTTTAAAGGGCTTTGAGAATTTAAAAGATCTTAAGGTTAATCTTCCTTTTGTAAATACGGTCTTCTCTATTCCATCCTACTCTATGTTCTTTAAGGATCTTTGCACAAGGAAGCATAGCACATCATGCATGCCTAAGAAGGTGAAGCTCACTGAAAAGGTGAGTAGTATTTGTACATCGCCCCATCCACGTAAGCTTACTAATCCGAGAGCATTCACCCTTCCTTGTCACATTAGAGAATCCAAGATTAAGCATACTTTATCAGATTTAGGGTTGATGTATGTCTATTGTGTGTGTTTGCATCTAGTTTTTGCATACACATTTAATAGTGTTTAGAGTATAATTGAGTGCACTTAGTATAAATTTTATGCATATTTGTTAATATTTGTGCATAATGTATTTTAATGCATAAATACTATACTAAGTGTTATATTTTGTGTTTTAGGAGAGTTTTGGAAGGGTTCGAGCTTACACGAGGAAGAAATGAGCTCATAGATGAAGATTGGAACAAAAGAAATGAAGAATAGATCATTCTGATCCAGCAGTCAACTTAGAAAAAGAGCTAGTCGACCGGCTTGGTAGGCCGGCCGCTCTAGAGAACAAAGAATTTAAGACGGTCAAGTTACGCAAAGAGCTAGTCGACCTCTAGAGAGCACTATGATTGAAGCCAGTCTAGCAAGAAAGCCAGTCGACTGGCGGTGCACTGAAAAAGTCCATAAAAAGCTCATTTTAGCTCATTTTGAGAAGATGAACTTTATTTTCTTAAATCCTAATAAACCCTAACCCTCTACCCACTTCACCAAACACCTAAAACCACTATTCCACACCAAACCAAGTAAGGATTGAAGCTTGTAACAAGAGATTGAAGGGTTTTGCTTTGGATTAAAGCAAGGGTTTGAAGGGGAGTTGCTTATTTCTTTTTCTTATTCTTGTAAATATGCTTTGTAATAGTTAGATCTAGGGTGTATTGATGTTGTATTTTAGATTAGGGCTTTGAATAAAGGATTTGCGTGTATCTTTAGCTCTTAATACATGTTTGTTTACATAAATATATGGCATGATTCAATATGTCTATGTATTGGAAATCAAACATGTCTATGTGTTTGTTAAAATGCCTAAGTGAACTTCATGTGCTATTTGTGCTTCAAATTCCTTTATCTACTTATATGGGTAATGTAATTATGCTTAATACATGGCTTTGCTTAGTAGAGTAGGCTTTGGCTTTAAACCCAGCCAATAAGTTACATGCTTTGCTTAGTCAAGTTTAGGTGCTAGTCCTTGGCTTTAAACCCAGCTAACCGGATAAGTTGACCTAGACTAGAGTATCCCTCACCCATATTAGTGTTGGTTAATCGAGGCTGAATGTCACGTAGTGTTTAGCTGCTAGTCTTTGGCTTTAAACCTAGCTAAGAGGATAAGTTTTAAGCACGGATTGCATAAGCTAGGAGGGGTATGCCCTTAGCTTTAAACCCAGCTAACGGGTTAAACCACTAGTATTGGTTAAGAGACCCCTCAATCAACACAACGGCAATAGAAGTCCCGAGCCTTAGATAGACCTAATTCGTTAATCTAGCCTGAGTCTAGTTGCAACACAATCGCCCTAGGTCTCATTTTTCTTTGTTAGATTTTCTTTCTTAGCTTGGTACCCTTTAGTTCCTCTATAGTTTAGGTCTTCTTTCTTTTCAAGCTCCCTTCTATCTTAAAGAGAGCACATAAATGCACGTAGCTAGTTTTAGGCACCTGAGTATTTAGAGACTGAATTAAGGTGGTCTCTTTGTGGAGACGATACCTGTACGCACGCACTATACTAGACACAATCTCTATGCTTGTGGGTGTAAAACTTGGTTGTATTTGTGCTTCATTTTCATATACCACCGAGAACACGATCAAAGGTCTAGTGTAAACCTTATTCCCTTCTCTGTCTATCAGTAGCTAGGCTTAGGCTAGTTGTGTCCCACGCACATTACAGTTTAGCTTACTGATAGGTCTGAGCATAGACCTAGGGGTGTACTAGAGGATGTTATGGTACAAGTAGGAGAGTTCATGTATCCCGTTGACTTCATAATTTTAGACATGG
Organism: Cordia subcordata; assembly: GCA_028554755.1. Lineage (NCBI taxonomy): Eukaryota > Viridiplantae > Streptophyta > Magnoliopsida > Boraginales > Cordiaceae > Cordia > Cordia subcordata. Next base: position 10,689,671 of record JAPTOF010000007.1, on the reverse strand, counting down.
ATTCTGGTCATAACTATAGGTACGCTACACCTGTCCTTTTAGGTTACCCCTTTCTTGCCTTAGCTGATGCAGTCATTCATTACAAGTCGGGGTTGTTAGAAATTAAGTTTGGGAATTTGAAGTCTACTATGAAGATTGCAGAGGCAGTAAATAGAGTTAGTATAGGTGGAAATGATGATAAGGAAGATTGCTTTATGATTCATTCGATAGACCCATGTGTTAAAGGCAATGTTGAGAAGACCATTACTGAGAATGGTGAATTGGAAAAGCTTAAGGGCATCTTACCTATCCTTGATCAAGAGACCTTCGTGCAGGGATACATAGCCCTAATTTCTAGGGATGATGATTCTAGGCTTAATGAGTCCTTTGAGGTTAATTCTTTCGATCTTCATATGAGAGGCATGGACCATTATGATTGCACACATAGGATTAATCTTGAAGGAGGAGATGAAAATAGAGGTTTTAAGGTGCATCTGATGAAATCTTGTATTGATGAATGTGGTTATGAGAAGATATCCCATAGCGATGAATTTATTGAAGCATTTAATGAGATATTAGCTAGAGTTGATTTGAAGACACCCATTGAGGAGAGCATCATGCCTATCCTTAATTCTGGGCCCGATAAGTCTACTGAAGTTGTAGGTTCCAATGTTGGAGCAAATGATCAATATATAAAGACTCTTAAAGATGAGATTGAGGAACAAGAGATCATGATATTGGGTCCTTGGGCATTTTTTATGAATCCTTATTGGAACCTTTTTCTAAACTCTCCACTAGGGAATTACTTGATAAGGTGAATCATTTCTTGGACAAACATGAGCCATCCCTTAGTCATAGTGAGCTTATGACCTTTACTTTTGATTCTTCCTTTTTTGGGCCCGTTCCTTTTTGCTCTCCCTTTGTTTCTATCTTATCCAATCCCATTTCATTTGATGATTCTTTCCTGCTTCCTCCCATTAAGTTTTTCCCAAGTGAACACATTTTTATGCCATCCCATTTGAAGCACATTTATGTAGGGCCTTTTCATACTTCCTCCATTTTTTTTACTTTAGATGTTTCATCAACCCATAGGCATGGGATATGGATAGCTCTTGATCATCAAAAGAAAGCAATAGGATGTTTAGTGGTGGAAACTGAGCTTGCTAGGATAAGATTGGAGAAGAATAAGGGGCATAGATCTTTAGATTTTTCCATGCCCTATGACACCTTGGAGTATTCTTCTTCTATACTTGACGTGTCAGGTTTCTTATTTGTCCCTTTTTCATGTGTTCTTGAAAAGGATTGTGATATGCATAATTTGATCGATTTTATACCACATGATTCTTTTTCTTCTGAGTTGCGCCTTAACAAGTTTGTATGTCGATCTGTGCTCAAGGACTACAAGTATCATTGGCCCTAACATTAATGCCTCAATGGAGGCAATAAATACAGCACTACTAGGAGGTACTCTAGATGTTTAGAGATGAATAGATGATCGCTTGGCTGGCGGCGTTATGATTAGTGCTACTAGGAGCCAACCTAGATTAATTTTGGTTATTTCAATCCTTGTTTTCTTTATTCTTTTATTTCTTTTCTTTTTAGATTTTCCAAGCATTGATCACCCACACAAGTGTTAAGTCCTGATCCTTTTTCCCATAAGATAAACCTTGTTTTATTATTTGCACATGCCAAAGCAAGCTTACATGGCAATGTTACTAACCTTGTTCTTTGCGAGTGTTTGTGATTTGTGGAAAAGCAGGGTTAGTAGTTGATTTATGCATCATTGGCTTGGAAAGCTTCAAAAATGCAAAGTTGTATCTATCCTTTCTCTATTTGTTCCCTACCTATCTACCCTTCCTTACCACCCATACTTGCTTTATATTGCTTATTTGCTTATTGCATGCCATTGTTCTATTTGCTTGAGGACAAGAAAAGTTTAGGTTTAGGGTTGTGGGAGTTTGGTTTATTGTTATATGTCTTGATCGTGGTAGATTGTATAATGTGCTTAAAATGGTGAAAATTTTTTGATTTTTGTGTATATTGAGTTGCTTATTTTTTGGTTGATCACTGTGTTAGCTATTATTATTGACTCAATTGATTAGTTAATATAAGTTGCATTGTGGGGAATGAATAGAGTGGATTAAAAATCGGATGTTGAAGAGGATGCCCTAGAAGTTGTGAGGAGTGAGGACCTTTAAGAATGACCCTTATAGCCACCCCATAGCTTGGTAGGAATAAGTGTTGAAAAAGGGTTGTTGATATGAGTGCCCTTCCTTGATTGGTTCGTTTTGATGTGCCAAAGCCTTTCTTTTTCTTTTCTTTTTGTGTGAATACAATGCAAAGCATGAAAAATTCAAAAAAATTTGAAAAAGGCAAAAAGGTGCAAAAATATCAAAAAAAAAAAGAAATGTGAAAAAGAGAAAAAGCCACAAGCACTAAAAAGTTTTGTGAATAAGTGAATAAATGACACAATGCCAGCTTAGCACAAGCTATCTTTTACGTAGATTTGTGAATAAGGCTTTTATAAGCCATTGTTTATGTATGTTCTCTCTCTTCTTGTCTTTGACGCTTTTTGCATGTTGGGAAGGCCATATTAGTTGAGGGGGCACGAAATCTCAACATCCTTAATGCATGCGTGAGAATCCTAAGCTTATGGTGGTTTGGTTATCGGGAACTTCCCACAAGGTTCCAAGCCCTTTATGAGTAGAGGGAGGATCTGAAAAGACTTCAGGATCTCTCCACAATAAGAATACCTCATTCGTGCTTCTTAGGCTAACCATGATAGCGAGTCAATTCCTTAGGCAATCCTTTGTATCGACTTGAGAAGTAAACTTAGGATTGGGCTTGATTGGGGACAAGCAAGGAGAAGGTTTGGGGGTGTTGATGTGTTTTTTTTTATGTGTTTATGTATTGCATGTATATATTTGTTTTAAGGTGTTTTCAACTTCATTTAATGTATTAGTATAGCATTTAGGTCATAATTGTTCATATTAGGATTTACATGTTCATAGTTAAAGTTAAGACTTAAATGTATCTTGTGGAGATTCAAGCTTGATGATGATATATCTTATGGAGAAGAAGTGTGTAGTATGTCCACTTCCCTTATCGCTTCTACTTCTCCAAATGTTGTTCCTACTCCTTATCCCATTCCATTAAGTCTCTCCCTTTGGAGCTCACATTTGTGCCTCTATGCACAGAACACTTTCATCTAAGGTTAGATAACACTTATCCCATGTTGCATGCATTAGACCTATCTTTGGCCCAAAAGAAGGGTGTCTTCCTAGCCCTTGCTTATGAGGAAAAGGCCATAGGGTTGTTAGTTAAAGAGCAAACAGGGCACGATCTTTCATGCTTATGCATGCCCACTTATACATTTGTGCACAAGTTTTATTTGAAGGTTTGCTGTGGAATATAAAAAAGGATGCATTGTTCATTCATTGCCCCATATTATGTTGAATGACCCTTTTCCTTCTACTGTTTATGCCTGGTTGAATATCTATAAATTTGTGTCGTGCAATTTAAGCATGGCATACTCTAACTTTGGCACCTGGCTAGAAATGTTAAATCGAACACGTCTTGGAGGCACCTGATCTGTTTGTTTTGTGTGTTTATGTATTTTATGTATATACCTTTTTTTAGGTGTTTTGAGCTTCATTTAATGTATTAGTATAGCATTTAGGTCGTAATTATGCATATTAGGCTTTACATATTCATATTTAAAGTTAGGACTTAAATGCTATGCTAATTACGCGTTTGTTGCTCGTTTAAAGTGTGATTTGGGAAGATAATTGGAGCTTAATTGAGGGTTCTTGAAGTGTGGAACAAAGCCAAGGGTGTTTTGGACGTAAAGGAATGAAGAAAAGTGTATTTGAAAGTAGCTGGGCGAAGGAAGGAGCGACCGAGGCAAAACCGAGCATAACGTGAGCCAAATTCGGAGCTTGCAAACTAAGAAGGACATGGAAAAATTTTGGACATGTTTTAGGGTGAAAAATATGGCTTAGAGGATCCCCCATGGTGATACAAAGCCATAGAAAAAAACAGTGCACAAATTGGAGCCAAAATGAGCAAGATATGAACATTTTACTATCATGACCGGTTGAATTTCTATAAAGGCCTGTTTACCTAGCTAGTCGACCACCCAGATCATAATCTAGGCCAATTTTGGTCGGATGACTTAGCCCCAAAGCCGATCGACCAGTTGGCCCCTCTGCTGGACGCGTTGACAGCTCTATTTCAGCCACTATTCAACCATTTTTTAAGAAGAACATCAACCCAATCAAATACCCATTTCCCTAAACCCAAAATCCACCTAAAACCACCTCTCACACATTAAACCATAGGCAAATACACGTAGATCCAAGCTTGTAATTAGGGTTTTAACTCTTGTAATTGCAAGATCAAGACAAGGATTTCAAGAGCAAAGCTAAGCATGAAAGGGAGTTTCATCTTTCTCTTTTTGTACTTAGTTTTCTCTATGTCAGAGCAGATCTTTTATGGGTGATTGAAGCTTGTATTATGGGTTGATTGAGTACTACTTTGCTATGAGATTTTGATGGTTTAATATATATGTTTACTTTGATGCTTCAATGGCTACTTACATATACATCTATGTGTTTGTTGATATGCCTAAGTGAAAGATCATATATATTTAAAGGCTTAATTTCTATTTAATACTTCTAAATCATTGTATGAACATGTCTAGGTGTTTATGTAGTGATTCCATGAAGTAGGTCTTATAGCTATGCATGTCTATGTATGTTTTTATATACCTTAATAGCAGTTTTAGCTTCTACAACATATATGTTGGATTTTAATGCATAAATTGGTATGACCTAAATATGTCTAAGTGTTTAAGGCTAGAATATGCTTTATATTCATTTGTATCATGATCGAGAACATGTATGATGTGCTTTATTGCCAAATCCCGCTCGCGTGATGCTATGATTGGTGGTTCTTCAATAGTAATTAGGCCTAGTTTAGTCTCTTTTGGCTTTAAACCCAGCTAATAGGTGTCGGGCAAGCTTAATTGACCTTACGAAGCCTAGTTCTTGGTTTTAAACCCAGCCAATGAGTTAGAACCTATGGTAAGACCAATTGCCATCACCTAGGAATATAATTAGCTAAATTGTGCCCTAGTTTCTAAAGACCACACTATGCCTCTTGGTTGCTTGTACCAAGGGATAGACCGGCACTAAGTCTAAGGATTATAGGAGAGGTTGATTAGATTCCTAGATTAGAGCACCTCTTCTTAAAGCAAAACCATCAAAGTTAATCCAATAGCAAAGATAGTACCCAAATCACCCATAGTTAAGCGGATTTCACCCATTGCATCATTGTTTGTATAAATTCCCTTTTACTAGCATGTCCTCTGTCGTATTTATTTTCTTTAGTTTGTTTAGATTAGTTTAATTTACTTTGAGCTCCCTTCATATGTAAAATGACCAAATGAATTCTTAGTTTAGCTTGTTTTCTTTCTAGTTTTCTAGGACACATGTTTAACTTTTATTCCCTATTTCCTGCCTCCCTAAGAGGTTGACCCTGCTTTTGCACATTAGACTTAATGACCTATGCACTTACAGGATTTAAATTAATGCTTAGGGCTTAATTAGCAAGGAGCATCAGCATCCTAGACATGTTTATATTTCATTTGCTTTCCTTGCTTTTCCTTTTATTTTATTTGCTTTTAGTATTATTGTTCTTTGATTTTCATTTGCTTTTTGTTTGTTTTTTTCCTTTTCAACCTCCCAAGTGTTGATTCTTACTTCTATCATTTCCCTATTCTTTATACACCTTGTCTATTATTAAATGATGCCAATGCAAGCTCATATGGCAATGCTACTAATCGTATACTTTGAGTGTTTATGATACGTTAAGAGACAGGGATTAGTAGTTGATGTTGCTATTTGAGAGCACAAGCCTAAATAGCCCACAAGCACATGTGACTTGTGTAGTACAGTGTATGCGAGTACGGGGTCGAATCCACGGGGATGCTTAACATGTACGGTGTCCTAAGCTAAGTGCATCCTAAAAGCTACGTGTTGAGGTCCTAACTACAATGTTTTTAGGGTTTTTGGTTTAAAGGGAGCTTGGGAAAAGTAAACCTAATCTAGAACAAGGAAATAAAAAGGCAGTGTGCGTGTGTGATGGGGGAACCAAGCAATCTAAAGGGAAGCTAACAAGTGAAAATGGGGAATAGGGTGATTACTACTTCTTATTAGGGTTGCTTGATAGATTAAACTGGGTTGCTCTCGTCTAGTCTCGTAATTAACCTCCTAATTATATCCTCAGACTCAGTACAAATTCGTTTCTAAGTGTCGACCCCTAGAGCCACGGCGTATGGTCATTATGACTTAGGGCCATAGGGCTAGCTAGTTAGGATTCTAGGTGACTTAGATCGATCAAACCCTAGCGTTTAAACTGTTGGCCAGATTTAAAGCTAAGACCTAGTTCATCTAAGATAGACTAACCTACCATGAAACCCATTAGCTAGATTTAAATCTAAGGGAGACTCAACCTAGGCTAGCCATTAGTTATACACCATCGATTATTATCACAATAGTGGGTATTAATGTTTAAGAGCAAAGCAAACATGTCTAGGGCATGGCGTTCGAGAATATTCCCAGTATTATACTACTAAGAACATAGACATACTTAGATTACACTAATTTAAGCAATGGCACCCAACATGTAAGCAATAGAAGCTACTTATGCTATTAAGTATGCTAACATAGATGATGTGTTGTGTTTTTGTGTGTGTTTGCATTGTCATTTACCTATATTTTAGAGGTGTTGAGTGCTCATAATGATGCATTAGTGCAGTGTTTTTTATAAGAAAAGGCTTAAGCGTAAACAAATGTACATATCGAGTTTAAGAGAAAAATTGCTACACTAATTGCTTGTTTTAAATGATTTAGGTAAACTTTGGGTTAAGATCGAGATTGGACGATGAAAGGTGATAAAAATGGGAAATGCACGGGTCTAAGAGAGAAGACCAGAGGCTGAAAAGACAAAGAATAGAGGAAGAAAAGCAGCCGGACGACTAAGGAAAAAGAGCCAGTCAACCGACTAGGTCGACCGGCCATTCCAGAGAGGTGCCAAAAATAGTCGGACGACCACCCCTCCAAAGCCGGTCGACCGACCAGTCCAGAGAGCATCATCAAAAAGCCGATCAAGCTAGGTCCACAGTCGACCGGCAATGTGCTAAGAACATATAAATAGGGCTCGATTCTACCGAAAAGAAAGAGGACTTTTTGGCAGATTAACACACACTTCACACCTAAAATTCTCACACACTTAACCCTAGATTCCACCCACTTCACACACACTTTTCACACATTTCTCACTAAGAACCAAGTTTGATTTGGAGGGTTCAAATATTTAGAATCAAGTTTGCTCAAAAGCTTTGTACAAAATTAGCTAGGATTAAAGGGAAGCTTCATTATCTCTCTTTCATTCTATTTCCTATTATGATTGAGTAGACTTGTATAGGGTGATTTAACTTATGTACTGGGTTAACTATATACTCTCATGATATGGGATATGATGGCTGAGTATATATACATGTTTCGAATTTTCTTGTTCAAATAGGTATTTTCTCATTCATGTCTAAGTGTTTGATAAAATGCCAAGATGAGTAACATGTGTATAAATTGAAGTTTGTTTATTACTAAATGCATCTAATCTATGTTATAATCATGTCTATGTGTTTATATGTGGATGCTATGAAGTGGGTAATGCTTTTATTCATGTCTATATGTATATTTGCATGCCTAGTAATGAGCATAACTTCAATAATGCATACGTGTTGGTTGTTAATTATTTCTAATGGTTTGAACTAAACATGACGATGTTTGGTAGTTGAATAGGTTCCATTATTCACGAGCACCTTGGCCTTGAACATGTATGAACGCACTAGCAAGTCAAATCCTGCTGTAGTGACCTTAGAATGACGAAGTGTAATTTAGGGCTAGTCTAGACCGAATCTCCTTTGGCTTTAAATCCAGCCAATAGGTTTCCGGATAGGTTTAGTCAACCTTAGCAACCCTAGGTCTTGGCTTTAAATCTAGCCAAAGTTTTAGGTACTAAGGTAGGTTCATTTTAAGTCACATAGGAAGTTAGTTAATCACTCTTGAGGCCCTAGGTCATAAGGACCACGCCGTAGCTCTAGGAGGCGCCACCTAGTGACGGACCCACACCGAGTCCTAGGGGGAAATTAGGACACTAACTAGCAACCTAGTTAAGAGCACTCATGATAGTTAGCCATCATCCCTCAATCCCTTAGCATTTGAGTATAGAATTACCCATTCATAAGTCGAAATCACCCTAATCCCTTCTCAATTGTTAGTTCCCTCTTGACCAACTTGTGTTCCTATTTTTCATATTCATAGTTTAGTTTTATTTCCTTTACCTAGAGCTCCCGATAATCCAAAACCCCAAAAATATGTCTAGTTTAGATCTTTCTTTTTGATACTTTCTAGAGCACCAAGCATAGAATTCACCCACATTATTCACGCCTCCCTGTGGCTCGACACCCGCACTTGTACACACTATATTGCACGATCCGTACGCTTGCGGGTCTTTTAGAGCTTGCACTCGAAAGACGCACCAACAGACATAGACATGTATATAGTCATACCCACTTCCTGTAATCACCAGACTAGCACAAAGACATGCTAGCATAATGATTTAGAAATGGTTAATAGGACAATAGACTTCAATATATATATATATATGCTACATGATTGAGGCATTTCAACAAACACATAGACATGTGTGTCGACTGGTCTTCACAGTAAAATGTCTATATCTTGCTCATTTTGGCTCCGATTCGCGCACAATTTTTTTCTATGGCTTCATATCACCTTGAGGGATCTCTCAAGACATCTTTTGCACCCTAAAATATGTCCAAATTTGTCCATGTCCTTTCTCGGTTGCAAGCTCCCAATTTGGCTCACGTTGTGCTCGGTTTCGCCTCGATCGCTCCTTCCTTTGCCTGGCCACTTCCAAATGCACTTTTCTACATTCCTTTATGTCCAAAACACCTTTGGCCTTGTTCCACACTCCAAGCACCCTCAATTAAGCTCCAATTGTCTTCCTAAATCATACCTAAAACAAGCAATAAACGTGTATTATTGTAGCATTTAAGTCTTAACTTCAACTATGAACATGTAAACCTTAATATCCACAATTATGACCTAAATGCTATACTAATACATTAATTGAAGCCCAAAACACCTTAAAACAACTATATACATGCAATAGATAAACACAAAACAAACACATCAACACCTCCAAACCTTCTCCTTGCTTGTCTCTAAGCAAGCCCAATTTTCTAAGTTTACCTCTAAAGTCAATGCAAAGGGTAGCCTAAGGAATTGACTCGCTATCACAGTTAGCCTAAGAAGCATGAAGGGGGCATTCCTATTGTGGAGAGATCCTCAAGTCTCTTCAGATCCTCCCTCTACTTATAAAGGGCCTCGAACCTTGTAGAAAGTTCTCGAGTAGCTAAACCATCACGAGCCTAGGATTCTAGCGCACACACTTGGGATGTTGAGATTTTGTGCCTGTTCAACTAACATGGCCTCCCTAACATGCACAAAGCCTTAAAGTTAAGAAGAGAGAGAATATACAAACACAATGGCTTAAAACAAGCCTTATTCACATATCTACATAGAGGATAACTTGTGCTAAGTTGACATTGTGTCACTTATGCACTTATTGACAAAAATTTTTTGTGCCTTTGGCTTTTTCTATTTTTCACATTTTTCGATATTTTTACACCTTTTTGCCTTATTCAATTTTTTTAGATTTTTCATGCTTTGTATTGTATTCACACAAAAAGAAAAGAAAAAGAAAGGATTTAGCACATCAAAAAGAACCAATCAAGGAAGGGCACTCATATCAACAACTCTTTTTTAACACTTTTTCCTACTAAGCTATGGGGTGGCTACAAGGGTCATTCTTGAAGGTCTTCACTCCCCACAACTTTCAAGGGCATCCCCTCCAAGACCCAATTTTCAATCCACTCCATTCACTTTCCCATAATGCAACTCATATTCACCAATCAATTAAATCATTCACAAAAGCCAATACTCCGGTCAACCAAGAAACAAACGACTCAACATGCATCAAAATCGAAAAATTTTTACTATTTTAAGCACATAATGCAATCTATCCTAAGTAAGATATATAACAATAAAACCAAACTCTCACATCCCTAAACCTAAACTTTGCTTGTTCTCAAGAAAATAGAATAATACTACTCAATGAGCAAATCGGCAACAGAAAGCAAGTAAGGGTAATGGGGATCGGGTAGATACACGGGGACAAGTGGGGAAAGGATAGATACAACCTTATGTTCCTTTGAAGCTCTTCGATGCCAATTGATAATGATTCAACTACTAATCCCTATCTCTTAACAAGTCGTAAACACTCAAAGTACACAATTAGTAGTATTTCCATTCGATCTCACACTGGCATCATCAAATTATGAACAAGGTGTATAAAGAATGGGAAATGATAGAAGTGAGGATCAATAATTGGAAGGGTGAAAAAGAAAAACAAAGAGCAATTGAAAATCAAAGAACAATAATACTAAAAGAAAATAAAAGAAAAGTAAAAGCAAGGAAAGCAAATGATATATAAACATGTCTAGGGTGCCTCCTATCAGCGATGGATTTAACGCCTCCAGCCGGGAGCTAATGTTAGGGCAATCCATGCTTAAAATTAAGAGGCACAAATTGCCGGATATTCAACCACGTACAGATAGTAGAAGGAAAAGGGTCATGCACTATATGATGGGGTAATGAATACACAATACACCCCTTTTCAAGATTCCACCCCAAAACATCAAATGAAAATATGTGCACAAGTGTGAAAAGTGTCATGCATAAACATGAAAGATCATGCCCCACTTGCTCTCTAACTAACTACCCCATGGCCTTCTTTTCATAATCAGGGGCTAGGAACACACCCTCCCCATGGGTCAAAGATAAATCAAATGCATGCAACATGGGAAATGTGCTTTCTAACCTTAGATGAAAATGTTCTATGCATAAAGGCGCGAATGTGAGCTTCAAAAAAGGAGACTCAACAGAATGGGAAAGGAGGGTTGGAATGACTCTCGAAGAAGGAAAGGCAAGGGCAAGGGATGATGAAGTACTACACTCTTCCTTTCCACAAGATATAATATGTTCAAGCCTAGGTCGCTTTAACTTCTCGTGACGGGTGGATTCGATCCTTATGGTCTTTATTTCCATCAATGAATCATCAAACATCCAAAAAGACCCATAGATCATTCTTCCAAGCACACCAATTTCTTTTTTATATGTCTTCTTAGAGTTTCTATTCTTCTCAACACCATGGTTCTCAACTCCAAGAGACTTATCATCTAAAACCTTCGAAATTGATATCTTGTTTTCCCCAATGGATGACTTTAAACCTTCACCAGCTAAAGTCTTTTTAAATTCAACAATACATTCATAACTAGCTGATGTCATCTCACCATCATGTTTTTCATACGGGATAGACACACATGAAGAGGACAATAGGGACTCAAAGGATTTCAAGTTATGGATGCATGAATGCTCAAGGGAGGTGTATACCCAAGACTCCCTAAATGTAGACTCGAAATGCAAATGAAGGCTATGATCAAGACATTCAACCTTCAAGTGTGTGAAATGTGTGGGATGAGGAGAAAGAAAAGACTCACGTGACTCAATGGAAGGTGATGTGTTTGTTTTGTGTGTTTATATTTTGCAATTATATACTTGTTTTGAGGTGTTTTGAGCTTCATTTGATGTATTAGTTTAACATTTAGGTCATACATATGCATATTAGAGTTTACATGTTCATAGTTGAAGTTAAGACCTAAATGCTACACTAATGCGCATTTATTACTTGTTTTAGGTGTGATTTGGAGAGATAATTAGAGCTTAATTGAGGGTACTTGGTGTGTGGAACTAAGCCAAGGGTGTTTTAGACATAAAGGAATAAAGAAAAGTGTACTTGGAAGTGGTCGGGTGAAAGAAGGAGCGACCAAGGCGAAACCGAGCGCAATGTAAGCCAAATTCAGAGCTTGAAGCCTAAAAAGGACATGGAAAATTTTGGACATGTTTTAGGGTGCAAAATATGGCTTGGGAGATCCCCCACAATGATACAAAGCCATGAAAAAAAACGGTGCGCGAATCAGAGCCAAAATGAAAAAGATATGGACATTTTACTAACAAGACCGGTCGACCGGCTGGATCAGAATCTGGGCCAATTTTAGCCGGACGACTTAGACCCAAAGCCGGACGACTGGTTGGGCCCCCGGCTGGACGCACTAAAAGCTCTATTTAAGCCACTTTTCAGCCCTTTTTGAAGGAAGAGAACACCCACAATCAAACACTCATTTTCCCTAAACCCAAAATCCACTTAAAACCACCTCTCACACACTAAATCACACATAAATACACCTAGATCCAAGCTTGTAATTAGGGTTTTAACATTTGTAATTGCAAGATCAAGACAAGGATTTGAAGAGCAAAGCTAAGCATGAAAAGGAGGTTCATCTTTCTCCTTTTGTACTTAGTTTTCTCTATATTAGAATAGATCTTTTATAGGTGATTGAGGCTTGTATTATGGATTGATTGAGTATTACTTTGCTATGAGATTTTGATGGTTTAATATATATGTTTGCTTTTAATGCTTCAATGGCTACTTACATACATGTCTATGTGTTTGTTGATATGCCTAGATGAAAGAACATATATATTTAGAGGCTTGATTGCTATTTAACACTTTTAAATCATTATATGAGCATGTCTAGGTGTTTATGAAGTGATCCCATGAAGTGGGTCTTGTAGCTATACATGTCTATGTGTGTTTTTACATACCTTAATATCAATTTTAGTTTCTATAACATACATGTTGGATTCTAATGCGTAAATTGGTATGACCTAAATATGTCTAAGTATTTAGGACTAGAATATACTTTATATTCATTTGTACCATGCTCGAGAACATGTATGATGTGCTTCATTGTTAAATCCTGCTTGCGTGATGCTATGATTGGTGGTGCTTCACTAGTAATTAGGCCTAGTTTAGTCTCCTTTGGCTTTAAACCCAGCCAATAGGTGTCGAGCTAGTTTAATTGACCTTAGCAAGCCTAGTTCTTGGCTTTAAACCCAGCCAATGAGTTAGAACCTAGGGTAAGACCAATTATTATCACCTAGGAACGTAATTAGCTAATCCGAGCCCTAGTTCAAAAGGACCACGCTATACTTCTAGGTAGCTAGCACCTAGGGATAGACCCGCACCGAGTCTAGGGATTGTAGGAAAGGTTGGTTAGATTCCTAGCTTAGAGCACCCTTCTTAGGGAAAACCATCAAAGGTAGTCCTATAGCAAAGTTAGTACCCAAAGCACCCATAGTTAAGCGAATTTCACCCATTGTCCTATTTCTTGTGTTAATTCCCTTTTTACTTGCTTGTTTTCTCTTACCTTTATTTTATTTAGTTTGTTTAAAATAGTTTAACATACTTTGAGCTCCCTTCATATCTAAAATGACCAAAATGAATTCTTAGTTTTGCTTATCTTCTTTCTAGTTTTCTAGGACACACATTTAGCTTTCATTCCCCATTTCCTGCCTCCCTGAGGGATCGATCTTGCTTTTGCACATTAGACTACACGACCTATGCACTTGCAGGCTTTTAATTAAGGCTTAGTGCTTAATTAGCAAGAAGCATCAAGTTTTTGGCGCCATTGTCGGGGAGGCACGGTGGTTTGTTTGCTTTATTTGTGTCCTTTAGCTAGTTACTTTTTTTGTTTTGCTTCTTTTGCTTAGTTTGCTTAGTAGTTGTTATCTTGAATTTACCTTTGTTTCCTAGTTTACTTGCTCATTGTTTTTGCTTATTTTGAGTAGTTTACTTTCTTGTTTTAGTAATTTAGGATTGTGTTTTGTTTGTTGTAGTTTTAGGATGTGTGAAGTTTCGGGGGTTGCAAGAAGTGGAAGGAGATTAGGTTTAGCTTTGTATGCTTGGTAGGTGTTCTCTTCGAAATCCTCTAGTTCCTTTACATCTTGAGCCTAAGAGAATTGTTCGTCACTTTAGGAATTTAGGAGATCTTTTAGGAGAAATGGCCGATCCTTTTAATCCTCCTCCATTTCCCTTTATGCATCCCATTCTTCTGCACAAACACCCATGTGCACAAGAGCCCCTTAGGCCAGACCCACCCATAGATGATGAGGCTACGCTTAGGCAATTCTTCCTCCCCAATACCTTTGAGCCTAACTTGGCTATCCATATTCCGAGGTTGGGGAAAGCTAATTTTGAGATTAAGCATAGTCCTTTTATGGAAGGAGCAATGAGAGCTCCTTGGACCACATCAGAGATTTTGTAGAGATAAGTTCCACTCTTCACTTTCCCAACATGTCTCAAGAAGCCATTCGCCTTAAGTTGTTCCCGTTTTCCCTTAAGGACAAGGCTAGGTCATGGTATCATTCATTACCTAACGGTTGCATTACATCTTGGAATGAGCTTCAATCTAGGTTTTATCAAAAGTTCTTTCCCATAGCTAAGACCGCCGACCTTAAGGCTTCCATTATGACCTTCTCCCAATATGACTTAGAGACTTTCCATGAGGCTTGGGAGAGGTTTAATGAACTTCTTAGGCAATGTCCACATCACGGGTATAGCATTCATGACCATCTTCAATATTTCTTTAGAGGATTGAATGAGCAAAATAGAATGATGGTGAATGCCGCATCCGGCGGTGGATTCTATAATTTGAGACCAAGTGAGGCATGGGATATAATGGATTTATTGGCCGAGAACTCTTTTCAAAACACTGCTATGGATAGGTCTAATTGAGGAACTAATGGAAAGAGTGTTCATGAGGTAGGGATTTCTTCCGATTTGCCCGCCGAGGTTAGAGCATTGACGCGTAAGCTAGATCAATTCATCACAATGAGCCTCTCTTCACAAGGTCATAGGACTAGTCCCATAGGTTCATCCTCCATCCCATCTGTGGTTGAAGTATGTGCATTATGTTCTGAGTCTTCTCATGAGACCATAGCTTGCCCCCTAGAACCGCAGTTTCCCGAGTTTATTCAGGAGCAAGTCTATGCCACACAGGGGTACTCACGAGAGTACAATCCTTACTCGAACACATATAACCTGGGTTGGAGGGACAACCTAAAATCTTCATGGCATCAGGGTCAGTTTGAGTCTTCCCATCCCCAGTCCCGGGCCCTATTCCAGCAGAGACCTCGTCTTGCTAAACCTCCAGGGTTTTATAATGAGAACCAGGCTAGACTTCTTAGTGTTCTTCAGCCTCAGGCACTCCCTATACCGCCCATCCCAGCCCTTCCCGCACAGTCTACACCCATTTCACAATCATTTCACGATGAGAGGGTAGACCTTTTGATGCAGATTATTCAACAAAATCAACAACAAATGGCTAGGATGGAGGCACAATTAGGGCAACTTGCTAGCCAAATGAGCACTAGAGACCTTGGGAAATTGCCTTCCCAGCCAAAGGTTAACCCTAGAGAGCAGTCCTGTTCCTCCTCTGACCCCACTTATCCCCATCTAGCCCAGGCTAAGGCTGTCACCACTCTTAGGAGCGGTAGGATAGTGGACAATAAGATAGGAGTTGAATATGTAGAGCCAGCACCTAGTGGTCCTTTTGAGTCTAGAGAGCTTAGCCATAGCCCTGTTGAGAGAGATCATAGAGAGAGTTTTGCTGAGAGAGTTGAGCCCATTAGAGAGCATGGAGAGAGTACTTCCCGCCCACATCGGGAGGGAAAAGAGCCTATTATTGATTCCAATGAGTCTAAGGGTATTGAGCCTAGAGTTCCTTATCCTTCTGCCTTAGCGAAGTCTTCACCTAATGAGGATACTGGGTTTCTCAGAGTCTTAAAGCATCTCAAAGACCTAAAGGTCAATCTTCCTTTGATAGATGCAGTTCGTTCTATTCCCTCCTACTCTAAGTTTTTCAAAGACCTCTGTGCAAGGAAGCGTAGGACATCAACTATGCCGAAGAAGGTGAAGCTCACTGAGAAGGTGAGTAGCATTTGTACTTCAGGCCTTCCGGCCAAGTTGAGTGACCTCAGAGCTTTCACTATTCCTTGTTAGATTCGAGAGACCCAGATTAATCACGTCTTGCTAGACTTAGGGTCCAATGTGAACCTCATTCCCTACTCAGTCTACCAGCAGCTAGGTATAGGAGACTTGTCCCCCACGCATGTTACCCTTCAGCTAGCTGATCGATCTGAGAGGAGACCTAGGGGAGTAGTAGAAGACGTGCTAGTTCAGGTAGGAGAGTTTGTGTACCCCATAGATTTCATAGTACTTGATATAAATGTGGGTCATGACTCTAGGCATTCCACTCCTGCTCTCTTAGGTCGCCCTTTCCTTGCTACTGCAGATGCTATCATTCATTGTAGGTCGGGGCTGTTAGAAATGAAATTTGGGAATTTGAGGTCTTCCATGAAAGTGGCAGAGGCAGTGAACAAGGTTAGTATAGGTGGAGAAAATAATGAGGAAGATTGCTTTATGGTCAAGGTGATAGACCCATTTGTTGAGGGCAATGTTAAGGAGTCCATGATCGAGAATGATGAATTGAGAAAGCTTAAGGGCATCTTACCTAACCTTGATCGAGAGACCTTTGTGCAGGAAAGTGTAACCCCTATTTCCAGGGATGATGATTCTAGGCTTAATAACTCCTTTGAGGTTAATTCTTTCAATCTTGATATAAGAGGCATAGACCATTATGATTACACACATAGTATTAATCTTGAAGGAGGAGATGAAAATAGAGGTTTTAAGGTGCATGTGATGGAATCTTGTATTAATGAATGTAGTTGTGTGAAGAAATCCGCTAGCGATGAATTTATTGAAGCATTTGACAAGATATTAGCTAGATTGGATTTAGAGACACCCATTGAGGAGAGCATCATGCCTATCTTTGATTCTAGGCCCGATGGGTCCATTGGAGTTGTAGATTTCGATGTTGGAGTAAACGATAAATACATGAAGACCCTTAAAGAGGAGATTGAGGAACTAGAGATCATGATATATGGGTCCTTAGGTGTTTTTGATAAATCCTTATTGGAACCTTCTTCTAAACTCTCTACTAGGGAATTACTTGATAAGGTGAACCGTTTCTTGGATAAACACGAGTCGGCCCTTAGTGAGAGAGAACGTATGACCTCTACATTTGATTCTTTCTCTTCCGGGCCTATTCCTTTTTTCTCTTCCTTTGATTTCATCTCATCCAATCCCATTTCATTTGATGATTCTTTCCTCCTCCCTCCCATTAAGTCTTTCCCTAGTGAGCACATTTTTATGCCATCCCATTTGAAGCACATTCATGCAGGGCTTGTTCATACTCCCCCCATTCTTTATGTTTTACATGCTTCATCAACTCATGGGCACGGGGTGTTGGAAGCCCTTGATCATCAAAAGAAAGCAATAGGATGGTTAATGGTGGAAACCGAGCTTGCTAGGATAGGATTGGAGAAGAACAAGGGACTTAGATCTTTAGATTTTTCCATGCCCTATGATACCTTGGAGCATTCTTCTTCTATATTTGATGTGTCGGGTTTCTTTTTTATCCCTTTTTCATGTTTGCTTAAAAAGGATTATGATGTGCATGATTTAATTAATCTAATACCACATGATCCTTTTTCTTCTGAGATGTGTCTTGACAGGTTTGCATGCTGATCTGTGCTCAAGGACTACAAGCATCATTGGCCCTAACATTACCGCCTGGCTGGAGGCGTTAAATCCAGCGCTACTAGGAGGCACCCTAGATATTTAGTGATGAGTTGATGATTGCCTGGCTAACGGCATTATGGTTAGAGCTAATAGCAGGCAACCTAGGTTAAATTTTTGCAATTTTGCACTTGTTCATTTTCCTTTCTTCTATTTTCTTTCTCTTTCTTACACCCAAACCAAAGTGTTGAACCCTGATCCTTTGTCCCATAAGGCACACCTTTGCTCATTATTGCACATGCCACTGCAAGCATGCATAGGCAATGCTACTAATCTTGTTTTCTTTATGACTGCTTGTGAATTATAAGTCACAGGGTTAGTAGTATGGTGATTTATCATTGGCATGGAAAGCTTTGAAGAAAATGCAAGGTTGTAACTATCCTTTCTCCACTTGTTCCCCATGTTTTTACCCCATCCCCGCCACCCTTACTTGTTTTGTAATGCAAATTTGCTTGTTTATGTGTTTTGATCTATTTGCTTGAGGACAAGCAAATTTTAGGTTTGGGGGTGTGGGAGTTTGGTTTTCTTGTTATATATCTTGCTTAGGGTAGATTGCATTATGTGCTTAAAAATGGTGAAAATTTTTCAATTTTGATGCATGTAGAGTCATTTATTTCTTTGTTGATCATTGTGTTGGCTTTTGTGATTGACTCTATTGATTTATGAAGGTGAGAGCCATTGTGGGGAAATGAATAGAGTGGTTTGAAAACTAAGTCTTGGAAGGGATGCCCTTCAAAGTTGTGGGGAGTGAGAACCTTGAAAGAATAACCGTTGTAGCCACCCCATAGCTTGGTAGGAAAGAATGTTGGAAAAAAGTTATTGATGTGAGTGCCCCTTCCTTGATTGG
Organism: Cordia subcordata; assembly: GCA_028554755.1. NCBI lineage: Eukaryota > Viridiplantae > Streptophyta > Magnoliopsida > Boraginales > Cordiaceae > Cordia > Cordia subcordata. Next base: position 10,671,091 of record JAPTOF010000007.1, on the reverse strand, counting down.
TTTTTTTTAATGTGCCTAAGCCTTTCTTTTTCTTTCTTTTTGTGAATACAATACAAAGCATGAAAAATCCAAAAAAAAAAATTGAAAAAGGCAAAAAGGTGCAAATATATATATATATATATATATAATGAAATGAAGTGAAAAAGAGAAAAAAGCCAAAGGCACCAAAAAGTTAATGAATAAGTGCATAAGTGGCACAATGTCAACTTAGCACAAGTTATCATCTTTGTAGATACGTGAATAAGGCTTTTTATAAGCCATTGTGTTTGTATATTCTCTCTTCTTGTCTTTGAGGCTTGGTGCATGTTGAGAAGGCCATGTTAGTTGAGGGAGCACGAAATATCAGCATCTCGAGTGCGTGAGTTAGAATCCTAGGCTTATGGTGGCCTGGCTACTCGGGAAATTCCCACGAGGAACGAGACCCCTTATGAGTAGAGGGAGGATCCGAAGAGATTTGGAGATATCTCCACAATAGGAATGCCCCATTCATGCTTCTTAGACTAACCTTGATAGCGAGTCAATCCTTTAGGCAGTCCATTGTATCAACTATAGAAATAAATTTAAGATTGAGCTTGCTTGAAGACAAGCAAGGAGAAGGTTTGGGGGTATTGATGTGTTTGTTTTGTGTGTTTATATTTTGCAATTATATACTTGTCTTGAGGTGTTTTGAGCTTCATTTGATGTATTAGTTTAACATTTAGGTCATACTTATGCATATTAGAGTTTACATGTTCATAGTTGAAGTTAAGACTTAAATGCTACACTAATGCGCGTTTATTACTTGTTTTAGGTGTGATTTGGAGAGATAATTAGATCTTAATTGAGGGTACTTGGTGTGTGGAACTAAGCCAAGGGTGTTTTAGACATAAAGAAAAAAAGAAAAGTGCATTTGGAAGTGGCCGGGTGAAAGAAGGAGCGACCGAGGAGAAACCGAGCGCAACGTAAGCCAAATTCAGAGCTTGAAGCCTAAAAAGGACATGAAAAAATTTTGGACATGTTTTAGGGTACAAAATATGGCTTGGGAGATCCCCCACAACGATACGAAGCCATGAAAAAAAACGGTGCGCAAATTGGAGCCAAAATGAAGAAGATATGGACATTTTATTGACAAGACCGGTCGACCTCCTTTCAAGGCCGATCGACCGGCTGGATCAGAATCTGGGCCAATTTTAGCCGGACGACTTAGCCCCAAATCCGGACGACCGGTTGGGCCCCCGACTGGACGCACTAAAAGCTCTATTTAAGCCACTTTTCAACCCTTTTTGAAGGAAGAGAACACCCAAAATCAAACACTCATTTTCCCTAAACCCAAAATCCACTTAAAACCACCTCTCACACACTAAATCACACATAAATACACCTAGATCCAAGCTTGTAATTAGGGTTTTAACATTTGTAATTGCAAGATCAAGACAAGGATTTGAAGAGCAAAGCTAAGCATGAAAGGAAGGCTTATCTTTCTCCTATTATACTTAGTTTTCTCTGTATTAGAATAGATCTTTTATGGGTGATTGAGGCTTGTATTATGGGTTGATTGAGTATTACTTTGCTATGAGATTTTGATGGTTTAATATATATGTTTGCTTTTAATGCTTCAATGGCTACTTACATACATGTCTATGTGTTTGTTGATATGCCTAGGTGAAAGAACATATGTATTTAAAGGCTTGATTGCTATTTAACACTTTTAAATCATTATATGAGCATGTCTAGGTGTTTATGTAATGATCCCATGAAGTGGGTCTTGTAGCTATACATGTCTATGTGTGTTTTTACATACCTTAATATCAATTTTAGCTTCTATGACATACATGTTGGATTCTAATGCATAAATTGGTCTGACCTAAATATGTCTAAGTATTTAGGACTAGAATATGCTTTATATTCATTTGTACCATGCTCGAGAACATGTATGATGTGCTTCATTGTTAAATCCTGCTTGCGTGATGTTATGATTGGTGGTGCTTCACTAGTAATTAGGTCTAGTTTAGTCTCCTTTGGCTTTAAACCCAGCCAATAGGTTTCGAGCTAGCTTAATTGACCTTAGGAAGCCTAGTTCTTGGCTTTAAACCCAGCCAATGAGTTAGAACCTAGGGTAAGACCAATTATCATCACCTAGGAACGTAATTAGCTAATCCGTGCCCTAGTTCATAAGGACCACGCTATACTTCTAGGTGGCTAGCACATAGGGATAGACCCGCACCGAGTCTAGGGATTGTAGGAGAGGTTGGTTAGATTCCTAGCTTAGAGCACCCTTCTTAGGGAAAACCATCAAAGGTAGTCCTATAGCAAAGTTAGTACCCAAATCACCCATAGTTAACCGGATTTCACCCATTGTCCTATTTCTTGTGTTAATTCCCTTTTTACTTGCTTGTTTTCTCTTACCTTTATTTTATTTAGTTTGTTTAGAATAGTTTAATTTACTTTGAGCTCCCTTCACATCTAAAATGACCAAAATGAATTCTTAGTTTAGCTTGTCTTCTTTCTAGTTTTCTAGGACACACATTTAGCTTTCATTCCCCATTTCCTGCCTCCCTGAGGGATCGACCTTGCTTTTGCACATTAGACTACACGACCTGTGCACTTGCTGGCTTTTAATTAAGGCTTAGTGCTTAATTAGCAAGAAGCATCAGAAGGCATTGAAAGCTTAAGAGGATAAAGTTCTACTTCCTCTAAAACATACCCATAAAAATCGTCAAGAACCAAATTGTCACTAAGCTCGTCCTCGTCCTCACTACATGATGTTATCTCTCCATCAACCTCTCTTTCTAATTGTCTCTTCAATACATCATCTTTCTCACCCCTAGTCACCTCAACGTTAGGTCTCATCTCTATCTCGTCAACTTGTTCTAAAGGTATTTCGACATTCTCGCCTATGAGTTGGACACTCTCAACCATTCTCTTCAAGCACTCACCTAGAGATTTGGTGTCTCACTTCAAACTCTCTAGTTTCTCTTGATTAGATTGGAGAAGAGATTAGGATTGCTCAAGCATTTGATCTAATTGCTCTAAGAATGAAGACATAATAGAAGAGGGTTCAGCCAAGTGAAAATGGTAAATATCTTGATTGGGGTCACTATAAGCACAACTATTATAAAAGTCAAAGAAAGTTTGGTAGGAAATGACGGTGCAAGAGATGGACTTTCAAAGCAACGAGGTGGAAAATATGAAGAGTCATCTTGATCCCAATATGAAGATGTATGATGTCGCTCCTTAGAATCATAATAATAGGATGAAGATGCATGCATGGGCATATGATTACTGGGGGCAAAGGGCATAGCATACAATCGGGGATAAGGGTAGAAGGTAGGGCAAGTATTGGAATCATGAGCTCGGCTTCCACATAGATTGCAATAACAAGAATATGCATTCCTATAGTCATGATTTCTAAATGAAGATGCATGAGATGATGCATGACTATAGGGGTCATAATTAGCATTAGCCCTATGTGGGAAATTTTCATGGGGACAAAAAATAGTTGGATGCATAAAACTTTCACAAATGTGACATGCAATGGGAACACGTTCGGGTGGTAGGGAAAAGGATACAAGTGACCACCATGATGCATTAGGATCATTCATGATTAATTGACACAAGTGAACCTCTTCACAATGTGAAACAATTTTTTTTTTAAATTTTCTTTTATTAATCAAACAATAAAAACATGAAAAGAAAAGATAAAACAACACATAACAAACTAAGACACACAAAACTAAGAAACCAAACAACCATTGCCTCCCCAGCAATGGTGCGAAGAACTTGATGCCGCTATCTGAGAGCACAAGCCTAAGCAGGCGGGACTTGTGTAGAATAGTGTATGCGAGTGCAGGGTCAAATCCATGGGGAGGCCTAATGTATATGGTGTCCTAAGCTAAGTGCGTCTAAAAGCTATGTGTTGAGGTACTAACTACAGTTTTTTTGGGATTTTTCGTTTAAAGGAAGCTCGAGAAAATTAAGCCAAATCTAAAATAAGGAAATAAAAAGGCGGTGTGTGTGTGTGTGTGACGGGGGAAACAACCGATCTAAGGGGATGCTAACACATGGAAATAAGGAATAAGGTGATTACAACTTGTAAATGGGTGATTATTACTTCTTGTTAAGGTTGCTTGATGGATCAAACTCGGTTGCTCTCGTCTAGTCTCCTAATTAGCCTCCTAATTGTACCCTAAGACTCAGTGTGAATCCGTCTCTAGGTGTTAGCCCTTAGAGCCATGGCGTGTGGTCTTTATGACTTAGGGCCATACGGCTAGCTAGTTAGGGTTTTAGGTGACTTAGATCGATCTAACCCTAGCGTCTAAACCATTGGCTGGATTTAAAGTCAAAACCTAGTCCGTCTAAGGTCAACTAACCTACCCTGAAATCCATTAGCTGGATTTAAAGCTAAGGGAGACTCGACCTAGGTTAGCCATTAATTATGCACCATCGATCATCATCATAATAGCGGGTGTTAATGTTTGAGTGCAAAGCAAACACATCTAGGGCATGGCGTTTGAGAATATTCCGAGGTATTCTACCACTAAGCACATAGATATACTTAGATTACACCAACATAAGCAATGGCACCCAACTTATAAGTAATAGAAGCTATCTATGCTATTAAGTATGCTAACACACACATAGACATGTATATAGGCATACCCACTTCGTTTTATCACCACACAAATACATTGACATGCTAGCTTAATTATTTAGAAATGGTTAATAGCACAATAGACTTCAATATATATATATATATATATGCTATATCATTGAGGCATTTCAACAAACACATAGACATGTATGAAAAATAGCCTTTGAAAACCTGAGCATAAAGCATATATAAATAAATCCATCAAGTTTCCATTAATCAAACGTAGTAATCAATCTATAAATACAAGATATAATCACCTCACATTGCTCTAATCACACATAATTAGATTTAGGATAAAAGAGAGATACCCTTCTATCTATAGCCAAGCTTTACAATCCATGAGCTATGCCCCAAATCCTAGTGTTTGATCCTCTTGGATCATTGATTCCAAGTGTTAAAATGTGTTTAAAAGTGAGTGTGTGAGATTTTTGGTGAATTTTGGATTTTGGGAAATGGGTGTTTGATTTGGGTGTTGTTCCCTCTAAAAAATGGCTGAAAAGTGGGTTACATAGAGCTATTAACACATCCAGCCAGGGACCTAGCCAATCAACCAACTTTAGGGCTAAGTCATTCGGCCAAAATTGGCCCAGATTCTGATCCAGCCGGTTGACCTCAGCAAGTCGACCGGCCTTGACAGAAGGTCGACCGATCTTCACAGTAAAATGTCATATCTTGCTTATTTTGGCTCCAATTCACGTACCATTTTTTCTATGGCTTCATATCGACGCGAGGGATCTCCCAACCCATCTTTTTCACCCTAAAATATGTCCAACATTTTTCCATGTCCTTTTTAGGTTGCAAGCTCTGAATTTGGCTCACGTTGCCTTCGGTTTCGCCTCAGTTGCTCCTTCCTTCGCCCGGCCACTTCCAAATGCACTTTTCTTCATTCATTTAGGTCAAAAGCACCATTGGATTTTTTCCACATTCTAAGTAGCCTCAATTAAGCTCCAATTATCTTCCCAAATTACTCCTAAAACAAGCAATAAACGCGTATTAGTATAGCATTTAAGTCTTAACTTCAACTATGAACATGTAAACCTTAATATGCATAATTATGACCTAAATTCTATATTAATACATTAAATGATGCTCAAAACACCTAAAAAAAAGTATATACATGCAATAGATAAACACACAAAACAAACACATCAGTAGTTGAATCATTAGCCATTGGTATCGAAGTGTTTCAAAGAACACAAGGTTGTATCTATCCTTTCTCCGCTTATTCCCTCTTCTCTACCTCATCCTTACCACCCTTACTTACTTTGTGTTGTCGATTTTCTTGTTAAGCAGTATTGTTCTATTTGCTTGAGAACAAGCAAAGTTTAGATTTGGCGGTACGGGTATTTGGTTTTATTGTTTTATGTTTTGACTAGGGTAGATATGCATTATGTGTTTAAAATGGTGAAAATTTTTCAATTTTTATGCATATAGAGTCATTTATGAGCCATTGTATTTGTACATTCTTTCTCTTGTATTTGAGGCTTTGTGTATATTAGGGAGTCCATGGTAGTTGAAGGGCCACAAAGTATCCACATCCCGAGTGCATGAGTTAGAATCCCGGGCTTGCGGAGGTTAAGGCTATAGGGAACTTCCTGGAGGTATGAGGCCTCTTATGAGTAAGAGGAGACCCAGAAAAGGCCTCAAGATCCCTCTATGAAAGGAATGACCATGAACCATGATAGCAAATCAATCCTCTAGACAACCCTCTATACCAACTTTGAGATAGACTTAGGTTTGGGCTTGTTTGAGAACAAGCAAGGAGAAGGTTTGAGGGTGTTAAAGTGTTGGTTTTGTGTGTGCTTGTGCATTATATGTACATTGTGCTTCATTTGGTGTATTAGTGTAGCATTTAGGTCACACTTGTACATATTAGGGTTTACATTTTCATAGTTAAGCTTAGGACTTAAATGCTACACTAATGTGAGTTTATTGCTTGTTTTATGTGAGATTAAGGAAGATAATTAGAGCTTGATTGAGGGTGCTTAGAGTGTGGAACAAAGCCAAGGGTGTTTCACATATAAAGGAATGAAGAAAAGTGCATTTAGAAGTGGCCAGGTGAAAGAAAGAGCAACCGAGGCAAAACCGACTGCAACGAGAGTTAAATTCGGAGCATGCAACCAAAAAAAGGAGATGGATAAATTTTAGACATGCTTTAGGGTGCGAAAAATGGCTTTGGAGATTCCCAAAAGTGATACAAACTAATGTGTTTATTTTGTGTGTTTATGTATTGCATGTATATACTGGTTGAGGTGTTTTGAGCTTCATTTAATGTATTAGTATAGCATTTATATCATACTTATGCATATTATGGTTTACATGTTCATAGTTGAAATTAGGACTTAAATGCTACACTAATGCGCATTTGTTGCTTGTTTTAGGTGTGATTTGGAGATTTAATTGGAGCTTCATTAAGGGTGCTTGAAGTGTGGAACAAAACAAAGGGTATTATGGACGTAAAGGAACGAAGAAAAATGCATTTGGAAGTAGTCGGGCGAAGGAAGGAGCAACCGAGGCAAAACTGAGTGCAACAGGAGCAAAATTTGGAGCTTGCAACCAAAAAGGACATGGAAAAATTTTGAACATATTTTAGGGTGCAAAAGATGGCTTGCGAGATCCCCTATAGCGATACGAAGCCATAGAATAAACGGTGCTCGAATCAAAACCAAAATGAGCAAGATATAAGCAAGATATGAGCATTTTACTATCCAGACCAGTTGAACTTTTGTCAAGGCTGGTCGACCGATCAAAATCTGGGCCATTTTTGGCCGGATGACTTAGCCCCAAAGCTGGTCGACCGATTGGCCCCCGGCTGGATGTGTTGACAGCTCTATTTAAACCATTTTTCAGCCATTTTTTAGGGAGAATACCAACCTTTTCTCATACCCACTTGCCAAAACTCAAAATCCCCTTAAAACCCACCTCACACAATAAATCCCACATCAATTCCATCCATAAACAAGCTTGGATTTTAAGATCAAACAAGGATTTTGAGGGTTTTGGAGCAAGATTTGCAAAGTGCAAGTAAGGATAATGAGGGAGATCTATATTCTTCTCTTTATTCTTATCTATAATATGTTAGATTAGCTCTAGATTAGGGAGAATTGCTATTTTTCTAATGGATTAAGGACTTTAACATTTGTTTTGAGATATTAATGATTGTATATACATGCTTTGTTCTTATATTCTTATGGCTTGAAATTGAGCATGTCAAGGTATTTGATGAAATACCTCTATGAGTTTGCATGTGTAATTTGTGCTTAGATGCTAATAGTAGTGGCCTCACTTTAGCTTTAATCCATGCTAATGGCAGGAGCCCTTCTTGCAATTGCATTTGTGTTCATTAATTATGTTCTTAATGCCTTTAATATAGTAGGTAATCACCTTTAGCATGAAACATGGCTAAAAGGGTACCACTATCACTTGCTTGACCTAAGGGACTTAATTTTTAGTTTGAAACATAACTAAAGGGTTAGACTCCCTATTAGGACATTAATCAACACCCAAGGGACTTAGAACTAGACCCAAAAGCCATAGCTAGCTAGGACAAACCTATACTTCTAATTGGGCCCAATTAGGGATAAGATTGCACTGATAGTTAGAGATGGTAAGTCTAATAATCCAAGCCCACAATTAGAGTAATCAAACCATCAATAACCTCAAAACAAAGTTTAGAACCCAAATCCATTCCAAAGGAGCAATCACCCCTAGGTTTTCCCAAACCCTTGTAGATCCTTACCTCCATAGCTTGTTTATACCATAATTCCCGTTAGCTAGATTTATTTTCTCTTAGTTTAGATTTAAATTAGAGCTCCAATCTATCCAAAAACCTTAAAAAGAGTAGGTAGGACCACACATAACTAGTGTAGGATGCACTTTGACATTTGAACCTTACTTAGATAGCCTCCCCTTGGAAACGACCCTACACTAGAGCACGCTATACTACCATGACCCATACACTTGTGGGTAACACTCTTAAAGGTTTAAGATCATGAACCTATAGAAAAAACAGTACGCGAATCAGAACCAAAACGAGCAAAATATGAACATTTCACTACCAAGATCGAACGACCTCCTGCCAAGGCCGGTTGACCGGCTTGTTCAACCAACCAGATTAGAATCTAGGCCAATTTATACTGGTTGACTTCACCTTAAAGCCAGTCGACTAGCTAGGCCCCTGGCTCTACGCATTGATAGCTCCATTTAAGCCACTTTTCAACCATTTTTTGGGGGGAACATCAACCAATTCACACACTTATTTCCCTAAACCCAAAATCCTCCAAAAACCACCTCACACACTCACTTCTAAACACATTTAACACTTGGAATCAAGAATCCAAGAGGATCAAACACTAGGATTTCGGCATCACTCATGGATTGTAAAGTTTGGCTATGGATAGAAAGGAATCTCTCTTTTATCCTAAGTCTAATTATGTATGATTAGAGCTATGTAGGGTGATTATTATTGTATTTATGGATTGATTACTACTCTTTTGTAATGAGTACTTAATAGATTTATATATCTATGCTTTGTGCTTGAGGTTTCAAATGCCATTTTACATGCATGTCTATGTATTTGTTAAAATGCCTCAATGAAGTTGTATATATATATATATATATGTATATATATATATATATACATATATATATATTGAAGTCTATTATGCTATTAACCATCTCTAAATCATTATACTAGCATGTTTATGTGTTTATGTGGTGATTACATGAAGTGGTATGACTATATACATGTCTACGTATGTGTTAGCATACTTAATAGCATAAATGGCTTATATTGCTTATATGTCTGGTGCTATTACTTAAATTGGTATCATCTAAGTTTGTCTATATGCTTAGTAGTAGAATATTCTGGAATATTCTCAAATGCCATGCCCTAGATGTGTTTTTTTTTGTGCTTAAACATTAATACACACTATTGTGATGATGATCAGTGGTGCGTGACCAATGGCTGGCCTAGATCGAGTCTCTTCTAGCTTTAAATCCAGCTAATGGGTTTTAGGGTAGGTTAGTCAACCTTAGATAGACTAAGTCTTAGCTCTAAATCTAACCGATAGTTTAGATGCTAGGGTTAGATCAATCTAAGTCACCTAGAATCCAAAATAGCTAAACCTATGGCCTTAAGTCATAAAGACCACGTTGTAGCTCTTGGTTAGTCGATGCCTAGAGACGGACTTGCACTGAGGCCGAGAGTGTAAATAAGAGGTTAATTAGGAGTCTAGATGAGAGCAACCATGTTTAATCCATCAAGCAGCCCTAACTAGAAGTAATAATCACCTATTTGCAAGACATAATCACCCTAGTCCCTATCTCAACGTGTTAGATTCCCTTTAGATCACTTGATTCCCTCATTTCACACACATATACACACACCTTTTATTTTCTTGTCCTTATCTTAGATTTATCTTTTCCCAAGCTCTCCTCAATCTAAAAACACTAAAAAGATCATAGTTTAGGGACCCAACAAGTAGCTTTTTAGGACGCACATAACTTAGGACATATTACACATTAGGCGTCCCCGTGGATTCGACCTCGCACTCACACACACCCATCAAAATAATGTATCACATTTAAAACCTGCTGCAAGTAAAACTGACTTAACATTTGATACCATGCTTTTAGGGCTTGCTTAAGTCCATATAAGGACTTTTGTAATTTGTAAACAAAATATGGGTTGTCTTGATCTTCAAAACCTTGTGGCTACTACATTAGAACTTCTTCTTATAATGCACCATCAAGAAAAGCATTGGAAACATCTAATTGCTTGATATTCCAGTGATAATGTAAAGAAATGGAAAGTAGAAGTCTAATTGTTTGTGCCTTAACCACTGGACTAAATGTTTCTAAGTAGTCCAGGCCATATGATTAATGAAAACCCTTTGTTATTAGCCTCGCTTTGTGCCTAGAAACTGACCCATTAGCTTTTCTTTTGATCTTAAATACCCATTTACATATAATAAGTGTCCTATTTTTAGGTAGAGGTACAAGAGTCCAAGTGTGTTGAGACTGCAGAGCTGCAAATTCATCTTCCATATCCTTTTGCCATTAATAATTCTTAGCAATTTCTTTGTATGAATTTGGTTTAGTTTCTGGAGACACCATTGACAGGTTGTTAATTGGGAACCTTAACGGCTTTAGAGAACTTGTTCTGGACCTTGTCATCATAGAATGAATAATCTGTGTAGGAGCATGAGATATAGGTGTAGGTAATGATGAATGATTAGGCTAAGTATATTGAGTTAAAGTTATTGAAGTGGCATTCTTAGAATGAGATGGAATAGGAGAATGATAGAAAGTGTGGAACTAATTTTCTTGAGGACATGGAGATAAAGTATTACTAGAGTTATAAGGCTGAGAAGAGAATTAAGGTTTAGTAGAAAACTATGGAACTATTGGTGCAGTAGACAAGTTTTGAGATAATTTGTGATGAGGATGCAGTAAGAGGATCAATATAAAACCAAACATTTGATGTAGAAGACAGAGACAATGAGGCAGAATTAGTAAAGAGATAAACATGTTCATAGAACTTGACACGTCTAGAGGTATAAATGGTGTGAGTGTGAAGATCCATGCACCTGGAGCCCTTAGAATAAGGAGAATATCCCAAGAAGACACATAGTGTGGATCTAGGTTCTTATTGTGAGTGTCAGGTTTGAGCCATGGAAAACACAAACATCCAAATGTTCTTAAAGAAGAATAATCTGGTTGCTTCTTGTAGAGTCATTCAAAAGGAGAAAGACCATTAAGAACAAGTTTAGGAAGTCTATTTATCAAGTTGTTTGTTGTAGAGAGCACCTCAAGCCAGTAAGTGTTAGGCAAATGAGATTGATGGAGTAATACAATAACTATTTCAATTAAATGAGCATGCTTTCTCTCCACTCTCCCATTTGTTAAGAAGTATGAAGGTAGGTGATGTTGTTTTAAAACCCACAAGCACAAAGATCAGAAGTAGTGGAGTATGTGCAAGAGTATAGGTGTTGTCTCCTTAAGAGGAGGCCTCTAACTATGGCTCTACGTATTATGCATCCTAAACTAGTTATGTCCTAAAAAGAAAAATCTTTTTGTGTTTTTGTGTTTGGAATTGAAAGGAACTATAAATTAAAGACTAAATTAAACTATCTACAATAGAAAGACAGCCAAACTAGAGAAAGGGTGATTAAATCAACAAAGAAGGACTAGGGTGATTACTACACCATTATGGGATTGGGATCTTATTCTAGGGTGATTCCGACTCCATTATGGGATCGGGATCTTATTCTTGCTTTCAGTATTTTGATGGCTTTGATTGCTTCTTTTAGAGATCTAAACTCACTAACTGTATTATCCCTAATTTTTGGTGCAATCCTATCCCTAAGTGGATCCTACTTAGAGTATAGCCTTGTCCTTATTAACTAGTGTTTTAGGGCTTAGTGGATTAAGACTTCTAGATTGATGATGATTAAAACTAACCTAGGGTTTAAACTGTTAAATGTGTTTCAAGCTAAGGCCTAATCCTCCTAACTTCAACTAATCCTCCTAACTTCAACTAAGTGTAATAGGTGACCTATTAGTTTTATTTCATCCTAAAACCACGCATTAAACCTAGTTATAAATTCGAGCACAATTAATCGACATCATATAAATGGATATTTTTAAATTTAGGAGCATAATAATACATGTTTCTCCATTAAGACAATTAATCAAACACATGGACATGCTCAACAATCATCATTAAAATGATAAAAACCAAACATGTATTTAAACCATCGAAATATCTCAAAACAAGGTTTATAATCCTTAACCCATAATAGGAATAGTAATCAACTCTAAAAAGATTTAGCTCGACATGTCATAGGAGAGTATAAAACTGAAATTTAATCTCATACAAATCAATTCCATGTCTAAGAAATTAAATCTCAAGCTTAGAACCTCTTCCCATTTCAATTTTGCTCAAATCTGTCTTCTTCTCCAAGATTTTTCTCCAAGTTTTGCTCCAAGATAGTCCCAAAAATCCTGTAGAAAAATAGCTCCAAATTAGCTCAAAATAAAGATAAAAAGTAAATAAAATAAAAAGAAAACAAACTATTTTTTTTTGGAAATTTTCTGGAATTTTTTCTACTTTCTGATTTTTTTTTCTTCCTTAGCTTGAGAAGGAGTTGAGAGAGTTCAACATTGCTTCTTCTACTGCTTCTTTTGCTAAAGCATATAGATATATGTGTGTGTGTGTGTGTTTGAATTGGTAGGTGGGGTAGGGTCCGAGGGTAGATAGGTTTTTGTGTGTGAGTTAATAATAATTTATATATTGTTATATATGTAATAATAATATATGTACTATGTGCATGTGTGTGCTGTGAGGTAGAGTGATGTGTGTGTGTGTGTGTGTGTGTATGTTTGTGAGATATGAGAGTCAAAAGGGGAGAGGGTGTACACGGGTAAGTGCTGTGAGTTAGATTAGGAAGTTTTTTTCTTTTTTTTTCCTTTTTTCTTTCTAATACTAACTCAAACAACTTTCCTAAGTCTGAAATACTACTAGTGTGTTTGGAATGATCTTATTTTAAAATACTTATCCTATTGAAATTTGGAGATATCTTACAAGATTTAAGATATCTTATCACATGCACCATGCATTCTATAGTCCTAAAAAATAAAATAGGATGAATTGCTTATTTCTTATAAGATAGAGAGTATGGTTTTATTTTGAATTTTTATAGAATACATGATAAGATTTCTTAAATCTTATAAGATGTACCCTCATTTTAATAGGATAAGCATTTTAAAATAAGACTGTAACGAACAGAGCATAACTTAATGCTAACAAATTAATACTAATCTAACTATTCTTCTAAAACCCCTAATAACTAACTAATATATCTTGAACTAACTAGTTACAAAACCCTGAGTCTAATCTAACCTCATTAAATTAATTTTCTAATACCTAATTAAACTAAATTAATAATTAACTAATACCTAACTAGTTCTAATTAATTAATTAAAACTCAAATTAAATTAATACTAACTAAAATCAAGATAATTAAATAAAAATATATAAAAAATAAGAAAATGAGCACATAATATATAAACACTCAATGAAACTCAATAAGCACTCAAAAGCTCAAAATAGACAAAATTAGCACCAAAACATACACCAAATCATGCAATTTATGCTCCAAATACACACACATTAACACCTCAAACCTTTTCCTTGCTTGTCCTCAAGCAAAATTGTTCCTAAGTTTATCTCATGATGCTCAAAGGGTTGCCAAAAGTGTTGACTGCTATCTTGACAAATCTAAGGAGCATGAGGGCTCATTCCTATTGTAAAAGGGATCTCCAAGTCTTTTTCAGATCTTCCTCTCAATCACAAGGGTTCACGCACCTCTCAAGAACTTATCAAGTGGTTAGAACCACCACAAACCTAGGATTCCAATTCATGCACCTAGGATATTAATATTTCGTAACCCCATCAACTAACATGGCCTCCCAATATGTACTTAGCCCAAAGATACAAGGAAAAGGGAGAATTACATCGCAATGGCTCGCAATTGGTGTAAGAGCCTTATTCATGACACAACGAATAGACATTCTCGGTGATTGGGGCCCCCGTGTAACGAGCTTTCAACAAGCACATCCTAGCCAGTTAAGGCTTGGGGTACTAGGGAAAGAAACCCTCCTCGAGCATACTAACTTGGGTTTCACCAACCACTTCAAATGGAAAATCAAAGAAAGACAACTAAAGATGTGTCTAATTGACATTGTGTCCTTCGACACTAATTCAACATATTTCATTTTTTTGCTTTCCATTTGGCTTTTTCACATTTTTTTTTCATTTTTTTGGATTTTTCCCCTTTTTTCCACTTTTTTTTTTTTGCATTTTTTTCCTCAATGCATAACATAAACACAAAGAAAAGAAAAAGAAGGGCTAAGACATACCAAAAGAACCAATTAAGTAAGGGGCGTTCACATTGACAAACCTCTAAAAACATTTTTTTCCAATCAGGTCGTGAGGCAATTACAAGGTGCATTCTTAGAAGTGCTCACTCTCCACAGTTTTCAAAAAGATTCTTATCAAAGTCCTAGTTCTCTCTCCATTATATTCACTCCCTACAATATAGCCTTATCTTCAACAATGAATTAAGTCAATCAATAAGAGCCAACACTCCAATTAACAAAAAGATAAATGACTTTACATGAACAAAAAAATTTTAAAAAATCACCATTTTGAGCAAAAAACCACGCAAATCTACCCTTTATGTCAAATATGAAAAACAAAAAGAACTCCCACCCCCCCAAACCTAAACTTTTCTTGACCTCAAGCAAATAGCAATTAACCATGCAAACAAACAAAAAATAAAGCACACGTATGAGAAGTGTGGAAACGGTAGAAAAATAAGGCTAAGAGGATGGAAAGGTACAACCTTGTTTTGTGTGACTTTACGAATGCCAATGAAATTCCAATCATCTACTAACTTATTTCTCATCAATACACAAACACTCAAAAAGCACACGAGATTAGTAGACATATGCCATGCAAGTCTGCTTTGGCATTAACAAACAAGAACAACAATGTATGCAAAAATGGAGAAGGGGAACGCAAAGAATGGGAACAAAGCTCTAGCTATTAAAAGGAAAAGAAAAAGACAAATGCATAACAACAAAAAGAAAAGAATGAATTTACCAAAATCTAAGTTGCCACCTAGTAGTGCTAACCAACATGCCATCAGCCAGGCGGGCTCCATTCATCAAGTGTCATACGAAGGCTCCTGAAGCTCGATAGACTTCACTTGAGCCATGCTCGGGTCAAATGAATGCTTCAAACACTGCCTATTCATAGTTAATACTCGTCTGTCCTTCAAATCCTTGATCTTTACTACTCTAGAAGGGTTGGCTTCAATAACCTTGTATGGACCATTCCATCGACTTCTCAATTACCTAGAAAGAGCTACGATCTAGAATTAAACAACCAAACTTTTTCAGTAAGAGACAAAGATTTCCTAAGGATATGCCTATCATACATTTTCTTCATTCTCTCTTTATAAAGCTTGGTGTTCTCGTACGCCTCATATCTCAACTCCTCCAGCTCAGTTAAGTCAAGCTTCCTTTTCTCCCGTGCAGCAGACAAGTCAAAATTTAAAGCCTTAATAGCCCAATATGCTCTATGCTCTAACTCAACAAGTAGATGGCAAGCCTTCCCATACACCAACCCATATAGAGACATACCTATGGGGGTCTTGTACATAGTACGGTAGGCCCACAATGCATCACTCAATCTGCACGACCAATTCTTCCTATTAGGCCTTACCATTTTCTCTATAATGGACTTAACCTCCCTATTTGAAACTTCAACCCGTCCACTCATTTGAGAGTGATACCAGGTAGCAATCTTATGAGTAACTAAATATTTTCTAAGTAAAGCCTTAAGTGTCCAATTGCAAAAGTGCTTTCCTCCATCACTAATCATGACTCGTGGTACTCAAAATGTAGAAAAGATATGCTCTCGAATGAACTTGATCACAACTTTGTGGTCATTGGTACAGGTAGGGATTACCTCAACCCACTTGGGCACATAGTCAATAGCCACTAGGATGTATTGATACTTAAAGGAAGGTGGAAACGGACCCATGAAATCAATTCCCCAAACATCAAAAAGTTCACACACAAGAATAAGGCAAAGAGGCATCATATTTCTTCTAGAAATAGACCTAGATTTTTGACATCTAACATACTTTATACAAAATTCCTGGGCATCTCTAAAGAGTATGGGCCAAAAGAATCCACTTTGCAAGACTTTAGTTGCAGTTTTCTTTCATCCAAAGTGACCTCCACACGCCTCACCTTGACACATATTCAAAATGCTATCAAACTCGCTCTCTGAAACACACCTATGAATCACCTGATCCGTACACACCTTAAAGAGATAAAGGTCTTCTAAAAAAAAATTGCTTAACCTACGAATAAAACCTATCCTTTTCTCTCTTCTCCTAATGGGGTGGCAATTGACCTACAACAAGATAATTCATTGTATGTGCATATCATGGTGTGTGATGTGAGAAAACAAAAAATTGTTCATCTGGAAAAGACTCACAAAAGGGGATGGAATCACTAGAGGACTCATGAATAAGACTGGACAAATGATCAACAATAGAATTCTCACTACCCATTTTATCTCTAATCTCTATGTTAAATTCCTACAAAAGAAGCATCCACCTAATCAAGCGAGGTTTAGATTCATGCTTAAACAAAAGATATCTTAAAGCTGCATGACCGGTGTAAACTATGACCTTAGACCCAAGAATGTATGATCGAAACTTATCAAGAGAGAACACTACTACTAGAAGCTCTTTCTCAGTGGTGGAGTAATTCTTCTGAGCCTCATCTAGAGTCTTACTAGTATAGTAAATCACATAGGGCAACCTATCCTTATGCTATCCTAATACAGCTCCTATGGCAAAATCTGATGCATCACACATAATCTCAAATAGGAAGATTGTAATCCAGTGGCTGGGTGATAGGGGAAGAGGAAAGTAAGGGTTTAAGCCTATCAAAAGCTCCAGTGCACTCTTCATTAAACACAAATGGAACATCTTGCATTAAGAGCCTAGACAATAGACAAGCAATTTGGCTAAAATCCTTAATGAACCTATAATAGGAACTTGCATGGCCAAGGAAGGATCTCACATCCTTAACAGATTTAGGAATAGACAATTTCTCTATGAGCTCTACTTTGGCCGGGTCAACCTGGATACCATCAGAAGACAATACATGACCTAAAACTATTCCTCTCTACACCATAAAATGTGATTTCTCATGAATTAACATAAGATTCATCTTAATGCAATGGTCCAACACTAAAAACAAGTGACTAAGGCGTTCATCAAAATTCACACCAAAGACTGAGAAATCATCCATGAAAATCTCTAACTGCCACTCAATCATATCACTAAAAATAGCCATCATACACATTTCAAAAGTGGCAGGTGCATTGCAAGGCCGAATGGCATTGTCCTATAAGCAAATGTACCATAAGGGCACGTGATGGTGGTCTTCTCCTAATCTTAGGGAAACAGGGGGATTTGGTTTTATCCCGGATGCCCATCTAAAAAGCAGTAATAATCGTGACTAGTTACTTTATCCAAAATCTGGTCAAAAAAGGGCAACGGGAAGTGATCTTTTCTTGTCCTATAGTTGAGCTCCTATGGTCTATGCACATTCTCCAACTTGTACGCATACACGTAAGAACTAGCTCACCCTTAGTATTCTTTACCACCGTGACCCCAAACTTTTTCGGTATTACCTGAATAGGACTAACCCATTCGTTATCAGAGATAGGATAAATGACACCAATATCTAAGACCTTAATAACCTCTTTTCTCACAACTTCACTCATATATGGGTTAAGTCATCTCTGTATCTCATGAAAAGGTACTACACCTTCTTCAAGATAAATCCTATGCATACAAACCAAAGGGTTTACACCTTTTAAATCATCAATCGTCTATCTTACGGCCTCTTTATGACTTTTAAAATCTCCCTGAAGACACTCCTTATTCTCACTAGATAGATCAGAAGCTATAATTATAGGAAAGGTCTCATCAGGTCCTAAGAATTCATACTTCAAGTGCTTAGGAAGGGGTTTGAGCTCCAATAAAGGGGGGAGACTCAATTGTAGGGGGATCGCTAGACACTTCTAAAGGAAGAGTCTCAAACTAACTAACCTCAACCAATTGCTTAAGCCTACAGTCAATAAAAGTGGACGTGGAAGCTACATACTTGCTAAGAAATGACTCAGAATCAAACTGCTCCAAAATGGCCTCCAGCTCAGCTAACTCATCCTCAACCAATAATATCTCACGGGCATGCTCGTCTATACATGGATCTATGACATCAATAGCAAAACACTCCTCCTCATTATCCATACCTACACTTGCTCTATTTGTTGCCTTCATGACTCTCATAGTGGCCTTCAGATTTCCAAAATTAATCTGTAGTAACCTTGACTTACAATGGATGACTGCATCAACTGTAGCTGAGAAGAGGCGTCCTAAGAGAATAGGTGTAGAATGCCTAGTGTCATGGCCAGATTCCATATATAAGATAATGAAATCAACTAGATACACAAACTCTCCAACCTAAACAATGACATTCTCCACTATACCTCACAATCTCCACTCAAATCTATCAAGCAATTATAGAGTGATGTATGAGGGAGATAACTCCCCCAAACCTAGACATTGGTAGACTAAGTAGGGAATTAGATTTACGTTGGATCCTAAATCTAGAAAGGCATGATTAATCGAGGTCTTCCTAATGCAACACAAAATAGTGAAAGCTCCTAGGTCTTTCAACTTAGACGGAATGCCTGACGTAAAAATGCTACTCACCTTTTCAGTAAACTTCATTATTTTTGGCATGTGGGAATTGTTTCGCTTTCGTGTGCACAGATCTTTGAAGAATTTCACATAAGTAGGAATGGACATAATGACATCAACTAAAGAAAGGTTCGCCTTAAGATCTCTCAAGTGCTCTAAAATTTTACTCATCCTAATATCCTCAATAGGTCTGGGCTTCTCCAGTGTGGCTGGAAATGGTGCTCTAAAGATGACATCACTGGATTCTATAAACTGCTTCCCCTCTATATGTGGAAGGGTACTACTCTTATTTCTCTCTCTAATGGTCACCTCTCTCTCATGGTCCCTGACCTCACTAGGTTCTATAAGAACACTAGGTGTAAACTCAACTGAATTTTCTGTCTCCTACCCCATTGTCAATGACTCTACCACTCTTAAGTGTAATAACTGTTTTTGGCTGTGCATGAGTGGTGTAAGAGAGATTAATGGAAGAATTAGATTGACCTCTAGGGTTTACATCGAGCTAGGCAAGCAACTTTCCTGGCTCCCTAGCACTCAACTTACTAGCTACCTGTCATAACTGGGCATCCATCTTAGCTATGTGCTACTACTTTGATTGAAACATCTATAATAGGAGATCAAACTTATCATTGCTGCTAGGCTAGCTAGAGAATGGTGTAGGAAGTGAGGGTATAGACTAAGTGGGAAGACCAGGAACAAATGGGTGCTGGCCCTGTGGGGCACCAAGAAGTTTAGATGGATTTACGTGATAAAAATCTAGTAAATCCGACTGAGCAGGTCGAGGTCGCTGCTAGAATGGGACCTGGGGCAAGGGGGACTGAAAGTGATTATTACACCAAGAAAACTTAGGGTCACCCCTTTACCCCGAATTATATGTGTTCGAGTAGGGGTTGTTATATTGTCATGAGTACCCCTTGTGTAGCATGAACTTGCTTCTGAATGAATTCTAGAAATTGTGGTGCTAATAGGCAAGCTATAGTCTCGTGGGACGACCTGAAACACAAAGCACACACCTCAATGATAAAAGCAGAACATGCCGATATTAGCGGGTTTGCCATGCGGCCAGAAGTAGGTGCTAGACCTAAAGAAATCAATTGGTCAAGCTTATAGGTCAATGCTTCTACCTTAGTAGGAAGATCATGGGATGTGCCTATTTCATTAACTCCTTTCCTAGCGTTACTACTACTCTACCTATCCAATGCCATATTCTGAAAATAATCCTCAGAAACAAACTCTAAGATCCCCTAAGAGTCACTAGGTGTCAGATTATAGAATCCCCCACCCAACATGGCATTCACTATCATGCACTGGGACTCAGTAAGACCTCTGAAGAAGTACTGCAGAAGATCATGGATATCGTACCAATGATGTGGACACTGATGCAATAAATCATTAAACCTCTTCTATCTCTCGTGGAAAGTTTCAAACTCATGCTAAGAGAAGGTAATGATCAAAGCTTGAAGGTCAGTAGTCTTAGCCATGAACCTCTGATAGAATTGGGACTGGAGCTCGTCCCAAGATGTAATAGCTCCATAAGGTAAGGACTAAAGCCATTTCTTGGCTTTATCCTAAATGAAGAAAGGGGAAAGTCTAAGCCTAATGTTCTCCTGAGACACATTTGGAAATGAAAGGTAGAACAAATCTCAAAGAAAGTGAAAAATTGTGGCTTTGATAGTAAAATCAGAAGCAAGAACAAGAAATCAGTGTATGGGGAAAGAAAGCTATTTGCAAGCTAAGGAAGAAAATTATGCATGTGCAATTAATGGAGCAAATCCTTTGTCTCCCAATTTCACTTATAAATTGCTAAGAATGGGAGAACCAAAGGAATTAGAAAGTAGATTGCAGTAGCAAAATTTCCCAGAATGAAATCAGAGAGACATTTGTTGTTTTCAAGTTATTCTATAACATCTTCTAGTTATTTCACAACGGCTTCATTTTTTTTTTTTTTGTCATTTTCTTAACGTTGCATCAATTTCCAATGCTTTGGACAAAAAGAAAACTTTAAATATTGTGGCATCACAATTCTATTTGAATATTGCAGCTTTGTCCTTCTTCTTTGTTTCCTCAATTTTAAAGCTTTTGACATAAAAGAAAAGTTTTTGGCTGTAACATTACGTTTCTAGTTTTTAATTCTTATAGACCTCAATTGAAACAAGTCTCTTTTTTCTAGTTTCTTAATTCTTATAAACCACTCTTTCTTTTTCTCTTTTTTAAGTTTATTTAATATTTATTCTAGTTTATTTAAATAAATATTTATTTAATATTTATTCTATTTCTCTTTTTTTAAGTTTATTTAATATTTATTCTAGTTTATTTAAATAAATATTTATTTAATATTTATTCTATTTCTCTTTTTTTAAGTTTTTTTAATGTTTATTCTATTTGAAATTGTAGCTTTGTCCTTCTTTTTTCTTTTTTTTGGTTTCAATTTTAAAGCTTTTGACATAAAAGAAAGGTTTTTGGCTATAGAATTACATTTCTATTTTTTAATCCTTATAGACCTCAATTGAAACCACTCTTCTTTTACCAGTTTCTTAATTCTTATAAACCACTCTTTCTATTTCTCTTTTTTGAGTTTATTTAATATTTATTTAATATTTCTTCTCTTTTTAAACAAAAATAAACCCTAAAACGTACTATGGCTAATGTAAAACTATAAATTTTAGATTTTTCTGCTTTATATAATATACTAGTCCTTTGTATCCTATGTTTTGCATTGGTATAGAAAGCTTTCTTTATGTAATTTTTATTTTTTCTAAATATCATTATGAGTGTTTTTTTTTTAACTAAATATCATATAAGCATAATACCCTCACATTTAAAAATCATTCATAACTATAGGCATTTACTTGAATATACAATGACGGACCTCAATCATTTTATTTAATAATTGTTATTATTAAAGTTATTTTAGCATTTTAGGTTAAATATTTAATGATAGAGACTAATGGATTAAAAAAATTGGAGTTATTTGGATATATATAAATAAATATATATATATATATATGTTTCAGAATGGGCTAACTTAAAAGCTAAAAAGAAAATAATAGGAATTTGTAGTGATCATATAGATATGTTAGTATTGAAGACTATTTAATATACCAGCAAAAGTTAATGAAATGATGACATGGAATCTCCTAAATCCTCTTAAATTTTGATGAGTTAACTATATAGATTTATTTATTTATTACTTAGTCATTTTTTGACAGACGTATTTGAAATCAATAGTTATATATTTTTTGTATTGTTTTCTTTTTCACCTTCTCTTCTTTGGATCGAATCAACTAATTATTTTTTACTTTTCTTTATGATTGATGACTTTTCTCCTTTGCACGTTACTATTTGTGAGAATATACCAATTTAACTATACAATTTAAATAGTATTTGATCTCATATTAGCCAATGTTGCATCTAAAGGATTAAAAAGTTTGACAAAGTTTACATTAGGATTAGAATATAATATTAAAATCTTTTAAAGCCAATATAGAGAATTTATCCTATCGTTGAAGGTATTATTTGAAATGAGTAATTATGCATTTTTTTGTAATTTTTCTTCTTCATTTTTTTATTATAATATTTGATAAATATTATATAATATTATAAAAAAATTTTAATTTTCCTGTAATACTTATTTAACATTACTTTGTTCATATTTAAAGAGTTCATTAAGTTTAATTCATTTATAACTTTATAATACATATATATAGACACACATATACATATACATACCGACATATATACTAATTGTGATAGTTTAATACCAAAGTTTTAATATTGTCCTATTAATGTTAATTAAGACCCATTCACCCACTTAAAAAGGAAAACAAATGAAAAAGAAAAGCTGACAGGTCACAATTATAACAACATGCACATCAAAATATTGACAACCTTAGAGCTCACATGTTATCATGTGAAACAACTTTATATATATATATATATATATATATATATATATTTGTTTTAGGTAATTCTAAAAATGTATAATAAGTTTTATTGGTAAATAATATATTATTTTATAGTTCATTATTATTATAAAAATGATAATTAGTTTGTGATTTAGATTAAAAACTTGAACCGGTTCACAATTTAGTGTAAATACTCTTTCCCAACCCCCTATTCAAAATTCAAGGTCCGTCACTGGGATAAAATCAAATACGGCTCCACATTGTTCATTGTGGTGTCACTCGAAACGACTCAAACTTTATAAAAAAAATATATACACACACATATATATATATATATTGCAAATTTTAAAAAAAATTGTATACATATTATGTTAAAAAGTTAATTTTGACCTCACTAAAATATTTCATGACCCCATGACTTACCTTTGACTCTTTTCATTAAAAGCGATATATTTGATAGCATTAAAAATTAAGTGATAATTTAACATTTTCAAAATATGAGACTCCCCTGTTGATGTCAATTGTAACATTTATATTTTGAAAAAGTATTCAAGTTTTCTGTACATAAACTATTATTATATTAACAACAATAAAAAAATTTTGACTCCGTTATTGGGTAAAATATATTTTACTCTTTAATATATAATTAGAAAACTTTTATTTTGTAATTACACTGGCCTTTAACATGATGGCCATTGGTGAACAGTGCAGACGAAAGTTTCGATCTATTACTTTCAGATTTATATCTGTGCCTCCTAATAAATATTTTTTGGCTAAAAATTTAAGAAATTGTTAACAATATTTACAAAAAATTCGAAAAAAAAGGTGAAATAGTTTTACCTATATCCATATTAGGATATGTACACAGGAATACTAACATATATCATTGTATATATGCTAACCTTTGGCCTAATCATTTTATAGTTTTTAATAGTAAAAGCACAATAACATTTGTTATCCATGTGGATTAATTTTCAGTGCTCCTACATCAAGTTATAGTACGTCTTTTGTAGTCTAATATAACAATCGATACATAGAGGAAAAGAGAGTAAAACACGACAACTCAATGTAATAGCATTTTCTTGACCCAAAAAAAAAGGGAATGGCCTTTTGGCAATTTAATAATAGTGAGACTATCAATTGACCTATCACTCTATCAAAGACTAAAGCTCCGTTTGTTTTACAAAAAATATTTTATTAAAAAATTTTTTTCGTATTTTTAGTAGTTGGTTGTTAAAAAGAAAAAATCAATGCAAAATATTTTCTAATCAATTAAAAATAAAGTGATTTTTTTTGAAAAATATTTTACTTTTCTAAAAATAAAAAAGCATTTTCCAACACACTTATCAAATCCTCCCCCCTCCCCCCCAAACATATCACTTCTCCCCCGACCCACTCTTTCGCCCAACGTGACGCCCCTGCCCAAGCCCCAGCCCCAGCGCACCGGCAAAGGGCACGCCTACCCGCGCTTCAATCCAAGGGCCAGACCCCAAGGCTTCGGCCTTGGCATCCTAACCCCGCCGCCTCGGGGGTGTCCGGTGGCGGGGACCCACTTCCACCGTCACATATAAATATATTTTTTTGTGCCATTAAAAATATTTTTTAATTAATTTTTATTGTGACAACCAAACAATAGAAAATGTTTTCTTAAAAAAATTTTTAAGAAAAAATTTTATATGGAAAATTTTTTCCCAAATAAATTATTTTCCACAAAACAAAAGAAGCCTACGATTTCTATCCAAAGTCTAGTTGCAGGCATATCCTTGTTAAGATGGGCATGTGCGTCCTACTTCCACCCCCTCCCTAGGGGTGAGTAGTCAGTTTTTAACCAAGCCGAATAAACTGAACCAATTTTTTTTAAAATTTTAAAAATCGAACTGAACTTAACCGAATTGTCTAAAAACAGCCAAAACTGAAATTTATTTTGGTCTATTCGGTTCGATTCAGTTTGGTTAAAACCCAAATTGACCAATAAAAAAAAAAAAAACTATAAAACAGAAATGGGATAAATTATTGCATGCCAAAATACTATAGATCCTAAACTAATGAGTCGTATTCATTAAATATATCATAAACAATATGTAATGAAGTATAACTAAATAAAAAAACTAATAAATAGTACATAAATCCTAATTAATGTACAAAATACTAAATATTTTTAATATATAAAATTCAATTCGGTTAATTCAGTCTATTCGGTCATTTTTCATGCTAACTGAACCAAATTAAATAAACCGAACTTTTTTGAGAAAATAACTGAACCAAATCGAATAGACCAAATAACTGAACCAAATAGACCGAACTCAATTTGGTTCGGTTCGGTTTGGTTTTTGCTCACCCCACTCTTTCCCTTCCCTCCCGCCCCCCCCCTCCCCAACTCCAATTTTATTTTATTTATTTATTAATTTTTGTTTTGGTTGTTTGACGAGAGATCTAATTGGTGATTAGTATTATTAACAATTTGAGAGATAATATCTCCGTTTGCATCCCACTCTAAGAAAGCTTTCATATTCAGGGAAACATGATCCATTGATGAATTGAGACAGGAACCACGCACACCGGTCCCAGTTCAGAAATTCTAAGCTATAACTTTTTGTTTTGGTTGCAATAAGTTAGACCTTTATTCTTGGAACTTTTCTTACTCCTCTGAACTAGTAAAATTAAATGAGACTTCTTGGTGATATCTGAGTTACTAACCAAGCTTGTACGCTAATATTCCTAAAAAGGAGTCCGTCAAACCTTTGCCAAATCAATTGACATATTGACCAAGAACTGTTCATTAAAAGTTTTGCAAAAGTAACCAAATCAATTGACTTATAGACCTAGAAGTAAACTTGGAAAATGATAGTAAGTAAACTTCAAACAATCTTAATGGTCATTGGGCAAGAAATAAGGGCAATTATGATAAAAGGTTTACAGAAATACGTGTACTTGCTCCAAGTTGCTAACATTTTTTTATTGGAATTCAGTCATTTTACTATTATCTAATGTAAAAAGTGGACCTATAGTGTTAAAATATATCGATGTCTCAGAAAAAAAAAAATTAAAGATTCAAATTCACTATATAAGGTCCTGTACTACTCTTCATATTTATCAGTTGATTTATTACTCTTCATATTTACCAGTTGATTTTTGTAATGGAATTTAAGTGTTTCTTAACATGGTATAAGAGATAGGCTTTTGACCCAATTTTTGCACTATCTATATGTCCACATGTCACCTGTCCAACTCTTATTCATTGTTCACATCTATATGTGGTGGCCTCCCTACAAGCAACCCACCATAGCTGCACCTCATATGTTCTAGGTCGTAGGATCCATCCCTGCAAGCAGCTCACCAAAGCTGCATTTGTTCCAGTTGTTGGTGGCCCATTCGTTGTTCTGGCTCACACGTCCATGCAGATTTTGTCAGCATTGTTCACGGGTCACACAACCATCCAAATTAACTTATTTATCAAAGTAATGTAGGCATTGTTCCAAGTCACATGTGAGAGGATTGTTAGAATACATAGATTTCTCACATGAGAACTGAAGCTGCATCTCATCTATTCCAGGTTGTAGAGCCCCATCTCTGAAAGAAATCTATCAAAGCTATATTTGTTCAAAATTGTGGTGGTCCATTTGTTGTTCCAAGTCACACGTCTATCCAACTGCTGCATCAACTTTTTTAGGACATACGTCCATCTATCCAAGTGTGTAGGCACAGTTAGTAGGTCACACAAGCATTCAAATACAATCCATCCATCAAAATAGTGCAAATATTACTATGGGTCACACTTGACGGGGTGTTAACTATTAAAATATATAGATGTTCCACTTGGAAAATTCTTGAGACTCAAATAAGGTCATGAGCCACTCTTTATAGTGATCATTTAATTTTTATGATAGAACATCAGTATTTCTTAATACATAGCATTGTTTAAATATAAGATTTTAGCCCAAGAACCATACAACCCTAAAAATTATCCTATAGGATCACAAAATTGATTCCTAAATTATCCTTCTAATATAGTATTATTATAAGATTGTCTAACTTCTAAAATATATTTTCCTTCATCAAGTAGTTTTGTGAATGGGAAGTAGGAGGTGGATATATGATTCCTTGAAAATCTTATGGTCATCGTTATTCAAGCCTTAGGAAGAGGAACATTCCATGGCCTGTTGAGAAAGACTTTCCGAGTATTTTAAGCTGGCGTAGAAATATGTTTTAGAATTTCTTTTCGAATTGTTTCCTATATTTAATTATTACCTCTTCTATATATGTATACACTTGCCTAAGTAATGAAACTAAGTTGACACATTAATTTTTCTCTATCAATTTCGCATGGCTGGGAAAGACATAATATTTGAAGTGTATATAAATTAAAAAGCAATGCTATAGATCACAAATTCATCTTCACCCTTTTTTATTTATATAATAGAATTCATCTTCACTCTTTATAATATTTATATGACGATTTTGATATTTAATAGCTAAATTTTTACCATATAGAAAGAAAATGATATAAAATATTACTTTAAATTAAAACAAATACAATTACAACAGAAATTAAGTTGTAGAACATTTTTGAACCAGCTTAATTTCCACTCCTTTTATTCTAACATATTGCATGCGATCATTTACACTTGCACTACTAGAAAATTAGCTTTTAGTGACTGCTATAATCGGTTGCTAAATCATGAAATCTGTCGCTAAAAACAATTAGCGATCGATTTTGGGACCAACCACAGTGGTCTCTAAATTAAAATTAGCAACCGATTCTATAGGTTGTTAAAGACCTATTTTTTGTTGTTAAATATATTGTCCTAGCAAAGTTAAAATTAATTGCTAAATTAGTGACTGTTATTTCGGGACCAAAATATCTATCAGTAATTTACTGACCAATACAGCGGTCAGTAAATTTTCCAATCGAAATTATCAGTCAGTAAATTTAGCGACTAAACCTATTGGTCGGTAAATTTACTGACCGACACTATCAGTTGGTAAATTTGGCGACCGATTTGTTGTTTAGTAAATTTAGCGATCGAACAAATCAGTAGGTAATTTCAGCATCTGTAGTTTTAGAGACCGATTCTGAATTAGTCGCTAATTTTGTTAAACAACTGAAACACCTCCTCCAGTTTAGTTTACACACAAACCTATTAATATTTTATACATATACACATATATCATCACAAATTTGTAACACAATAAACCAAATGCATTTAAACACATCTTGCAATCCAAATTTTCCCACATAAACCAGACAATAATAAGCCAAAATTAAAAACGTTAAAACATAAACTAAACAGTGTACCAAACTAAGTATTATTTTCATCCACGCATAACAAAATATTCTGTTCACCAATATAACAAAGTACTTTGTTCACCAACAGAGCACAATCACTTTTTATGAACGGGTGGATCTAAAGACGACAACTGAGTTGTCAATCTTGTTGACTGCAACATCTGTCTCATTTTTTCCATAATGGTAGCTTGTTGACATTGGAATTTTTGCTCCAACTCAATTTCTTAGCATTGTAATTGTTGTTCAATTTTTTCTTGCATTTGTCGCCCTCTATCTTTTTGCATTGTTGGTAGGAGGACATCAATCCAAAGATTTTAGGTTCATACTTCTTTTGTTATTCAGAAAGGCAAGCATCCAATTGTGCTTGGGAGAGCAAAGGAGTGCAACCTACGAAAGAAGATGCTAAACCAAATCATTTGGGAGGAATGATCCCTTCAAAGTTACTAATGGGCAGGCCAAATGTATTACCCTTCTTCACACCCCCAATTGTATTATAAAAAAGTTCAGCATCAAAGTACTTATATGATTGATTGATGCTACTTTCTTTGCTCTCATCACATTTTTGTATCTTTTGTGCACAAAGCTCATAACGTTCCTGCATATGTTGTGTTTGATATAAGCTTACTATGAAATAATTATCTTATTTGATACTTATATAAAAAAGTATGTTTTCTTTTGCTTTTTTATAACATACTTATAATAGGATGTCTTATATCTTATAAGATATAAAGAAATAATAAGCATTGTCTCTTTTACATCAATAAGATAAGCATTTTATAATATAATAAGCTTATTGGAAATAATGTGTCCTTGAAGTTGCAAGCCCTAAAAGGTCCCGCAAGTGTATGGACCGTACAATATAAGGGTACTAATGCAATTGTCGAACCACAAGGAGGCTTAAAGTGTGGTAAAATCTTAAACTAGTGCATTCTAGTGGAAGCTTAAAAAGAAACCTAAACTAGTCATCTTTTTGTGCTTTTGGATTTTAGGGAGCTAGGAGGGAAATGAAAGATTGCACTATGAATGCAAGAAAGGAAAAGAAAGAACTAAGCTAATCTAGGGGGATTAAACCTATGGGAAGGTGATAGGGTGACCTACACCTGTGAACGGGTGACTCTTTAACTCAAAGATATGGGATTCAAGATATTGGCTTACTAAATACAGCTTTTAATACTAAGTGATGCGCTATTTTGTGGCACAAGCCTAAATAGCCTGTAAGTGCACGAGACGTGTGTAGTATAGTATGTGCGAGTACGGGGTCGAATCCACGGGGAGGCCTAACATGTATGGTGTCCTAAGCTAAGTACGTCCTAAAAGCTACGTGTTGAGGTCCTAACTACAATGTCTTTGGGGTTTTTGGTTTGAGGGGAGCTCGGGAAAGATAAATATAAGCTACAGGCAAGAAAATAAAAAAGTGGTGTGTGTGTGATGGGGGAATCAAGCGACCTGAGGGGATGCTAACATGTGAAAATAGGGAATAGGGCGATTACATCTTGTTTATGGCAATTACTACATATTTCTAGGGTTACTTGATGGATTAAACTTAGTTGCTCTCGTCTAGTCTCCTAATTACACCCTAAGACTCAGTGCAAATCTGTCCCTAGGTGTTGACCCCTACAGCCACAACGTATGGTCTTTATGACTTAGGGCCATAGGGCTAGCTAGTTAGGATTCTAGGTGACTTAGATCGATCTAACCTTAGCGTCTAAATCGTTGGCTGGATTTAAAACCAAGACTTAGTCTGTCTAAGGTCAACTAACCTACCCTAAAACCTATTAGCTGGATTTAAAGCTAAGGGACACGCGACCTAGGCTAGCCATTAGTTATGCACCACCGATCATTATCACAATAGTGGGTATTAATGTTTGAGCGCAAGGCAAACACATCTAGGGTATAGCGTTCAAGAATATTCTGGGGTATTCTACTACTAAGCACATAGACATACTTAGATTACACCAATTTAAGCAATGGCACCTGACATTTATGCAATAGAAGCTATTTGTGCTATTAAGTATGCTAACACACACATAGACATGTATATAGTTATACCCACTTTATGTAATCACCACACAAACACATAGACATGCTAGCTTAATGATTTAAAAATGGTTAATAGCACAATAGACTTCAATATACATCTGCTACATCATTGAGGCATTTCAACAAACGCATCAACATGTATGTAAAATAGCCTTTGAAGCCCTAAGCATAAAGCATATGTACATAAATCCATCAAGTTTTCATTAATAAAAAATTGTAATCAATCCATAGATACAAGATATAATCACCCTACATAGCTCTAATCATACATAATTAGACATAGGATAAAAGAGAGATACCCTTCTATCTATAGCCAAGCTTTACAATCCATGAGCTATGCCCCAAATCCAAGTATTTGATCTTCTTGGATCCTTGATTCCAAGTATTAAAATGTGTTTAGAAGTGAGTGTGTGAGGTGATTTTTGGTGGATTTTGGGTTTAGGGAAATGGGTGTTTGATTTGGGTGTTGTTCCTCTTAAAAAAGGATTGAAAAGTGGCTTAAATAGAGCTTTCAGCGCGTCCAGCTGGGGGTCCAACCTGTCGGCCGGCTTTGGGCCTAAGTCGTCCGGCCAAAATTGGCCCAGATTCTGATCCAACCAGTTGACCTAGCCGGTCGACCGGCTAGGTCGTCCGGCCTAGACAGAAGCTAACCGGTTTGAATAGTAAAATGATCATATCTTGCTCGTTTTAGCTCCGATTCGCGCACCTTTTTTTCTATGGCTTTGTATCGTCATGGGGGATCTCCCAAGCCATATTTTTACCATAAAACATGTCCAAAATTTGTCCATGTCCTTCTTAGGTTGCAAGCTCCGAATTTGGCTCACGTTGCGCTCGATTTTGCCTCGGTTGCTTCTTCCTTCGCCCGACCACTTCCAAATGCACTTTTCTTTGTATCTTTATGTCCATAACACCTTTTTATTTGTTCCACACTTCAAGAACCCTCAATTAAGTTCCAATCTAACTAGTGTCTTAATTACACCCTAGGACTCGGTACGGGTTTGTCCCTAAGCGTGCACACTTAAAGCTACGGCGTGGTCCTTATGTACGTAAGGCCATTGCAAAGACTAGGGAGTTATTCAGGTGTCCTAGAACAATCCCACCTTATTTCCTAAACCATTAGCTAGATTTAGTTATTTAGGGTTCCTAGGGTCAACTAAGCCTATCCACACTCTTATTAGTTGGATTTAAAGCTATAGACTACTTGATCTAGTCCTAACTTATGCACAATCATTCCTGGGACACTAAAGTGGATTGGTATCTAAAAGGTGTAGTCCTACATATTCTAAGGTAAGGCGTTGTGAATATAACGTCCTATCTACAATACAAACTTAAGCAATTTGATTTACACCATTGGAAACATTTAAGCATCAACATGTAGCAATATTTGAGCATGTATTCACT
This sequence comes from Cordia subcordata, assembly GCA_028554755.1. Classification (NCBI taxonomy): domain Eukaryota; kingdom Viridiplantae; phylum Streptophyta; class Magnoliopsida; order Boraginales; family Cordiaceae; genus Cordia; species Cordia subcordata. The sequence goes on along the minus strand of JAPTOF010000007.1, from coordinate 10,639,468 downwards.
ATAAGGCATGTTTCATACCCACATAGACATGAATAATCTAAGGATTAAAAGTGCTCTATCGCAAATTCAACTTAATCTATATACATACAGCTCATTCAAGCATCACATCAAACACATAGACATGGAATGATATAAAGCTTTTCAAAAATAAGAACAAAGTACGTGTGTGTACATATATATATATAATCCAATCAAATTCCATAATAGAGAATACAAAAATCATCCCATTATACAAGTTTAATCACCCTAATCTATCTACTCAAGCATACAATAGAAGAGAAGGAAAAAGGATTAAGAAAGCTCCCCTTCTATCTTTGCTTGTTTCTTTACAAAATTGAGTAACTCTTCACCAAATGATGTTTGAATCCTCCAAAATCAAGTTAATTCTAGGTTGGTGTGTATGGTAGTATGTGTATTAGAGGTGGGTGAAAGTAGGGTTTTGTATGAGAAGTGGGTGTGTCGTGTGTGTGTATGTTAATCCCCCTATAAATAGTAACAGTGGACCCTATTTATAGCCTTCAACATTACTACCGGCTAGCTTAACCGGCTAGCCAGTAAAGAAAGGAGGTCAGCCAGCTCAAATGTGGGACACTCTGGAATTACTGTGACCGTACTAGTCAGCCAATAAGCTTAGCTAATACAGTCTTTTCTTCTCTAGAATTACTGGCTCACCTAGCCAGTCAGTCGATTGCTCTTGTGGGTCAATTGGTTCATCCTAAGGTCTTCGTTCTTCATCTTCTTTACTTCTGACTTCTTCCCCACGACCCATACACCTTTGGTCTTCATCACCTTTTATCGTGTGAACTCAACAACAAACCCAAAATCACCTAAGTCATTTAAAATAAGCAATTAGTGTTGCTTTTACCTTTTAAACTCAACTATGTACAGTTACTTCAGTTAAGCCTATCTCTAGCATAAGTACTATATCAATGCATCTATTAAAGCTCAAGACACCTCCAAAATATAAGTAATTAGCAATACAAATGCACACAAAAACACAACACATCAGTAAACATAGCATTATCGTCATTTTCGCAGTCCTTATATGTTTTTTCTTCTATTTTCTCTTTTACTTTTTTGTGTACTCAAATCATGAAATATGGGAGACAACAACAATCAAACAACTAGTATAGCTATAACATATCGATTTTTGCATGATGCTCAAATTAGTCCATAGGTGGGTCAACATATTGTTTATCTCACATGGTTTGTTGTTGGTTGTATACACTGCATCATCTCTCAATTTTAAAACCTTATAGTGTATAATATAAGCACTTAAAGATGTGCATGGGAACATGTAGGCTACACAACAGCGAAATGCGTCAAATTTCATTTGGTAGCAATAGATGCAGGTTTAACCTTTTTTGTTAGTATAACTAGTGTATTATTCATGCAATTATTTTAAGCACTACTGGTATAATTAATGTATTATCTAGGCCAGAGCTTCCCCCCCTCTCCCTTAAAGAATTTTTTTTATACGTATATATGTTATATTCATAAAGGAAAAGGGAAAAATTACTTTAACCCTCCCTCCCAAAATACTTTTATCTACTTGTGTAATTTTACACTACAAATTTAAAACATTAATGATTATAGATTAAATTGTACTATGTCAAATTTATTTATTTTTTTGGCAACATAATTTTATTTAGTCTTGATATTTTTTGGTTGTTAGTGGATGAACATTTTTAATGCATGACACAAAGACAATGACTAATAGTAATTTTCTTAAATATTTATCGTAATCATTTTTCTATTCTAGTTTGAAACTTTGAATTCTTACTTAGTGAGGTTTTTGGCTGTGTAAAATGATATTTAAGTGATCAATTTTTTTGAGATAGATATGTAATTTTAGTGTATGAAATCTTAGAAATGCTTAATTTTGTTTATCTTTTGGTTAGGCATTTTGGAGTTTCTATATAGAATAATTTTTTTGGGTATTGAACTATTAATTGATTTTTACTTAAAACTACACTTTTTTTTTAATGAAATATACTCTTTTTAAATAAGTTTTTAAAGTAGTTGTTTAATAATATAAAACTTTAAAAAGCACACTTTTTCAAGCATTATAAAGACGTGATTTTTCTATAAGGCGATCAAAATGGATCCTTAGAACTTTTAAGCAAATTTGTAAGGGTTAAAAAATATATTATATAGCTAATTACCACAACTTTCAAAAGATAACTTGATTTTCTATATAAAAAGAAATGGTTGGCATGTACATCTCACTACAATAATTAATTTTCTCTATTTAAATGAGTCCAACTTCATTAATTAAATTAGTTAACTTTTCTATACAAAATCTTACTTTTTCTTTTGTTAAATAGTAATGTTTATATTTTATTATAATTAAAATATTCAATCTCATTGGTCTTTTTAATTAAGCTCCCTCTCCCAATTTTTGCTCCACATATTTAACGAAAGAAAAAGATTATGTAAAAGAAAGTCAACTCTAGAATATTCAATATCATTAAGAAACTTGAATAATAATCTTTGCAGTATTAGTTGACATCATCTGTGGAATCATAACTTATCCTATTGAGTTCCATATATTGCATGAGGTTTGACAAGCATCAAAGGGCTTCCGATTATGACCCTGAAAAGGATCAAATAGATGGAGTTCAACACAATATCAACCTAAAGACAAGTAGGAGCTTGAGAACCCTAAACATTCAATTTAATCCTCCTAGGTCAAAGCAAAAGGCGCGCATCTCGGGGTTGAAAGCTAGTCAGGAAGTTAGTCAACAACATCCTGAATCTAGTATATAACCAACTTGCTGTGAAGGCCAACCAGGAGATGCCAATGCCCATAATGACTCCTCAGAACCCTTATGCCTTTTGTTCGCCACCTTTTCATAGAGGATATCCTGGTTATTGCCCTCATATGAGTAACTTTTACTACTCAATTGTTGGGATTGTACACCCTAAAGACCACTTGTATATGGATACTGAACTAGATATTTAATCGTTGTATATATATTTATAAGCATTTCTTACATATATTTTCTTTGGTGTATATTTGTGATACGTTGTGTAAAGCTCCATTGAATCCAATGACTTGGCACGCAATAAGGTTGGACACACGATAGGTCCAAGTCTAGTTTTGAATATATCATAAAGATGTCCAAAGCTGAATGGTAGTGTTGGGCACTCTACTGGGATAAGACTATAGTGGGTAAATCTCCCGATAAAGGTGATCTACTTAGGTCATTGGATGGTCTTTCCAAACTTTGCTCCTAGTGTGTGTGTCAAGCATTGGACAGAACCACCAAGAGTATTTCTTTTGGAACTGTGCCATCTTTTATAAAAGACAAGATATTCACTGCTTCCAAGTGACCAATGCTTTTAATCTTGACCATATGTGATGAATTGGTAAAGTTACGGTATAGCGCTTTGATGTATCATGAAGAGACGTCTTGAGTGATAAGATTGTCTACCTCATACATTAGGTGTTGTGTTCTAATTAATCAGGACATGCAAGTGCAACAATAGAGTTTATGTATCCCCTTGGATTTGTCCTATTGGTCATCATAAATCAAGATTTAGTGATATCACCCTTCAAGGGTATATCAGTTATTTAGCTTGTGGGTCGCTTCCTCGATCAAGAGATCCATGACTAGGCAGTGATCACTTCATAGACTAGAGATTCCTAGGTTCCAAATGTTGTCTTGGAGGTGATGGTGCCTTTTGGACCAGCTTTGACTACAAGTATACATAGAGGGGCGTTTCAGTCATTTCGCTAAGTTGGTTAGAGACAGAGGTTATTTCATGTAACAAGCTCCTGCCTAGCAAGTCTCTTAGAGTGCAGCTTTGGTCTTTGGGTGGAATAGAATGAAATCAAAATGGCCACAATGTTGCCAAAGTAATAGCAAGGGCATTTTGGTCATTTTGTGAGCCAAGGGTAATTATGTTTTTTGGTTCTTCCACTATTGGATACATAATTGAGGATATTAAGATGTGAGTTGTTTAATTAATATTTGAGTTTAGAAAATAATAAGAGATTTAATTATCTGGGTCTTCTTAATAAAACTCATAGATATCTTAATCAGCTAAGTGGGGATCACATGGGAAATATTTAGTGTATGCATGATATGGAATATTTGGATGTCCTTTTATCCCAAAAGAATATTCCTTTCTAGAAAGTTTAAGGAAGAGTATTGAGGGAGTTACAATATTCTCTAGATCTTATCATTTTAGGGTAAGCTTAATGCTATATATAGTACTAAATGAGCAAGACCTATTCTGAATCTCTTTGATATTTTCTCTCTTGGTGTGTATGTAGGATTTTTCACACAACAAGAACACACACTAGATCTATTTTACTCGTTTTAGCCTAGCTTTCAACTTGCCCATTACATAGCTAAGTGTATCCTAGTTGTAGAGAAAGAAATGTAGTAGAGAAAACCACAAGAAGGCTACTACAAGGAAAATCAAGCGCAAAGAGATCACTAGCTTTTGAGTCACGCATCAAGGGTAATGATATCTTCATCTATACTCATTTATGTTTATTAGATTGCGTTGATTCCTACGTGAATAATATATTTTTGTACTATATTCCACTACCATATCTTGATTGTGGGTTTAATATTAAAATCTGAAACTTAATCTTGCATGTGGTAATAGTCTTTAGATCTAACACCGATGGCACCAGGGAGTGGGTATCCACCATAACTGTTAGGGTTTATTTATCGCGAAAGAATTATCGAACCACCCATTCGACTATACTAGTAGTTAGTATCCACGCCATGCTATATATATACAGACCGAGCCCTTCATAGCCACTACGTTGGGGGCACCAACCTAGCGGACCCAGTGAAATCGGGATCCCGAACATGCAAGACTTTCAACGGCAGCCACTGGGCACCAAGCGATTCCACCACTAACAAATGCACAGATCTGATAGTAACGCAAGTGCCATTCACACCAAGGTCACTCCAATACCAATATGCGTTTGCAAACTTGGAGATCAGGGTAGACACCCAAATTAACTAGCTAATCTATGATGTCCAGCAAAAGCAAAAGATGGTAACAAAGTTACTACATCATGAACAACACGAGTTTGAAAAAGCACAAGTACACAAATAGATTTCTCTTTAGATTCCGACTCAAAGTCTACTTCTTCTGAAGATGAGGCTGAGAAGATTAAAAAGAAGTATAAAAGTTAAAGCTCATGGCTTACACCCAAGTTGGAGAAGAGCCCGTTCTAGAAAACGAAAAGAACTTGGTCTTTCCATATTGCAATGGGTTGGGGCACGTACAAAACCACGTCATCTTGATTCTCAGGATAATGATGTGGTATAATGGAAACCATGCGGCCTAGTGCAAAGCTCTAACCACCTCATTGGCCGAGTATGCACAATCATGGTTTAACAAACACCCTTCTAATTCTATTTCTAACTTCAAGCAATTACTAGAGTTGTTTATCAATAGGTTTTTTAGCAATAAGATGGTCCCAAAGACCTTAAGTCTTTGTTTGCAGATTCAAAAAGTAAAAATGAAATGCCATGAGATTTTACAAAGCATTTCAACAATGCAACTCTAATCCCTAACTATAATAACTTGGTAGCTTGAGAAGCATACATTATTGGAATGTGAGATGAAAAGCTCATCGGCTCTTTAACAATGGAGAAGCCCGCCATCTTTACTGACATGATGGCTAGGGCTACTAAGTGCATCTCGGCAGAGGATGTTTGTACATCTTGGTTATAGGAAAGGGGATCCTAGCTAAACAAACAACAACAAGAGAAGAGCCGGAGGAACTAAGATGAACATCGGAGCCCTTGAGATATGATGGTGCCTTTTCAAGCTCTTGAGCCCAAGAAAATGAAGTATGATTAACACACCCCATTGGCGGTTATCGCTCAGATTTTGGTAGTATTGTGGGAGTCGAGAGATTTGGCATCCCATGACGAATGAAAGGAGATCTAGCAAAGAAAGATCAGGGTAAGTGGTGTCAATAAATGAAACGACCTGGACCAGGTATGCAAAATTTCCATTCAATAGCACACTTGTGACTCGTTGTGCTGGAACATTGGATTCATGCACAAGGTCCGTACGAGATACATTAGTGGGCTGATTTTCTACATTCTCACTGGTGGCCATTGAAACAAGTGAGGTACAAGAAATAACAGTGACAATGAAGGCAACTTGACACCCAAATGCCTAAGGATAGCAACAGACTGAGCAAGTAAGAGGGGCTCCTTCTTAATTCATTAGAAAAATAGATGTTGATTAGGCCGAAGAGACTTGTATGACTCGCAATAGGATTTGGAATAACAACCAAGAGATGACCACGACTAAGATTGGTGCTGCTACAGTGAATTTTGAACCTTTTTAATGACGATTACCATAACACCACCAACAAAAAGAATAGACCTCTACGGTGTTGGGTGCAACTGCATGACCTCGCTTTGGTGACAATAGGAGTAATCTTCTTTGGGTTTCCTTTTTTTCTTTTTTCCCCTTTCGAGGTTTGGCTCTGGATACCAAACAGAATATAGGTGTAAAATCATAAAGTTTATATTGATTCAATGTGTGGTTGTACATCTTACTTATATAGTCTTAACACTGAATTACATATAGAAGTAAAAGAGAGATTCACTCTTAACAATCAGCCTAGTGATTTAGGAAACTAAAAGGAAAAGAAGAGAAAAATAAGAGGAAAATAAGAGAACTTCCATATTAAAGAAAAGGAAATGATCTAATTATGGAATTAAAGCAGATATTTCAACATAAATCCTAAACTAAAAACAAATTAAATCAATGCCTTAAATGTAATATTATTTGATTCTATTTAGGAGGGAATCGGAAACCACGATAATTTTAAATATTAAACCAAAAAGTGATTGTTAAATTGTATAAGAAGTTACAAATTTTAACTTTTCAAAAAAAAATACATTTTTAAAAATTATAAAAAGACACTTTTGAAAAAAGTCAATCCAAAGGAGCCCTATATCTTAGACCCGAACTGCATAAATGCAATTTTTCTAATGGTGTAATGTTGTTCTGGTTAAGATTTAATTGAATAATAAATTCTTTATATCAATACAAATATTCATTTGACATTATGATTGCAACATTACACTCGTTAGAAAAGATATATATAAACTTGAAAATTTTTCAAAAGATAGATTGCATTCCTGATTAGTTACCTTCATTTCTGAACATAATAATTATTAAAGATTGTTAAAATTATATGTTTTATATTAAATTTTGATGATGAAAATAAGAATATGTGGTAAATAGATTTATGCATAATTTTTAATAAGAGTTTGAGTTTGAATGCCTATGTGTAAATTATATGTTTATGGACATAATGGACATGGACATTCTTAATTGGCTTGGTTGTGTTTGGATGGCCTGGTTGTGTAGGATATTTGAATACATATCTGTTGCTTAATATTGCTTTTATATTATTTGATGATGCAAATTGTGTTAAATTGAATGCTAATTATATTATGAGCTTATCTTGAGTATATCTTTAAGTTAGGTGGATAAAGTCTTGGATTTGAGCTGTCATTAAGAGCGAAGAAGATTTCATCACGAATAGCTTGACAAATTCAAGACAAGAAGAGCTCAAATGTGTAGAAGAAGAATGTAAAGTCATAAGAAGGAGACAAAGCGACATAAGGGGTACTGGCTTGTGTGCTCTTTTGTGAATGCCTTAGAATAGTTCTTTATAGCTCACATTCATGGTTTTATTGCATTGCATTTTCAAAACATTTCATTTGACTTTGATAAAACTTGGCTATAGCTGATCGTAAACCTTCAAGAGTGTTACCCACAAGTGCACGGGTCGTGGTAGTATAGCGCATGCGAGTGTGGGGTCGTGTCCATGGGGAGGCTATCTAAGTACGGTTCTAATGTAAAAGCGCGCCTTACACTAGCTACATGTGGTCCTACCTATACTTTTTTGGGTTTTTGGATTGATTGGAGCTCTAATTTGAACCTAAACTAAGGGAAAATAAATCTAGCTAACGGGAATTGTGGTATAAACAAGCTCTAGAAGTGAGGATCTACAAGGGTTTGGAAAAACTTAGGGGTGCTTGCTCCTTTGGAATGGATTTGGGTTCTTAACTTTGTTTTGAGGTTATTGATGGTTTTGATTACTCTAATTGTAGGCTTAGATTACTAAACTTACCATATCTAACTATTGGTGCAATCGTATTCCTAATTGGGTCCAATTAGAAGTATAGGTTTGTCCTAGCTAGCTATGGCTTTTGGGTCTAGTTTTAAGTCCTGTTGGTGTTGATTAATGTCCTAATTGGGGGTTTAACCTTTTAGTTATATTTCAAACTAGAGATTAAGTCCCCTAGGTCAAGTAAGTGATAGTGGTACCCTTTTAGCCATGTTTCATGCTAGAGGTGATTACCTACTATATTAAATGCATTAATAACACAATTAATCAACACAAATGTAGTTGCAAGTAGGGCTCATGCCATTAGCATAGATTAAGGCTAAGGTGAGGCCACTACTATTATCATCTAAGCACAAATTACACATGCAAACTCATAGAGGCATTTCATCAAACACCTTGACATGTTCAATTTCAAGCCATAAGAATATAAGAACAATGCATGTATATACAACTATCAATATCGCAAAACAAGTGTTAAAATCCTTAATCCATTACAAAAATACCAATCCTCCCTAATTTAGAGCTAATCTAACATATTATAGGTAAGAATAAAGAGAAGAATATAGAGCTCCCTCATTATCCTTGCTTGCTCTTTGCAAATCTTGCTCCAAGAGCCTCCAAATCCTTGTTTGATCTTCAAATCCAAGCTTGCTTATAGATGGAATTGATGTAGGATTTAGTGTGTAAGGTAGGTTGTAAGAGGATTTTGAGTTTTGGCAAGTGGGTGTGACAGAAGGTTGGTGTTGTTGCTAAAAAACGGCTTAAATAGAGCTGAATCTACGTCCAGCCGAGGGCTCAGCCGGTCGATCGACTTTGGGGCTAAGGCGTTTGGCCAAAATTGGCCCAGATTCTGATCTAGCCAGTCGACCTAGCTGGTCGACTGGCTAGGTCATCTGGCCTAGACAGAAGCTCATTTGGTTTTGATAGTAAAATGATCATATTTTGCTCGTTTTAGCTCCAATTCGCACACTGTTTTTTCTATGGATTTGTATCGTTGTAGGGGATCTCCCAAGCCATATTTTGCACCCTAAAACATGAGCAAATTTTGTCCATGTCCTTTCTTTTGTTGCAAGCTCCAAATTTAGCTCACGTTGCACTCAGTTTCGCTTTGGTCGCTCATTCCTTCACCCAGCCACTTTTAAATGCATCTTTCAAGCCTTGTTTAAGTCCCAAACATCTTTGGCTTTAATCCACATCCCAAATTTCACCAGTCAAAGTCCAATCATCTCTCTGAATCTGACCTAAAACAAGCAACAAATGCACATTAGTGTAGCATTTAAGTTTTAACCACAACTATGAACATGTAAATCCAAATATACATAAGTATGACCTAAATGCTATACTAATACACTAAATGAAGCTCAATACACCTCAAAACAAGTATATATATGCAATGCATAAGCACACATAAAACTAACACATCAATAGCATCTTTATTTTCTAAATCAACTTCAAAAAGCTTTTTGACTCTTTAAAATTTCTCATTATGTTTTCTAAGGGCTTTACAAATCTCTTTGAAGTGTTATTACTTTGTCATATTGTCTTAGATTTAAAAAGAGTTTCATAAAGTGCTTAAAAAGTTCAAAAATCAAGTTTTCTAGGCTTGGTCGGACTCCTAGTCAATAGCTCGACCCTACGCTTGAGCATCCAACTTTTCTATTTTTCTCTCTGATCTAGGTTAAAGGCCTAGACGGTCAATCGGCCAACGATCGACCATAGTTAGAAAGCTCAAGAATTGAGTCGACTGCACTCCCGGTCAATCGGCCTTGAGTCCGGCACATTAAATGCTACTGTTTATGACTATTTGAGCTCCTCTTTAAAACCCCATTTCTTCCCCAAACCAAAAACATGAATCAAGAGCATTCAAAACTAATTTCTAAGCCTTACCAGCTATTTTCTATCATCATTATTACTTATAAATCATTATTGTTGTGCTATAACTTGCTATAAATCTTTGAGCATTCAAGAGCCTTCATTTGCTATATTTTGCTTATTGAAGCTTATAACACTAAATATTTAATTCCTTCAATTCATAGCTTGTATACACACTCTTGAGCTACGATTAGAGTAAGAACATCTCAAATAGCAAGAGAGAGCATGGGGAAATCCTAAAGAGTGTGACTCTTAGATTCTTTGAAGTTGTGCTTCAAAGAGGTGTATAACTTGGTTTGTGCTTCACCAAGTCTTGAAGAAGTATCCAATAGTGGAAGTGCTGATGTCCTAAGGAGAGCATCCTTAGACAGTAGACATAGGCAAGGCCGAACCACCTAAAAATCATTTGTTTTCTTCCTCTCTCTCTTTACTTTTAGCTTGCTATAATTGATTGCTTAGTGTTTATTAAATTGCCTAAGTGAAATTATGTGCTTTGAGTGATATTTTTTGATTCCAAAAATTAGTCAATGTCTTAATTTTTAGCAACAAGTAGAATATAGTTGACAAATATGGAAGGTTTTTCAATGAAACAAGCACTTCCTTTTGATGGCAAAAATTATGCTTGCAAAAGTAGAATGAAGATATTTATTCAATCACATAATTATAAGGCTTAGAAGATAATAGAAAATGGACCTACTTTGCCTACTAAAATGGAAGGAGATGGAAGAGTCCCTAAACTCAAAAATGAATGGAATGATGAGGATTTCAAATTGTTTGAACTAAATCAAAAGGTCTTACACTAGTTGTTTAATGCCATGAATGCAATCAAATTTGCTACGGTAATGAGGTGTACTTTGGCCAAGGAGCTTTGGGACCAACTAGAAGTAACCTATGAAGGGACTAGCCCAGTAAAAGAATCTAGGTTAGCTGTGCTTCTACATAAATATGAACTATTTAAGATGCTTCCTAATGAAAGTGTTGAGCAAATGTATTCTAGATTTGTTGAAATTACTAATGGCCTAAAGGTACTCGAAAAGGATTATTCCAATGTAGAAAAAGTGAGAAAGGTGCTAAGAAGTTTGCCATCATCTTGGCAACCCAAAGTGACAGCCATCAAGGAAGCAAAAGACCTTAGCATGTTGGAGCTCAATAAGTTTATTGCGTCACTTATAACTCATGAGCTTGAGGTGAAAAACCATGAAGAGGAAGATAAGAAGATGAAAAGGTCCATCACATTTGTAGCATCAAAATACACAACTAGTGAAGATAAAGATGATAAGGAGGACCTAGAGGATGAGGATCTAGCACTTCTTGCCTGGAACTTCATGAAATTCATGATGTTTAGAAGAATGAAGAAAGGAGCCACTTTAAACAACAATAATTGGAAAAGAAAGGGACAAGAAGTCAAGGAAACCAAGAAACCAAAAGAAGTAAGAAATGATGAGTTGAAGTGTTTCAATTGCAACAAGCTAGGGCATATAAAGGCGAATTGTCCAAGGATTGCAAAGAAAAAGAAAGGCAAATTACTTAAGGCGACTTAGGACACCTCCGAGAGCGAAGAGGACATAGAGGGGTAACATGAGATTGCCAACTTTTGCCTCATGGCCAATGAGGATGAGGTACAATCTTCACCTTTTATATCTAATTATTGTTCATCTAGTAAGGAAGAGAGACAAGAGTTTACTTTTGATGAGCAAAAAAAGGCATTAGCAAAACTCCATAATGATTTTTCACTAGCTTTAGTAGAAAACAAACAAATGCATAAAAAGTTAAAGCTTGCTTTTGATGAAAGGAGATTTTAGGAAAGACAAACACTACCCTACTAAAAAATATTAAGGAATTGGAAAATGAAGTGAAAGATTTGAAAAAGAAAAATGAGAATTTGAGTGGCATTGTTCAAAAGTTTACAAGTGGGAAGGAGAATTTTGAAAAACTCCTTGGGTCTCAAAAAGTTGCCTTTGACAAGAGTGGAATTGGCTATTAGCTAACTATTAAACAAAAATATTTGAAAACTTATTTTGTTAAGGCTTTCACTTCCACTTCCTCTAATTCACCAAAGTCAAATATCACTTGCACTTATTGTGAGAAGAAAGGACATGTATTAACCCATTGCTACTATAGAAAACTTTGTAATAGAGGATCACATGTCCCACATTAGCAAAAGACCCAAATGGGTCATCAAGGCCAAAAAGTAATACTAATGTCAAGGACGTAAACTGTTGGGGACCCAAAAATAAAGAATTGTTTTGACTTTCATGTGTGTAGGTATGCCATGTGAATAAAACTAGCAAGATGAAGTAGATCTTGGATAGTAGTTGTTCCAAACACATGACAAGGAAACCATCACTATTCTATGAGTTAAAGGGAACCAAAGGTGTAGATGTAACCTTTAGAGACAATAGCAAAGGAAAAATAATTAGTAATGATAGCATTGGTAATAAGGATTCCCTTGTAATTCATAATGTTTTACTTGTAAAGGGTCTTAAATTTAATTTGCTTAGTATAAGCCAATTATGTGATTGCATTGTGCATGAATTTGGTAGTGATAATGTGTTGTTTGTTGCTAGTAAGAATGATAATGTGTATACCATCGAGATTGACCACCTTGAAAATCAACGTGTTAAATGCTTATCGGTTGTGCATGATAATGCTTGGTTGTGGAATACAAGATTAGGACATGCTAGCATGAGTTTGTTGAATGATTTGTCAAAACACGATCTTGTTAGAGATTTGCCAAAACTCAAGTTTAAAATAGACAAAGTTTGTGATGCATGTCAATTAGAGAAACAACATAAAACTTCTTTCAAATCCATCAACAAAGTTTCAACTAATAAAGCATTACAATTGTTGCACATGGACTTGTTTGGACTAATTGATATGGCAAGCCTAGGTGGTTCTAGATATACCTTTGTTGTTGTAAGTGACTAAACTAGGTTTACGTGGGTTATGTTTCTTGCACATAAAAATGATGCATTCAATGAATTTGCAAGATTGTGTAGAAACATGCAAAATGACAAAGACTATTTTATAAATTGCATTCGTAGTGATAATGGTACAGAACATGTGAACACTCCTTTTATGCATTTTTGTGATGAGCATGGCATTAAGCACAACTTTTTGGCCTCTCAGACTCCCTAACCTAATGAGATAGTAGAGAGGAGGAATCGTACATTACAAGAAATGGCAAGAACAATGCTTAAAGAACACAACTTGCTAACATATTTTTGGAGAACCGTTAACATCACATGCTATGTGGAAAATAGAGTCCAAATTAGGCCCACTTTGAACAAAACTCCATATGAACTTTGGCGTGGCAAAACTCCTGAGCTTTCATATTTTAAAGTCTTTGGTTGCAAATGTTTCATTTTAAATACTAAGGATCACTTGAAAAAATTTGATGCTAAATCAGATGAGGGTATATTCCTAGGTTATTCCACTAAGTGTAAAGCTTATAGAGTCTACAATAAAAGAACTCTTGTTGAGGAAGAATCAATACAATAAAAAATGTTGATGATATAGGTTATCTCTTGGAAAGGACCACTCTTGAAGATCAACCATCAAATAGCAAGGAGATTCCAATTAAGCAAGAAAATGTACATCAAGGAGAAGAGTCTTCAGTCAAGGAGGATAATGGACGATGCTCAAATCAAAGTACCTCTTTGGAAGAGATGGAGACTTGCGTAGACTTGCCAAAGAGTTGTAAGTTTGTGCGAAATCATCCTCAAGACCAAATCCTTGGTCATCCATCACAAGGTGTAAGAACAAGGTGTAACCTTAACACTTTTTGTAAGCAATTTGCATTCAATTCTCATGTAGAACCTAAGAATGTTAAAGAGGCCTTACTTGATAAGAATTGGATAATTGCTATGCAAGAGAAGCTAAATCAATTCACTAGAAACAAAGTATGGAAACTAGTAGAAAGATTTAGAAACCACCTGGTAATTTAAACTGAATGGGTATTTAGGAACAACTTAGATGAATCTAGTGTAATAACTAGGAACAAGGCTAGACTTGTAGCTCAAGGGAATAATCAAGAACAATAAATTGACTATAATGAGATTTATGCCCCCATAGCTAAATTGGAGTCCATTTGCATGTTACTTGCATTTGCTTGCTATATGGTTTAAACTTGACAAATGGATGTCAAAAATGCCTTCTTAATGGTTTTATTGAAGTTGAGCTCTAAGTTGAACAATCTCTCGGTTTTGAAGACCTTTGTTTTTAGAACCATGTTTTCAAACTTGAAAAACTTTATATGGTTTAAAACAAGCTCCTAGGGCTTGGTATGAAAGACTTGATGTTTTGTGAAAAGAGAAGGAAAAAATATTTTTCTTTTACAAATTTATGTGGATGATATAATATTTGGTGCTTTTTATATTGCTTTGTGTGAGAGTTTCTCCAAGTATGTGCATAGGGACTTTAAAATGAGCATGATGGGAGAGTTGGCATTCTTGCTTGGACTCCAAATCAAGCAAACAAAAGAGGGCATCTATATCAATCAAGCCAACTTCACAAAGAAGATAATAAAAAATTTTGGGCTTGAGAATGCCAAGGAGATCAGAACCTCGATGAGTCCATCCAGAAAGCTAGGCAAGGATGAAACGGGTAAGCCTGTAGATGAAAAAAAGTATCAAGGTATGATTGGTAGCCTACTCTACTTCACAGCCTCAGGGTTGGATATTAAGTTTGCCATGTGTTTGTATTCCAGATTTTGATATAATTCTAAGGAATCACACCTAGTGGCCCTAAAACAAATCATTAGATATCTTAAGAGAACTAGTAGCTTAGGAATATGGTATGCAAAAGGAACTTCATTTGATTTATGTGGTTTTTTAGGTGCAGATTTTTCCAATTGTAAGGTAGATTGAAAGAGTACTAGTGCAACGTGTCAATTTCTTAGTCATTCCTTTGTTTCTTGGTCTAGTAAGAAGTAAAATAGTGTAGCTATATCTACCATAGAGGTAGAATATATAGCTGTCGGAAGTTGTGCTGCTAAAATATTGTGAGTGAAACAAAATTTGCTTGACTATTGTTTGCATTATGATCATGATCCTATATATTGTGACAATACTAGTGCCATTAATCTCACTAAGAATCCTATACAACATTCCAGAACTAAACATATTGAGATTAGGTATCATTTCATTAGAGATCACGTGCTAAAAGGTGACATTGTGCTTGAATTTGTCGATACGTTGCATGAAGTTGCCAACATTTTTACAAAACCATTGCATGAAGATCAATTTTTTAAATTTAAGAGAGAAATTGGGATGCAAAACTATGGATAAAGTATGCTTTTCATGAAAACTTTTCATTATTTAAGGAAAACTAGCTTTAAAATAGTGTTGGTATGAACAAAATCACATTTTTCAAGTTTCATTAGCTAAGCCGGATGCTCTACTGGTCCTCCGCCTTTACAAGAGTGAGACCAGCCTAAAAGTTTTAGTTTCTGGACAGGCTCGGGTGCCCAGCTAGTTGCCTGAACAAGCAACCGACCCAGTTTGGGGGGCTTTCTACCCAGCCCGGTCAACTAGCCAATCACCCCTTTTTTGGTAGTCAGTTGACTGGCTTCTGTAGACGGAGACTTTAAACCTTAAGCCCCCCAAATGCCAAACCCATCTTAAAAAACCTATCATTTCACCATTCTTTCACAAATCTCTTATCATAGTCATTAAATCCACTTGCGTAAACATTCTTTTCCATAAAAAATTTTCATTCCTTGTATCAGTGGAACTCCCAAGAAGATCCATTGTGGCAGGAGAAAGCAAGAGGCCATGGCATGATTCCCCACCATTAAACCTGGAGCCAAAATCTTCAAAAGGTATCATTGACTCCCAACTATTATGTTTGAAAAATTTTTAGTTGATAAGGATTTAAGTGGCACAAATGCTATAGAATTGCTTAATGCTCAAGGATAGCACAAGGTTTACATCTCATTTGTAATGTGCATGAAAATATGGTGAGGGAGTTCTATAAAAATTTAAAAGTGCTTGATACTGATATGATGCATATGAGAAGCAAAGTTAATGGCAAAACTTTTGATATTAAGGAAAAAGATATTAGGATTATTTTTGGTTTGCCTATTTTGGTTTGCCTAGGGCTGAAAATCTTGGGTATAGTGCATAAAGATGGCCTATTGTTGAGAACGAAATTGTTAGTGAACTGGTGAAACTTATTTGGAAACACATTGATTCCATTCCTATTAGGAACATCACACCAAATCGAATGCAGCTTGAGCCTAGAAAAAGAATCATGTTAAGGATTGCGAGTAAAGACATTATGTGTTGACAGACTAATGATGGGAGAATCAATCACATGGAAGCTTACATTCTCTACATGCTATATAACAAGATTCCATTTGATTTGGCTTATCTCTTATTGAATCACATGATTCATGTTTGTGGTAAAGATCATGCCACTATGAAACTAGCTCAATCGAATAAGCTTACCTATGGAATAGCTTGTACCCCTACATTATATCACTTTGATGTGCCATTTGGCCCAATAAGGCTACTACCACAATATGGAATTTGCTCTTTCAAGATTACTCTCTCAAAGTCATTTCAACTAGAGAAGGGACCAAGAAGACACAATTAACCTTGGCTTCCAAAAATAATCAAAATTGTCCTTGCTCGATCTAGGGTGACATAATAATTATTTTTTAACTCTAATCTATTCTATTAAAAAATCAAAGTTACACTCCAAGAATAATTGTTGTTACCCAAAAGCTTATCACAAAAAAATGTGAACTTTGTCTTTGACCTACTAAATAACCGATCATAATGCCCTTCTATGTATACCCACAACTAAGGCCGGTCCTTTGGCCTGCGTACTATCACCTCTTTAGCTACATCTCTTCTTTTGGGTCTCTTGTCTTATTGCCAACCATTCTTGGTCATGGAATCTCTTGATCTCGGGAACGACCCTCAAGCCAAATGACCGATACACCAATAAAGGTAGTATCACTAGATCTAGATTCGGATCATAAATTTGGACATTCCCAAATGGGGCACATAGATTCCATATTGCATATACATGTCACAATTAATTAGAACTTGGCACTCAACGCACAAGATTGTTGATGTTATTAAAGTAAGATCTCACACACAGTGAATCAAAGTATAAAACTCTAACTTTAACAGTTCATCCACATATACTCAAAATTAAGAGCAATGATCATTTAGTAGCAGTGAGTATCTTGTTTTCACGCTTTGATAGTACGTCTTTAGAAAACATATTCATAATAGTCCTATCAAATATGTGACACACGTACTATCGAGCCAAATCTGGAAAGTCCTCCAGTGACCTAGGTAGATCACCCTCAAAGAAGAGACTTGCTGAATATAACCCTATATTGGTAGAGTTCCCATCACTACCATTTGGTTATGGACTCAATTTATGACGTGACTAAATCTAGACTTAGACCTATTGTGCGTCAAGCCTCACTGCGTACCCAAGTCATTAGTTTAAGTCAAGGACCTTTATACATACATCATTAAAAAATACCAGAGATAATATGTAAGAAACTCATAATGCCATTTAACAAAATGATTGTACATTGTTTAACATCTAAAATTTCATATACAAGTGAGCTTTAAGTCATACTAATCCTAACATTCTTCCACTTGCACTAAAGATTACTTCTGCACAACCTAATACCCATAGACTCCAAACGTATGGCAAATATTTTCTCTGCAAGAGTCTTCGTAAATGGGTCCACCAGGTTTTTCACTAAAGCTCTCTTTTCAACTACTACATTTCCTCTTTAGATAAATTCACGGATCAAATAATATTTCCGTTCAATGTGTTTACCCTTTTTGTCATTCCTGGGCTCTTTGCCCTGTGAAATAGCACCATTGTTGTCGCAATACAACATTATTTTGTGAGCTACCAGTATAACCTTTAGGTCTAAAAGGAACTTTCTTAGCCATACTACCTCTTTTGTAGCCTCAGACGCTACTACATACTCAACCTCCATGGTAGAGTCAGTAATATAATTTTGCTTCATACTTCTCCATGAAAAAGCTCCTCTTAACAAAGTGAAAACATATCCAGAAGTAGACTTCATGGAATCTTTGTCAGATTGAAAATCCAAGTTTGTATAGACTAATGGCATTAGATCATTGACATAGTATTCCAACACATAATCCTTAGTCCTTTGTAGGAACTTAAATATATGCTTAACTATAACCCAATGTGCTAGTCTAGGGTTTGACTGATCTACTAACCATGCCAACGGCAAAGTAGATATCTAGTCTAGTACATAACATAGCATACATGAGACTTCTAACAACTGAAGCATAAGGAACTCACTTCATGCTTTTTATCTCCTTAGATGTTTTAGGACATTAATCTTAAGATAGATAAACTCCATGTCTAGAAGGTAATGAGGCCTTCTTAGGGTTTTGGATATTAAACCTAACTAATGTCTTCTCAATAAATGAAGCTTGAGATACAGCTAGCCTTTTGTTCTTACAATTTAGCATAAGCTTGATCCCTAGAGCATAACTAGCTTCTCCTAAATCCTTCATTTGAAATTGAGAGGAAAGCCAAACCTTGATGGATGATAATATCTCCACATCATTTCAAATTAGTAGAATATCATCCACATACAGAACCAAGAGAGCTACAATATTTCCATTACATCGCTTATAAACGCAAGGTTCATCAATGTTTTGATCAAAACCATAAGATTTAATTACCTGATCAAAGTTGATGTTCCATGCTCTAGATACCTGCTTTAGTCCATAAATGGACTCTTTTTAACTTACAAACCATATGCTGCTTGCCTTTAGCAACATATCTGTCTGGATGTGTCATGTAAATGGTCTCATCAAGCTCTCCATTAAGAAAAGTTGTCTTGACGTCCATTTGCCATATCTTATAGTCATAATGCCATGCAATGGCAAGAAGTATCTTGATTGATTTAGGCATGGCTACCGGTGAGAAAGTTTCAACTTTTCTATCAAGTTGTAACCTTCTTTCTTTCTAAGTGTAACCTTTCGCCACCAACCTTGCTTTAAAGGTTTCAACTTTTCTATCAAGTCCTCTTTTTCTCTTGTAGACTCATTTGCACCCTATAGGTTTTACCCCTTCAGGTGCAACTACAAGATCCCAAACTTTGTTAGAATACATAGATTCTAATTCTGAATCCATTATCTTATGACATTGATCAGCATCTATGTCAGAAACTACTTCATCATAACTTGTGGATCCATTACCTGATCCCTCGAAAAGGTCTAAAAGGACTCTTCATAGTATCTATCAGGAGGCCTGGATATCCTCCCACTACGATGAGGCTCTGACGTATTAGGTGTAATATGCTGTTCTTTTTCATTCAAAGTTACCACAGGTATTACTGGAGATTCTTGTGAAATCTCTTCTAGAGCAACTTCAGAATCTGGTATTTTTTGGATCATTTTATCATTCTCTAAGTATCTAGCATGGGTGCTTATAAACATCTTCTGCTCCTTAAAATTATAAAAGATCCCACCTCTGGTTCCCTTAGGATACCCAATAAAATAGTAGAACTCGAATCTTGTTCCAACTTTGACGCATTACTATTAAATACATAAGCTAGAAATCCCCAAACGTGGAGATGATTTAAGCTAGACTTATGCCTGGTCCATATTTCTTATTGTGTCATAGGTACTGATTTAAATGGTACCAAGTTCAAGGTGTATGCTGCTATTTCAAGGGAATACCTCTAAAAAGATAAGGTAGTGATGCATGACTTATCATTGACATAACCATATCTAATAGGTTACGGTTTCTTCTCTTTGCTGCACCATTTTGCTGGGGAAACCCTAGTACAGTCAACCGAGACACAATTCCCTGTTATGTAAGGTAATCTCTGAACTGACTTGGGAGGTATTCACCACCTTGATCAGACTGAAAGGCTTTGACATGTTTATCTAATTTTCGCTTTGCCTCAACCTTGAACTCCTTGAATTTCTCAAAGGATTTAGACTTGCGTTGCATCAGATATTCATATCCATATCTAGAGTAATCATCTGCAAAAGTAATGAAATACTCATAACCTCCTCGTGCTAGTTTGCTCATAGGACCACATATATCAGTGTGAACCAATTTCAATACTTTTTTTGGCCTTTTCTTCACTAGAAGAAAATGACTGTTTGGTCACCTTTCCTTTGAGGCAAGATTCATACGAAGGTAGATCTTCGAGATCTAATGAGCTAAGATGCCTATCATTGACTAATCCCTGAATTTATTTTAGACTAAGATGTCCTAAGTGTAGGTGCCAAAGATAAGTATCATTGGTTGAAGAAATCTTCCTTTTCTGGGAATTAGTTTGTTCTGTATTATGTAGTGAGTTTATAATCTGTTTCATATAGAACAAGTTATCATGCATGTTACTACAGTAGATAATATTTCCATCTCTACTGATATCAACACGAGAATGGAAATTAATGCAAAAACCATCTAATATTAATTATAAAATAGAATTAACATTTTTACGTACATCTAGAACATAATAAACATTATTCAAAAATAACTTCCTATTACATGAAAAATTTAAGCGCAATCCTCCCAACGTAGTAGCTGATAATTTTGTTCCATTACACATCCTTAGAGCAAATTCCCCTTTAGCTAGTTCTTGCATTTCCTGAAACCAATGCAAAGAATTACAAATATGATTAGTGGCTCCAGAGTCTACAATCTAAAAATTAGTAGAATCAACCACTAAATAGGTTTCAATATAGAATAAAAGAGGTATGCCTATCTAGCCTTGTGCTAGGTACTTAGGGCAATCCCTTTTCCAATGCCCTTTCAGGCCACACTTAAAGCATTTTCCCCTAGGCTTTTCACCTATAAACTATTTGGGCTATTTACCATTTCTCTTTTTTTGCCCCCACATTTTTGCTTCCGTTTCCTTTGAGTCCAAAAGTGGATGCTTCAACTATGTTTAGGTGGCCCTTATTTTTCATTATGGCTTCTACAACTGGGAGCTCTTTCATCAATTCCATCATATCCATTTTCATCTAGCCCATATCATAATGAAGCTTCAACTCAGTGTAAAACGCTAGCAGAGTCTTCAAAATCATGTCTACCTTTGATTATGCATTTATGTTTGCCCCTCGGATCTCGACAGTATTAAAGTAATTGATGTGTTGCATTTTTGTGTGCATTTATGCTATTTGATTGCTATCTTGTGACACAAGCCTATATAGCCCACAAGCACACGGGTCACATATAACACAGTGTGTGCGAGTGCTGGGTCGAATCCACAGGGAGGCCTAACGCATAAGGTGTCCTAAGCTATGTTCGTCCTAAGAAGCTACATGTTGTGTTCCTATCAACGATATTTTTGGGTTTTTGGTTTGTGGAGAGCTCGGAAAGGAAAATCTAAACTAAAATAAGAAAATAAAAGGTATGTGTGCGTGACAAGGGAATCAAGCAATCAAATGGGATTCTAACACGTGAAAATGGGGGGTTAGGGTGATTGTGTCTTATAAATGGGTGATTACTATTCTAGACACTCCCTCTCTCTTCTTTATAGTCGACTATTCTTTCTTCCGAGGCTTAGGTTCAAGGGATTGGTCGAGTGACTACGTTCCTAGCGAAGTGGACTTTCTTGTAGTTGAATCGAAGGATGTTATTAGGGCTAAAGATAGTTGACATAAGGAAGAGGGGACAGTATCGGGGTCTAGCTTAACTGACTAACAGGCCTATCTCTTTGGCATCTTATTTTGCAAAGGATACGTAGCTCTTTGCTAAAGCCCTCCCCTTCC
Organism: Cordia subcordata; assembly: GCA_028554755.1. Taxonomy (NCBI): domain Eukaryota; kingdom Viridiplantae; phylum Streptophyta; class Magnoliopsida; order Boraginales; family Cordiaceae; genus Cordia; species Cordia subcordata. The sequence continues at coordinate 10,617,706 of JAPTOF010000007.1, read as the reverse complement.
TCGTCCATTAACTATGTCAATTGCTTGCCTTCTCCTTCAAAGCATCTTTTCATCAGAACGCCCTACAAACTTTGGATTGATAAGAAGATGAGAACCCTTTTTACCAAACTCTGCTATGTTGCCTCGACCCTAGGGGGTACCATATGGATTCTCTACCAGTGTCTACATTGGAAAAGTCATCTTCTTTCATGTCGACCTCGGCTATAGAAATGAGTTTGATTCCTGACCTTCCTTATTTCTTCTTGTTACGGTTGTTTGATGGATTAAAATAGGTTGCTCTCATCTAGATTCCTAATTAACCCCCTAATTACATCTTAAGCCTCAGTGTGGATTCGTCCCTAGGCATGTCTACCTAGAGCTATGCCGTGGTCTTTATGACTTAGGGCTATAGGGCTAGCTAGTTAGGATTCTACGTGACTTAGATAGATCTAACCCTAGCGTGTGAACTGTTAGCTGGATTTAAAGCCAAGACCTAGCTCGTCTATGGTTGACTAACCTATCCTGAAACCCATTAGCTGGATTTAAGGCTAAGGAAGACTCGACCTAGGCTAGCCATTACTGATGCACCATCGATCATCATCATAATAGCGGGTATTAACGTTTGAGCACAAAGAAAACACATCTAAGGCATGGTGTTCGAGAATATTCTGGGGTATTCTACTACTAAGCACATAGACATACTTAGATTACACCAATTTAAGCAATGGCACCCGACATGTACGCAATAAAAGTTATTTATGCTATTAAGTATGCAAACACACACATAGACATATATATAAGCATACCCACTTCATGTAATCACCATAGAAACACATAGACATGCTAGCACAATCATTTATAGATGGTTAATAGCATAATAGACTTCAATATATATAAGCTACATCATTGAGGCATTTCTACAAACACATAGACATATATGTAAATTTTCCATAGAAACTCTAAGCACAAAGCATATATACATAGATCCATCAAGTACCCATAACAATAATGTAATAGTTAATCCATAATGCAAGATTAAATAACCCTACATAGCTCTAACAAACATGCATTAACTTAGGATAAAAAAGAGACAAAGTAGCTACCCTTTTATCCAAAGCCATATCTTTACAATCCAAGAGCTAATGCCTAAATCCTTGTGTTTGATCCTTTTAATATGCTTGATTCTAAAGTATTTTTGTGTGTGAAAGAGTGTGTGAGAGGTGGGAGATGAGAGGATTAGGGTTTTGGGAAATGGGTATGAAAGAATGACTTATTGTTACATAAAATGGCCAAAAACAAGCTTATATAGCCAGTTTCTACGACTACCAAAACAATTAACCAAAGCATCGGTACCAAGAGGCCTCTATTCCGGTAGTCGAAGCTTGCTCTCTGTTTTTGGCTGAATAGTGAGTTGGTGTACCGGTAATCTGAAGCTAGTGTTTCGATAGTGTTTCTTTGCTCTCTTTTGGTTTCGTTTTAGCTCTATTTTGCTTGCAGTTGCTTTCGTCTTTGTCCAGAAGCCTCTAATCTTGCTTGGTGAAGATTTGCTCAAGTTTGTAAAGATACCAGCAAAGATGAAAGGATAGGTTTCTGTAACCTCTTTCATTCTTATTTATTTCATGCTTGAGTAGATGATTTAGGGTACCTAACTTGTGTAATGGGATGATATATATACTCTTTGTTATGGGATTTTATTGGCTTATATATATACATACTTTGTTCTTATTTTTAGAAGCTTTATATCAATTCATGTCCATGTGTTTGATGTAATGCTTGAATGAGTTGTTTGTATATAGATTAGGTTGTATTTGCTATAGAACACTTCTAATCCTTAGATTATGCATGTTTATGTTGTGATTATGGATAATATAAAGTGGGTTGATTCTATTCATGTCCATACGAGTATGAAATATGCCTTATAATGAATACATGCTCAATCAATGCTACATGTTGATACTTGAATGCTTTCAATGGTGTAAATCAAACTCGCTAGTATTTGTATCGTGGATAGGACGTCAAATTCACAACACCTTGCCTTAGAACATGTAGGACTGCACTTACAAGGTATTAATCCACTTTAGTGTCCCTAGAATGACGGTACATAAGTTAGGACTAGTCTAGGTCGAGTCCTCTTTAGCTTTAAATCCAGCTAATTGGAGTCCGAATAGGCTTAGCCGACCTTAGAAACCCTAGGTCTTAGCTTTAAATCCTGCTAATTGCTTAGGAATTGGGGTAGGATTGTTCTAGAGCACCTAGGTAGCTTTCTAGTTCCTCTTATGGCATTAGGTACATAAGGACCACACCATAGCTCTAAGTGTGCATGCCTAGGGATGGATTAGCATGGAGTACTAGGGTGTAATTAGGACAATAGTTACTTGCTTAGTATTAGAAGCTTTATGTAGAAAACCAATCCCTGAATCCCGTAGCCTAGAGGCACTAATTCACCCATTCGCAAGTGTAGGTCACCCGATCACCTTTCCCTTGTTTCAATCCCCTAAGTTAGCTTAGTTCTTTCCTTTTTTTCCTTAGTGCATTTATGGTGTAGTCTTTCATCTTTTTCCCTTAGCTGCCAAAAATCCAAAAAGTACAAAAATATGTTAGTAAAGGTCTCCTTTTGAAGCTTCTTCTAGAGCACGCTAGCATAGAATTTCTTCCACAAATTCACGCTTCCCTATGGTTCGACACTCGCACATGTACACTCTATTCTACACGATCTATATGCTTGCGGGTCTTTTAGGGCTTGCACCGAAATAGCACACTATGTTCTTGGCGCCGTTGCTAGGGAGGCACGGTGGTTTGCATTTATTGTTTGTGTGTTTTGGTAGTTGCTTTATTTGTTTTATTTGTTTTTTCTTTATTGTTTGTTTAGCTTTTGCTTATCTTTTTTATTGTTCATATTATCTTGCTTTAGTTATTGTTTATCTATTTCTGCTTTGGTTTTTATTTTTAGTAGACCTTCTAGGATTGTGGTTTATGTGCTATAGACATAGAATTTTGAAGTTTTCGCGGGTTGAAGTAGCCGGAGTAAGGATAGTTTGTGCATCCTTGGTAGGAGATCCCTTGGAAATCCCCTAGTTTCTCTTAATCTCAAAACCCGATAGGATTACTAGACATTTTAGGAATTTAGGAGATCTTCTTGAGAAGATGGTCAATCCCAATCATCCTCCTAATCCTCCCATTCCCCCAATAAATCCCATTCCACCTTATGATCACCATGGGCATCAAGTCCAAGATCATTTTAGATAAGAACCCCATAGACCGGATCCATCAATAGATGAAGAACCCATTCTTAGGCAATTATTTCTCCACGAAGCCTTTAAGCCTAATTTGGCTATTCAAATTCTGGGTTTGGGGGAGACGAACTTCAAGATTAAACCTAATATGTTGGCTATGGTTCCTTCCTTTTATGGGAGAAGCAATGAGAGTCCTCTAGAGCATATTACTAATTTTGTTGAGATGAGTTCCACTCTTCACGTCCCCAATGTCTCCCAAGAGGTCATACGTCTAAGATTGTTTCCTTTCTCTCTTAAGGATAAGGCTAGGGCTTGGTTGCATTCCTTACCTAATGGTTGCATTACTACATGAGCTGAGCTTCAATCTAAGTTCTTTCAAAAATTTTATCCCATGGCCAAGACAGCCGATTGTAAGACTGCTATTATTACTTTCTCCCAACATGACTTAGAATCTTTTCATGAGGCTTGGGAAAGGTTCAAAAACTTTCTTAAACAATGTCTACACCACGGGTATGGCAATCATGACCTATTGCAATACTTCTTCCGAGGCTTAAATGAACAAATTAGAATGATGGTCAATGCCGCCTCCGGTGGTGGCTTTTATCTTTTAAGGCCGACTAAGGCATGGGAGAAAATGGAGTTGATGGCCGAAAATTATTTTCAAAACTTTGCTATGGAAAGGTCTAGTTGGGGAGGTAATAGGAAAAGTGTTAAAACAAATAAGTTAGATCAATTCATTTCATTGTCTCTTTCATCTCATGGTCATAAGACTATTTCCATAGGTTCTTCCTCCGTCACTTTAGTTGTTGAGGTTTATGCATTATGTTCTGAGTCATCTCATAAGACCGTAACTTGTCCTTTAGCATCTCAATTTCCCGAATTCATGAAAAAGCAAGTGTGTGCTACTCAAGGTTATTCTCGTGAGTACAACCCGTACTTAAACACATAAAATTCGTGTTGGAGGGACAACCTAAAATTTTCTTGGAGACAAGTCAACCATGCCCAAGCTTCTCCCTAGCAACGACCTCAACCTCAATATCCAACCATGTTCTATTAGCTTAATTAGCCCCGTCTCACTAGTACTATTCAACCTCAGGCTTTACCTGCTCTTTCTAGTAGCCAGGCTCCTAGTAATGACATGATAATGATAATGCAGTTCATTCAGAACCAGCAGCAAGAATTAGTAGAAGATAGGCAGCAAATTGCAAGGTTCAAGGCATAGTTAAGATAGATTGCTAGTCAGTTGAGCACTAAAAAACCTGAGAAATTGCCTTCTCAGCTGGAGGTGAACCTTAGAGTCCAGTCTTGTTCCTTTACCAATAACACTTATCCCCCTCAAGCCCAGGCTAAGGCTGTCACCACTTTTAGGAGCGGTAGGGTAGTAGATAATAAGGTAGACTTTGTAATGCCTGCACCTAGTGGATCTTCTGAGTCTAGAGAGCCATATAGTAGCCCTGTTGAGAGGGATTCTAGAGAGGGTCCTGTTAAGAGAGTTGAGCCTACTAGAGACCATGGAGAGAGCAGTACTTCTCGCCCTCATCGGGAAGGAAAGGAGCGTATTGATGATTCTCATGTGTTTAGAGGTGTTGAACCTACAGTTCCCTTCCCATCCACCTTAGAGAGACCCACACATAGTGAGGATTCTAGGTTTTTCAAGATTTTAAAGCATCTTAAGGTCAATTTTCATTTGATGGATGCAATCCTTTCCATTGCTTCCTATTCTAAGTTCTTTAAGGATCTTTGTACAAGGAAGTGTAGGTCATCGAACATTCCTAAGAAGGTGAGGCTTACAGAGAATGTGAGTAATATTTGTACTTCGGCCCTTCCGACTAAAATGAATGACCCTGGTGCTTTCACCATTCCTTGTAGGATTAGAGAGACCCAGATTGATCACGCCTTGTTAGATTGAGGGTCCAGTATGAATCTTATTCCCTACTCCATCTATTAACAGCTACATCCAGGTGAGTTGTTCTCTATACAAGTTACTCTTCAACTAGCTGATAGGTTCGAGCGTAAACCTAGGGGTGTGATAGAGGACGTTATAGTCCTGGTAGGTGAGTTCATGTATCCTATTGACTTTATAGTGTTAGATATGGATTCGAGACATGACTCTAGACATTCTACACCCGTTCTTCTAGGTTGCTCTTTCTTTGTCACTACAAATGCCATTATTTGTTGTAGGTCAGGGTTATTTGAGATGAAATTTGGGAATTTGAGGTCCACTATAAAGGTTGTCTAGGCAGTGAATAGGGCTAGTATAGGAGGAGAGAATGGAGAAAAGTGCTATAGGGTTGATGTGATTGATTCATGTGTTGAGGACTTTGTAGAGAGAACTCTGACTAATAGAGAAGATTTGAGAAAATTTGAGGAATTGTTGACTAACTCTGATTTAGACACTTTAGAGCGGAAATGTCTAGCTTCTACTCCCTTGATTGATAGCCCTTTGATTGATAAGTCACTTAAGGTTAATCCTACTAGTCTTGATTCTAGTGATGTTCCCATTGATGACGGTAAGGTTGAGACCCCCTTGGTTGTGCCCAGTCCTTCTTTAGAGCTCAAACCCCTTCCCGACCATTTGAAGTATGCATTCCTAGCCCCTAGTAAGACCCTTCCAGTTATCATAGCTTTTGATCTTTCTAATGAGCATGAGGAGCGTCTCTTAGAGGTTTTTAGAAAACATAGGAAGGCTATAGGGTGAAAAATTGATGATTTAAGAGATATAGACCCTTCGGTTTGCATGCATCGTATTCATCTTAAGGATGAAGGCATACTTGTTAGTGAGATGCAAAAGAGGCTAAACCTACACATGAGTGAAGCAATTAAAAAAAAGATCATTAAGCTTTTAAATATAGGCATTATTTATCCGATCTCCGATAATGAGTTGGTTAGAACAGTTCAAGTCGTATCTAAGATGTCCGGGATCACGATTGTTGAGAATGAGAGAGGAGAGCTTATCCCTACACGTACTCCCACGGGTTAGAGAGTTTGTATTGATTATAGGAAGCTCAACTCCAAACTAGGAAGAATCATTTCCCATTGCCTTTTCTAGATCAGATTTTAGATAAAGTAGCTAGGCATAGCTACTATTGCTTTCTAGATGGCTATTTTGGGTATAATCAAATCCCCGTGTTTCCCACGAACCAGGAGAAGACCACCTTTACTTGTCCCTATGCACTTTTGCCTTAGGAGGATGCCCTTTGGTCTATGTAATGCCTCAGTGAAATTTTAGTGATGTATGATGGCCATTTTTAGTGACATTATAGAGAAGCATTTGAAGATTTGCACAGATGACTTCTCAGTCTTTGGAGATAGTTTTGATGAGTGCTTGAGTCATCTCTCTTTCGTCTTAGACCGATGTATGGAAAAGAATCTAGTGTTGAGTTGGGAGAAATCTCACTTCATGGTGCAACGAGGGATAGTGTTTGGTCATGTTGTCTCATCCAGTGGAATTCAAGTTGACCGAGCTAAGGTAGAATTAATTGAAAAGTTGCCAGTCTCTAAGTATGTCAAGAATGTTAGATCTTTTCTAGGGCATGCAAGATTCTACCATAGGTTCATTAAGGATTTTATCCATATAGCGCGCCTCTTGTCTAGGGTCTTAGCACAAGATGTCCCCTTTGAGTTTGATGATGAGTGCGTTAGAGCTTTTGATAAGCTTAAATTCTTATTGTCTACGTCCCCGATCATTCAGTCGTCTGACTACATTCTTCTATTTGAGGTTATGTGTGGTGTATCAGATTATGCAATAGGAGCTGTTTTAGATGAACGATGAGATAAGTTGCCCCATATAGTGTACTATGCTATCAAGACTCTTAATAAAGCTCAAAAGAACTATACCACCACAGAAAAGGAGCTTTTAGCAGTAGTCTTCTCCCTTGGCAAGTTTAGGTCGTACATCCTAGGGTGTAAAGTGATTGTCTGCACCAATCATGCGGCATTGAGGTATTTGTTAGCTAATAAAGAATCTAAGCCTCGCTTCTCCTTCTTCAAGAATTCGATGTTGAGATTCGAGATAAAAAGGGTAGAGAAAATTTAGTTGCAAATCATCTTTCTTGTCTTGTTAGTGAATCTTCTAAAGATCCATCTCCTTTTTGTGATTCATTTCCTGATGAGCAATTGTTTGTTATCTTTCATCACACATCTTGGTTTGCTCATATTGTCAATTATCTTTCCACAGGGCACTTTCTTTCCCATTGGGAGAAGAGAGAAAGAGATAGGTTCCTAGCACAACTTAGGCATTTCTTTTGGGAGAATCCCTATCTTTTTTAAGTGTGTGTAAATCAAATGATTCGTCGGTGTGTGCCTGAGGACAAGTTTGAGAGTGTGTTGAGTATCTATCACGATGAGGGGTGTGGAGGTCATTTTAGTGGGAAGAAGACTGTCGCGAAGGTCTTGCAATATGAATTATTTTGGCCCATTCTCTTTAGGGATGCCCAAGAATATTGCAAAAAGTGTTTTAGATGTCAACAATTCGGGTCTATCTCTAGGAAAAACATGACGCCTTTATCCCCTATTCTTCCATGTGAGTTACTTGATGTTTGGGGTATAAATTTCATGGGTCTATTTCCACCTTTTTTTGGGCACCAATACATTTTAGTGGCTATTAATTATGTGTCCAAATGGGTTGAGGTTACTCCCACATGCACTAATGACCATAGGGTAGTCATTAAGTTCATTAAGGAGAACATTTTCTCTAGGTTTGGAGTCCCTAGGGTCTTGATTAGTGATTGGGGTTTGCATTTTAGCCATAGAACTTTAGAGGCCTTAGTGAGAAAATATTCGGTCACCCATAAGGTAGCTACTCCTTGTCACCCGCAAACGAGTGGACAAATAGAGATGTCCAATAGGAATATTGATGTGTGTCATTTGTGCGTGTTTGCATCTTGTTTTTGCATGCACATTTAAGGGTGTTTAGAGTATAATTGAGTGCACTTAGTACAAAGTTTATGCATATTTGTTAATATTTGTACATAATATATTTAGGTGCATAAATACTATACTAAGTGTTATATTCCATGTTTTAGGAGTATTTTGGAAGGGTTCAAGCTTATGTGAGGAAGAAATGAGCTAACGAATGAAGACCGGAAGAAAAGAAATAAAGAAGAGATCATTCTGATCCAGCCGGTCGACTTAGAAGAAGAGACGGTCGACCGGCCGCTCCAGAGAATAAAAGATTTGAAGCCGGTCGAGTTCCTCAAGAAGCCGTCCAGAGAGCATCATGATTAAAGCCAGTCGAGCAAGAAAGAGGAGCCAGTCGACCGGCTAGGTCAACCGGCTGTGCGCTGAAGAAATCCATAAAAAGCTCGTTTCAGCTAATTTTCGGGGGAGGAACTTTTATTTCTTAAATCCTAATAAACCCTAACCCTTTACCCACCTCACAAAACACCCTAAACCACCATCTAAACCCCACACCAAGCTAGGATTGAAGCATTAAATAAAGATTTGAAGGATTTGTACGGATTTGGAAGCAAGAATTTAGGGAACTTCTTCTTGTTCTTTCTCTATTTCTTGTAAATATGTTGCTAGATTAGGCTAGATTTAGGGTTGATTGCTGTTGTATATTAGATTAGGGCTTTGAATAATGAATTGGTGTAGATCTTTGGCTCTTAATACATGTTTATTTACATAAATTTATGGCATGATTCAATATGTCTATGTATTGGAAATCAAACATATCTATGTGTTTGTTAAAATGCCTAAGTGAATATGCATGTGCTATTTGTGCTTCAAATGCGCTTATCTACTTATATGGGTGATGTGATTGTGCTTAATTGATATCGCTATTTGAGCACAAGCCTAAATAGCCCGCAAGTGCATGGGACGTGTGTAATACAATGTGTTCAAGTGCGGGGTCGAATCCACAGAGAGGCTACCTTCATTTAGTCTTTATGTCCTCGAATGCCTTAAACTAGCTACGTGCGTGTGTGTACTTACTTTGGGATGGAAGGGAGCTCGGAAAAAGGAAAATAAAAACTAATCTATGGAGGAACTTAAGGGAGCCAAACTAAGGAAGGGAACACTAATAAAGAAGAAGGGGACCTAGGGCGATTGCATTGCAACAAGACTTGGGCTGTGATAACAAATGATGTCTATCTAAGGCTCGGGACTTCTATTGCCGTTGTGTTGATCGGGGGCTCTCTTAACCAATACTAGTGGTTCAACCCTTTAGCTAGATTTAAAGCTCAGGGCCAATCCCTCCTAGCCTACGCAATTCGTGCTTAGAACTTATCCTCTTGGCTGGGTTTAAAGCCAAGGACTAGCACCTAAACACTACGTGACATTAAGGCTCAATTAACCAATACTAACGTGGGCGAGAGATACTCTAGTCTAGGTTAACTTATCCGCTTGGCTAGATTTAAAGCCAAGGACTAGCACCTAAACTCGACTAAGCATAGCATGTAACCTATTAACTGGATTTAAAGCTAAAACCTACTCTACAAGCAAAGCCATGAGATTAAGCCACGAGATTAAGCACAATCCTAAAATATAAAAAGGTAAGATAAACAAAAGCAATCTAATCTATTATGTACAAAGCAAGAATAAGTACAAGAAAACTAATCTACTATATACAAAGGCAAAGGCAAATAAATACAAGAAAAACAAGAAAAATATGAACAAGCCTAAGGTGCCTTCTAGTAGCACTGGATTTAACGCCTCCAGCCGGGCGCCAATGTTAGAGTAAAATATGTTTAAAGTTACGTGGCACAAATTGCCGGATAATCAAAGCACATAACGTAGAAGGAAAAGGGTCATGCACTAAAGGTTGGGCCAATGAATGCATGATGCACCCCTTTTCAAGATCCCACCCTAAAATATCAAATGAATGCGCAAGTGTGGAATGAAGCATGCTCAAACATGAAGATCATGTCCCGCTTGCTCTTTAATTAGCCACCCCAATGCCTTCTTCTCATAATCAAAGGCTAGGAACACACTTCCCCCATGGGTCAAAGATAGGTCTAATGCATGCAACATGGGAAACGTGCTTTCTAACCCTAGATGAAAATGTTCTATGCATGGAGGCACAAACATGAGCTCTAAAAAGGAAGACTCAATGGAATGAGAAATGGGGGTTGGAACAACATTTGGAGAAGACGGAGCAACGATATAGGAGGTGGATGTACTACACTCTTCTTCTCCACAAGATATAACATGATCAAGCCTAGGTCGTTCTAACTCCTCACGAAGGGTGGATTCGATCTTAATGGGCTCTATTTCCATCAATGAATCATCAAACATCCAAAGAGACCCATAGATCATTCTTCCAAGCACATCAATTCCTTTCTTATGTGTCTTCTTAGAGTTGCTATTCTCTTAAACATCATGATTCTTAACTCCAAGAAACTTATCATCTAAAATCTCCGAAATTGATGTCTTGTTTTCCCCAATGGATGACTTTAAACCTTCACTAGCTATAGTCTCTTTAAATTCATCAATACATTCATCACTAGTGGGTGTCATCTCGCCATCATGCTTTTCATACAGGGTAGACACTAATGGAGGGGGCAATGGGGACTCAACGGATTCCTCATCATGTATGCATGAATGCTCAAGGGGAGAATGCGCGCTAAACTCCCTAAATGCTGAATCAGAATGCAATTGAATACTATCAACATAAGACTCAACCTCCATGTGTACGGAATGTGTGGGATGAGGAGAAAGAAAAAGCTCATGTGACTCAATGGGAGACGTTGAAAGCTTAAGAGGATAGGGTACTACTTCCTCTAAAACATAATCCCAAGAATCATCAAGAACCAAGTTATCATTAAGCTCATCTTCATCCTCACTACAAGATGTTATCTCTCCATCAACCTCTCTTTCTAGTTGTCTCTCCAATACATCATCATTTCCACCCCTAACCACCTCATCGTTAGGTCTCATCTCTATCCCATCAACTCATTCTAAAGGTATCTCAAAAGTCTCACTAATGAGTTGCATACTCTCAGCCATTCTCTTCAAAAGCTCTCCTAGAGATTTGGATTCTCGCTTAAAACTCTCCAGTTCCTCTTGATTAGATTGGAGGAGAGATTGGGATTGCTCAAGCATTTGATCTAATTGCTCTGAGAGTGTAGACATAACGAAAGAGAGTTCAACCGAGTGAAAAGGGTAGTCATGTTGAAAATCATTTTGCACATAACCATCAAAAAACTCGAGAGAGTAATGGGTGAAAAAATAAGGTGTTAGAGGTGGACAATCGAAACTAGAAGGTGAATGGAATAAAGAGTCATCTTGACCCTATTATGAAAATGCATGATGTTGCTCCCTAGAATCATGATACTAGATGTAGATGCATGCATGGGCATATGATTGCTAGGGGCATAGGGCATTGCATGCAATCGGGGATAAGAGTGGAAGGTGGGACAAGCACTAGAAAAGTGAGCACGGTTTCCACAATGATTGCAATAAGAAGAATATGCATCCCTATTGTCATGATTACTAAATGAAGATGCATGAGATGTTGCATGACTATAGGGGTCATTAGTAGCACTAGCCCTAGGTGGGGAATTCTCGTGAGGACAGAAAACGGTAGGATGCATGAAACTTCCACACAAGCGACATGCATAAGGGACACGTTCGGGTGATGGGGAAGAGGATACAAGTGACCACCAAGAAGCATTAGGATTGGTCATATTCAATGAATCACAAGTAAAACCCCTTCACAGTCAATTTTTTTTAAAATTTTTTTTCTAATTTTTTTTTAAAAAAAATGGAAAGCAAGTAAAGATAGTGCACACGCAAGCAACCAATCGCAAACACAAAAGCACACAAAGAACCAATACCGTGCCTCCCCAGCAACGGCGCCAAAAACTTGATATCGCTATTTGAGCACAAGCCTAAATAGCCCGCAAGTGCATGGGACGTGTGTAATACAGTGTGTGCAAGTGTGGGGTCGAATCCACAGAGAGGCTACCTTGGTTTAGTCTTTATGTGCTCGAATGCCTTAAACTAGCTACGTGCGTGAGTGTACTTACTTTGGGATGGAAGGGAGATCGGAAAAAGGAAAATAAAAACTAATCTATAGAGGAACTTAAGGGAGCCAAACTAAGGAAGGAAACACTAATAAAGAAGAAGGGGACCTAGGGCGATTGCATTGCAACAAGACTTGGGCTATGATAACAGATGATGTATATCTAAGGCTCGGGACGTCTATTGCCGTTGTGTTGATTGGGGGCTCTCTTAACCAATACTAGTGGTTCAACCCGTTAGCTGGATTTAAACCTAAGGGCCAATCCCTCCTAGCCTACGCAATCCGTGCTTAGAACTTATCCTCTTGGCTAGGTTTAAAGCCAAGGACTAGCACCTAAACACTACGTGATATTAAGGCTCAATTAACCAACACTAACGTGGGTGAGGGATACTCTAGTCTAGGTTAACTTATCCGCTTGGCTGGATTTAAAGCCAAGGACTAGCACCTAAACTCGACTAAGCATAGCATGTAACCTATTAGCTGGATTTAAAGCTAAAACCTACTCTACTAAGCAAAGCCACGAGATTAAGCACAATCACATCACCCATATAAGTAGATAAGAGCATTTGAAGCACAAATAACATGTGCATATTCACTTAGGCATTTTAACAAACATATAGACATGTTTGATTTCCAATACATAGACATATTGAATCATGCCATAAATTTATGTAAATAAACATGTATTAAGAGCCAAAGATCTAAACAAATCCATTATTCAAAGCCCTAATCTAATATACAACAACAATCAACCCTAAATCTAGCCTAATCTAGCAACATATTTACAAGAAATAGAGAAAGACCAAGAAGAACTTCCCTAAATTCTTGCTTCCAAATATGTACAAATCCTTCAAATCTTTGTTTAGTGCTTCAATCCTAGCTTGATGTGGGGTTTAGATGGTGGTTTAGGGTGTTTTGTGAAGTGGGTAAAGGGTTAGGGTTTATTAGGATTTAAGAAATAAAAGTTCCTTGCTTGAAAATGAGCTAAAACGAGCTTTTTATGGATTTCTTCAGCGCACAGCAGGTCGACCTAGCCGGTCGACCGGCTCCTCTTTCTTGCTCGACTGGCTTCAATCATGATGCTCTCTGGAATGGCCAGTCGACCTAGCCGGTCGACCGACTTCTTGAGGAACTCGACCGGCTTCAATCTTTTATTCTCTGGAGCGGCCGATCGACCTAGACGGTCGACCGGCTCCTCTTCTAAGTCGACCGGCTGGATCAGAATGATCTCTTCTTTATTTCTTTTCTTCCGGTCTTCATCCGTTAGCTTATTTCTTCCTTGCATAAGCTTCAACCCTTCCAAAACACTCCTAAAACATGGAATATAACACTTAGTATAGTATTTATGCACCTAAATACATTATGTACAAATATTAACAAATATGCATAAACTTTGTACTAAGTGCACTCAATTATACTCTAAACACCCTTAAATGTGCATGCAAAAACAAGATGCAAACACGCACAAATGACACACATCATTAATCTCGTGGCTTTGCATAGTAGAGTTGGCTTTAGCTTTAAATCCAGCTAATAGGTTACATGCTATGCTTAGTCGAGTTTAGGTGCTAGTCCTTGGCTTTAAATCCAGCCAAGCGGATAAGTTAACCTAGACTAGAGTATCCCTCACCCACGTTAGTGTTGGTTAATTGAGCCTTAATGTCACGTAGTGTTTAGATGCTAGTCCTTGGCTTTAAATCCAGCCAAGAGGATAAGTTCTAAGCACGGATTGCGTAGGCTAGGAGGGATTGGCCCTTAGGTTTAAATCCAGCTAACGGGTTGAACCACTAGTATTGGTTAAGAGAGCCCCCGATCAACACAACGGCAATAGAAGTCCCGAGCCTTAGATAGACATCATCTGTTATCATAGCCCAAGTCTTGTTGCAATGCAACCGCCCTAGGTCCCCTTCTTCTTTATTAGTGTTTCCTTCCTTAGTTTTGCTCCCTTAAGTTCCGCCATATATTAGTTTTTATTTTCCTTTTTCCGAGCTCCCTTTCATCCCAAAGTAAGTACACACACGCACGTAACTAGTTTAAGGCACTCGAGCACATAAAGACTAAACCAAGGTAGCCTCCTTGTGGATTCGACCCCGCACTTGCACACACTGTATTACACACGTCCCGTGCACTTGCGGGCTATTTAGGCTTGTGCTCAAATAGCGTATCAAGTTTTTCTGGAGCCGTTGCCGGGGTGGCACAATATTGGTTCTTTGTGTGCTTTTGTGTTTGCGATTGGTTGCTTGCGTGTGCACTATCTTTACTTGTTTTCCATTTTTTTGAAAAAAAAAATTAGAAAAAAATTTTTCTCAAAAAAAAAAAATTTTTTAAAATTGACTATGAAGGGGTTTTACTTGTGATTCATTGAATATGACCGATCCTAATGCTTCTTGGTGGTCACTTGTATCCTCTTCCCCACCACCCGAACGTGTCCCTTATGCATGTTGCTTGTGTGGAAGTTTCATGCATCCAACCGTTTTCTGTCCCCACGAGAATTCCCCACCTAGGGCTAGTGCTACTAATGACCCCTATAGTCATGCAACATCTCATGCATGTTCATTTAGTAATCATGACTATAGGGATTCATACTCCTCTTATTGCAATCATTGTGGAAGCCGTGCTCACTTTTCTAGTGCTTGTCCCACCTTCCACTCTTATCCCCGATTGCATGCAATGCCCTATGCCCCTAGCAATCATATGCCCATGCATGCATTTACATCTAGCTATCATGATTCTCGGGAGCAATATCATGCATTTTCACAATGGGGTCAAGATGACTCTTTATTCCATTCACCTTTTAGTTTCGATTGTCCACCTCCAACACCTTCTTTTTCCACCCATTCCTCTCCCGAGTTTTTTTATGGTTATGTACAAAATGATTTTCAACATGATTACCCTTTTCACTCGGTTGAACCCTCTTCCGTTATGTCTACACTCTCGAAGCAATTAGATCAAATGCTTGAGCAATCCCAATCTCTCCTCCAATCTAATCAAGAGGAACTAGAGAGTTTTAAGCGAGAATCCAAATCTCTAGAGAGCACTTGAAGAGAATGGCAGAGTATGCAACTCATTAGTGAGACTTTTGAGATACCGTTAGAACGAGTTGATGGGATAGAGATGAGACCGAACGATGAGGTAACTAGGGGTGGAAATGATGATGTATTGGAGAGACAACTAGAAAGAGAGGTTGATGGAGAGATAACATCTTGTAGTGAGGATGAAGATGAGCTTAATGATAACTTGGTTCTTGATGACTCTTGTGATTATGTTTTAAAGGAAGTAGTACCCTATCCTCTTAAGCTTTCAACATCTCCCATTGAGTCACATGAGCTTTTTCTTTCTTCTCATCCCATACATTTCGTACACATGGAGGTTGAGTCTTGTGTCGACAGTACTCAATTGCATTTCGAGTCGACATTTAGGGAGTTTAGCGCGCATTCCCCCCTTTAGCATTCATGCATACACGATGAGGAATCCGTTGAGTCCCCATTGCCCCCTCCATTAGTGTCTACCCTGTATGAAAAGCATGATGGCGAGATGACACCCACTAGTGATGAATGTATTGATGAATTTAAAGAGACTATAGCTAGTGAAGGTTTAAAGTCATCCACTGGGGAAAACAAGACATCAATTTCGGAGATTTTAGATGATAAGTTTCTTGGAGTTAAGAATCATGATGTTTAAGAGAATAGCAACTCTAAGAAGACACATAAGAAAGGAATTGATGTGCTTGGAAGAATGATCTATGGGTCTCTTTGGATGTTTGATGATTCATTGATGGAAATAGAGCCCATTAAGATCGAATCCATCCTTCGTGAGGAGTTAGAACGACCTAGGCTTGATCATGTTATATCTTGTGGAGAAGAAGAGTGTAGTACATCCACCTCCTATATCGTTGCTCCTTCTTCTCCAAATGTCGTTCCAACCCCCATTTCTCATTCCATTGAGTCTTCCTTTTTGGAGCTCATGTTTGCGCCTTCATGCATAGAACATTTTCATCTAGGGCTAGAAAGCACGTTTCCCATGTTGCATGCATTAGACCTATCTTTGACCCATGGGGGAAGTGTGTTCCTAGCCTTTGATTATGAGAAGAAGGCATTGGGGTGGCTAATTAAAGAGCAAGCGGGACATGATTCTTCATGTTTGGGCATGCTTCATTCCACACTTGCGCATTCATTTGATATTTTAGGGTGGGATCTTGGAAAGGGGTGCATCATGCATTCATTGGCCCAACCTTTAGTGCATGACCCTTTTCCTTCTACGTTATGTGCTTTGATGATTATCCAGCAATTTGTGCCACACAACTTTAAACATATTTTACTCTAACATTGGCGCCCGGCTGGAGGCGTTAAATTCAGCGCTACTAGGAGGCACCTTAGGCTTGTTCATATTTTTCTTGTTTTTCTTGTATTTATTTTCCTTTGCCTTTGCATATAGTAGATTAGTTTTCTTGTACTTATTCTTGCTTTGTACATAATAGATTAGATTGCTTTTGTTTATCTTACCTTTTTATATTTTAGGCTTTCTTTTGTTTATTTTCATTCTTAGTGGGTTAGATTCTTACTCCCTTACTTGTTCTTGCTCCTTTCCTTCATTTGTGCATCAATCCCTTACCCCGTGTTTACATCCTTGTTTATCATTTCAAATGTCAATGTGAGCTTGCATAGCATATCTTCTAATCTCTTCTTTGTTTTCTGAGCATTAGTGCTTTTCACAAAAGATAGAGGCTAGTAGATCATTGGATTATCTTTGGAATTTGCGGACTACATGGAAACAAGATTGTATCTATCCATCTTTTACTTGTCCTTATCTATCCCTCTTCGCATTCCCCATATGTGTTTCATGTTGAGTGCTTGTCGTGTGGCTTTGTGATTTTTGCTTGAGGACAAGCAAAGTTTAGGTTTGGGGGTGTGGTTGTTCATTTATTATTTATATCATATTTGGGATAGATTTGCTTGCCATATCATATTTTTTGCTTAAAATGTGTTCAAATTTTTCATTTTTTTTTGCATATTTTAAGTTGTTTTATCTCCACGTTGGTTGGAGAGTTGGCTTTTGCTATTGACTTAATTGATTGGAGAAGATGAGGATGTATTGTGGGGAGTAAATGGAGTGTAGGGTATGACCTAGACTTCAAAGAAAATCCTTTTGAAAACTGTGAGGAGTGAGTATTTCTAAGAATGCACCTTGTAGTTTCCCCACAACTTGGTTGGAAAAAGTGTTTTTAAAGGGTTGTTAATATGAGTGCCCATTCCTTGATTGGTTCTTTTAGTTTGCCTTAGCCTCTTCTTTTTCCTTTCTTTTTGTTCTATTTATGTATTTAAAAAAAAACAAACAAAAACAAAAAAAAATGAGAAAAAGAGAAAATCCAAAAGGCAACAAAAAGATTGAAAAGTGAAGTATGTTGAATAAGTGTCAAGTGACATAATGTCAATTTGACACAAGTATCTCTTTGGTTTATTTTTATGTATTATGGATAAGGCTCTTACATCAATGTGAGCCATTGTGATGTATCTTCTCTTCCTTGTATCTTTGGGGCTAAGTGCATATTGGGAGGCCATGTTTGTAGATAGGGCATAAAGTATCAACATCCCGAGTACGTGAGTTGGAATCCTAAGTTGTGGTGGTTCTAGCCACTTGGTAAATTTCAAAGAGGTGTGAGACCCCTTGTGATCAAAGGGAGGATCCGAAAAAGACTAGGGAAGCCCTTACATGAAAAGAATGACCCCTTGTACCCCTTGGATGCGAAAAGATAGCAAGTCAATGCAATTGGCAACTCTTTGAAAAGCATGAGGATAGACTTCATTTAAGCTTGCTTGAGGACAAGCAAGGGGAAGGTTTGGGGGTGTTGATGTGTGTCATTTGTGCGTGTTTGCATCTTGTTTTTGCATGCACATTTAAGGGTGTTTAGAGTATAATTGAGTGCACTTAGTACAAAGTTTATGCATATTTGTTAATATTTGTACATAATGTATTTAGGTGCATAAATACTATACTAAGTGTCATATTCCATGTTTTAGGAGTGTTTTGGAAGGGTTCAAGCTTATGCGAGGAAGAAATGAGCTAACGGATGAAGACCGGAAGAAAAGAAATAAAGAAGAGATCATTCTGATCCAACCGGTCGACTTAGAAGAAGAGCCGGTCGACCGTCTAGGTCGAACGGCCGCTCCAGAAAAAAAAAGATTTGAAGCCGGTCGAGTTCCTCAAGAAGCCGCCGGTCGACCGGCCAGTCCAGAGAGCATCATGATTGAAGCCGGTCGAGCAAGAAAGAGGAGCCGGTCGACCGGTTAGGTCGATCGGCTATGCACTGAAGAAATCCATAAAAAGCTCATTTCAACTCATTTTCGAGGGAGGAACTTTTATTTCTTAAATCCTAATAAACCTTAACCCTTTACCCACTTCACAAAACACCCTAAACCACTATCTAAACCCCACACCAAGCAAGGATTGAAGCATTAAACAAAGATTTGAAGGATTTGTACGGATTTGGAAGCAAGAATTTAGGGAAGTTCTTCTTGTTCTTTCTCTATTTCTTGTAAATATGTTGCTAGATTAGGCTAGATTTAGGGTTGATTGTTGTTGTATATTAGATTAGGGCTTTGAATAATGGATTTTTGTAGATCTTTGGCTCTTAATACATGTTTATTTACATAAATTTATGGCATGATTCAATATGTCTATGTATTGGAAATCAAACATGTCTATGTGTTTGTTAAAGTGCCTAAGTGAATATGCATGTGTTATTTGTGCTTTAAATGCTTTTATCTACTTATATAGGTGATGTGATTGTGCTTAATCTCGTGGCTTTGCTTAGTAAAGTAGGCTTTAGCTTTAAATCCAGCTAATAGGTTACATGCTATGCTTAGTCGAGTTTAGGTGCTAGTCCTTGGCTTCAAATCCAGCCAAGCGGATAAGTTAACCTAGACTAGAGTATCCCTCACCCACGTTAGTGTTGGTTAATTGAGCCTTAATGTCACGTAGTGTTTAGGTGCTAGTCCTTGGCTTTAAATCCAACCAAGAGGATAAGTTCTAAGCACGGATTGCGTAGGCTAGGAGGGATTGGCCCTTAGGTTTAAATCCAGCTAACGGGTTGAACCACTATTATTGGTTAAGAGAGCCCCCAATTAACACAACGGCAATAGAAATCCCGAGCCTTAGATAGACATCATCTGTTATCATAGCCCAAGTCTTGTTGCAATGCAATCGCCCTAGGTCCCCTTCTTCTTTATTAGTGTTTCCTTCCTTAGTTTGGCTCCCTTAAGTTCCGCCATAGATTAGTTTTTATTTTCCTTTTTTCCAAGCTCCCTTCCATCCCAAAGTAAGTACACACACGTACGTAGCTAGTTTAAGGCACTTGAGCACATAAAGACTAAACCAAGGTAGCCTCCCTGTGGATTCGACCCCGCACTTACACACACTGTATTACACACGTCCCGTGCACTTGCGGGCTATTTAGGCTTGTGCTCAAATAGCGTATCAGATATCAGGCACATTTTAGAGAAACCAGTTAGGCTCAATAGGAAGGATTGATCTATTAGATTAAATGACGCTTTATGGGCATAATGTGCTGCTTTTAAAACTCCCATTGGTATGGCTCCATATCGATTAGTTTATGGGAAGGCTTTTCACTTGTTGGTAGAACTTAAGCATAGGGCTTTTTGGGCCATTAAGGCCTTAAATTTTGATTTGGAAAGAGCGGGTGAGAAAAGGAAGCTTGACCTAGCAGAGTTGAAAGAGCTCAGATTTGAGGCATATGAGAACGCCAAACTTTATAAGGATAAGATGAAGAAGATTCACGATAAATACATTCTTAAGAAATCATTCTCTCCCTCCAATAAAGTTTGGTTGTTTAACTCACATTTGAAACTTTCTCCATGTAAGATTAAATCAAGATAGGACGGTCCGTATGAAGTGTTGGTTACCCTTCTGGAGCAATCAAGATCAAAGATTTGAAGGATGGCCTAGAGTTGACAGTGAATGGGCAACGCCTGCAGCATGCATATGATCCGACCATGTCTCATGTGGAAGTTTTAATGCTTCAGGATCCCATATATGGAGGTTGAAGATGAGTTGGTGTTCGCCTGGCCATCGGCATGATGTTTAACGCTACTAGGAGGCAACCTAGGGTCAATCTTATGACTTTGCACTTATTTCATTTTCCTTTCTTTTTTTTCTTTCTTGCACCCACACCAAAAGCACTGAATCCTGATCCTTAGTCCCATAAGATACACCATTGCTCATTATTGCACATGCCCATGCAAGCATGCATAGGCAATGCTACTAACCTTGTCTTCTTTGAGTGTTTATGGATTATGGGTCACAGGGTTAGTAATATGATGATCTATCATTGGCATGGAGAACTTTGAAGAAAACGCAAGGTTGTATCTATTCTTTCTCCACTTGTTCCCCATGTTTTTACCCCATCCCCACCACCCTTACTTGCTTTGTAATGACAATTTGCTTGTTTATGTGCTTTGCTCTATTTGCTTGAGGACAAGCAAAGTTTAGGTTTGAGGGTATAGGAGTTTGGTCTTATTGTTTTCATTTTTTTCTTAGGATAGATTGCATTATTTGGTTAAAAACAAAATGGTGAAAATTTTTCAAATTTTAATGCATGTTGAGATGTTTATTTTTTTGTTGATCATCATGTTGGCTTTTGTGGTTGACTCAATTGATTAGTAAATATGAATAGCATTGTGGGGAAGTGAATGGAGTGGAGAGAGAACCGAGACTTGGAGGAGATGCCCTTGAAAGTTGTGGGGAGTTACGACCTTTAAGAATGATTCTTGTAGCTACCCCATAGCTTGGTAGAAAAAAGTGTTGAAAGAAAGGGTTGTTGATGTGAATGTCTCTTCCTTGATTGATTCTTTTTTATGTGCCAAAGCCTTTCCTTTTTTTTCTTTTTTGTGTGAATATAATGCAAAGCACGAAAAATTAAAAAAAAATTAAAAAAAGGCAAAATGGTGCAAAAATGTCAAAAAGATAAAAAAATTGAAAAAGTGAAAAAGCTAGTGGCACCAAAAGTTTTGTGAATAAATGCATAAGTGACACAATGTCAACATAGCACATGCTATCATATTTGTAGATATGTGAATAAGGCTTTTATAATCCATTACATTTTATATTCTCTCATCTTATCTTTGAGGCTTTGTGCATATTAGGAAGGCCACGTTAGTTGAGGGGGCATGAAATATCAATATCCCGAGTGCACGAGTTAGAATCCTAAGCTTGTGGTGGTTTGGCTGCTTGGAAATTCCCATGAGGAACGAGACCCCTTATGAGTAGAGAGAAGATCCAAAGAGGCTTGGGAATCTCTCCATAATAGAAATGCCCCCTTCATGCTTCTTAGACTAAGTTTGATAGCGAGTCAACCCCTTAGGTAACCCTTTGCATCAACTTTAGAAATAAACTTAAGATTGGGCTTGCTTAGGGACGAGCAAGGAAAAGGTTTGGTGATGTTAATGTTTTGTGTTTTTGTGTGCATTTATGCTGTTATTACCCATGTTTAAGTGGTATCTTGAGCTTTAAAGATGCATTAGTATAGCACATATACTTCAGTTAGGCTTAAGCATGAGGAAATGTACATAGTTGAGTTTTGAAGTCAAATGCTATACTAAATGCTTAATTTTATGCCATAGATGAGCTATAGGGCCGAAATAGAGCTTGAATGAGGATGAACATGGAAGATAGAAGAGGTACAAGTCATGCGATGAAGGTCAAGCACAAGAAAGAGACCATTAAAGTCCAACTGGAGGAGCTGTTTGACCTAGAAATATTGTCGGTCGATCGGGCCACTACAAAAAGGAACTTATTTTGAGTCGGTCAAACCCCTTCAAAAGTTGGTCGACCGAGGTACGAGTTGTGCGATGAAGGTCAAGCACAAGAAAGAGACCAATGAAGGCCAACTGAAGGAGCGGGTCGACTGGCCACTCTAGAAAGGAGCTCATTGTAAGCCAGTCAACCCCCTCTAAAAGCCGGCCAGTCCAGAGAGCATAACTTGAAAAGCCAGACGAGTTAAGAAGAAAAGTCAGTCGACTAGCTAGGTAGACCAGCTGTGCCTAGCAGATGTTATAAAACTCGACCTTTTGGCTCTTAAAAGGGGGATTTTTCAGAGACCCAAACACACACCCATTTCTCACACACAAAACCCTATTCTCACCCACCTCTGATTCATACACTAACACACACAACCACTTGAAATTAAGTTGATTTTGGAGGATTCAAACATTACTTGGTGAAGATTTGCTTAAGTTTGTGAAGAAACCAGTATGGATGAAAAGGGAGATTTCTGTAACTTTTTTCATTCTTATTTACTTCATGCTTGAGTAGATGATTTAGGGTACCTAACTTGTGTAATGGGATGATATATCTACTCTTTGTTATGGGATTTTATTGGCTTATATATATATATATATATATATATATACATAATTTGTTCTTATTTTTAGAAGCTTTATGACAATTCATGTCCATATGTTTAATGTAATGCTTGAATAAGTTGTATGTATATAGATTAGGTTGTATTTGCTATAGAACACTTCTAATCCTCAGATTATGCATGTCTATGTGTGTGATTGGGTTGTATTTGCTATAGAACGCTTCTAATCCTCAGTTGTATGTGTGTGATTAGAATCCCTAAGCACAAAGCATATATATATAGATCCATCAAGTATCCATAACAATAATGTAATAGTCAATCCATACTATAAGAGTAAATCACCCTATATAGCTCTAACAAACATGCATTAACTTAGGATAAAAGAGAGATAAAGAAGCTACCCTTTTATCCGAAGCCAAATCTTTACAATCCAAGAGTTAATGCCCAAATCCTTGTGTTTGATCCTCCTAATATGCTTGATTCCAAAGTATTTTTGTGTGTGGAAGAGTGTGTGAGAGGTGGGAGATGAGAGGATTAGGGTTTGGAGAGATGGGTGTGAAAGAATGACTTATTGTTAGATAAAATGGCCAAAAGCGAGCTTATATAGCCAATTTCTGCGACTATCGGAACATTTAACCAGAGCACTGGTACCAAGGAGCCTCTATTCTGGTAGTCAAAGTTTGCTCTCTGTTTTTGACTGAATAGTGAGGTGGTGCACGGGTAATCTGAAACTAGTGTTCCGATAGTGCTTCTTTGCTCTCTTTTGGCTTCGTTTTAGCTCCATTTTATTTCCAGTTTCTTTGGTCTTTGTCCAAAAGACTCTAATCTTGCTTGGTGAAGATTTGCTCAAGTTTGTAAGGAAACCAGCAAGGATGAAAAGGCAGGTTTCTATAACCTCTTTCATTCTCATTTACTTCATGCTTGAGTAGATGATTTAGGGTACCTAACTTGTGTAATGGGATGGTATATATACTCTTTGTTATGGGATTTTATTGGCTTATATATATACATACTTTGTTCTTATTTTTAGAGCTTTATATCAATTCATGTCCATGTGTTTGATGTAATGCTTGAATGAGTTGTATGTATATAGATTGGGTTGTATTTGCTATAGAACACTTCTAATCCTCAAATTATGCATGTCTATGTTGTGATTATGGATAATATAAAGTGGGTTGATTCTATTCATGTCGATACAAGTATGAAATATGCCTTATAGTGAAAACATGCTCAATCAATGCTACATGTTCATACTTGAATGCTTTCAATGGTGTAAATCAAACTCACTAGTGTTTGTATCGTGGATAGGACATCATATTCACAACTCCTTGCCTTAGAACATGTAGGACTACACTAACAAGGTAT
The DNA here is from genome assembly GCA_028554755.1 of Cordia subcordata. NCBI lineage: Eukaryota > Viridiplantae > Streptophyta > Magnoliopsida > Boraginales > Cordiaceae > Cordia > Cordia subcordata. The sequence continues at coordinate 10,593,789 of JAPTOF010000007.1, read as the reverse complement.
TAATCCATTTTAGTGTCCCTAGAATGATGGTACATAAGATAGGACTAGTCTAGGTGGAGTCCCTTTTAGCTTTAAATCTAGCTAATAGGAGTCCGGATAGGCTTAGTCAACCCTAGGAACCCTAGATCTTAGCTTTAAATCCAGCTAATTATTTAGGAACTAGGGTAGGATTGTTCTAGGGCACCTAGGTGGCTTTCTTGTCCCTCCTATGGCCTTAGATACATAATGACCATGTCGTAGCTCTTAGTGTCCATACCTAGGGACGAACTCACACCGAGTCCTAGGGTGTAATTAGGACACTAGTTAGTTGCTTAGCATCAGAAGATTTATGTAGAAAGCCAATCGCCGAATCCGAAAATCTAGAGGCACTAAATCACCCATTCGTAAGTGTAAGTCACCCAATCACCTTTCCCTTGTTTCAATCCCCTATGTTAGCTTAGTTGTTTCCTTCTTTTCCTTAGTGCATTTACAGTGTTGTCTTTCATCTTTTTCCCTTAGCTCCCAAAAATCCAAAAAGTACAAAAACATGTTAGTATAGGTCTCTTTTTTAAGCTTTTTCTAGAGCACGCAGGCATAGAATTTCTTCCACAAATTCACACCTCCCTGTTGTTCGACACCCGCACTCTTACACACTATTTTACACGATCTGTATGCTTGCGGGTCTTTAAGGGCTTACACCAAAATGGCACACTAGTAATCTATCATTTTGAGCACATGCTTCCGAACAGATGCTCCTTCTACCATCCTCTGATTCATAATTTCTCCAAGAGCACTTTGCATTGCGGGCTTGCTCTTATTGGCAAATATACGAGATAGTAAGGTCATGATTTCTTTTGCAGTTTCCATATGTGATGCTTGCTTCACAAAGTATCTGACATATAAGCCATCATATAACACTTGGTCGCACTATTAGCCTTTTTCCATTTTGCTTCAGTATCTTTTTGGGCTTCAAAAGAGTTTGCCCTTACAACAGGACAAGGAATTGTTAGGACACACTTGTACTCTTCTGCAGTGAGTACTATATCCAAGTTTTGTTCCCAGTCCATAAAATTCGGCCTACTGAGCTTATGCTCTTTGAGAATTTTAGCTAGTGGACTGAAAAAAGACATTTTTCTGGATATACAACAATATAATTGTGATTAATTTGTGAGTGTGGAATTGATGCATGTATATTATGTATGCTATCTTTGGAAATAAAACATACAATAGTTTTACATCATTTGCCTTTAAGTAGATTAACCCTTAAACTATTTGATGTAACAGTGCCTCAACATCCTCACAATAACTCTACCGATGGGATGGTCAAACTTATGAATGTTAAGTTAAGCACCATCGCTTATTTGAATTAACAATTATCTGGATATAATCTAATTGAACAATTCAATCACTATTTTATTTGGCTTCTTAAATTCGGTAGTGAATTCTATTGATAGGATAGCTGAACCTACCATTTAAGTTGAGTATATACCCATTCTTTATGTTCATTCCCTGTAACATTCTTGATTTAAGCCTTCCAATGGGGTAGTGACTTTAATCAATGTTGCGTGAGGCGATCTTTAGTGAAGAACTCCACTGATAGGATGGTCAAACTCACTAACACCTTTTTGAATAAACATTTTAAATTCACCTTGCTAAATCTAGATAAAGTGTCCCCCTCTGATAGGGAAGTTAATGACATTTACCATTAGCGTGAATTGGATATGGAAAGCCATAGGGTATTTCTAGTCCCCTCTCCCACTCAATAGTTTAACTTAAAGTTTTCCTCTATTTTTGGTATTCTTACTCTGTTTTAGATCTAAACATGCTTTGGATTTGTGAAACAATTTGGTTTTTGCAAATCCCCTTTGTGTTATTAAAATGTTGCAATACCATAATAGATCATTTATCTAACTATGTATGTATAACCCCTTAGGTTGGCATATTGTAAATCTCAAGTTAAGTTCTTCATTTTTGTCATGAGATTGCACGGCATCTTTAGACATAATTTCATACAAATATTTTGTCTAAGCCAATCTCATTTAAATGAACTTAACTATCTTGAGAATTTGCACATAGTGTTGGCCAATTTTAAACCCTAATTAGTGGACATGTTTCTTGGTGGTAATCATGCTTATATTCATGCAAATTTCATCAAAACATATACCAATGCAATATAAATATCCACTAAAACATGTTATAACCCCTCTTTGATGGCTTCTTGCAATCCTCAACACAAAAGCACAAAATAGCAGTATTTCCTAGATATTTTGCCTCTACTTTATTTGGACTTTTCTCTTTGTTAGGGAGTTACACAAGAAAATACTTTGCTAATACTAATACAGACTTACAACCATAAAAGAAACATTGTAAGGATATTAAAGACATCTTATACTTCTTTTAAATGAAGCTACAAGCCATAACCATAAAGATCTATACATGAAGTTGCCTATGGCCAAGCTTTATCGTACCCGATGTTCTATCATGCATACATACAAACCATCAAAGGGGTTTTCTATATCATCTACATATACAATCATAAAATCACAAGTATATGCAATACAAGATTTCCTAATCTTGCCACTCACAAGATGACAAACATACTTATGCAAATACAATGTTCTTGCATAGTCTAAGCATTTTATATGTGAACATGAGCTCTGATATCAATTGTAGGATCAGTAATGTTGCATGTGGTCTATCCTAGTGCATATTTAAAAAAAATTCTACTAAGAAAACATGCTAGGAAAATAAAATAACCACACAACACACACAAGAACATGCTTAAGAACATATAGAACATAACTAGCATTTGCAAAATGTATAAAGTTAACCTCTTGAAGTATAGGGCCTTTGGCGAAGCTACAGCCATCACGAGTTTTATTCTCACTCATAAACAAGACCACAAAAAAATTTTACTATAAGGGTGTTGCAATATGCAACTCCCTAATCTTCTTCCCTATGACTAAAGAGACTTATCTTGAGATAATAGCCTCTTGTGTGAGAAGAAACAAAGTAATATGCTTTTGAAAAACTAGAGTAAATATCGCACAATAAGTATGTACTATGTGCTATAGTATTCTCCTACCAAAATGGAAGAGATCAAATACAAAACTTTTCGATGCTAGAAATGGTTTAAGGTCTTGCCTAGTTAGAGGAAAAGTTTGGCACCTAAACCTTGTAAACTTTCAATGTGGGAAATTTTTTCCTTGTAGTAAATGTTTGTCACATGTCATGGAAGTTACTTGTACAATTTGAATTCTTCTTGTAGTAACTTTTTAGCACATGTCTTGGAAGATTGGGCCAAGCCCACAATCCAAGTCCAATACATAGTCCATAATCCATTTGGAGGCCAAGCCCAATAGGAAACCATCCTAGCCCAATCAGGTTATCTTGGACTCTAAAGAAAGCCAAACCCAATTCCAAGCATTGGCCCAATAAGCTGCTACCACAGTATGGAATTTGCTCTTTCAAGATTACTCTCTCAAAGTCTTTTTAACTAGAGAAAAGACCAAGAAGACACAAATAACCATGGCTTCCAAAAATAATAAAAAATGTCCTTGCCCGATCTAGGCGACATAATAATTGTCTTTTAACTCCAATCTATTCTAGCATAAGATCAAAGCTACACTCCAAGAATAATTGTTGGTACCCAGAAGTTTACCACAAAAGAATGTGAACTTTCTCTTTGACCTACTAAAAAACTTATCATAATGACCCTCTATGTATACCCACAGCTAAGGCCGGTCCTTTCGCCTGTATGCTACCACCTCCTCAGTTGCATCTTTTCTTTTGGATCTTTTATCCTATTGCCAACCGTCCTTGGTCATAGAATCTCTTGATTTTAGGAGTAACTCTCGCTCTATATGACCGATGCACCCTAAAGGTAGTATCACTATATCTACATTCAGATGATAAATTTGGACAATCCCAAAATAGGGATATAGATTCCATATTGGATATACATATCCTAATTAATTAGAACTTGGCTCTCAACATACAAGATTGTTGATCCTAATAAAGTAAGATCTCACACATTGTGAATCAAAGTATAAAACCCTAACTTCATTAGTTCATCTACATATGCTCAAGATTAAAAGCAATGATCATTTAGTAGTAGTGAGTATCTTGTTTTCTTTATTTGATAATACATCTCTAAAAAACATACTCACAATGGTCCTATTAATTAGGTACATCTCTAGAAAACATACTCATAATGGTCCTATTGAATAGATGACACACATACTATCAAGACAAATTTGAAAAGTCCTCCAGTGACCTAGGTAGATCACCCTCAAAAAGGAGATTTGTTCAATATAACCTTATCCCAGTAGGGTGCCCAACACTATCATTTGGTTATGGACTCAATTTATGACGCGACTAAATCTAGACTTAGACGTACTGTACGTCTAGCCTCATTGTGTACCCAAGTTATTAGTTCAAGTCAAGGGACCTTCATACATACATCAATAAAACATACCAAAGATAATATGTAAGAAAACATTCCAAAGATAATATGTAAGAAAATCAGAATGCCGTTTAACAAAATGATTATACTTTGTTTAACATCTAAAATGTCATATACAAGTGAGTTTTAGGGCATAATAATCCTAACAAAATTATCTAAAAGATATTACTTGCTGGAATTTCTTTTTTAGTTGACAATTGTTTTCAAAAAGTTTAACATAATCTTAATTCAACGTCCTCAAAAATATGAAATGTTTATAATGGTACAAGGTGAAAATATTGAAAAAATGTATTCTAGAGTCTTGGATATTACTAATGTCCTTAAGACACTTGGAAAGAAATATTCCAATGCAGAATGGCGAGAAAAGTGCTAAGAAGTCTACCATTCTCATGGTAACCAAAGGTGATGGTCATAAAAGAATCAAAGGAGCTCAATGCATATGCATTAACTGAGTTGATTGGGTCACTTATGACTCATATACTTGAGTTAAAGGTTTATAAAGAAGAAGACAAGAAGATGAAGAAGTCAACGGCCCTTGTTACTCCAAAATATGCCTCAATCGATGATGATGATGATGATGAAGATTCAGATGAGAAAATGACATTACTTGCAAGAAACTTTAGAAAATTCATGAAATACAAGAAATGAAGGAAAGGCTCTTCCTCAAACAATTGGAAAAAGAAGTGCAAAGAAATCAAAAGATCAAAAGAGATTAATAAAGAACCAAAATGTTTCAATTGCAACAAACCAGGACATATAACGGCAAACTATCCAAAACTTGTAAAACACAAAGGAGGAAATCTCTCAAAGCCACATGGGATTCTTCCAATAGCGAAGTGGAAAGCAAATAACAATATGAAGTACCAAACATCATATGCCTCATGGCAAATGAAGATGAGGTACAGTCTTATCCAAATCTTTCTAGTTGCTCTTTATCTTATGAAGAAGATAGATTTACTTATGAGAAATTACAAGAGTCTTTCTCAAAATTGTATGACAATATTTCTCTTGCTTTAGACAAGAACGAAAATTTACAAAGAAAATTGAAATTTACCTTGAATGAAAATGCTTGTTTAAAAAAGAAAAATGCATCTATTATTGAAAACATTGAAAACCTTGCAAAACAAGTAAAAGAATTGAATAAGAAAAACAATGATTTGAATAAGATTGTCGGAAATTTCAGAAATGGTAAAGAAAATTTTGAAAAACTTTTTGGTTCTGAAAAATTATCATTTGCAAAAGTAGAATTTGTTTTGAACCTACAATCAAACAAAAATATTTGAAAAACTACTTTGTTAAAGCATCAACCTGCACAACTACTTCTTTAGAACCCTCTATTACTTGCACTTATTATGAAAAATATTGGCATATTTCTACCTTTTGCTATTTTAAGAAATTACATGATAGAGACACTTTTTGTTCCATATTGGCAAAGACTCAAAATGGATTGCAAAAGCCAAAATTTGATACTAACTTCAAAGACCTAAGAAATTAGGGATCAAAATAAAGTTTTACTTGTGGAAGGACTAAAATTTAACTTACTTACTATTAGCTAACTACGTGATAAAGGTCAAAATCTCTTTTCAATCTTTTAGTTGCACTATTCATGAATATGATAGTGATAATTTGCTTTTTGTTGCTAGTAGAAATGATAATGTATACACTCTAGACATTGATCAACTTTAGACATTATCTTGTACTGTGACAATATAGCTGCCATTACACAGTGCAAAGAGCCTAAGAATCAAGGTAGGGGCAAGCATATTGAGATAAAGTACCACTTGATCCGGGAGTTCATCTAGAGAGGTGACATAGTAGTAGAGAAGATCGCTTTAGTTGAGAACTTAGCAAACCTATTCATGAAGACACTTCCAAAGATAGTGTTTTCCAAACATATAGAGTCCATAGGCTTTAGGTTCATATGACCCTAAAGACCACTTGTACATGGATAGTTGACAAGATATATGATCATTGTCTATATATATTTGAGCATTTTCACATGCATTATCTCTGTTGTATATGTGTGATAAATTATGTAAAGGTCCAATGATATAGGTCAATGACTTAAGTGCGTAATGAGGCAAGACGTATAACAGGTCCAAGTCTAGTTTTGGATATATCATAAAAGGTGTCCTTGGCCAGATGGTAGTGTTGGGCGCTCTACCAGGATAAGGCTATAGTGAGCAAGTCTCCCAACATGAGTGATCTACCTTCATTAAAGGGCCACCATGAGTATGTCTTCTAGAACTGTGCCATCACATATAGAAGTCAAGATATTCACTACTTTCGAGTGACCAATGCTTTTAATCTTGAGCATGTGTGGATGAACTAACAAAGTTGGGGTGCAGAACTTTGATATACCATAAGGAAAGGTCTTGTTTGATAAAATTGTTTGCCTCATGCGTTGGATGTTGTGTTCTAATTAGTTGGAACATGCATATGCAACAACAGAGTCTATTTGCCCTCTTGGTTTTATGCTATTAATTATCATAAATCCAAATCTAGTGATATTACCCTTCAGAGGTATATTGATCATTTGGCTTGTGGGTCACTTCCTAGACTAAGAGATCCATGACCAGTGGGTGATCACTTCTCGAACTATAGATTCTAAGGTTCCCAATGTAGCCCTAGAGGTGATGGTACATGATAGGACCAGCCTTGACTATGAATATACATAGAGGGGCATTTTGGTCATTTCACTTAGTTGGTCAAAGACTTAGATTATAACAAGACCCATTAAGTCTCTTTGCTTTTCTAAAAATAGGTGTGCAAGAATTTTCATGCAGTACACCTAAAACACACACTACACTAATTGATCCTCAATTATATCCATTTTAGTGCTTGCCCGCTATATAGTAGTATTCATTCAAGCTATTTGAATGTGACTATAGTGGAGAAGATCGATTGGGAGGCTATTTGTAGTATATATTGCATAGCAAAGAGGCCACCATCTTCATCTACAGGCTTTGAAGGTATATCACCTATATCTCAATCCTTTTATGTTATTTTTATGTTGTGCTCATATGTGCAAATATGTGTTTGTTGCTATTTCCACTACCATAGTAGATTTATGCTTGTAAAAAATTTCAAAACATGGTATAGAAATTTGGTCCTAACAAGTGGTATTAGAGAAAAGGCTCTTTTTGCAAATATGGTTTAGCCAAGGACATGATAATAACATCTTTGAGGTGAAATAGTCTTGTAAGTGGCAAGACTTGTGTGATTCCATGGTAGATATGTTATGGGATAACCTTTGTCTTTGCAACTTGTACGTTATTTTGGTCCTAATCAGTGATTTAAAAATATGGTTTTATTTTCTTACATAGAAAGTTAATACAGCTTCAATTTGAGAAAAGCGTAAGGGTGGAAATTGGCTTGTTGTAGATAAAGCTTGTATAGGATGGTTTTCTATGCAATTCCTTGTAATGTACCGATCCAACGCCAAAATCGCTCTTGTGCACAAAGTTTGAGGCATTTTTGAGGTCTCAGGCTCGATCAGCAAGAACTGGAGAATTCTGGATATACCGCTTGACCCCACTGGTCGACTAACAGGAAGCCATTGTTCGACTAGCTCAGTAATTAATATTCTAAAAGTAAAGATTGGTTGAGAAGCAATTTGCAATAGTTTTGGAGATTTTGGGATTCCGATTGCTTTGGGTTTTGAGCCTAAGGTGGATTTATATGGAGCCATCAATTGGGGACCATTTATTTATGCTATGGATGTTTATTTTGCAATATTTATATGCATGTTTGATTGTATTTGCTTATTGCAAGTGATCACATAACAACATGCCTACCTAAGTAGGGTTTAAAATTGGCTAACCCTTGGATCTGGTTTTGGCTTGAGCTTCATAAGTCCCTCAATATTGCTTAGGCTAATATTTGATAATTAGAGATCCTAAAGAAGCAATGCACACAATTGGTTAAGATTATTAGTTGTTTGACACACAAATTAACCAATAGACTTATCAAGATAACTCAAAGCATGCCTATCTATAGATTTTAATCCGAATATAGGTTTAATCCATTTATGATGTCAAGTGCATTTTAGTAAAACAAGGTGGAAACTGGTGATTCTTAAGGGTGTTTAGATCTTAAAATGAGATACCAAGACAAATGGAGGATAAGAAAAGCCCTCCAAGTTAAAATATTAAGTGAGAGATGGGAATGGAAAACTCTACGACCTTCTACATCCTATTCATGTCAAGGGTAAGTGGTATTCATTTCTGCATTAAAGGGTGTTGTAAATACCTAGATTTACTGCGGTGGACTTAACGTGTTCATTCGCAAAGGCGTTGATGAGGTTCGGCCATTCTATCGATGGAGTTCACCATTATAAATCATCTCACAGCATGTGGATGAGAATCAATACCCTATTGAAGGGCTTAAGTCCAGATACATGACAGGGAAAAAGAGACTAAGGAGTGGTTAGACACACTCAACTGGAATAATGGGTTCATCCACCCCATCAATGGAGGTCCTGAGGATATTTAAGAGGTCAAACAAAGCAGTGATTGGATACCGTTAGATAGTGTCCAACTAGATGAACCCTATCCAAATGGGCTGAGCCTAACTCAACTGTTCATAGTTTGGCCATCACATCAAAGGAGTTCAGTGAAGATGGTATGCCCTAAAGACCACTTGTACATGGATATCAAGCTAAACATTTGATCATTGTTTATGTTTATGAACATTGCTTACATATATTATCTCTGGTGTATATGTGTGATACATTATGTAAAGGTCCAATGATGTAGTCCAACAACTTGGATGTGCAGTAAGGTTGGATGCATAGTAAGTCCAAGTATAGCTTTGGATATGTCATGACGAATGTCGATAGTTGAATGGTAGTGATGGGTACTCTATCGAGATAAGGTTATTGTGGGTAAGTCTTACGGTAGGTGTTGGATCGATAATATTACATGTGGTCTATCCTAGTACATATTTTCAAAAATACTTCCAAGAAAACATGCAAAGAAAATAAAATAACCACATAACACACACAAGAGCATGCTTAAGAACATATAGAACATAACTAGTATTTGCAAAATATGTAAAGCTAACCTCTTGAAGCGTGGGGCCTTTGATGAAGCTAAAACCATCACGAGCTTTGTTCCCGCTCACAAACAAGGCCACCAAAAAAAAATTTACTGTAAGGGTGTCACAATATGCAACTCCCTAGTCTTCTTCCCGATGGTTAAAGAGAATAGCCTCTTGTGTGGAAAGAAGCAAAGTAACATGCTCTTAAAAATCTAGAGCAAAAAAACTACACAATAAGTGTGTACTATGTGTTGTAGTATTCTGTTGCCAAAATGAAAGAAATCAACTACAAAATTTTTGGACGTTAGAAATGGTTTAAGGTATTGCCTATTTATAGAAAAAGTTTGGTACCTAAACTTTGTAAACTTTCCATGTGGGAAACTTTTTCCTAGTAGTAAATGTTTGCCACATGTCATGGAAGTTACTTGTACAATTTGAATTTTTCTTGTAGTAACTTTCTCGCACATGTCATGGAAGATTGGGCCAAGCCCACAATCCAAACCCAACACATAGTCCATAATCCATGTGGAGGCCCAAGCCCAATAAGAAACCATCCAAGCCTAATTAGGTTATCTTGGACTTTAAAAAAAACCCAAACCCAATTTCAAGCTTTGGCCCAATAAAGCTACTACCACAATATGGAATTTGGTCTTTCAAAATTACTCTCTCAAAGTCATTTCAACTAAGAAATGGACAAAGAAGACACAATTAACCTTGGTTTCCAAAAATAATAAAAAAATGTCCTTGCCCAATCTAGGCGACATAATAATAATTATTTTTAACTTCAATCTATTCCACCATAAGATCAAAGTTGCACTCTCAGAATAATTGCTATTACCCAAAAGCTTGTCACAAAAGAATGTGAACTTTGTCTTTGACCTACTAAATAACTGACCATAATGCTGCTCTATATATACCTACAGCTAAGACTGGTCCTTTGGCCTGTGTACTATCACCTCCTTAGCTGTATCTTTTTTCGTTGGGTTTCTTTTCCTATTGGCAACCCTCCTTGGTCATGGAATCTCTTAATCTTGGGAGCGACACTCAAGCCATATGACCGATACACCCATAAAGGTAGTATCACTAGATCTAGATTCGATGATAAATTTGGACAATCCAAAAGAGGGCAAATAGATTCCATATTACATATGCATGTTCCAATTAATTAGAACTTAGCACTCAATGCACAAGGTTGTTGATTCTAATAAAGTAAGATCTCACCCACAGTGAATCAAAGTACCAAATCCTAACTTCATTAGTTCATCCACATATGCTCAAGATTAAGAGCAATGATCATTTAGTAGCAGTGAGTATCTTATTTTCTTTCTTTGATAGTATCTCTCTAGAAAACATACTCACAATGGTCCTGTCAAATACGTGACACACGTACTGTTGAGACAAATCCGAAAAGTCCTCCAATGACCTAGGTAAATCACCCTCAACGAGAAGACTTGCTCAATATAACCTTATCTCGGTAGAGTGCCCAACACTACCATTCGGTTGTGGACTTAATTTATAATGTGACTAAATCTGGACTTGGACCTACTGTGCGTCTAGCCTCTTTGCACACCCAAGTCATTAGTTCAAGTTAAGGGACCTTTGTACATACATCAATAAGACATACCAAAGATAATATGTAAGGAACTCATAATGACATTTAACAAAATGATTATACATTGTTTAATATCCAAAATGTTATATACAAGTGAGCTTTAGGGCATACTAATCCTACGAATCTCCCACTTGCATTAAAGATCACTTCGACACAGCCTAATACCCATAGACTCCAAATGTGTGGTAAACATTTTCTCTAGAAGAGTCATTGTAAATCAATCTGTTAGGTTTTCCACTAAAGTGATCTTTTCAACTACAAATCTCCTCTCTGGATAAACTCACGGATCAAATGATATTTCCATTCAATATGTTTACCCTTTTTGTGATTCCTGGGCTCTTTGCCCTGTGAAACAACACTATTGTTGTCGCAATACAATGTTATCAGTCTGTGAACTGCTGACACAACCTTTAGGTCTAAAAGGAACTTTCTTAGCCATATTGCCTCTTTTGTAGCCTTAGATGCTGCTACATACTTGGCCTCCATGGTAGAGTCAGCAATACAATTTTGCTTCACACTTCTCCACGAAATAGCTCCTCCTGACAAAGTGAAAACCTATCCAGAAGTAGACTTCCTAGAATCTCTGTCGGACTGGAAATTTGAGTTTGTATAGGCTAATGGCGTTAGATCATCTACACAGTATTCCAGCACATAATCCTTAGTTCCTTATAGGAATTTGAATATATGCTTAACCACGACCCAATGTGCCCGTCTAGGGTTTGACTGACATCTACTAACCATGCCACCACCAAAGCAGATATCTGGTCTAGTACATAACATGGCATACATGAGACTTCCAATTGCCGAAGCATAAGGAACTTGTTTCATACTCTCTATCTCCTTAGGTGTTTTAGGACATTGATCTTGAGATAGATAAACTCCATGTCTATAAGGTAATGAGGCCTTCTTAGAGTATTTCATGTTAAACCTAACCAATATCTTCTTAATAAATGAAGCTTGAGATAGGGCTAGCCTTCTGTTCTTACAATCTTGCATAAGCTTGATGTCTAAAACATAACTAGCTTCTCCTAAATCCTTCATTTGAAATTGAGTAGAAAGCCAAACCTTGATGGATGATAACAGCCCCACATCATTTCCAATAAGTAGGATGTCATCCACATACAGAACCAAAAAAGCTACGGCATTTCCATTACGCCTCTTATACACGCAAGGTTCATCAATATTTTGATCAAAACCATAATATTTAATTACACAATCAAATTTGATGTTCCATGCTCTAGATGCCTACTTTAATCCATAAATGGACCTTTTTAACTTACAAACCATATGTTCCTGGCCTTTGGCAACATATCCATCTAGTTGTGTTATGTAAATGGTTTCGTCAAGCTCTCCATTAAGAAAAGCTGTCTTGACGTCCATTTGCCATATCTTGTAGTCATAATGACATGTGATCGCAAGAAGTATCCTGATGGATTTAAGCATGGCTACTGCTGAGAAAGTTTCCTCATAATCAATCCTTTCTTTTTGAGTAAAACCTTTCGCCACCAACGTTGCTTTAAAGGTTTCAACTTTTCCATCAACTTCTCTTCTCCTCTTGTAGACCCATTTGCACACTGTAGGTTTTACCCTTTCAGGTGCAATTACAAGATCCTAGACTTTGTTAGAATATATAGATTCTAACTCTGAATCCATTGCCTTATGCCGTTGATTGGCATCTATGTCGAAAACTACTTCATCATAACTTGTTGGATCCACCACCTGATCCTCTAAAGAAGTTTGAAAGGACTCTCCATAGTATTTTTCAAGAGGTCTGGCTATCCTCCCACTATGATGAGCTCCGATATAATAGGTGTAATATGCTGTTCCTTTTCATTTACAGTTACCTTAGGTGTTACTGGATATTCTTGTGAAATCTCTTCTAGAACAACATCAAAATCTAGTGTTTTCTGGATCATTTCACCATTCTCTAAGTATCTAGCATGGGTGCCAATAAACACCTTTTGCTCCTTAGGATTATAAAAGATCCCACCTCTGTTTCCCTCAGAATACCCAATAAAATAGCACAACTCGGATCTTGGTTCCAACTTTGAATCATTACTATTAAGTACATAAGCTGGACAACCCCAAATATAGAGATGATTTAAACTAGGCTTACGCCCGGTCCACATTTCTTGTGGTGTCCTAGGTACTGATTTAGATGGTACCAAGTTCAAGATGTATGCTACTGTCTCAAGGGCATACCCCCAAAAAGAAAAAGGTAATGATGCATGACTCATCATTGACCTAACCATATCTAATAAGGTGCAATTTCTTCTCTCTGCTACACAATTTTGCGGGGGAGTCCCTGGTGCAGTCAATTGAGACACAATCCCTTCTTGTGTAAGATAGTCTTTGAACTCACCTGAGAGGTATTCGCCACCTCGATCAGACCGAAGGGCTTTGATACGTTTATCTAATTTTCGCTCCGCTTTAGCCTTGAACTCTTTGAATTTTTCAAAGGATTCAGACTTGCGTCGTAATAGATATACATATCCATACCTAGAGTAATCATCAGTAAAGGTAATGAAATACTCATAACCTTCTCATGCTAGTTTGCTAATAGGACCATGCACATCGGTATGAACCAATTCTAATACTTCTTTGGCCCTTTCTCCTTTAGGAAAAAATCACCGTTTGGTCATCTTTCCTTTGAGGCAAGATTCATACAGAGGTAGATCTTCAAGATCTAATGAGCTAAAATGCCCATCCTCGACTAATCTCTGAATTTGCTTTAGACTAATATGTCCTAAGCGTTGATGCCAAAGAAAAGTATTATTAGTTGAAGAAACCTTCCTTTTCGGGAATTAGTTTGTTCTATATTATGCAATGAGTTTGTAATAGGTTTTATATAGAACAAGTTATCATACATGCTATCGGAACAAATAATATTTTCATCTCTAATGATATCAACACCAGAATGAAAATTAATGCAAAAACCATTTAATATTAATTGCAAAATAGAAATAAGGTTTTTACGTACATCTGGAACATAATAAACGTTGTTCAAAAATAAATTCCTATTACATGGAAAATTTAAGCACATTCCTCCCACTGCAACAGCCCATACTTTTGCTCTGTTACCCATCCTCAGAGCAAATTCCCCTTTAGCTAGTTCTTTCATTTCCTAAAACCAATGCAAAGAATTGCAAATATGGTTAGTGGCTCCAGAGTCTACAATCCAAGAATCAGTAGAATCAACCACTAAATAGGTTTCAATGTAGAACAAAAGAGGTGTAACTATCTGGCCTCCTGCTAGGTACTTCAGGCAAACCCTATTCCGGTGCCCTTGTTGGCCACACTTAAAGCATTTGCCCTTAGGCTTTTCACCTGTTAATTGTTTGGGTTGTTTGCCATTTTTCTTCTTTTTCCCTTGACCATGTTTTTGCTTCCCTTTTCCTTTGAACTTCTTCCCTTTTGGGTTAAGTCCAGAAGTGGATGCTTGAACTATGTTTACATGGCCCTTATTTTTCATTATGGATTCTGTAGCTAGGAGCTCTTTCATTAATTTCGTCATATCCATGTTCATCTTGCCCATATTAGAATTAAGATTGAACTGGGTATAAGACAGTGGTAGAGTGTCCAAAATCATGTCTACTTTTGACTGTTCATCTATGTTTGCCCCTAGGATCTCGATAGTATTGAAGTAATCCATCATTTTGAGCATATACTCTCTGACAGATGCTCCTTCTGCCATCCTTTGATTCATAATTTCTCTAAGATCACCTTGCGTTGTGGGCCTTCTGTTATTGGCAACATACGACACAGTGAGGCTATGATTTCTTTTGCAGTTTCCATATGATGATGCTTGCTCTACAAAATATCTGACATAGAAGCCATCATATAGCACTTGGCCATACTATTGGCCTTCTGCCATTTTGCCTCAACATCTTTTTGGGCTTTAGAAGAGTTTGCCCTCACAATAGGTCAAGGAGTTGTTGGGACATACTTGTACTCTTCTGCGGTGAGTACTATGTCCAAGTTTCATTCCTAGTCCACAAAATTCGGTCCAGTGAGTTTTTGCTCTTTGAGAATTGTAGCTAGTGGACTAAACGAAAACATTTTTCTGGATATACAACAATATAATCATAATTATTTTATGAGTATGGAATTGATGCATGTATAATATATATGATATCTTTGGAAATAAAACATACAAGTACTTTTACATCATTTGCCTTTGAGTAGATTAACCCTTAAACTACTCAATGTAACAGTGTCTCAAGGTCCTCACAAGAACTCCACCAATGGGATGGCTGAACTTATGAATGTTAAGTTAAGCACCACCGCTTATTTGAATTGACAATTATCTGGATATGTTCCAATTTGAATAATTCAATCACTGTTTCGTTTGGCTTCTTAAATCCAATAGCGAACTCTATCGATGGAATAGCCGAACCTGCCATTTAAGTTGAGTGTATAGCCATTCCTTATGTTCATTCGCCATAACATTCTTGATTTAAGCCCTCCGATGGGGCAGTGACTTTAATCAATATTGTGTGAGGCGATCTTTAGTGAAGAATTTCACCGATAGGATGGCCAAACTCACTAACACCCTTTTTGAATAAACATTTTAAATTCACCTTGCCAAATCTTGATAAAGTGTCACCCTCCGATGGGGAAGTTAATGACATTTACCATTAGTGTGAATCGAATATGGAAAGCCATGGGGTATTTCCAGTCCCCTCTCCCACTCAATATTTTAACATAAGGGTTTTCTCTATTTTTTTTTGTATTCTTGCTTTTTGTTTTAGATTTAAACACACTTTGAATTTGCGAAACACTTTGGTTTTTGCGAATCCCTTTTGTATTCCTAAACCATTGCAATACCATAAAAGATTACTTACCTAAATTTATATGTATAGACCCTTAGGTTGTCATATTTTAAATCTCAAGTTAAGTTTTTCATTTTTGTCATGAGATTGCATGGTATCTTTAGACATAATTGCTTACAATTACCTTATCTAAGCCAATCTCTTTTAAATGAACTTAACTATCTCTGAGAAATTAACACATAGGATTAGCCAATTTTAAAAACCTAACGAGTAGGCATATTTCTGGGTGGTAATCATGTTTATGCTTATGCAAATATGTTAAAACATATGTCAAAGCAATATAAACATCCACCAAAATACATTAAAAATCCCTCTTTGATGGCTCCCTGCAATCTTCAACAAAACAGCACACTTAATAGCTTTTTCTGCCTTAGCCGGTTGTTCGTCAGTAGGAGCCAGTCGACTGAGCTGGTCGAATAGCTAGCTCACCCAGCAGAGTGTTGCTCCATGTTGTTTTCTTGTTTTTTTTCTTGGTCTTTAAAGATTACAATAATACAATTTGCTATTGCTAATACAAGCTTTATAAAGAAACAAAGGATATCAAAATATCCTATGCTTCTTTTAAATGAAACTACAAGCAATAACCATAAATATTTATACATGAAATCGCCTACGGCCAAGCTTTGTTGACCGTACACGAAAATCTATCATGCATACATACAAACCATCAAGGGGATTTTATATTACCTGTACATACAAGCATAAAACCACAAGTATATGCAACACAAGATTTCCTAATCTTGCCACTAACAAGATGACTAACATATTTATGCAAATACAATATTCTTACATAGTCTAAGCATGTTGTGTGTGAGCCTAAGCTCTGATATCAATTGTTGGATCAATAATATTACATGTGATCTATCCTAGTCCATATTTTCAAAAATACTACCAAAAAAAACATGTTAGGAAAATAAAATAATCACATAACACACACAAGAACATCCTTAAGAACATATAGAAAATAACTAGTATTTGCAAAATATGTAAAGCTAACCTCTTGAAGCGTGGGGCGTTAGATGAAGCTAAAACTGTCACGAGCTTTGTTCCCGCTCACGAATAAGGCCACCAAAAGAAATTTTACTATAAGGGTGTCGCAATATGCAACTCCCTAGTCTTCTTCCCTATGGTTAAAGAGACTTTTCTTGAGAGGATGGCCTCTTGTGTGGGAAGAAGCAAAGTAACATGCTCTTGAAAATCTAGAGCAAAAAAATCACACAATAGGTATGTACTATGTGTTGTCGTATTCTCTTGCCAAAATGGAAAAGATCAACTACAAAATTTTTGGATGCTAGAAATGGTTTAAGGTCTTGCCAATTTATAGAAAAAGTTTGACACCTAAACCTTGTAAACTTTCTATGTGGGAAAATTTTCCTAGTAGAAATGTTTGCCACATGTCATGGAAGTTACTTGTACAATTTGAATTTTTCTTGTAGTAACTTTCTAGCACATGTCTTGGAAGATTGGGCCAAGCCCATAATCCAAGCCCAACACATAGTCCATAATTCATGTGGAGGCCCAAGCCTAATAAGAAACCATCCTAGCCCAATTAGGTTATCTTGGACTCTAAAGAGAGCCCAAACCCAATTCCAAGCTTTGGCCCAATAAGGCTACTATCACAATATGGAATTTGCTCTTTTAAGATTACTCTCTCAAAGTCATTTCAACTAAGGAAGGAACCAAGAAGACACAATTAACCTTAGTTTCCAAAAATAATAAAAAAATGTCCTTGCCCAATCTAGGCAACATAATAATAATTATTTTTAACTCCGATCTATTCCACCATAAGATCGAAGTTGCACTCCAAGAATAATTGCTATTACCCAAAAGTTTGTCACAAAAGAATGTGAACTTTGTCTTTGACCTACTAAATAACTGACCATAATGCCCCTCTATGTATACCTACAGCTAAGACCGGTCCTTTGGCCTGTGTACTATCACCTCCTTAGTTATATCTTTTTCCGTTGGGTTTCTTTTCCTATTGGCAACCCTCCTTGGTCATGGAATCTCTTAATCTTGGGAGCGACACTCAAGCCATATGACCGATACACCCATAAAGGTAGTATCACTAGATCTAGATTCGATGATAAATTTGGACAATCTAAAAGAGGGCAAATAGATTCCATATTACATATGCATGTTCCAATTAATTAGAACTTAGCACTCAATGCACAAGGTTGTTGATTCTAATAAAGTAAGATCTCACCCACAGTGAATCAAAGTACCAAATCCTAACTTCATTAGTTCATCCACATATGCTCAAGATTAAGAGCAATGATCATTTAGTAGCAGTGAGTATCTTATTTTCTTTCTTTGATAGTATCTCTCTAGAAAACATACTCACAATGGTCCTGTCAAATACGTGACACACGTACTGTTGAGACAAATCCGAAAAGTCCTCCAATGACCTAGGTAAATCACCCTCAACGAGAAGACTTGCTCAATATAACCTTATCTCGGTAGAGTGCCCAACACTACCATTCGGTTGTGGACTCAATTTATGTTATTAATAAATCTAGACTTGGACCCACTGTGCGTCCAGCCTCATTGTACACCCAAGTTATTAGTTCAAGTCAAGGGACCGTTATACGTACATCAATAAAACATACCAGAGATAATATGTAAGGAACTCATAATGCCATTTAACAAAATAATTATACATTGTTTAACATCCAAAATGCTACATACAAGTGAGCTTTAGGGCATACTAATCCTAACAATAGGAATGATCTACTTAGATAATTGGATGGTCTTTCCAGACTTCACTGTTAGTGCATGTGTCGTGCATTGGACAAAACCACCGTAAGCATGTCTTCTGGAATCATGCCATCATTTATAAAAGACAAGATACTCACTACTTTCGTGTGACAGATGCTCTTAATCTTGAGCATGTGTGGATAGACTGGTGAAGTTAGGGTGCAACACTTTGATGTACCATAAAGGGAGGTCTTTAATGATAAGATTGTCTGCCTCGTACATTAGGTGTTGTATTCTAACCAATCATGACATGCATGTGCAATAGTAGAGTCTATGTGCCCTTTTGGATTTGTCCTATTCATCATCATAAATCTAGATCTAGTGGTATCACCCTTTAGGGGTATATCAGTCATTTGGCTTCTAGGTCACTCCCTAGATCAAGAGATCCATGATCAGGTAATGGTTACTCATTGGACTAGAGATTCCTAGGTTCTAAATGTAGTCCTGGTGGTGATGGTATCTTTTGACCAACCTTGACTAAAGGTGTACATAAAAGGGTATTTGGGTCATTTTGCTCAAATGGTCAAAGACAAAGGTTGCTTCATGTAACAAGCTCCTGCTTAGCTAGTAATTATTCTTGGAGTGCAGTTTTGGTCTTTTGGTGGAGTAGAGTGGAGTCAAAATGGCCATGATGTCGCCAAAGCTGTGGCGAGGGCATTTTGGTTATTTTATGAGCCAAGGGTAATTATGTCTTTTGGTTCCTCCACTATTGGATACATAAATGAGAAAATTTAATATGTGGGTCGCTTAATTAAGATTTGAGTTTAGAAAATTAAGAAGTGATTTAATTATCTGGATCCTTTTAATACAACTCATGGATATCTTATTTAGATCAGTGGGAACCACATGAGAGATATTTAATAAGTGACATGGAATATTTCTGTATCCTTTTATCCAAATGGAGTATTCCTTATCTAGAAATTTTAATGAAGCGTATTGAGGGAATTTTAACATTTCCTAGACCTTATCCTTTTAGGGTAAGCTTAAAATTACAAATAGTACTAGATGAGCACGACCCATTTGGAGCCTCTTTAATATTTTTCTTTCTTGGTGTGTGCAATATTTTTCACACACTAGCATCAAGAACACATAGTAGATTTATTTTCCTCATTCTAGCTTTGATTTAGCTTGCCTAGCTAATTGTATCCTAGCTTTAGAGGAAAGGTCATAGTGGAGCAAATCATAAAGCGGCTATTTTGAGTAAGATTTGACACAAAGAGGCCATTAATCTTCGAATCACATATCAAGGGTAATGAAATCTTTACTTTTCTCGTTTATCCTTTTGTATTATAGTTGATTCCTACGTGTATAACATGTTATTATGCTATATTCTGCTACCATGTATAGATTATGGATTAAAATTTAAAATTCGACACCTAAACTTGAATATGGTAATAGCATATTAGATCCAGCAATTGGTATCAAAGCATAGGTACCGTTATACACATAGTTATGGCCTTAGATTGCGTAATAAACTAATAGAACATGTAATAATCTAGTGGGTAGCAAGTTTAATGTGTTTCTATGGCATATGTGCTATGGGCTAACCTTTGTGGTTGCAGCTTATGTGTGTTTTTGGTCCTTATCGATGGTTCAAATGTATGGATTTATTTTCTCGCATAGAAAGCTATTATAGCTTCAAATTGAGATAAGCATTAGAATGGGAATATGACTTGTATTTTTGTGCCAACATTTACATTTCTTGCTATAGATGAAGCTTGTATAGGTTGTTTTTCAATGTAATTCCTTGTAAGTATCGATTTGAAGTTGAAATAGCTACTATGCATGTTGTTTGAGGAGTTCTAGAGGAACTAGTTGACTAATATAGAAGCCCTAGCTCAGCCGATAGTACTTGGAAGCTTTTTGGAGGAACTAGTCGACTCTATCGATCAACAGGTAAAAGCATTTTGTTTATTAGTTCTAGCGGTCAATGGAGCCAGTTAGCCTGTAGATTCGTAGAGGTCAGTCGATAGAAGAGATATACAGCTGTTTGAATTTTTTTGGCATCTTGACTGCTTTGGGCTTTGAGCCTAAGGCTTATTTCTAGGGAGCCATCGATTAGAGACTGTTTAGTTTTGCTATGGATATTTATTTTCCAATATTTATATGCATGTTTGATTGTATGTATGATTATTGCAATCTATCACATAGTAATATGTCTACCCAAGTAGGGTTTAAAATTGGCTAACCCTTAGATCTTGTTTTGGCTTGAGTTTGATAAGTCCCTCGAGATTGCTTAGGCTAGTTATTTTGGTAACTAAAGATCCTAAAGAAGCAATGCATGTAATTGGCAATTTACTCGTCTTTTTGAGCTAATTAATTAAAGGACTTATCAAGATAACTCAAAGTATGCCTACCCGTGGATTTTAATCCAGATAAAGGTCCAATCGATTTATGGTATCAAACGTGTTTTAGTAACACAAGGTAGAATGCGGCTATTCCTAAAGGTGTTAAGATCTAAAACAAAGTACCGAGATAAATGGAGGATAAAGAAAAATAACCCTCAAGTTAAAATATTGAGTGGGAGAGGGGAATGGAAAACCCCACAATCTTCCACATCCGATTGATATCAAAGGTAAGTGGCAATAACCTCCTTATCATAAGGCCTCACAAGTACCTAGTTTTGACAGTTGAACTTAACGTGTATATTTGTAAGGGCGTTAATGATGTTCAGCCATCCTATTAATAGAGTTTACCGTCATAGATTGTCTTATGGCATGGAGATGAGAGTCACTACCCCATCAGAAGGCTCAAGTCTAGATACATGATAGGGAATGAGACACTAAGGAGGTGGTTAGTTACTCTCAACTTGAATAATGGGTTCGGCCACCTTATCAGTGAAGGCCCTTAGGAGATTTGAAAGGTCAAACAAACAGTGATTGGATTATGTTAAGATAGTGTCTATCTAGACAAACATCATCCAAATAGGCTACATGATGTGCCTCTAAGGTCCAAGCCCCAAAAGACCCACAAGCATATGAATCATGCAATATATTGAGTACTAATGCAGTTGTCAAACCACTAGGTGGCGTGAAATGTGGAAGAATCCTGTGTTAGTGTGTTTTAGAAGAAGCCTAAAAAGAAACCTAAACTAAGCATATTTTTGTACTTTTAGATTTTTGGGAACTAAGGGGAAAATAAAAGGAACTTCACTATGAATGTAAGAAAGGAAGAGCAGGAACTAAGCTAACCTAAGGGGGATTTGATCAATGGAAGGGTGATAGGGTGACCTATACTTGCGAATGGGTGGGATCCTACCTCATTGCTATAGGATTTGGTGATTGGCTTATCTAGTGATGCTCACTAATCATCTAGCTAGTATCCTAATTACACTTTAGGACTCAGTGTAGGTCCGTCCCTAAGCATGTACACTTAGAGTTACGTTGTGGTCCTCATGTACCTAAAGCTATAGAAGGGACTAGAAAGCTAACTAACTGTCCTGGAACAATTCTATCCTAACTCCTAAGCTATTGGTTGGATTTAAAATCAAAGCCCAGGGTGACTACGACTGACAAAACCCTACTCGAACTCCTATTAGCTAGATTTAAAGCTAAAGGATCTCGAACTAGGCTAGTCTAGACTTAAGCTTCATCAATCTAGGGACACAAAAGCAGATTTAAGTCTAACATAGTGCAATCATACATTTTCTAAGGTAAAGTGCTGTGAATATGTCGACCTATTCACTATCCAATGTCAACAAGTTTGATTTGCACCACTGAAAACAATTGATAATCAACATGTAGTAAGATTGGAGCTATATTCACCATAAAGCATGCTTATACTCACTTAGACATGAACATAGTAAGCCCACTTCATGCAATCCATAAACACACACATAGACATGCATATTAGAGGGATTAGAGGTATTCTATACCAAATACAATCCAATTTATATGCATACTACTCATTCAAGCATTATATCAAACATATAGACATGAATTGATAAAAAGCTATTTACATTACGAACGAAGTATGTATATATATAAGCCAATATAATCCCATAACAAAGAGCATAAAATCAACCCATTACTCAAGTTTAGTCACCCTAATCTATCTACTCAAGCATCAAATGAAATAGAATGAAAGGGGGTTGAGGAAACTCCCCTTCCATTCTTGCTTGTTCCACAACGAGCTTAGATGGTAATCCTCCAAAATGAACTTAGGTCTACGTGGGTGTGTATGTTAATGTGTGTAATAGAGATGGGTGAAGGTAGGGTTTAGTGTGTGAGAAGTGGGTGTGTGAATAGGAGGTGAAAAGGGGTTGAAAAACTACTCAAAAAGGGCTAAAAAAGGGCTTAAATAGTACAATATTCGTGTCCAGTCGAGAGCCTTGGCTAGTTGACCTATCTAGCCCTTAGGTCGACTGGCCTAAGGGCCTTAGCTACTGATCTGGCTGGTCAACTAGGCAGGTCAAACAGCCCTAGAAAGGGGTTGACCGGTCAGGTTAGAACCCAAGCCAGTTTTCGTCGCATTGTGTCCGTTTCAGCTCCGTTGCTCTTTCTTCACCCGATAACCTCTAAAAGCTCCTTTTATGCTTCTCCCACATCCCGAACACCTTGAGCTTGACTCCAACATCAACTCACCATCAATTCAAGTCCTGAGCTTTGACATAACTTCACCAAACACGAGAAATAAGCATGTATTAGTTTACTGTTTATCTTTAAACTCAACTATGTACGTTTGCATACACTTAAACTTATCTCTAGCATATGTACTATACTAATGCATCTGTTAAAGATCAAAATTGGCCCCCTTTAAGAGTTCTCTTAGCAATAGAACTCCTAGGTTGACTAGGATTTGCCTTAAGAAGTTTAAACTCAAATAGAAGATCTTTAGGTGATAAGAGTTTCAAATTGAAACCAACTCTTGTCCTAGTCTTCTAGAATAAGTGGCTCCCATTGTCTCTTTTCTTCTTTCCAAATTTTGGATGCCTTTCTACAAGACAGCTTGACAAATTGAATAATCCAAGAACTTAGAGTTTAAAATATTTGAATTATCTTGTATAATATAGTACCTCCATCCTAATTTGGAAACCTTACTCAAATGTCACGTCTTGCACACCAAGAAGCTTTAGGAAAGAATTAAGACACATTTTAATTATCTACATTAAATCTTAGACCAATAAGAATTAAGAACAAATTTTTTTCTTATTTTCAAGAATCCTAATGCAATAAGAACTCTTATGAAAACATGCATCTAGTAATCAACCAATTCAAATAAATATCCAAGAAAAGACTTCTCACGCTTAAAACAATATCCGGCTAGTAGAGGGACCAAAAGACATTATTACCCTTGGCTCTATAAATGACCAAAATGCCCTTGTCTCCTCTTAAACATAATGACCAAAAGACACAATGACCATTTTGACCCTAGTCTATTTCACCACTAGACTAAAGCCACATTCCAAGGATAATTACTGGATGCCAGAAGCTTGTCACAACAATGAGTGACCTGTCTTTGACTTACTAAGCAAAATGACCAAAACGTCCCTCTATGTACGCCCGTAGTCAAGGTCGGTTCTTTAACTATACTATCACCTTTTTAACTATATCTAAACCTTAGAATTACTAGTCCAACGTATCAATCATCTGGTCACATTATTCTTGGTCTCGGGAGCGACCCACAAGTTAAATGACTGATATACCCTTGAAAGGTTATACCGCTAGATCTAGATTTAGATGATCATACGGACAAATCCAAGGGGGCACATAGAATCTACTGTTGCATATGCATGTCCCAATTGATCAAAACTCAAGACCCAGTGCACAAAGTTGTTGACCCTAGCCAAGCAAGGTCTCACTTACAGTGGATCAAAGTGCTGAACCCTGACTCCATTAATTCATCCACATATACTCAAGATTGAGAGCATTGGCCACTTAGCAGCAGTGAGTATTGTGTCTAACTTTGATAGGATGGTTATAGGAAAGCTAACTCACAGTAGTTCAGTCTAGTGCGTGACACACATACTAGAGAGACAAGTCTGAAAAGATCCCTAATGACCTAGGTAGGTCGCCCTCTTAAAGAGACTTGCTTGCTATAAACTTATCCTGGTAGAGTGTCTAGCACTATCATACAGTTATGGACTTATTTATGATATTACTAAGTTTAGACTTTGACCTACTACGCATCTAGCCTCACTGCGCAACCAAGTCCATAGTTAATGGCATTGGGCCTTCATGTATCACATCGATACACAGTGGAGATAATATAGTATGCAAAACTCAATCATATTAAGAAAAAAGAACTTGGGCGTATTATGTCTAATATCTAGTAAACATCACACTTGTGGTCTTTAGGGCATACAAACCCAATAACTAGCTCCTTGGTGTGCTCGACCAATAACAACATGGGTTCTCTAGAGTCACAGGTTGACTTGCTTTTGAAGGAAGTCGATCGGCTGACATCTTTGCTCTTTGATCCTACCGATGGACCAACATTGACCGGCTCTACTCCTAGGTCGACTGATAGGTCTCTTTTGCCTCAATTCTTCATTCTTTTCCTTTCGATCTTCATCTTTTAGCTCATTTCTTCCTCATATAAGCTCTATCCCTTATAAAATTCTCCTAAAACATGACATATAACACTTAGTGTAGCATTTATGCATCCAAATGTATTATGTACAACTATTAAACTGTTAAGCATAAACTTTATACTAAGTGCACTCAGTTAAACTCTAAATACCTTGTGAAGTGTGTGCAAACACTATATACAAACACAAACAACACGCACACATCACACATTCACTCTACCAAAAGCTTATGGATAGTTGGGTTTTGGTGATCTCAAGTGTTTTAACCTTGCCTTAGTTGCCAAACAAGCTTGGAGACTTTTGAAAAACCCCTTTTCCTTTTCGGCTAGGGTTTTGAAAGGCATCTATCATAGGAAAAACTCATTCTAGAATGCTAAAATTGGCAGCCACTTGCTTGGCTTTGGGGATGCTTCATTAAAGGATAAAATATGCTAAAGAAAGGAGCAATCTGGCATGTTGGTGATGGCGAGCAGATTGATATTTGGACTGATCCCTGGATTGGAAATTTTTTAACATTGGAAAAACCCCAGAATGTGCATCTCCAACGTATTCATGAGCGCCTTAATTGTGAAAGAAATTCCTAGAATAAGGATCTAATTTCTCTTATTTTCTCAAAAAATTTAGCAGACCTTATTCTAGCTACTTATGTACCTCTTTCTCTTGTGTAGGACAAAGTGGCCTTTTTCCAAAGGTGGAGGATTCACAGTGAAGAGTGCCTATAATTTTTGCAGATTTTCTAAGGCTCTTGAGGCTGGTCAACTTGCTAGTACTGCCTTTTCCTCTCATACCATCTCTGAGTCTTTCAGGAAAAATTTTTCGAAGATAAAAGGTCCTTTGAAGCTCATCATATTCCTCTAAAAGGCTAGCGGCAACTACCTTCATATACAAGAAAATAAATGTAAGTGGAAAATTACAACCTCCTCTATTTGTCCCCTCTGTCAGAATGATGTGGAGACTATTGAACACTTGTTCCTCCTCTATCCTTGGGTAAGGTGTTTTTGATGTGCTTCATTTTTTCAAGCAACTATTGATTCTTGCACAGTCACCAGATTTGACGTGTGGTTTGCTAATTTCACTCATCAATGTTGTGCGATTGGTCATCCTAAAGACAAAGCAGAAATGAAACTTGTGTTTTGTCTTTGGCATCTATGGTGATATGGGTACGTCAAATCTACCAATAAAGAGTCAACATGTGTCTTCAGGGAAGGACAGAATGAAGCTAGTGGACCCTTGGGCTATCGATCCGCCCCTCCCCCATGCCTGGCTACACCAATGGCAGACCTTTGGACTATGGGTCTGCATCCCCCTCCTACCCCGGTTTACCCTTCTACGATGGGTAATCCCCTTTTGTATGCTCAAGATATTGTGCTTGAATGCCTTGTATGTTCAAATTATTGTGCACGAATGTATATGGAAAGAGACCTTGAGGCCACGCGTAAACCGAGAGGTGTTGAGATGGCGAACCTACACCTTTCAGGTACGCCTAGACTAAATTCATGGACATGCACATGCTCTTTTCCTTAAGTAACAAAGGAAGCCACGTCAACAAACAATGCCAGTTTGATTAGCACCCTACTTAAGGTAAACTTTGGGTGTTGAGCTACCATATATATAAATACCAGGCCATAATGCAAGCAAAGCAAGTAAGTGAAGGCTAAAATTATCTCTACTTATCTTGTGAACATTCATAACATATTCAAACATGCGTTCACAACTCTAACTTGATCGCCAGAGATACAACAGGGGCAAAACCCCGCTTTGTTCTTGCCTTGTAGGGAAAGGTGTACCCTCAGTTCACGTGTCCGCTGGCTTACCCTCAACTAACTAGTCCATCGACTTACCCTCAGCACACGCATCCGCCGGCTTACCCTCAGCTCAAGCATCCGTCGGCTTACCCTCACTCCAAGTGGATAAAGATGGACCCTCAACTTACGTGTCCGCGAGTTTATCCTCATCTCACGCATTCACTAGCTTACCCTCTTTCCAAGCGAACAATGGTGGACCCTCAACCTACACGTCCATCTCTGTTGCGTCCAGCGCACCATCTAAATTGTCCGAGTTACTACTGACGTAGGAATAACATTTTTTTACCCACATCAGTTGGCGCCGTCTGTGGGAATTGTTTGCTTTTGTAGATAATTCCCATCGAGAAGCACATGATAAAAAGCCATGGCTTGATCGAAGAGGCCACACATGCAGCTTGATCCTGTTGAGCAAGGAGAAATATCTGAACACCGGGTTGAACCCGGAGAGATGCATGAAGAGAACGAGGGGCTAGTTAGCCTACCTGGCCATCGAGAACCGCAAGAAGGGGGAACACGCATAACTCGGCACATGCAAGAGCAGATTCCCAACAGGAAGCTATGAATAGATTGTATGCACAAATGCAAAGCTTAATGGCAGAATACCAAAGGATTGGGGGAAATCCTATGGCACTAGCTGCCATTAGGCCTGGACAATTCCCTTTTCCGACAAGTTACCCGTATGTGCCATCTTATCCCCCATAGTATTGCCCATACCCAGTACCGCCGATGTACCAACCTTACTCAACTTTCAGGGATCAGGAGGTGCAGTCTTCTACGGTCCATCGCACCAACTCATCACGGGGTGAAAAGAGAAAGGGCGACTGTCTTGGGTTATGTCACAATAATTACAAGTCAAATGGTAGCCAGGGGACCGGTAGTAGTTTCGATCACACATTCACCACAAGAAAAACGGCGCAGCCCTTTGTGTCAGAGATAAAGTTAGAGAAGCTTTCGCCTAGTGTTGTCTTCTCGCACTTACCTCTCTATGATGGAACTACGAACCCAGAGAACCACATTAGTATATTCGAGAGTACCTTGATGATACATGGCTTAACAGATGCCTTAAAGTTCCAAGTCTTCCAACTACTTTAGTGGACACCGCGTATGATTAGTATAAACGCTTGCCCGATCAATCAATATCCAGCTAGCTCAAGCATTGATTGACAGATTCGCTAATAGTCGAGTCATTTCAAAGACGTCAACTACATTGTTTCGTATCAACAAGGCCCAATAAGTCCCTACGGGAGTACACGGAGAGATTTAACAACGCTACCTTAAAAATGGCTGACCCGAACGCAGGTGCCGCTATCATAGCCTACGTATGGGGCCTGAAACCCGGGTCTTTCAAATCTAGAATCCCCAGGCAAGACTACCGCTCGTTCGGGGACCTAATGAAGGAAGCTGAAAAGTTCATTAGAGAAGAAGATGTCAATCGTGGAGTACGAGTCGTCGCTCGAGAGGACGAAAGATAGTCGAGGGATCTTATCAAAGGAAAGGGAAGAGAAGACCTTGGTCAGGGCAAAGGGAAAGCCCGTGTTGATGCCGCACGTTACCAGCTGAAATTCAAAAAATATACCCTGTTGAATGTGTCCAGGATTGAAGTGTTGATGGCTATTCGGAATGACAGGGCTCTTTAATGGCCGGATAGAATATTCAAAAACTCGTCTAAAAGGGACCAAAACCTCAAGTGCCATTTTCACCATGACCAGAACATTCGACAGAGGATTGTAGGCAGCTAAAGGATGAGATTGAAGTATTTGTCAGGAAGGGAAAGTTAGAGCACTTCATCGACCATCCTAGGAACCCTGGTGACAGGTATCCGACGGCGAGGGAGGAAGAACAGCATCGTGACCAACGTCCACACTTAGGGGTAATTGAGGTCATATCTGGTTTTTGGAGCAGAGGCCGTTATTCTAGCGGAAACCAGGTTTCCAAGATGGAGGGTCACTAGCTACAACCCAGACATAAATGACCAGAGTTTAAGAGAGCAGCTAGACCTGTTAGATGAAGTCTAGGAAACTGTATATCTTCGAACTATGACGCATAAGGAAGCCATGGCTCGGAGCTTCACCAAAATTGTGAAAGCTAAGGCGATCCAAGAAGGAAGCCTAGTATTATGAAAGGCCCAATTTCAAAGGGATGAGAGAGATGGGAAGCTAGTTCCTAACTAGAAAGGTCCTTACACAGTCACGAAAGAAGTGCGGCCGAGGACTTACTGCTTGGCGAACCTTGACAGAAAAGATCTCCACAATGCATGAAATGCCAAACATCTTCGGCCCTATTATGTGTAGCGTCTTAATGCATCCGTCGTTATGTTTGTGACTAGGCACGGGTGCCATATTCAAGGGCGAACCCTACTTACATTTTAGGAAACAAGTACTCTTTGTTGTATTTAAAAGACCATTGTTGTTTTAACATATTGGTCTGTTAATGCAAAAGATATTTGTTGTTTCAACATATTGATCTATTAGTGCAAGAAATCATTGTTGTATTAACATACTGTTGTAATACAAGAGATCTTTGTTGTTTTAACATATTGATCTACTAATGCACAAGATCTTTGTTGGCTTATTAATGCAAAAACGATAAAAGGGCAAAAGAGCCCGCTAAGAAATTGTATATATTACATGCAAACAAAAGCCACAAGGATTCATCAAAGATGCATATATAACATAAAAAGGAAAGTTCCAAATCCAGCTCCGCAATTACTATCGAGGGGACATAAACCCCAATGCATACAGAGTAAGGAATAAACAACGAGAAATGCTGGCCAGCCTTAAGCTAAAAGAGGCCGCGTGAAACTACTAAGGGCAAAAGTACAACTCCTAAGTAGTTAAGACAAAACAAAGATACAACATCAACAAGCTAAATCAGTTCTCCTAGTAAAGGGTCGAAATGCCGAAGCATCCTGGAAAAGGCGAGGTAGCATACTTATCATCAGGGCCAAGCATAGGAGGAGAAGAGAGCCGAACAAAAGAAGTATCCAAAGAGGGGTGGTGGTCAATGATCTCCTAAAGCAGGTCCAAACGGATTTGCCAAATGTGGCTCCGAGTCTCATGCTTGAACCACTCGTAACCCTCATATGTTGACGTGAAGAACCTGAATGCCTCGGCATTGTCATGACCGATCTCGTCAGCAAGGGCCTTGTACTTTCTTAAGATGACTAGCTCATTGTCCCTCTTTGTGATCTCCTTGTCTTGCAACTGGCACATCATGCGGACCCCGTCCCACTCCGCTCGTACTGCTGCTAACTCCTTCTCCTTCTTCTCCATCAAATCACATGCCTTAGCGTGTTGCTCCTCACGTCGGATCCTTTCTTTGGTCCTATCCTCAGCACAGGTTTTGGCTAAAGCTTCGGCTTTCTTCCACTCCTTCTTGGCGATGGCATGGCCCTTTTGCTCTTTCTCGAGACGTTGAGCTAGATGCTTTGCGAGCTCAGCGACACGAAGGTTGTCGACAGAAGCCTATCAAGACAAAGGAAATAACTAAAAAATGAGAAAGCAAAGTAAGAAGGAATGCGAAAGGAGTAAAGGGACGTATCTGGGGCAGCATATAATCCAACTCCCCGTTGAGGTTCACAGAGCTGACTCCCGCCAAAGAAGTATCTGGCCTGATGTGCTTCCAAGAGAAGGAAGTATTGTCCCTCTTCGAGCTCTTGGAAGACTTCAAGGAGCGAATAGCAGAAGAAAGAGGAACATGGTTTATAGAGTCCTCGAGAGCCTCTTGGGACACCTCTCGAGGGTTCGAAGAGGGAATCGAATGAGTCAACCCAAAAGGTGGCGCGGCGTTGCCTGCCATCTCCTTGTCAGCAAGCCTAGTAAGCTTACGTCGTCTACGCTCCTCAGGAGGAGAACCCGTGCCAACATCTTCTATAAATAAAGAAATAGGATCACAGGGAAGAGTCGATGGAGGAACGTTAGCAGTCGCTGAGTTGGAACGTGAAGAGAAAGCCTTCTTTGAGAACTTGCTAAAAAGGTCCTTGCAATCCTTTCTTTTGTCGGTCATGCCTGTGCAAACACAAATGAACAACTGTCAATAACATTGCATGAATAAATGAGTGGGGACATACAGCGAGGCGAGAACCAAACGCATTTCCTGGGTTGGAAGGCTCAGGTTCTGCAAAGTCTAAGATCTCGCTACTCATGTGGACAGCCGTAGACTCGGCGAACAATCCATCTCTGTCGTATCCGCCCAGTATATGGGAGTTATCTCCATCAGACCCCAAATCGTTGTCAACTCGTCAGCATCACTATCATCTGAACCCTCTGAAAACTCAAGCAAAACGGATGTCCTCCTGTACAGGTCAGCCCTTCTCATATTCACCGAATCCAAGAAAGACTTGTAGAAGTGAAGGTTTGGACTGGAAGGGGTAATGGCCGCCATCAAAGCCAAGGTAGCTCTCTTGGGAGTTGGATAAGACTTTCGGAACCCCCAATGAACGGGAAAGTTCCACGAGCCCTCCTTTAAGGATAAGAAATAGAAGCGCTCCCTCGACGATAAGTTCAAACAAAAGACGTTGGACATAAACCATTTATTCTTGTAAGCCTAGAAGTACTACCACTCGAGCGCACGAGGGGTCTTACTTAAGGTCATAAGCTCCACAAAAGCATCTGTGAATGGTGCATAGCCCCGATCAGACAGAAGGACAATCAAAGCTGACATTATTTTCCAACCGTTTGGTGCTAGCTACCCGGGGGCTATCCCTTAATGCTAAAAGATGTCGCAAAAGATTTGCGGAAACGGCACTCGAACCCCCAACTTTAGTGCAGATTCGTAAATGGAAATCTTGCCGGTAAGGGGAAGCAAGTGCGCTCGTCAGGCCCAGAGGCACGAATGTTGTCCGAGTCATCAATCTACTCGCACTCCTTGAATCTGATCGCCTTTCCTTGTGTGGTGATACTAGGGACATACTTGGCGGTCCAATCTAGGGGAGGCGGAACCATTTGAGGCTTGCCCGGGCAGTAAGCGGCACCACCGCATGAACGGACCATGGGCGGAGATTGATAGTCGAACGGCCAAACAAAAAGCGAAAGTACCTCAGGTGTCCTCATATGATAACGGCAAGAAAGGAGTAGTACCTCCGAGTAGCATAAGGAGTAAGTCAATCCGCAATGAACCTACTAAGAAAAGCGGATGTATGCATGTTAGGAGAATTACGACAAAGAAGTCAAAAAAAAAAGAAAAAGGAAAAAAAGAGGGGGACGGACCCGTGACCCCAGCATCAGCCGGCAGCCCTGTGACTTCAGCATCTTTCGGCGGCCCCTCGCGCCCAAACCAGAAAAAAAAAACGCTGAAGCCAGCGGACCTGCCACCTACGCGTCAACTGGTAGTCCATTCTCCTATGGGTCCTCCCCGAAGCAAGTGAAAGAGTCAATCTTCCCATTATAGCCACCTACCTCGGTAGAGACCTTGAACGAGCTCACTTGCTGGAATAGAGAGAATGCTTATCTTAAATATATGCCTAAGGGAGAAAGGGTGGAGAAAGAAAGTGAGGTGAGGAAAAGTAAGGAAAGGGGGCTCTATTTATAGACCCACGTGCATGGGAAACGATGCATAAGTTAGCAAAAGGAAATAACACATTCTGAAATGTTGCCGATAAATGGGAAAAATGCGCTAGCCTTGTTAGATTTTTGGCCTCTACACACTAAGCAAGTATCGAATAAAGGCCGAAACGGGGGAAATTCATATGGGTATGTCAAATCTACTAATAAAGAGTCAACACGTGTTGTCGGGGAAGGACGGAATGAAGCTGGCGGACCCTTGGGCTACGGGTCCGCCCCCGCTTTCCTTCCCAGAAAGGTAAGCCTCCTTTCTATGCTCAAGATATTGTGCTTGGATGCTTTGTACGTTCAAAGTAATGTACATGAATGTGTATGAAAAGAAACCTTGAGGCCACGCATCAGCTGGGAGGTGTTGGGATGGCATACCCATACCCTTCGGGCACGCCTAGACTAAATTCATGGACATGTACATGCTCTTTTTCTTAAGTAACAAAGGAAGCCACATCAACAAACAAAGCTAGTCCAATCAGCACCCTACTTAAGGTAAACTTCAGGTGTTGAGCTACCATATCTATAAATACCAGGCCATAATACAAGCAAAGCAAGTAAGTGAAGGCTAAAATTCTCTCTACTTATCTTGTGAACATTCATAACATATTCAAACATGCATTCACAACTCTACCTTGTTCGTTGAAGATACAACGGGGGGAAAGCCCCGCTTTGTTCTTGCCTTGTAGGGAAAAGTGGACCCTCAGCTCACGCGTCCGCCGACTTACCCTCAGCTCACGCGTCCATCAGCTTACCCTAATTCCAAGCAGACAAGGGTGGACCCTCAACCTACGCGTCCACCTCCGTTGCGTCCAGCGCACCATCTAAATTGTCCAAGTTACTACTAACGTGGGAAGAACATTTCTTTTACCCACATCATATGGAGAGTGAGGAACAAATCAGTGATTGATGATACTCCAATCTCTATCTCCTTTGTGATCTCTTCAGTGATCGAAGATATTGGCGATTTTCATCAGACTTAGGCTACCCAGCAAATTGATTTCCTTCTAGCTAGGGGAACAAATTGTGTAAGGCCTTCAAAATGGACTTCTCCGTCACAAGGGGCACTTAAAATTAACACTGGTGCAGCTTTCAAGCCTCCTTGTAGCGCCGCAGCAACTTTCTTCTTTCGGGACCATTTGGTGTCCCTTGTCTTTGGAGCTGCTAACTCCGTCTCTTGTGCATCAACGCAAATTACAGAAGCAGTAGCTATAAGGAATGCTTGTACCTTTGCTCACCACCTTGGTTGTGATAACATTATAATTGAAAGTGATGCAATAGTAGTTGTCAACGCAATCCCCTCGCATAGGCTTTTTGGCGATTGGAAGGTAGACCTTATTATTGAGGATATTTAGAAGATTGTGGCTTCTTCTAATTCTATTATAATCAAGCATATAGGAGAATTGAAAATCGTTCTGCTGATTGGGTTGTGAAAAATCGTTTACGTGATAACCTTACTTGTAATTGGGTAGGATCTTGTCTTGAAACGATGTGTAATTTGTTATTATTGGATTTTGCTCCTACTAATGTAAGGTGACCTATCCTATTTCGTACTTATGAAAATCTTTTCTCCCAAAAAAGAGGAAAAAAATACATCCCCGAAACCAAACATCCGGAAAATTCTTCCCCGAAGAATTGTAAAGAAGACGACGGTTTCTATCTAGATGGGTCAAGCGGGATATGCTATCTGTCTTTCAACACGTTTTGGGGGAACATATTCTTTGGTCTAGCTTTTCATCCACTCTGGTTCTGGATCCTCTTTGACAAGCTCATAATGCAAATGACAAATGGCATTTTTTGGTTGGAAAATACCTCTTTTGGATGCTCTCGCCCCAAAACGCCTTTTTGTTTTTGTGAAAAATTATTGTGGCAATGTGAACAATATCTTACCGTAGAGCTTAAGATTGACAAGGACTATTTAATATTTTATACTTTAAAAGCGAATATTACAGTTATGTTTCAATAAATTTTAAATTATTAATAAATTTAAAACTTCTATTAATCAAAAACTTAAAATCCGTAATTTAATATGTAAATATTTAGAAACACACATTTTTGTTTAAGGTCGAATTTCTTTTTAACTTACAAGAATATCTTTAAATTATCCATATTAAAAGAAGAAAAATTAGAGCAAATAAAAATTACAAAAATGACTTCGTCATTGGAATTAAAGAATAGTTCAACTGGTTGATATTATCTCATTAAAACATGAAGTCAAGGATTCAAATCTTGTGAAAGTGGAGGTTTAATGCAAAAAAAAAAAAAAAATGGCTCCGTCCTTATCTAAAACTATTGATTCTGGTCTAATATAAAAGGAAGAATCAAATCCCTTCTTTTCGTTTTTTCTTTTTTCTTGTTGTTCAAGAATATTTTTTCTTTGCCACTAATAAAGGTGTAAATAAATGCAATGTGAAACGAACCTAATTCAATGGGAAGGATAATATATTCTTGAAGGGTGATATGGCATGTGCCGACTGCATTTGCTAAGACTCTTGTGTAATATATTTGTGTTACGCGGCATTGAGCCTGGAAACATGCCAAAACATCGCAATGGCCACGCCATCATTATAAATACTCTAACTTATTTAATAAATAGTTCATATATTACGCAAAGTGATTTTGGGACTTTTAAAATTTATAACTTCTATTATAATATTAATAGATTTCATACTTTTTTTTATTTTTATAATATTATATTTTAATAATTATTTAAATTATTTTTATTATATAAAGAAAGGTCAGCTTTTTTGATATTTTGAGTAATGTTACATTAGTATGCACATTGTTATTGTTAATTTGGACATTTAGTTGCTACTTTCTTAAGAAAAAATTAATTTCCAATTTTTTAAAGATTTATTACTAGATTTATGATGTAGTACTCATAGGGGTAAAACACAGGGTGATTGAACCAATCAAGCAAACCCAAACTAATTAAAAAGTTAGGGTTGGTTTGGTTATTTTGTTTAAAAACCAACTATTAGTTTCAAATAAAAACTAATTAATTTGATTTGGTTTGAAATGAATCCATAAACCAAACTGAATTATATTCATCCTTAATTTTTTGTATGTATTCATCCTTAATTTTATATATTTTAGGAGTTAAATCCTTAATCTCAATACTATATTTTCAAACTTTAACTACCAAATTGTAGTTACACTTGTGCTTTGTTTTCATGATAAAACCCTGTTACAATTAAATTAGTAGTATAGATACTAAATAGAGTTGTTTTTTTTTATTTTATTATGAAATTTGAATTTTTTTAAGTTTTTAGGAAAATTGAAAATCAAACCAATCCAAATCAATATATTTATGTTCGTTTGATTTAATTATATACATTATAAAAAAACAATTGGTTTATTTCAAATTTAAACCAACTAATTTTGATTTGGTTTAAAATATAATGAAATCCAAACCAAACAAAACCATGTACTCCCCTAAATATTAATTACTAATAAATCCAAATATAAGACACCATCTAATTTAAACTCATGAACCATCTAATTTAAACTCATGAACCCTTACATTATTGTCTTTAATTCAAAATTTTAATTATTAATGAATTAATGCTCAAAAGAAAATTAATGTATAAATTTTACAAATTTCAAACCTATCGGTTAATAAACAAATAAACTTACGAAAAATAGAGAACACGAAAAAATTTATTGAATTATTAAATGGCTATCATTGAATTCAAACATGAGCGGTCGCCATGTTCAGGGATCGGACCGGCCAATAAGCACTTTTCTACAGAGCCGCCCCCCCCCCCCCCCCCAAAATCCCCTGATTATATAAATATAACCATCTCCGAAACGCCATTGCAACCCTCTGAAGCGTCTTTTTCTTTTGCAATAATAACAAAGATTGGATCAGGTAATGTTCTTTGCTTTTTTTTTTTGTTTTTTTTGGTTTTTTGCATCAGCCGTTCTGTTTGTACATTGTCTTTTCTGCTATGGTTTCATGATAGTTTTTATGATGGTGCATGTTTATATGATATTTTGCGAAGACTTTAACTAGGTTGTTGACATCTTTATTCGGAATGCAACTTGCTTTTTGCTTGATTTGTGATCTGCTGTGGGGGCAAAAATAAGGATTGAAACATTTGCTTCAGGCAACACTGTTATAGCGGAATGAATACATTTTTGCTTTGTCTATTTCTTTTTCTTTTTATACATGTTGTTTTATTGGGTTGAAGGGTGTTGCTTCAAACCGTTCACGCAAGAGACACACACAAACATTAGTTGGGTAAGGATTCTGAAGCTTTTTGGGTTTAGGCACCGATTAGTTAATGAAAGAAAGAAAGAAGATGAGAGAGAGAGAGAGAGATTTGCTTATTCGGTCTGATTCAGTAACTGGTAGAGCGGTGCAGCAGTGGATGGTCGGTTGGGAGCAGGGCGGGGCGGGGAGGGGAGGGGAGGGCGGGGTATGTGTGGTTCTGCACTATTAAAATAACAGTTTGATGTATTATGTTAAATAGTGGCAAATGAGGGGGTTAAACATATATAGTGTTTCAAGAAGAAGTGGTGATGCTTTGTTTTCTTTGATGCCATTTTGCTTGCTTCTAAAATAAACTTTTTTGTTCTTCTTGGTTTCAACTTCTCTATGGAGGATGGAAGTTTGAATTTTTTTAGAATTTTTTAAACTTTTAGAATTCTCTCTGTTTTTGGTTTGTATTTACCCACACTTCATTCTCATAGTTCAAACTGACAACCCCAACCCCAAACCCAGCCCACCGGCTGAAATGAAAGAAAAGGGAAAAGGGAAAAACTCAAGTTGGTTGTATGTCGTTGTAGATTTCTCAAGGTCTCAAGATCAAAATGGAACCGGGAAGCAGATACCAGCAAGTTGCAGAGCCACACTACGAATGTGTTATTTTCGGTAAACCTTTCATTCTTCTAGGAAAATTTTCAAGGAGGACCACCATTAGAAGGAATAATAGGGATCCTAATAATCTCTTTTTTTACCATTTTCAGATGTTGACGATACACTTTATCCTTTTAGTTCTGGTATATCAGCCGAATGCACCAAAAATATTAATGGTAATTCACTAGTACATTCTGATTACACTCCACAGACATTTTCATCTATTTCGTACTTATTTTATATATCGTACCATCAATGATTCTTCTTTTCCTATGATTATTAGAGTATATGATAAACACACTCAGCATAGAGGAGGATAAAGTTCCAGATATGTGTATTCAGCTGTACAAGGACTATGGGACGACAATGGCTGGTTTGAGGGTATGACCTTTAGTGAAATTTCACTACAAATAAATGAAGTGTCTAGACATTGGTGTACTAAAACTTGTTATTCTTGTTTAATAGGCCATTGGCTATAACTTTGATTATGATGACTACCACAGGTACCACCTTCATAAAACCTTCTTCTTTATAATTTAACATTATATCTCAAATGAGAGTATCTTAATCTTTCCTTCTGTTTCACAGTTATGTTCATGGGAGATTACCTTATGGGCTTTTAAAGCCTGATCCTGTTTTAAGGAACATTTTACAGAGCCTGCCTATTCGAAAGATTGTAAGTTTGTCTTCTATTTACTAGAGAATGTGTAAACTATAATGCTTTCCTTCCGTGATGATGAATTGGGATGTGAACTTCTCAGATTTTCTCAAATGCAAATGAAGCTCACGTGGCTAAAGTTCTTAGCAGACTTGGATTGGGGGACTGCTTTGATGATGTTATATGTTTTGAGACTCTAAATCCTATTCATGACAGCAATATATCTAAGAATGAGGATGGTGGTAAGTTGGAAACATTGTAAATGGAAAAAACCAGCTTCTATTATTACATAATTGTACCAATTGATCATTATTTTTCCCCTTTTGACTGTTTCAGAAGTTCCCAAGACCACAGTTGTTTGCAAACCATTTGAAGAAGCATTTGAGCAAGCGTTCAAGATAGCTGAAGTGAACCCTCAGAAAGCAGTAAGTAATCAGCCTTCTCGACCTTGATGATTTGATCAATCTTCAGATTACTACTGCTATAGTAAAGCATTCAAAAACTAGTGGTCCACAGAGTAAAGAGATGTCGTGATGTATTATGACTGGGAATTGACCTTCTGATGGTTCCTCCTTGTTAGAGTCAGAATGGACCAAGATGGGTTTCAATTAGATTGAATTGATTGCGATGTCAAATGTCTCCAATCATTTTCTCCACTGTTATTGTAATTTTCATTCTGTACCATGCTCTTTACTTCTATGCTTTCCCGTGACATGCATGAAATCTTATGTTGTCACCGTACTGATGTTCTGCATATGCATGAACTATCTTGTGCTTTCACTGTTCTGATGTTCTGCATCATGCCCCAGTTGTTCTTTGATGACTCAATACGTAACATTCAGACTGGGAAACGGATGGGACTCCACACTGTTTGGGTAAGCTTTCTAATTTAGTGTCAAGACTCTACGAAACACTGTATGTTCTACACATCCCCCTCTATGCTACTTCAACAGAATTAGGCTCATTGACATGTGTTTAATGGAAAATAGGTGGGCTCTTCCCATCGGACAGATGGTGTAGATTATGCATTGGGGAGCATTCACAATATCAGGGAAGCTTTGCCAGAGCTTTGGGAAGCTGTTCAAAAGTCAGCTGTGCGCTACTCTGAGGAGAATGCAGTTGAGACAGTAGTCAGAGCTTAACCGTCATCTCAAAATCACACTTGTTCTGTTTCTGTCTCACCCTGTTGATTCAACGGTTTGAAGAACAAATTTGACAGTTGTGATTTCAGCATCTGCACAACTGTATCACTTTGTTCGGTTGGTTGTACATTTCCTCATATGATTACTGATAATGTCTCTTTTAACTCCATGCTTATATCTTTTCCTTCTCACCTTCCCATGAATGCTTGACTAGTAGGAGCCATAAGATGGACACAAGATCTTGGCTATGTTTAGATTTAACGTGCAAAATTCTATCGATAGATTCGTTGTATGATTTCCGCGAGTGATGAAGAGTGGAAGTTGCCAATTAGGATTGTGTACGACTGCATACATAGGACGATTCTGGATCGCAAAAGTTCTGGTATTTTAGATTGCAAAGGGTATCTAACCCCTGCCATAGTACTAACCGTCCTTCAATTCTACAATTTACTGGGAATGGATCATGTATGCGCTTATACGAGCAAATTTCTATCATAGCGAATTTGGAGGGTTATAATGAAATGATTTTTTTAAAAAGGTGGAATGTTCAGTCTTTACACTATGTTCCTTAATTACCGTGCGCCTAACAATTACCTTGCACCTTCGCGTGCGTGAGACACGCATGCTATATAATAAGATTTAAATTAGCCAAAATTTAAAAAACACCAAACGTCGCATTTGAAACAGGTACAAAACCTCTCTAAAAATATATTGTAAATTTTCACATTACAAAAATACTTGAGAATCGATATTCTGTTATTTGATAAACTAAAAGTCAACAGTCAAAACATTTGCTCTGTATGTTCAACATGAATTTCAAAATTGATATCATGCTATCTGATAAAATAAAAATCATGGTTCAAAATAAATAAAGTACTAGTTCAAAATAAATAAACTACTTGTTTAAAACGACTAAACTACTGGTTTAAACTGAATAAACTATTGGTTCAAAATGATGCTACCTAATAAAATAAAAATCATGGTTCAAAATGAATAAACAAGTAGTTCAAAATGAATAAAGTACTGGTTCAAATAGAATTAACCACTAGTTTAATATTGATATCATGCTACTTGATAAAATAAATTATTATTCAAAATGAATAAAGTACTGGGTCAAAATGAATAGACTACTACTTTAAAATTGATATCATGGTGTCTAATAAAATAAAAATCATAATTCAAAATGAAAAACAATAGTTCAAAATAAATAAACTACTAGTTCAAGCTGAAACAAACTACTGGTTCAAAATCCATACACTACATGTGCAAAATTAATATACTATTTCATATGTTACACTAGTAGTTCACAAAATACTGTCATATTTGATAAACTAACAGTAGTTCAAAATGATAGTTCTTATAAGTGCAAACTGAATAAGCTACTAGTTCAAAATGAATTAACTACCAGCTCCAATTGAATAAATTACTAGTTCAAAATTCAAAATAACACTAATACTGAACGTTCAAAATGATAGTTCTCAAAGTTCGAAATAATAGTATCTCAGTTGCAGATTAGAAGATAAATGCTTAGATATTAGAAGATAAATTCTTAAAGAACCTATACACAAAACTACATCAATGATTTTAACGACTTTGCTTTGACATGTTAAAAAGTGTTTTATGGTTTTTTTTTTAATTTTAAACGACATTAAATGACGTCATTTTAATAGAGAGTGTATAACACACAATTTAAGGTGCATTGTGTTAGGAATGGTGTCCTAAAGTCAGTCGTCTATTGTAGATTTTGTACTGATTTGTACATGAATCGTCTTACTTTCGGCCTTACGTCATATCGTACATATTCTCCTCAATTGTTAGATCATGACGTAGTCCTTAGAATGACCTAGTAGGGCTATGTAAATGAGGGATAGCTCAGTCGTTCTTAAACCTAGTTCGTAACCAAATGATAGAATTGATACTAGGACATCAATTCTATCGAGTATAAGTTATAGTGCATCACATGAGTTGGTTATCCTCATGACCAAGGGGTGTGGAGACACCAGTGTGACCCACGGTAAGGTGTGGAAACATGCTTACTAAACATATTAATCTAAGCTCAAAAAGTTGGGCTTATTGGGTTATAGGATGGGCTTAATGGAAAGCCCATATCTCCCTTTATAAGGAGGGTTGTCATTATTTCTTGTGCGTATGTTTTTGTGAAAATCTGATATAAACAACTCTCTCCCAAAACTCTAACCAAAAGTTAGCCTCCTCCCACTAGTTCTTGATCACGTACGAAGAGGAGGAGGTCAATGCTTCCGCAAGGTAATGCTTTTAACACAAGAATTGCTAGATAATTCTAAACCTCTAAAATTTTTTTAATTCTAGAGCTTGATCCTGCACGTGAAAATCCAGAAAAAGTCTCCACGATTTCCTTTAGTGGTATCAGAGCCAATGCTCTTTTTCGTGTAATTTTCTGATTTTGTTGCACGTTTATATATGTATGTGTATGTGATATGTCCATATACATGATTTTTATCTTGTACACTTTAATTGTGAATTAGAGTGTGGTTTTAATTGTAATAAGATTACTATTTGTTGTGCCCTAAGTTGCAAGATGGTTGCAACTGATTTGCCCTATTCTAGTGTGCAATTAGATTGGAATTGATGTGCCCAAGAAAGGAGTTATTGTGTCAAAATTAATTTTTGTGTTTATGACATACAAGCCATAGTTATTACGCCATTAATGGAGTTTGCCATGCATAGTTACTCTATCAAAGAAAAAAAAAAAAAAGAGGCTACAAAGATTTGAACTTGCAACTTTGGCAAATCTAGCAAGGATCTTGACCACTAAGACATCTTCTGATTCATGACAACTATCTGAAATAGATTTTATAATAGGTTTGTTTCGATATTAAGTAAAAATAAATAAAAATAGCTGTCTTCTTTGGTTACACGCTAACTTGAACCCACCTTACTCTCCGAGCTATAATGGTTGTGGTTTGGCGAGTATCAGAATTATGAGCGAGACAAGGCAGTCCCCTACGGCCGTTGACAATAGAGAGTTGGTCTTGCGTTAATGGTGGTTGCATATCCTGGCGCGAGGATGGTTTGCAGCAGTGGTCTTTTGATGAGGGTGTTAGATTAGACAACTACTATGATGTGTAGACTCCGGTGGTCAACTATTTTGGCTGTCATTAGTGTCTCAGTGGTGTGTGGCGGCTTAGGTATGTTCAATGTTGGGCTAAATCTTTATTGGCTTTGGGCTTTGCTT
Organism: Cordia subcordata; assembly: GCA_028554755.1. Classification (NCBI taxonomy): domain Eukaryota; kingdom Viridiplantae; phylum Streptophyta; class Magnoliopsida; order Boraginales; family Cordiaceae; genus Cordia; species Cordia subcordata. The sequence continues at coordinate 10,551,346 of JAPTOF010000007.1, read as the reverse complement.
TCGTTTATAGATTTTATAATGAGTTTTAAACTCATTTTGTCCTAAGTAATTTTTTTTTTTTTATATTTGGATGTGGACTAGACTTGTATAAATGTACAAGTGTTGTATCTGTTTATTAAGTGAACTTTTACAAATAGATTGGACTTTAGAATTTCACTCAATTGGTTGTGACCAATTAAAATCAAATTGGGTCCAAAATTAATTCAAAAACCCTATGAGTTGTTTTATTTGATAATATTAATTTTGGTAGATAAATATAAGATATTTATGTTGAAGCCTATAATTTTTTATTTTTTTTAATCCAGTTAGTTTAAAATTATTTTTTAAATAATTGGACAAAGACCTTAATTTGTTAGAATACTGATTTTGACTCCAATTAATTAGAAAGGAGTTTTCAATTAATTGAATTATGTCTTAAAGCTAGTCAAAATTAGATTTTGACCCCAATTAATTTAAAAGAAGTTTTAATTAATTGGCAGAGGCCCATTAATAAGTCAAAATTATGATTTTGACCTCAATTAATTTAAAATAAGTTCTAATTAATTAGATTAGTCCCATAATTGGTCAAAATAGTGATTTTGACCACAATTAATTAGAAAAAAGGTTTTAATTAATTGAACAACGTTCAATGGCTAGTTGTTCAATGGCTAGTCAAAATTAGATTTTGACTCCAAGTAATTTAAAATGAGTATTTAATTAATTGGAAATTCCTTAACTTGTCAAAATGGAGATTTTGACCCCAATTAATTTAAACGGAGTTATAATTAATTGGAGAGGTTGATTTAATATGATTAAATCAACTAATGATTGTGTGATAAAATCATGAAGTTACTTATTCATGTCTTTTATGATGTATGTCTTATATTGGTGTGGTTATGGGCTTGCATTTCATGCATCTTATTACTTGTTTATTTATCAATTATTGTAATTGTTTTTGGAATTAAAATTGGGTCTGCGAGCTTAGCCTTCTCTTGAATTTTGGTTGTAATCCCCTTTCCCAGGTGATGTATCCCTTCTTGAAAAGGAGTTCCACTTCTAGTTAATATAATTAGTAGTTGAAGCATGAACAAGACAAGATAAAGAAGACCAAGGACTAGAAGACCCAGCTTATTCCAAGCTTCTCAACAATAATTGGTAATATCCTTAATTGCATGATAGAGTAGCCCATGGTGGCTCTAGTGGGCTACACTAGGAAAAGCTCGTAACCACCCACATGTGCTTATATATATTGTCATATATTGTTTTGTATGCCAATTATGGTTAATTAATTGGATTAATTAAAGGAATTTGGCTATTAAAACCAATGCACTTATCATCTATACAAAATCCCTTAAATTATTAGGCCCATTAAGTGGTTTGAACATGGAGATGCTCAAATCATTGCCTCCCATTAAAGTAGATAATAATGGGCCCTATGCTCTAATAAATGTTGGAGGCCCTTAGGCCTGGCTTTTATTAGAATATTGAGATTATTATTCACTATATGAAGCCCTTGGAATCCTTTCAAACTAATAAATAGGTGGGCCGACCTTAGTCGGACTTGTTCATTAGGCTTAGAGGAAGACCTTGGGATTTCATGTTAATGGTTTGACCTAACCGAGCTTTTCAGTGGAGGACCTCAGTCTTGCTGAAGAGATGCTTGGGGCAGAATTGACTACTGAGAGTTGTTTAGAGAAGTAATTGGTTATGAACCTACCAAGTAGTGTTCATAGGTGGGCCGACCTCAGTCGGGCCAATGTTCAACTGTTTTGGATCTCAGAACCTACTACGGGGTTGAAACCTCCTCGGATTGAAGGTAGAGGCTATCAGTCTAAATAAAATAGTGGGAGAATTCTTTACACATTGGCCCATGTCTCTAGGAATGATAATTCATATATAATGGCTTGTCTACATTGGTTGTGTTTGTTATTTGCTTTCATAAATTTCAATATGTTATAGATATGTTACTATTTGATAGCGATATAGTCAGTCATGATCATAAATGTATTCTGTATGTTCTATACAAACTTGGCATAAGTAAGACCAATTAGCTACAAAGTGTCGAGATGATCATCAATTAGTTGATGAGATATAAAGGTTTGCATTGAAAGTTTGTCTTCATAGCGGATAGTGCACATGCTAACTTATAGATCTATATTCGAAGGTTGGATGAGTCTTTCTATACATTTGATGACATAGAGGGACATAAAGAGCTAATATATTGTCTTTGACACTTACTTAAAGCATAGATTGTCTACGTACTGTACAAGATAGAAAAAGGTAGAGAAGCTAATATCATTTGATTACTTCCTTCAAGAAGATAATTAGGTATATTATTCTCACCCCTTAACAATCGCTTCCCTTCTTGAATTGGTTCAAGACATGACAAGTCAATTGTTGACTATAATGGACCTTTTGAGTTGCTAGGGATCTTTTAGCAAGATAACTAGATTCAAGAGAAAACATTATTTCAATGGGAGGTGATTCATCCAATAATTACTAAATGAGGTCTGGAACCCCACCAGTAGTAGCAATTGGTTCACACACAGTATCTCTCTGATTATCCAAACACTAGAAGAAGAAGAGTCTTTAAAGTCTAGTGTTATTATATCTCGAGAGAGTAAAAATGGCAAGTGGTTGTTGCATGAAGTGCATATATGATAACACCTTGCAAATTTAGTTGATCCTATTGGCATTGTATAAGATACAAATAGTCCTTATAACTTGTTATAGTGGAACTGTTGACTAGTAGTGATAAACATGATGGTAATATTATTAGGAATAATGTTATTATCACGCATTGTAAACTAAAATAAGCTCATCCTTCTAGCATAACGTATGTCATCCAGGATGATATGATTCTATGATCTGGTCATGGAAACAAATATCCTTCAAGTAAGTCTCTCGTTTGCCTGGAAGAGAAAAAGAATCTTATATAAAGGACTTTTACTAATTTACCTTAATTGAATGGCTTGTTAGAAAGGAGAATCAAGCAATGTTGGACATAGTTTGATCCATTATGTAAATTATGGTTTTGACCATATCCTTTGGATATATATTTGAGACAAATGCTTAGATATTAAGCCACGACATCTAGCAAGTCAACGGATAAGATACCATATAAGATATGGCATGATAGTAAGTTGTACACTTTTACCAAAGGGTTGAAGAAACAGAACATATCAATTATCTTTTCATTGACAAGCTGGAATTGAAGTTTGTAAGTGTTTGAAAGATTTCCTAGAAAGTCTAGTAAATTCAACTTCTATAGAGGTAGTGAATAATTAGTATTCATTAACCTCAAAGGAATCTTTTCAAGAAAGAATTTCTTAAACAGGATTCCCTTGATAATGAGCTTAATGAAGTTCCAAATAGAAGGATATAACACTAATAGTTAAACATACAAAACAAGATAAGGTTAAGAACCAAATCTTGGGTCTATTAAAGAAGCATCACTAAGGTGATTTGGTAAGGCCCCATGTCTAATGGAAAAGTGTTAAACCCCTATCCAAGGCAGAAATTCCATTGAACTATTAGAGAACAATGTGAATTCAATCACTTGTAAAGATTCTGGATAGAGGTATAACTCTAAGAACTTGCTTGCTCCAAGGCAATCCTTTTGCAAAACCATAAATGTCAACAATGTATGGACATTACTTAACTACATACTGGGTAAGATCCATAGTGTGAAAAATGGTTCATGAAATGGTTTCAATAGGTTGAGACCTATAATGCCCAACTCGTTGTTAGGAAGCCTTATGAATGTTGTCATTTGACTATGACAAGACATTTCCACTAATGATGATGTTCGAATTCATTTGCATCATTCATGTATGAGATGCATGTATGTATCATGAAATCTGGTTAATAGATGCCTAGACCGCTTTCCTTCAAGGTGAGCTAAAAGAGGATATGTATGACATAGTTGAATAGTTCACATCTACTGGCGAGATTATAGAGCATATGTGTATTAGGCTCATGAGTGGTCTTGTGCAAGTATTTTGGGCTAGTACATTTTGATAAAGTATCAAGATGTATACTCATGAGTGGTCTAGTGCAAGTATTTTGGGTTAGTACATTTTGATAAAGTATCAAGATGTATGCCTTTGTTAAGAACAAGAATGTGCCTTGTATTTGTTAATAGGCTAATGATCGTGTGGGTATTTATAGTAAGTAATATGGATGACATTGTGATACTATAAAATGGAAAAACTATATCTATTGTCTTTGTTCTCTATAAAAGTTTTTTTTGGAAAGGTATCCAATGTACTTGGGATCATAATCTATATGGATAGATTAGAAATGTTAACGGGATTGTCTTAGTATGTGTGCATTGACTTTATGTTGAAATAGTTCTACATATTGAATTATGGAAAAAAAAAGTTTTTTTTTGAAATTCGTTATTCAAGAAAATTTGTTTCACAAATTTCCTTAGAAAGTGTATGAGGAATCCTAATAGTTTAGACAATAGGATTCACTAAGTACATTATGTCATGTGCATGGCCTAATAAGGTACACTGTCGACTAGAGTAATCAACATGTATCATCTTGATCCCAGCTAGAAGCATTGGCAACAGGTGGAACTGTTCCTTAGTACTAGGAGTACAAGAGTACCAATGGCTCATTTATGAAGAAGTTTGACATGAAACTAGTTAGTTGGACTAATTTTAAATTCTCATCAAACAAAGATAATAGTCACAATATTTGAGAATATGTTTGCTAGAAAAGTTCTAAGCATACGATTGGATGTTACCGCCTTCTTTAAGCTAAAGGTAATGATCCTTTATAAATAACATATAGCAAAGAATGTTTTGCCAACCCCTTAGCTAAATCCCTCGGGATCGTGAGAAGATGGGTATAACATACAGATCTGACTGGCTTTAGTCCAAGTGGGAGATTGTTGGGAATGGTGTCATAAAGTTAGTGATCTATTGTAGAGTTTGTATTGATTTGTACATGAATCATCTTACTTTTGACTTTATGTCATATCTTACATGTTCTCCTCAATTGTTAGATCATGACGTAGTCCTTAGGATGACCTCGTAGGCCTATGTGAATGACGGATAGTTCAATCGTTCTTAAACCTAGTTCGTAACCAAATGATAGAATTGATACTAGGACATCAATTCTATCGAGCATAGGTTATAGTGTGTCACATGAGTTGGTTATCCTCATGAGGACATCAATTCTATCGAGCATAGGTTATAGTGTGTCACATGAGTTGGTTATCCTCATGACCAAGGGATGTGGAGACACTAGTGTGACCTACGATGAGGTGTGGAGACATGCTCACTAAACATAACTCTATTACAAGCATCCTATGATATGTACCTTACTGTCAAAGAATTACTTGTGGTGCACATGGATGTCGTATTCCCTCAGACCTGAGACTGCCATAGACACTTACGGATTACTCCCCACATTTTGGTAGTGGACTATTCAGATTTCTAATTCGATGAAGAAAAGCTACTGGGTGTAGGTAAGTGCTGCGAAGTCAATGCGTAGGTCAAAATGGGATTGATCGCTCCGGGTATTAGGAGAATGATATTCTGCTTAGTCCTAATTCATTAAGACTTTGGCTAAAGCTTTCCGCATGATGTGTCATGTGGTTACGTCTTGATAAGTCATGATGAGATTGGGACTTAACATGGAATAGGTAAATTGGGGTTTAACAGTTTTACCATGCCCTTAGGGCTATTTTGGAATATCGAGGGTCATAGGGAATCCACCATAGTGCCCAAGTTTGTTGAATATTGCCTTGCAACTATTCAGCTTATTCGGACGTCGGGAACCATTGCTAGACGGTATCATCGATTAATATAATAATAGTTCTTACATTACCGGTTTAAGTTTGAACCTACAGAGTCACACATATGGTCAGGAATTACTTGGAGGATTGACACTACTATGATAATTTTGGTCATGTTTAATTATGAATTAAATGTGTTATTATTTAATTATGAATTGAATAATACTATAAGTAATTAATATTATAGATATTTAATTGAGAATTAAATATTATAATTACTTATTATAGGTCACGGAATTGATTTTGACTATGTCTAGTTAGCACTGGATATGTGGATCAAAATCAATTCATGGGCTATTGTTTATAAATGGATTTAATTTGGGCTTTATTATGGATTTAGGAAGTCCATTAATCTAAGCCCATAGAGTTGGGCTTATTGGGTTATAGAGATGGGCTTAATGGAAAGCTTGTATCTCCCTATATAAGGAGGGTTCTCATTATTTTTTGTACGTATGTTTTTCTGAAAATTTGATATAGAGAACTCTCTCCCAAAACTATAACTAAAAGTTAGCCTCCTCCCACTAGTTCTTGATCGCGTATGAAGAGAAGGAGCTCAATGCTTCTGCAAGGCAATGCTTTTAGCACAAGAATTGTGAGGTAATTCTAAACCTCTAAAAATTTTTTAATTCTAGAGCTTGATCCTGCACGTGGAAATCTGGGGAAAGTCTCCATGATTTCCTTTACATTGTGCTTTTTAGGTGCGTAATGCCTACAGAGCACAGTAAAATTTGCGTGGAATGTTACACTCGTTAAGGTTCATTAAATGATCCTCTTGATATGGTAATTTATCATATTTAAATATTCTAACATTAGATATGACTTAATCCCTGAACCACAAATGTTTTTTCCTTTTAAAATCTAAAGAAAACACAACTAGCTATTTGGCCCAACTTTTAGAGATTTAAAAATACTTTCTGTGAGTCTAAAAGATGAAACTGGCTTGTTTGACCCATTTTTAAAAGAGCTGTTACATGAAAGCTAAAATTGAAAAAGGTTGAAAAATTAGAAGTTCTAAATTGGAAATTTTCAAAAAAGGCTTTTCAGAAGCTATTCTTATATTGTGTCAGAAATTATTTTTTTTATTTTTTCTCAAAAGTACTATTACATATTTTTAAATGTAAAATATTAACTTTAAAATAATTGAAAGCTCAACTCCTAAAATATAAGGCCAAACAATTAATTACTTTTATTTAACAACACTTTTACCCTTAGTTAATTTTAACAGGTATGCCAAATAGACCCTTAGTTAATTTTCCTTTACAATTTTGGGCAATATGGGTAGAAACCCACACTTTTTTAAATTAGGACTCTTTACTTATCATATATAGTGCAATTATGATACCTGCTTATGAAAATAATTTAATTGCTCTCTTTTGAGTGAAAGGCTAATGGCTTGCATGAACCATAAGAAATAAAATGGAAATGAAATAAAAATTACAAATGACGACAAAGCTGTAGTAAAAGTTAAAAATTGTCTCGATTATTATATCTATGACCCATAAGAAATAAAATGAAAATAAGAAAAATTTTGGCATCATCTATAATTTGGTAGAAAAGATCGTATTAACCATTCCATGTTCCTGTACAATTTTTTCTTTTATTTTTGTTCACATTTCCTAGTTTTGAAAATGCTTGCATTGTGTATTATTTAGATTTGAAAAGGAAAAAGAACATCAAATACAACCTGATAAAATGCTTCATGTTAAGGTACAATCTGATACATACTTTGCTTATCATCTAATAAAACCAACTCTTGTAGTAGAAGTCCAAGCCTAGAAGAACGAGTGATTTCTAAAGTTTAATTGAAAAAAGTTTTAGTTGTTACCAAAAAAAAATTTAGTTGTTACAAGAAAAATCATTAGCCCTTAATAAAAAAAAATTAAAACACAAAGTTATTTTCATAAACATTAAATTAGTGTATCATAGTTGCATTATGGTAAGGGAGAAAATCATGTTACCCCTTGTGATATGCGAAAGTATCATGTCACCCCCTATGTCTCAAAAACTTCAGATCGCCCCCATGTGTTTTTCCATTATTGATCACACTTTTCCCACTGTTTATTAAAAGCTAACGCCGTTAAACTAAAGCTTGAAATGACAAAATTGCACCTAAAAAAATATTCTTTTCCTATCAATAAGTAAAATAAACCTAAACAATATACACTAAAATCCTTAATTCCCAATCCCCATCCCTGCTAATACAAAAGTGCGACTGATAAATGGTGAGCGTTGTCCCTTCCCCCGCTGCTACAATGATGAAGCGCATTAACCCTCACCCCTATTGCGATGTTGATAAAGACCCCTCCCCGTGCGACTAACGACAAAAGTAACCATCCCTTCTCTAACGACAAAGATGCGATGTTGACACCCCCACCCCCACTGCAACGTAAGCAAACATCTCTTGTTTATTTTTCGTCGAGTAAGCAAATTACGTATGTATTTATGTATGTATGCATGCATGCATGCATGTATGTATGCATGTATGTATGTATACACGTTTGGTGTGAAGTGGTTCTATTTTAATATATATAGTGGTCCCAATTTATTGGGTTTATCATGATAAAGCATGTGTGAAGCATGATATATGTCGGCTTGTTGGATGTCTTTGTTGGGTGAAGTGGAAACATGACATTTGTGTGCATATATATATATATTGATGTCATCTCTCGAGTAAGCTCTAAAGACCCGCAAGCGCACGGATCGATGTAGTGTAGTGTGTGTGAGAACGGGTGTTAAGCTACAAGAAGGCTATGTTGTGGGTGGATTCTACGTGTATGTGATGTTTCTTGCTAATTAAGCACTAAACCTTAATTAAAAGCCCGCAAGTGCACAGGTCGTGTAGTCTAATGTGCAAAAGCAAGGTCGATCCCTCAGGGAGGTGGGAAATGGAGAATGAAAGCTAAATGTATGTCCTAGAAAACTAGAAAGGAGATAAGCTAAACTAATAATTCATTGTTGTCATTTTAGACGTGAAAGGAGTTCAAAGTAAATTAAACTATTCTAAACAAACTAAATAAAATAAAGGTAAGAGAAAATAAGCAAGTAAAAAGGGAATTAACACAAGAAATAGGACAATGGGTGAAATCCGCTTAACTATGGGTGATTTGGGTACTAACTTTGCTATGGGACTACCTTTGATGGTTTTCTCTAAGAAGGGTGCTCTAAGCTAGGAATCTAATCAACCTCTTCTACAATCCCTAGACTCAGTGCGGGTCTATCCCTAGGTGCTAGCTACCTAGAAGTATAGCGTGGTCCTTATGAACTAGGACACAGATTAGCTAATTACGTTCCTAGGTGATGATAATTGGTCTTACCCTAGGTTCTAACTCATTAGCTGGGTTTAAGCCAAGAACTAGGCTTCCTAAGGTCAATTAAGCTAGCTCGACACCTATTGGCTGGGTTTAAAGCCAAAGGAGACTAAACTAGGTCCAATTACTAGTGAAGAACCACCAATCATAGCATCACGCAAGCAGGATTTAACAATAAAGCACATCATACATGTTCTCGAGCATGGTACAAATGAATATAAAACATATTCTAGTCCTAAATACTTAGACATATTTAGGTCATACCAATTTACGCATTAGAATCCAACATGTATGTCATAGAAGCTAAAATTGCTATTAAGGTATGTAAAAACACACATAGACATGTATAGCTACAAGGCCCACTTCATGGAATCACTACATAAACACCTAGACATGTTCGTATAATGATTTAAAAGTGTTAAATAGCAATCAAGCCTCTAAATATATGTTCTTTCACTTAGGCATATCAACAAACACATAGACATGTATGTAAGTAGCCATTGAAGTATTAAGAGAAAACATATATATTAAACCATCAAAATCATATAGCAAAGTAGTACTCAATCAACCCATAATACAAGCCTTAATCACCCATGAAAGACCTATTCTAACATAGAGAAAACTAAGTACAAAAGGAGAAAGATGAACCTCCCTTTCATGCTTAGCTTTGCTTTTCAAATCCTTGTCTTGATCTTGTAATTACAAGTGTTAAAACCCTAATTACAAGCTTGGATCTAGGTGTATTTATGTGTGGTTTAGTGTGTGAGAGGTGGTTTTAGGTGGATTTTGGGTTTAGGGAAATAGGTGTTTGATTTGGGTCTTCTCTCCTTCAAAAAGGGCTGAAAAGTGACTTAAATAGAGCTTTCAGCGCATCCAGCCGGAGGCCCAACTGGTCGTCCAGCTTTGGGGCTAAGTCATCCGGCCAAAATTGGCCCAGGTTTTGATCCAGCCGGTCTACCTAGCCGGTCTTGGTCGTCCGGCCTAGACAGAGGCTAAATGGTCTTGATAGTAAAATGATCATATCTTGCTCGTTTTAGCTTTGATTCGCGCATAATTTTTTTCTGTGGCTTCTTATCGTCGTGGGGGATCTCCCTTCTTCGCACCTTAAAGCATATCCAAAATTGGTCCATGTCCTTTTTAGGTTGCAAGATCTGAATTTGGCTCACGTTGCGCTCAATTTCGCCTCGGTTGCTCCTTCTTTCGTCTGGCCACTTCCAAAAGAACTTCTCTTCATCCTTTGCGTCCAAAACACCCTTGGCTTTGTTCCACACTTCAAGCACCCTCAATTAAGCTCCAATTATCTTCCCAAATCACACCTTAAACAAGAAACAAATGCGTATTAGTGTAGCATTTAAGTCCTAACTTCAACTATGAATGTGTAAACCCTAATATGCATAAGTATGACATAAATGCTATACTAATACATTAAATGAAGCTCAAAACACCTCAAAATAGATATAGAAATACAATGCAAAATCACACACGAAACCAACACATCAGTATATGTCCTAGAGAATGCCTAAAAGGAAACCTAAACTAACTATTTTTGGTGTTTTGGATGGTTGGGAGCTCTAACTAAAGAAAATAAAGCTACACTATGAGAATAGAACGTATAGAGACAAACTAAATGAAGGGAACTAACAAATAGAAGGGACTAGGGTGACGTATACTTCCTAATGGGTGATCCTAGACTCAAATACTATGGGGTTACATGGAATGGATTAATTACCAATTGCTTTTTAACTAGATTGCTTAATTAGTGTCCTAATTTCTCCCTCAGACTCGGTGTATGTCTATCCCTAGGTACGCCTCCCAGAGCTACGACATGGTCCTTATGACCTAGGGCCTTAAGAGCTACTAACTAGCTTCCTAGGTGACCTAGAACGAACCTACCCTAGTACCTAAACCATTGGCTGGATTTAAAGCCAAGACCTAGTGTCACTAGAGTCGACTAAATCTACTCGAAAACCCACTGGCTGGATTTAAAGCCAAAGAAAACTTGATTTAGACTATCCTTAAATTATGCCTAATCATTCTAGGGCCACTGTAGTGGGATTTCGCCTATCAGCAAATTCATACATGCTCTGTATCAAGGTGTTCATGAATAAAGAGGCTTATTTGACTAGCAAGCATCATCATGCTTGGATTACACCATCAAAAGAACTTTTGAGCCAACATGTATGCAATATTGAGGTCATATTTACTACTAGGCATGCAAACATACACATAAACATGAATATAAGCATTATCCACTTCACAAAATCCACGCATAAACACGTAAACATGATTATAAAATGGATCAAAGGTATTTGGTAGCAATAGACTTTAAATTTTACATATGCAACTCTTATAGACATATTATCAAACACCTAGATATGTATGGAACAATAGCCATTGAAATAAGAAGAACATAGCATATGTATATATATTAAGCCATTAAATCCCATAATATAGAAGCAGAGAATTAACCCCTTACACAAGTATCATCACCCTAAACAAATCTACTGAAACATAATATAAAAGAGAATGAAAGAGAGAATAGAAAACTCCCCTTCCATCCTAGCAATTCTTGTACAAAATCTTTGAGTAGGCTTCAATCCTAGTGTTTGAATCCTCCAAGTAAGCTTGAATCTAGGTGAAAAGTTTGTGATTGTGTGTGTGTCAAAGGTGGTGTAGCTAGGGTTTTATGTGTGTGTTGGACCTAGCCGGTCAACTAGCTTTTCAGGGGAGTTAACCGGCTAAAAATAGGCTCCTCTCTGGAGTGACTAGTCGATCGGCAATTATTTCTAGGTCGATTGGTGCCTTCAGTTGACCTTGAATTTCCTGTTTCTTGCTCGCGGCCTTCGTTGCACAACCTGTACCTGTTCTATCTTCATCGTTCATCCTCGTTCAAGCTGTGTTTTAGCTCTATAGCTTACTTAAGGCACAAAATTAAGCATTTAGTATAGCATTTGACTTAGAAACTCAATTATGTACATTTGTTTACATTTAAGCCTAACTCTAGTATATGTACTATACTAATGCCTCCCCTAAGGCTCAAAATACCTCTTAAACATAGGAAAATAATAACACAAACACACGTAAAAACACAACACATCACACCCTCAAACCTTCTCCTTACTTGTCCTCAAGCAAGCCCCATCTTAAATTTATTTCTAATGCTGATGCAAAAGGTTACCTAAGGGACTGACTCGCTATCAAATTTAGTCTAAGAAGCATGAATGGGGCATTTCTATTGTGGAGAGATCCCTATGTCTCTTTGGATCCTCCCTCTACTCATAAAGGGCCTCGAACCTCGTAGAAATTTCCCAAGTAGCCAATCACCACAAGCTGAGGATTCTAGCTCACACACTCGAGATGTTGATATTTTGTGCCTCCTCAACTAACATGGCCTCCCCAACATGCATAAAGCCTCAAAGACAATATGAGAGAATATACAAATGTAATGGCTTATAAAAGACTTATTCACAAATCTACATAGAGGATAGCTTGTGCTAAGTTGACATTGTGTCACTTATGCACTTATTCACAAAAATTTTTTGTGCCTTTGGATTTTTCTCTTTTTCAAATTCTTTTTGATATTTTTGCACATTTTTTCCTTTTTCAATTTTTTTTTCAATTTTTCATGCTTTGCATTGTATTCACACAAAAAGAAAAGAAAAAGAAAGGCTTTGACACATCAAAAAGAATCAATCAAGGAAGGGGCACTCACATCAACAACCCTTTTTCAACACTCTTTCCTACCAAGCTATGAGGTGGCTATAAGGGGCATTCTTAAAGGTCTTCACTCCCTATAACTTCCAAGGGAATTCCCTCCAAGACCTAGTTTTCAAACCATTGCATTCATTTCCCCACAATGTATCTCATATTCACAAATCAATAGAGTCAACCACAATAGCCAACACAATGATCAACCAAGAAATAAATGACTCTATATGTATTAAAATTTGAAAAAATAAAAATTTTACCATTTTTAACCATATAATGCAATCTACCCTAAGAAAACATAAAATGATAGAACCACATCTCTATACCACCAAACCTAAACTTTGCTTGTCCTCAAGCAGATAAAGCAGAGCACATAAACAAGCAAATTGGTATTACAAAGTAAGGGTGGTGGGGATGGGGTAGAAACATAGGGAACAAGTGGAGAAAGGATAGATACAACCTTGCATTTTCTTCAAAGCTCTCCATGCCAATGATTAATCACCATACTACTAATCACTATGACTCACGATCGATAAGCACTCAAAGAAAACAAGGTTAGTAGCATTGCCTATGTAGTCTTGCATTGACATGTGTAATAATAAGCAACAGCGTATCTTATGGGACAAAGAATTGGGATTCAACACTTTAGTGTGGGCGATAGAAAAGAAAGAAAACAAAAAGGAAAGAAAGTGAAACAAATGCAAAATTGTAAAATTGAACCTAGGTTGCGTCTTAGTAGCGCTAACCACCATGCCGTCAGCCAATCGGCCACCACCTTATCTTCAACCTCCATAGATGGGCTTCTAAAGCATTAAAACCTCTACACGAGCCACGATCAAATCATATGCATGCTTCAGACATTGCCCGTTCACTGTCAGCTCTCGGCCATCCTTTAAGTCCTTGATCTTGACTGCTCTAGAAGGCAACCAACACTTTATACGAACCATCCCATCTTAACTTGAGATTACCTGGAAAGAGCTTCAACCGTGAGTTAAATAACCAAAACTTTATCAAAGGGAGACAATGATTTCTTAAGAATATGTTTATCATGAATTCTTTTCATCCTATGCTTATAAAGCTTGGCGTTATCATACCCCTTAAATGTAAGCTCTTCCAATTTTGCTAGGTCAAGCTTCCTTTTCTCACCTACTCTAGCCAAATCAAAGTTTAAGGCTTTGGTTACCTAATAAGCTTATGCTGTGGTTCTACCAGCAAGTGACAAGCTTTCCCGTAAACCAATCTATATAGAGACATACAAATAGGAGTCTTAAAGGAGGTACGGTAAGCCCACAAAGCACTATTCAACCTAATAGACCAATCTCTCTATTGGGCCTAATTGTTTTCTCTGAAATGTGCTTGATCTCCCTATTGGACATCTTTACTTGTCCACTAGTTTGCAGGTGGCAAGGAGTAGCTACCTTATGGGTGACCAAATATCTTCTCAATAAGGCCTCTAAAGTCCTATGGCGGAAATGCAAACCCCATCACTAATCAAGATCTTAGGGACTCCAAATCTAGAGAAAATGTTCTCCTTAATGAATTTCACCACTACCTTATCGTCATTAGTCCATGTGGGAATAGCCTTAACCTATTTGGACACATAGTCTACGACTACTGAAATGTATTAGTACCAAAAGGAAGGTGGAAATGGTCTTATAAAATCTATACCCCAGACATCAAATAGCTCACATAGAAGAAAAAAGGGTAAAGGCATCCTGTTTCTCCTAGAGATAGACCCAGATTGTTGACATCTAAGACACTTTTTATAATACTCTTGGGCATCCCCAAAGAGAGTGGGCCAAAAGAATCCATATTGCAAGACCTTCGCGGTGGTCTTCTTTCCAGTAAAATGACCTCAACAGCCCTTATCATGACACATACTCAACGCGCTCATCCTCAGGCACACACCGGTAAATCACTTGATCCGCACATACTTTAAAAAGATAGGGATCCTCCCAAAAGAAATGTCTAACTTATGCAAGGAACCTATCTCTCTCCTCTTTTCCCAATGAGGAGGAAAGCACCCTGTGGCAAGATAATTGACAATATGAACAAATCATGGTATATGATGAGTGATGGAAAACAATTGCTTGTTGGGAAATGAATCACGAAAAGGAGATGGATCATTAGAAGACTCACTAACAAGACAGGAAAGGTGATCTGTTACTAAGTTCTCACTACCTTTTTTATCCCAGATTTCAACATCAAACTCTTGAAGAAGAAGCATCGCCTAATCAAGCGGGGCTTAGACTCTTTCTTACACAACAAATACCTCAACACCGCATGATCTGTGTGGACAATCACTTTAGACCCTAGGATGTACGACCTAAACTTGTCAAGGAAGAAGACAACTGCTAGAAGCCCTTTTTCTGTGGTGGTATAGTTCCTTTGGGCTTTGTCAAGAGTCTTACTAGCATAATACACTACATAGGCAACTTATCTAACCGTTGACCTAAAACAACTCCTATTTCATAATCAAATGCATTACATATAACCTTGAACAAAAGACTATAATCAGGTGGCTGGATGATTGAGGAGGAGGACAATAAGGATTTAAGCCTATTAAAAGCTCTAACATACTTATCATCAAACTCAAAGCAGAAATTTTGTGCTAAGAGCCTAGACAAAGGATGCACTATATGGCTAAAATCCTTGATGAACCTATGGTAGAAATCTACATGCCATAGAAAAGATCTAACATCCTTAATACACTTAGAGACAGGCAACTTCTCAATCATTTCTACCTTGGCTGGGTCAACTTGAATACCACTAGATAAGACTACATGACCCAACACTATCCCTCGTTACACTATGAAATGGGATTTCTCCCAACTCAACACTAGATTCTTCTCTACACATCAGTTTAAAATTAAAGAGAGGTGACTCAAGCACTCATCAAAACTATCATTAAAGACTAAGAAGTCATCCGTGAAAATCTCTAAATGCTTTTCTATAATGTCACTAAAAATGGCCATTCTACACCTCTGAAAAATCGTTGCGACATTACAAAGACCGAAGGGCATTTTCCTATAGACAAAAATGCCATAGGGACAAGTAAAGGTGGTTTTTTCTTGGTCCTCAGGGAACACGGGGATCTGATTATACCCGGAATAGCCATCTAAAAAGCAATAGTAGCTTTGCCCAGCTATTTTATTTAAGATCTGGTCTAGAAAAGGCACTGGGAAATGATCCTTCCTAGTTTTGGACTTGAACTTCTTATAGTCAATACAAACTCTCCAACCCGTAGGAGTAAGCGTAGGGATAAACTCTTCTCTCTCATTCTCTACAACTGTGATCTGAGACTTCTTAGGGACAACTTGGACTAGGCTAATCCACTTATTCTCGAAGATCGGAAAAATCATGCCTGCATCTACAAGCTTAATGATCTCTTTCTTAACTACTTTGCTTATGTGTAGGTTTAGCCTCCTTTGCATTTCCCTAGAAAGAACGGCTCCATCTTTAAGGTGGATATGATGCATGCAAACTGAAGGGTAAATTCCTCCCAAATCATCAATTTTCCACTCTATAACCTTCTTATGTTTCCTAAGAACCTCTAAGAGACGCTTCTCATGGTCTCTAGAAAGATTAGAAGCTATGATAACCAGAAGGGTCTTACTAGGGCCTAAGAATGCATACTTCAAATGGTCGGGAAGAGAAGCTCTAAAGAAGGGCTAGGCTCAAGTAAAGGGGATTCAACCTTAACATCATCAATGGGAACATCACTAGAATCAAGACTAGAAGGATTAACCTCAAGTGATTTACCAATTAAAGAATTATCAACTATATAGGTAGAAGCTATACACTTCTGCTCTAAGTTTTCTAAATCAAAGCTAGACAACAATTTCTCAAATTTTCTCAATTCTTCTCCATCCTTCATAGTTCTCTCTACAAGGTCCTCGACACAAGAATCAATCACATCAACTCTAAAGTACTCTTCTCCATCCTCTCCTCCATCCTCTCTTCTTATACTAGCCCTATTCACTGCCTTAGCAACCTTCATGGTGGACCTCAAATTCCCAAATTACATCTCTAATAACCCTGACCTACAATGAATAATGGCATCGGCAGTAGCAAGGAAGGGGCGACTCAGTAAAACGGGGGTGAACACCTAGAATCATGGCCCAAATCCATATCTAATAGTTTGAAGTCAACAGGGTACACGAACTCATCTACCTGGACCATAACAACCTCTACCACACCCTTAGGTCTATGCTTGGATCTATCAGCTAGCTGAAGATTAACATGTGTACAGGACAACTCACCTAGACCTAACTACTGACAGATAGAGTAGGGAATGAGATTCACACTGGACCCTAAATCTAACATGGCGTGATCAATCTGGGTCTCCCTAATCTTACAAGGAATAGTGAAGGCTCTAGGGTCACTCATCCTGGGCAAAAGGCCCCAAGTACAAATACAACTCACTTTCTTTGTAAGCCTCACCTTCTTAGGAATGTTTGATAATCTACACTTCCTTGTGCAAAGGTTCTTAAAGAACTTAGAATAAGAGGGAAAGGAAAAGATCATATCTATTAAGGGAAGATTAACCTTAAGGTCCTTAAGATGCTTTAAAATCTTGAAAAACCTAGAATCCTCACTAGGCATGGGCCTCTCTAAAGTAGATGGGAAGGGAACTCTAGGTGTAATACCTCTAGACACATGGGAATCATCAATAGGATCTTTTCCCTCCCGATGTAGGCGGGAAGTACTACTCTTTCCATGGTCTCTAATAGGCTCAACTCTCTCAACAGGCCCTTCTCTGGAATCCCCCTCAACATGACTACTATGAGGCTTTTAAGACTCGGAAGGATCATTAGGTGTAAACACTACAAAGTGAACTCTTACCCTATTATACACTATCCCACCACTCCTAAGAGTGGTGATGGCCTTAGCCTGGGCTTGAGGGGGATAAGTTGTATCAGTGGAGGAATAGGACTGGACTTTAGGGTTCATCTCCGATTGAGAAGGCAATTTCTTAGGGTCTCTAGTGCTCAACTACGTGACAATCTGTCCTAACTATGCCTCAAACCTAGCCATCTACTGCCTATTGCTAGCCATATCTTGCCTATTATTGGCTAACTCTTGCTACTGACTAGCTAATGCCTATTACTGATTCTGAAGAAACTGCATTAACTTCATCATTTCATTGCTAAGAGACTTGCTACTAGAGGGAGCAGAGAGTGCTGATGATTAAGGAACATTAAGAAGCCTAGGTTGATTGATATGGTAGAACCCTAGAGGATTAGTAGGACTGGGACGTGCTAGAGTGGGGCCTGGGATGTGAACTAGACTCCTACTAACCTTGTCTCCAAGAAAATTTTGGGTTGTCCCTCTAGCGTGGATTGTATATGTTTGAGTACGGATTATACTCACGAGAATAACCTTGGGTAGCACACACTTGCTCCTTTATAAACTTGGGAAACTAAGGTGCTAAGGGGCAAGCTACAGTCCTATAAGATGATTTAGAACACAATGCGCAAACCTCAACAACTAAAGGGGTGGAGAAAGAACCTATGAAACTAATCCTATGACCGTGGGATGAAAGAAACAAGGAAATGAATTGATCTAACTTATTTGTTAAGGCCTCTACCTTAGTGCGTAAATCTAAAGAGACTCCAACCTCACTAACACTTTTCCTATTATGTCCTTGACTAGACCTATCCATAGCAAAGTTTTGAAAAGAATTTTTGGCTATCAACTCCATTTTCTCCTATGCCTTAGTCAATTTCAAAAGATAAAAGCCATCACCGGAGGCGGCATTGACCATCATCCTATTTTGTTGATTTGAACCTCGAAAGAAGTACTGTAATAGGTTATGATTTCCATACCCATGGTGTGGACACTTTCTAAGAAGGTCTTTGAATCTCTCCCAAGCCTTATGAAAGAATTCTAGGTCATACTGGGAGAAAGTCATAATGGCGGTCCTATGGTTAGCTGTCTTGGCCATGGGATAGAATTTTTGAAAGAACTTAGATTGAAGCTTAGCCCTTGAAGTGATGCAATCATTAGGTAAGGAATGCAACCAAGCCCTAGCCTTATCCTTATGAGAGAAAGGAAACAATCTTAGACATATGACCTCTTGGGAGACATTGGGGACATGGGGGACATTAGGTGGAACTCATCTCAATAAAACCAATATGCTCTAGGAACTCTTATTGCTTCTCCCATAGAAGGAAGGAAGCATGGCCAACATATTATGCTTAATCTTAAAATTCTTCTCCCTTAAACCTAGAATTTGAATAGTCAAATTAGGCTTAAAGGCTTCGGGAAGGACAAATTGCCTAAGAGTAGGCTCCTCATCTATGGATGGGTTCGGTCTAAGGGGTTCTTGTCTAAATTGATCTTGTGCTTGATGCCAATGGTGATCATGAGGTGGAAAAGGATTCACTGGGGGAATGGGAGGATTAAGAGGATGACTAGGATCGGCCATCTCCTCAAAAAGATCTCCTAAATTCCAAAAATGTCTAGTAATTCTATCAGGTTTGGGATTAAAGGGAACCAGGGGATTTCTAAGGGATCTCCTACCAAGCACGTGCAAACTATCCTATCTTCAGCCACTTCAACCCCCAAAAACTTCAATAATACTAAGACTACAACAAATTAGCCACAATTCTAGAAAGTCTACTAAAAAGAAAAACAAAAATAACTAATAACACTAAACAAGCAAGCAAGTTAAGTGTAGAAAGTAAACTCAACAACTCAAAAGGAGACAAAAACAAAGATAGATAAGCAAGTACCAAAGTAAGATAATATAAATGAGAAGCAAGAGAAGCAAAAATAAATAAACTATAAAGAAAAAGCTAGGAAAATAAATAAAGCAACTACCAAAACACACAAGCAAAGATTGCAAACCACCGTGCCTTCCTTGGCAACAGTGCCAAGAACTTGATATCATTTCTCGAGTGTATACTTTAAAGACCTGCAAGCACACAGATGTCGAACTGTAGGAAGGCTATGTTATGGGATGGATTCTACGTGTATGTGTCCTAGAGAATGCCTAAAAGAAAACCTAAACTAACCATTTTTGGTGTTTTTGGATGGTCGGGAGCTCAAACTAAAGAAAATAAAGCTACACTATGGGATTGGAAAGTATATAGACAAATTATATGAAGGGAACTAACAAATGGAAGGGATTAGGGTGCTATCTACTTGCTAATGGGTGATTGGTGTGACTTTACTCGAGTGCAAGCTCTAAAGACCCGCAAGCGCATGAATCAACGTATATAGTATGTGCGAGAATGGGTGTCGAACCATAGGGAGGCTATGTTATGGGATGGATTCTACGTGTGTGTGTGTCTTAGATAATGCCTAAAAGGATACCTAAACTAACTATTTTTGGTGTTTTTGGATGATCGAGAACTCTAGCTAAAGAAAATAAAAATTGCACTATGAGAGTGGAAAAGTATGGAAACAAACTATTTGAAGGGCTAACAAGTGGAAGGGATCAGGGTGACGTCTACTTGGTAATGGGTGATCCTAGACTCAAATATTATGGGATTACATGGAATGGCTTAATTACCAATTGCTCTTTTAACTAGGTTTCTTAATTAGTGTCCTAATTTCTCCTTAGGACTCAATGTAGGTCTGTCCCTAGGCAGCGCCTTCTAGGGCTATGGCGTGGTCCTTTTGACCTAGGGCCTTAAGAGTGACTAATTAGCTTCTTAAATGACCTAGAACGAACCTACCCTAGTACCAAAGCCATTGGCTAGATTAAAGCAAGACCTAGTGTCACTAGAGTCAACTAAATTTACTCGAAAACCTATTAGTTAGATTTAAAGACAATGGAGACTCGATTTAGACTAGCCTTAAATTATGCCTTGTTATTCTAGTGCCACTATAGCAGGATTTGACCTATTAGTGCATTCATACATGTTCTAGGCCAAGGTGTTCGCGAATAAAGGGGGCTTATTCAACTACCAAACATCATCATGCTCGGATTACACTATTAAAAGCACTTTTGAGCCAACATGTATGCAATATTGAGGTCATATTTACTACTAAGCATGCAAACATGCACATAGACACGAATATAAGCGTTACCCACTTCACAAGATCCATACATAAACACATAGACATGATTATAATGTGGATTAGAGGTGTTTAGTAGCAAATAGACTTCAATTTATGCATATGCAACTCTTAGAGGCATATTACCAAACACCTAGACATGTATTGAATAATTGCCATTGAAACAAGAAGAACATAGCATTTGTATATATATTAAGCATTAAATCCCATAATATAGAAGCATAGAATCAACCATTCCACAAGTATCATCAACTTAAACAAATCTACTTGATGCTTCTTGCTAATTAAGCATGAAGCCTTAATTAAAAGCTTGCAAGTGGATAGGTCATGTAGTCTAATGTGCAAAAGCAAGGTCGATCCCTTAGGGAGGTGGGGAAGGGTAGATAGGTGAGGAACAAGTAAAGAAATGATAGATACAACCTTGCATTCTTGAAGCTCTCCATGCCAATGATGAATAAATCAACTACTAACCCTGCTTTTCCAAAAATCACAAACACTCGCAAAGAAGAAGGTTAGTAGCATTACCATGCGAGCTTGCTTTGGCATGTGCAAATAATAAAGCAAGGTGTATCCTATGGGAAAAAGGATTAGGATTTAACACTTGTATGGGTGATCAATGCTTGGAAAATCTAAAAAGAAAAAGAAAGAAAAGAATAAAGAAAACAAGGAACGAAAGTACCAACATTAATCTAGGTTGCCCCCTAGTTGCACTAACCATAACACCGTTAGCCAAGCAGTCACCTATTTACCTCTAAACGTCTAGGGTGCCTTCTAGTAGCACTGGATTTAACGTTTCCAGTCGGGCGTCAATGTTAGGGCCAATGATACTTGTAGTCCTTAAGCATGGATCGATATACAAACCTGTCAAGGCATAACTCAGAAGAAAAAGAATCATGTGGTACAAAATTGATCAAATTATGCACATCATAATCCTTTTCAAGAACACATGAAAAAGGGACAAATGAGAAACCTGACACATCAAGTGTAGAAGAATGCTCCACGGTGTCATAGGGCATGGAAATATCAAAAGATCTAAGTCCTTTGTTCTTCTCCAATCCTATCCTTGCAAGCTTGGTTTCCACTATTAACCATCCCATTGCTTTCTTTTGATGATCAAGGGCCACCCATATCCCATGCCTATGGGTTGATGAAGCATTTAAAGCATAAAGAATGGAGAAAGTATGAATAAGCCCTACATAAATGTGCTTCAAATGGGATGGCATAAAAAATGTGCTCACTAGGGAAAGACTTAATGGGAGGAAGGAGGAAAGATTCATCAAATGAAATAGGATTGGATGAGATGGAATCAAAGGAAAAGCAAAAAGAAATGGGACCAGAAGAGAAAGAATTAGATGCAAGGGTCATGAGCTCACTCTCACTAAGGGGCGGCTCATGTTCATCCAAGAAACAACTCACTTTATCAAGTAATTCCCTAATAGAGAGTTTAGAAGAAGGTTCCAATAAGGATTCATAAAAAATGCCTAAGGACCCATATATCATGATCTTTAGTTCCTCAATCTTCTATTTAAGAGTCTTCATATATTGATCATTTACTCCAACATTGGAACCAATAATTTTAATGGACTCATCAGGCCTAGAATCAAAGATAGGCATGATGTTCTCCTCAATGGGTGTCTCCAAATTCACTCTAGCTAATATCTCATCAAATGATTCAATAAATTCATTGCTAGGGGATATCTTCTCATAACCACATTCATCAAAAAAAAATTTCATTGCATGCACCTTAAAACCTCTATTTTCATCTCTTCCTTCAAGATTAATCCTATAAGTGCAATGATAATAGTCTATGCCTTTCATGTCAAGATTGAAAGAATTAGCCTCAAAGGACTCATTAAATCTAGAATCATCATCCCTAGAAATAGGGGCTATGCATCCCCACACGAAGGTCACTTGATCAAGGCTAGGTAAGATTCCTTTAAGCTTTCCTAATTCATCATTCTCAGTCATGGTTTTCTCAACATTGCACTTAAAACATGGGTCTATTGGATGAATCATAAAGCAATCTTCCTCATCATCATTTCCACTTACAGTAGCCTTATTTACTACCTCTGCAACCTTCATATTAGACTTCAAATTCCCAAATTTAATTTCTAACAACCCCGACTTGCAATGAATGATTGCATCAGCTATCGCAAAGAAGGGAAGACTTAAAAGGATGGGTGTAGTGTGCCTATAGTCTTGACCAAAATCCATGTCTAAAACTATGAAGTCAACAGGATACACGAACTCTTCTACCTGTACCGTAGCATCCTCTAACACACCCCTAGGTCTACGCTCAAACCTATCAGTAAGCTAAAGTATAACATGTATGAGAGAGGACTTACCTAAGCCTAGTTACTGATAGACAGAGAAGGGAATAAGGTTTACAGTAGACCCTAAATCTAATAAAGCATGCTTAATCTCGGTTTCTCTATCACAACAAGGTAGGGTAAATGCTCCCGGATCACTAAGCTTAGGTGGATGGAGCGATGTGCAAATACTATTCACCTTCTTGGTGAGCTTCACATTCTTAGGCATGCGTGAAGTGTTACGCTTCTTTGTGCAAAGGTCTCTCAAGAACTTAGAATAGAATGGAATAGAGAGGACTACATCAATCTAAGAAAGATTAACCTTAAGTTCTTTTAAATGCTCTAGGAACTTTAGAAATCTAGTATCCTCACTAGGTAATGGATTCTCTAAGGTAAATGGGAATGGAACTCTAGAAGTGACATTTCTAGACTCATGGGAATCATCAATTGACTGCTTTCCCTCCCTATGTAGGTGGGAACAACTCTGACCATGGTCTCTAGTAGGCTCTACTCTCTCAACAAGACTCTCTCTATGATCTCTCTCAGCAGGGTGATCAATGAACTCTCTAGAATCAAAGGGATCAATAGGTGCAGGCTCTGCATATACAACTCCTATCCTATTATCCATTATTCTACCACTCCTAAGAGTGGTGATTGCCTTAGCCTGGGCTAAATAGGGATAAGTAGGGTCAGAGGAGGAACAAGACTAGGTTCTAGGGTTTATCTTTGGTTGTGTAGGTAATTTGCCTGAATCTCTAGTGCTCATTTGGCTAGCTAGTTGCCCTGATTGTGCCTCCATCCTAGCCATTTGTTGTTGATTTTGTTGAACAATTTACATCAGAAGGTTCACCCTCTCGTCATGACGAGATTGTGGAATAGGTACTGACTGTGTTGGGAGGGCTAGAACAGGCGGTGTAGGGAGTACTTGAGATTGAGAAACACTAAGGAGTCTATCTTGATTCAAATTGTGAAACCCTGGCGGATTAGTAAAACAAGGTCTTTGTTGGAATAGGGCCTAGTGATCGTGTTCTCGGTGGTATGTGAAAATAAAGCACAAATACAACCAAGTTTTACACCTGCAACATACGGATCGTGTCTAGTATAGTGCGTGTGTACGGGTATCATTTCCACAGGGAGGCTACTTTAGTTTGATCTTTACGTGCTTGGTGCCTAAAACTAGCTACATGCGTGTGTGTGCTTTCTTTCGGATCAAAGGGAGCTCGAGGAAAGGAAAATAAACCTAAGCCAACCTAGTCTAATAGAGGAACCAAGGGTGCCAAACTAAGGAAATAAAAATAAAGCTCTACAAGGTTGAAGGGGATCCCAGGCGATTACATTGCAACTAGACTCAGGCTATTATAACGATTAGATCTATCTATGGCTCGGTTGCTCTATAGAGTTCTTAACTAATTAACCTCGAGTTTGATTAACTAAGTTCTCCTTGGTGTTGATTAATGTCCTACTCGAGAGACTAACCTATTAGTATTGTTTTTGACTAGAGATTAGACTCCTCGAGCATTAACTAGTGTTAACGGGTACCCTTTTATTATTGTTTCAGACTAGAGGTATACTCCTATCACACAAGTCATTAATTAAGCATATCAATCAACACACTTTGTTGCAAATAGGGCTCATGCCTTTAGCATGGATTAAGGCTAAGGTGATACCACTACCGATAGCGTTTAAGCACAAAATAATGCATGCAATTTCACTTAGGCATTTTAACAAATACAGACATGTTTGATTATCAACACACAGACATATTGATTCATACCATTAATCAATGTAAAGAAGCATGTATTAACAGCCAAAGATATTCACAAATCAATATTCATAACCCTAATCTAATATACAACATCAATTAACCCTTGATCTAACTCAAATACAAAGCATATTTACAAGAATAAGAAAAGGAATAAGAAACTCCCTTTCAAATTCTTACTCAAATCCAAAGCAAAACCTTTCAATCTCTTGTTACAAGTTTCAATCCTTGCTTGGTTTGGTGTGGGATGGTGGTTTTGGGTGTTTGGTGAAGTGGGTAAAGGGTTAGGGTTTATTAGGATTTAAGAAAATAAAGTCCCTCTTCCACAAATGAGCTAAAACGAGCTTTAAATAGGCCTTCAGCACGACTACCAGAAGACCTAACTGGTCGACCAGTATTAGGGCATCACTCAGTCGATACTTTTTATAGAGCTTCTGGAACTACCAGAACAGTGTACCAAAAGACACCATCGATGCACCGATACTGGAACAAGGGGTCAACCTGTATTGGCAGATCTTCTTCGTTTTAGCTCCGCTTCTAATTTCGTTTTCACCGGTGCTTCCTTCTTGACCTCGTGCATCATCTAGCATGCTCGAATCTTGTTCTGGAACATCAAATCTTCGTCAATCTTCTTTCAAAATTCTTCATGTAAGCTCAAGTATCAACTTCACCCAAAATGCACCTAAGTTATGCAATTAGTGCACTTAGTGTAACATTAATGCAATTATTCACCTTATGCACAACTACTGACAAATATGCATAAAATCTATACTAAATGCATACCAATAAGCTCTAAAACACCCTAATAAAGTATGCAAACAATATATACAAACATATATAAAACACACACATCACCTACGGTTAGAGATGGGAAGACTCAAACTGACCCTGGCTTTAACTTAGGGTTGTCTCTTTAACCCAGATTATATGTGCTTGAATAAGGATTGTACTCCTGTGAGCACCCCCGTGTGGCATAGACTCATTCCTGAATGAATTCGGGAAACTGTCGTGCTAAGGGGCAAGCTATGGTCATGTAAGTAGACTCAGAACACAATGCACATACGTCAACTACCAATGGGTTGGAGGACAAACCTATGGGACTAATCCTATGACCTTTTTGAAGAGAGGCTCAAAGTGATGAATTGATCTAGCTTATGCACCAATGCTCTAACCTCGGAGGGCAAATCGAAAGAAATGCCTACCTCATAAACACCCTTTTTATTAGTTCCCCTACTAGACCTATCCATAGCGGTGTTTTGAAAAGAGTTCTCACCCAACAAATCAATTTTATCCCAAGCTTTACTTAGTCTCAAATTATAGAATCCACCACCGGATGCAGCATTCACCATCATTCTATTTTGCTTATTCAATCCTTTAAAGAAATATTGAAAAAGTTCATAAACGCTATACTCGTGGTGTGGACATTGCCTAAGAAGTTCATTGAACCTCTCTCAAGCCTTATGAAAGGTCTCTAAGTCATGTTGGGAGAAGATCATAATGGAAGCCTTAAGTGTAGGATCGGTATTATTAAGTGTGGTGTATCCTAGTCCATATTTTCAAAAATTTAACTAAGAAAACATGCTAGGAAAACAATATATCCACATAGCACACTTAAGAACATGCTTAAAAACATATAGAACATACTTAGTATTTGCAAAATATGTAAAGCTAACCTCTTGAAGCGTGGGGCCTTTGATGAAGCTATAACCATCACAAGTTTTGTTTTTACTCATGAACAAGGCCATAAAAAATTTACTATAAGGGTGTCGCAATAGGCAACTCCTTAGTTTTCTTCCCTATGATTAAAGAGACTTATCTTTAGAGAATAGGCTCTTGTGTGGGAAGAAGCAAAGTAATATGCTCTTAAAAACTAGAGCAAAAATCATACAATAAGTGTGTACTATGTGTTGTAGTATTTTCTTACCAAAAAGGAAGAAATTAACTACAAAGTGGATTACATAAAAGGTGTAGGGTCTTGTCTATATATAGAGAGAACCTTGGCACCCCAAGTTGCTAATCTTTCCATGTGGGAGAAAATTTCCATATAGTAATTTCCTTTATGCAACTTGTCCACTTGTCTTGGAAAACTTATGCAAGTTGTCCACTTGTCTTGGAAGACTTATGCAAGTTGTTCACTTGTCTTGGAAGACTTATGCAAGTTGTCCACTTGTCTTGGAAAACTTATGCAAGTTGTCCACTTGTCTTGGAAGACTTGGGCCAAGCCTACTATCCAAGTCCAATACATAGTCCATAATCCATGTGGAGGTGGCCCAAGCCCAGTAGGAAACCATCCTAGCCCAATTAGGTTATCTTGGACTCTAAAGAAAGCCCAAACCCAATTTCAAGCTTTGACTCAATATGGCTACTACCATAATATGGAATTTGCTCTTTCAAGTTTACTTTCTCAAAGTCATTTCAACTAGGGAAGGGACCAAGAAGACACAATTAACCTTTGCTTCCAAAAATAATTAAAAATGTCCTTTTCTTATCTAGGTGACATAATAATTATTTTTAACTCTGATCTATTCCACCATAAGATTAAAGTTGCACTCCAAGAATAATTGCTATTACCCAGAAGCTTATCACAAATGAATGTGAACTTTGTCTTTGGCCTACTAAATAACCAATCATAATGCCCCTCTATGTACAACGACAGCTAAGACGAATCCTTTGGCCTGTGTACTATCACCTCTTTAGCTATATCTTTTTCCGTTAGGTTTCTTGTCCTATTACCAACCATCCTTGGTCATCGAATCTTTTGATCTCGGGAGCAACCCTCAAGCCATATGACCGATACACCTATAAAGGTAGTATCACTATATCTAGATTTGGATGATAAATTTGGACAATTCTAAAGGGGGCACATAGATTCCATATTGCATATGCATGTTCCAATTAATTAGAACTTAGCACTCAATGCATAAGGCTGTTGATCTTAATAAAGTAAGATCTCACCCATAGTGAATCAAAGTACCAACCCTAACTTCATTAGTTCATCCACATATACTCAAGATTAAGAGCAATGATCATTTAGTAGCAGTGAGTGTCTTGTTTTCTTTCTTTGATAGTACATCTCTAGAAAACATACTCACAATGGTCCTGTCCAATACGTGACATACATACTATTGAGACAAATCTGGAAACTCCTCTAATGACCTAGGTAGATCACCCTCAAAGAGGAGACTTGCTTGATATAACCTTATCCCAGTAGAGTGCCTAACACTACTATTTGGTTATGGATTGAATTTATGATGTGACTAAATCTAGACTTGCACCTACTATGCGTCCAGTTTTATTGCGCACCCAAGTCATTAGTTCAAGTCAAAGGACCTTTATACATGCATCAATAAAACATAACAGAAATAATATGTAAGAAACTCATAAATGCCATTTAACAAAAATGATTATACATTGTTTAACATCCAAAATGTCATGTACAAGTGAGCTTTAGGACATACTAATCCTAACATTAAGGTTGGCTGTCTTAGCTATGGGAAAGAACTTTTGATAAGACCTAGATTGAAGCTCATTCAAAGATGTAATGCAACCACTAGGTAAAGAATGATACCACAACCTAGCCTTGTCCTTAAGGGAAAATGGGAACAACTTAAGGCGAATGGCTTCTTGAAACACGTTGGAAAAGTGAAGAGTGGAACTTATTTCTACAAAGTCTCTAATGTGGTCCAAGGGACTCTCATTGCTCTTCCCATAAAAGAAAGGGACATCACCAACATGTTATGCTTAATCTCAAAATTAGCTTCCCCAACCTCAGAACATGGATAGACAAGTTAGGCTAGAACGCATTGAGGAGGAAAAATTGCCTAAGCGTGGGCTTATCATCTATAGATGGTTCTGGCCTAAGGGGCTCTTATGCACATGGGTGCTCATATAGAGGAACGGAATGCATAAAGGGAATGGGATGAGGATTAAGAGGAGGACTAGTAGGATCGGCCATTTCTCCTAAAGCTCTCCTAAATTCCTAAAGTGAAGAACAATTCTCTTGGGCTCAAGATGTAAAGGAACTAGAGGATTTCTAAGCGAATGCCTATCAAGCATACAAAGCAAACCTAATCTCTTTCCATTTCTTACAACCCCTAAAACTTCATGCATCTTAAAACTACAACAAATAAAACACAATCCTAAAATCACTAAAACAAGAAAGTAAACTACTTAAAACAAGCAAAAACAATAAGCAAGTAAACTCGAAAAAAAAGGTAAATACAAGATAACAACTACTGAGCAAACTAAGTAAAAAAAGCAAAATAAAGTAAGTAACTAGCTAAAGGACATAAATAAAGCAAACAAACCACTGTGCCTCCCTGACAACGGCGCCAAAAACTTGATGCTTCTTGCTAATTAATCACTAAGCCTTAATTAAAAGCCTGCAAGTGCACAGGTCATGTAGTCTAATGTGCAAAAGCAAGGTCGATCCCTCATAGTGGTAGGAAATGGGGAATGAAAGCTAGATGTGTGCCCTAGAAAACTAGAAAGAGAACAAGCTAAACAAATAATTCATTTTGGTCGTTTTAGATATAAAGAGAGCTCAAAATAAATTATAGTAATCTAAACAAACTAAGTGCAGGTCTATCCCTAAGTGCTAGCTACCTAGAGGCATAGCATGGTCCTTATAAACTAGGGCATAGTTTAGCTAATTATGTTCCTAGGTGATGGTAATTGATCTTACCCTAGGTTCTAACTCATTGGCTGGGTTTTAAGCCAAGAACTAGGCTTTCTAAGGTCAATTAAGCTAGCCAAACACATATTGGCTGGGTATAAAGCCAAAGGAGACTAAACTAGGCCTAATTACTAGTGAAGAACCACCAATCATAGCATTACACAAGCAGGATTTGACAATAAAGCACATCATACATGTTCTCCAGCATGATATGAATGAATATAAAGCATATTCTAGCCTTAAACACTTAGACATATTTAGGTCATGCCAATTTATGCATTAAAATCCAATATGTATTCCATAAAAGCTAAAATTGCTATGAAGGTATGTACAAACACACATAGACATGCATAGCTACAAGACCCACTTCATTGAATCACTACATAAGAACCTAGACATGCTTATACAATGATTTACAAGTGTTAAATAGCAATCCAGCCTATATATGTTCTTTCACCTAGGCATATCAACAAGCACATAGAAATGTATGTAAGTAGCTATTGAAGCATTAAAATCAAACATGTATATTAAACCATCAAATCTCATAGTAAAGTATTACTCAACCAAGCCATAACACAAGCTTCAATCACCTATAAAAGATCTATTCTAACATAAAGAAAACTAAGTACGAAAGGAGAAAGATGAACCTCCCTTTCATGCTTAGCTTTGCTCTTGAAATCCTTGTCTTAATCTTGTAATTGCAAGTGTTAAAACCTTAATTACAAGCTTGGATCTAGGTGAATTTGTGTGTGGTTTAATGTGTGAGAGGTGGGTTTTGGTGGATTTTGGGTTTTGGCAAATGGGTGTGTGAATTGGGTGTTGTTCCCCTTCAAGAGTAGCTAAAAAGTGGCTTAAATAGAGATGTTAATACGTCCAACCGATCGACCGGCCTTGGGGCTAAGTCATCTGGTCAAAATTGGCCCAAATTCTGATCGGTTGACCGGCCTTGACAGAAGCTTAATCGATCTTGATAGTAAAATGTTCATCTCTCTCTCATTTTGACTCCAATCACACACCGTTTTTTTTATTGCTTTGTTTCACCGTAGGGAAACTCTCAAGCCATATTTTTCACCCTAAAACATGTCCAAAATTTGTCCATGTCCTTTTTGGTTGCAATCTTGTGCTTGGTTCGCTTCGATCGCTCCTTCCTTCACGCGACCACTTCTAAATGCACTTTTCTTCATTCCTTTATGTCCAAAACACCCTTGGGTATGTTCCACACTCCAAGCACCCTCAATTAAGTTCCAATTATCTCTCCAAATCATACCTAAAACAATAAACAAACTTGCATTAGTGTAGCATTTAAGTCCTAACTTCAACTATGAGCATATAAACCCTAATGTGCATAAATATGAACTAAATACTATACTAATACATTAAATAAAGCTCAAAACACCTCAAAACAAGTATATACATGCAATACATAAACACACAAAACAAACACATTACTACTCAAACATAATATAAAAGAGGATGAAAGAAAGAATAGAAAACTCCCTTTTTATCCTTGCAATTCTTGTACAAAATTTTTGAGTAGCTTTCAATTCGAGTGCTTGAATCCTCCAAATGAGCTTGAATCTAGGTGAAGAGTGTGTGATTGTGCGTGTATTGGAGGTGGTGTAGCTAGGGTTTTATGTGTGTGTTGGGTCTAAAGATAATCTCTAGATTCTCTCTCTTGAAGTTCGAAAATTGAGCTTTTACATTAGCTACTGCACACTACCGATCGACCAGCTCTGCTCAGCTCAACTAGCTTTCAAAGTGATGCTCTCTGGATTTGCCGGTTGATCGACTTTTTTGGAAGGTTGACCAAAAATTTTGGGCTCGTCTCTAGAGTGGCCGGTCGACCTAGCCGATGGACCGGCAATATTTTCTAGGTTGACCAGCTCCCCTAGTTGACTTTGAATTTCCTCTTCCTTGCTCTTGGCCTTCATCGTACAACCTGTACATCTTCTATCTTTATCATTCATCCTTGTTCAAGCTCTATTTTAGCCCTATAGCTTACCTAAGGCACAAAATTAAGCATTTAGTATAGCATTTGACTTAGAAACTCAACTATGTCCGCTAAACTCTAGTATTTGTACTATATTAATGCATCTTGTAAAGTTCAAGATGCCTTTAAAACATAGGCAATTAACAATGCAAACACACACAAAAACACAACACATCAGTGATCTTAGACTCAAATACTATGGGATTACATGGAATGGCTTAATTACCAATTGTTCTTTAATTAGGTTGCTTAATTAGTGCCTCAATTTCTCCCTAGGACTCAGTGTGAATCCATCCCTAGGTGGTGCCTCCCAGAGCTACAGTGTGGTCCTTATGACCTAGGGCCTTAAGAGTGATGAATTAGCTCCCTAGGTGACCTAGAATGAACCTACCCTAGTATCTAAACCATTGGTTTGATTTAAAGCCAAAGGAGACTCGATTTAGACTAGCCTTAAATTATGTCTTGTCATTCTAAGGTCACTATAGCAAGATTTGACCTATTAGCGTATTCATACATGTTCTCGATCAAGGTGTTCATGAATAAAGGGGCCTATTTGAGTACCAAACATTGTCATGCTCGGATAATATCATTAAAAGCCCTTTTGAGCCAACATGTATGCAATATTGAGGTCATTTTTACTACTATGCATGCAAACATACACATAGACATGAATATAACCATTACCTATTTCACAAGATCCGTACATAAACACATAAACATGATTATAAAACAGATCAAAGGTGTTTAGTAGCAAATAGACTTCAATTTACACATATGCATCTCTTATGGGCATATTAAAAAACTCCTAGACATGTATTGAACAATAGCCATTGAAACAAGAAGAACATAGCATACGTATATATCTTAAGTCATTAAATCCCATAATATAGAAGCATAGAATCAACCCATTACACAAGTATCATTACCCTAAACAAATCTACTCAAACATAATATAAAAGACGATGAAAGAGAGAATTGAAAACTCCTCTTCCATTCTAACAATTCTTGTACAAAATCTTTAAGTAGGCTTCAATCCAAATGTTTGAATCCTCCAAGTAAGCTTGAATCTAGGTGAAAAGTGTGTGATTATGTGTGTGTGTGAGGTGGTGTAGCTAGGGTTTTGATGTGTGTTAGGTCTCAGTCTAATCTCCTTTAAAAGCTATAAAATCGAGCTTTAATAACATCTACTGCACACTACCAGTCAACCTCTTCTTAGCTCGACCGACTGTAGTCTTGGTGCTCTTTACAATGGCTGGTTGACCTAGCCGGTCGACCGGCTTTTCAGCTGAGTCAACCGACTAAAAGTGGGCTCCTCTCTGGAGTGGCCAGTCTACTGACAATTTTTTCTAGGTCAACTGGCACCTCCATTTGACCTTGAATTTCCTCTTTCTTGCTCTCAGCCTTCATCGCACTTGTTCTATCTTCTTTGTTCATTCTCATTGAAGCTCTGTTTCAGCCCTAGAGCTCACCTAAGGCACAAAATTAAGCATTTAATATAGCATTTGACTTAGAAACTCAATTATGTACATTTGTTTACATTTAAGCCTAAATCTAGTATATGTATTATACTAATGCATCTCCTAAGGGTCAAAATACCTATTAAACATAGGAAAATAACAACGTAAACACACAAAAAAAATACAACACATCATATATGTATATATATGTGTATGTGTGTGTGTGTGTGTGTACATATATTGGTAAGGGACTACCTTGTTCATTTTTTTTTAGTCAAAATTCTTTTTCTTTTTTTCCTTCCTTATGGACTCTTGTATTTCATATAGAGATCTTTGGCTTAAGTGGTACATTATGCATGATTTTAGTAAATAAATTCTATAACTATCTAATTATATCCAACTCTAGTGATGTTTGACCAAAAAGAAAAGAAAAAAACTCTAGTGGTGTTGATTTTGGACAGATCTTGGCAAAATTTCAAACTAGGCAAAAGTTTATGAATGGACCACCAGTTGTATTCAATTATCATAGTTCTTTGTCCCAAATAGTAGCAAATTTTCATTTATGTCTATATGTTTGTAGAAATGCCTCAATGAAGTTGCGTATATATATATTGAAGTCATTATGCTATTGACCATCTCTAAATCATTATGCTAGCATGTCTATGTGTTTGTATGGTGATTACATGAAGTGGGTATGACTATGCACATGTTTTTGTGTGTGTTAGCATACTTCGTAACATAAATAGCTTCTATTACTTACATGTCGGGTGATATTATTTAAATTGGTGTAATTTAAGTATGTCTATGTGCTTAGTAGTCGGATAGGCTGATATATCCTTGAATTCCATGCCGTAGATGTGTATGCTTTGCATGTAATTATTAATTTCGACTATTATGATGACGATCAATGGTGCACAACTAATGGCTAACCTAGGTCGAGTCTTTCTTAGCTTTAAATCTAGCTATTGGGTTTTAGAGTAGGTTAGTTGACCTTAGACGGACTAAGTCTTAACTTTAAATCTAGCCAACGATTTAGATGCTAAGGTTAGATTGATTCGGGTCCTATAGTACCTTAATTTGCTAGCCTTAATGCCTAGGTCATAAGGACCAAGTCATAGCTCTAGGTAGAAGTGCCTAGGGACGAACCTACACCGAGGTAACGAAAGGTCTAGATGAGAGCAACCAAGTATATCCATCAAGTAACCCTCGAAAGATGTAGTAATCACTTATAGGAAAGTTGTAATCACCCTAGTCCCTATTTCCACGTTTTTGAATCTTCTTAGATTGCTTGATTCCCCTGTCACACACAGGCGCACCGCCTTTTTTTTCTTTGTCTTTAGCTTAAGTTTATATTTCTGAACTCTCTTCAATCCCAAAAAGACAAAAAGATTATAGTTAAGATCCCAACACATAGCCCTTTAGGACACAAGTAGCTTAAGATACGACACACGTTAGGCCTCCACGTGGATTCGACCCCGTACTCATACACACTGTGCTACACACAACCCGTGTGCTTATGGGCCATTTAGGCTTATGACCTAAAATAGCATATCAAGCTCTTGGCACCATTGCCAGGAAGGCAACGGTTCTTTGATTTATTAGTTTTTTTGTGTCTTATCTTGTTACGTGTTGTTTTATCTTTCCTTTTCATGTTTTCTTTATTTTGATTAATAAAAGAAAATTTGAAAAAAAAACAAAATTTTTTGTTGAGCATTGGAAAAAGGTTTACTTGTGTCAATTAATCATGAATGATCCTAATGCATCATGGTGGTCACTTTTATCTTTTTACCTACTGCCCGAACGTGTTCCTAATACTTGTTGCTTGTGTGGAAGTTGTTGGCATACAACCATTTGTTGTCCCCATGACAATCCCCAATCTAAGGCTAATACCAACTATGACCCCTATAGCCATGCATCATCTTATACATCTTTATGTATAAATCATGAATATAGGGATGCATATTCTTGTTATTGCAATCATTATGGAAATCGTGGTTATTTTTCTAGTGCTTGTCTTACCTTCCACCGTCGTTTTCGATTGCACACAACACCTAAAGCCCCTAGAAATCATATGCCCATGCATCCATCCTAATCTTATCATCATGATTCTAGGGAGCAGCATCATGCATTTTTATACTAAGGCCAAGATGACTCCTCATCTAGTCTACCTCCTTGCTTTGAAAGTCCACCTCCTGCACCATCTTTGCCCACCTACCCTTCCTCTAAGTATTATGATGGTTGTGCTTATGGTGTCACCAATCAAGAGGTTGAACATTCTAACTTAGTCGAGCTTCTTTCTTTTAGGTCGTCCTTAAGGTATGATGAAAAGCCTATCTGCAATCTTTCTTCCAATCTAATCGAGAGAGACTAGATAGCATGATGTAACAAGTTGACTATCTAAGAAAGTGCGTACAAAGAGGATTGACAGTGAGCAGGTTGTTGTTGAGAATGTTGAGATGACATCAGATCGGGTTGAAGAGATAGGAGAGAGACCTAGAGATGAAAGAAACAAAGGTGAATTTAATGATATGTTAGAGAGAAATTTAGAAAAGGAGGTTAATGGACAGTTCACATCTTGTAGTAAGGATAAGGATGATATAGAGTTCACGTTTGTGCCTTCATGCATAGAACACTTTCATCTAGGGTTAGAAATCATGTTTTCCATGTTGCATGCATTAGACCTATCTTTGAACCACAGGGAGGATACGTTCCTAGCCTTTGGTTATGAGAAAAAGGCCATAGGGTGACTAGTTAGAGAACTCATATGGCATGATCTTCCACATTTATGAATGACACCTTCCACACTTGCGCACATATTTTCATTTGATGATTCAGGGTGGGATTTAAAATAGGGTTGCATTATGCATTCATCGCCCTATCATTTATTACATGATCCTTTTCCTTCTATTATCTGTGCTAGGTTGAATATCCGGCAATTTGTGCCTTACAATTTTAAACACTTATTGCTCTAACATTAGCGCCCAGCTGGAGGAATTAAATCCAATGCTGCTAGGAGGCACCTTAGACATGTTTATATTCCGTTTGCTTTCCTTGTTTTCCTTTTCATTTATTTGCTTTTAGTATTGTCGTTCTTTGATTTTCATCTTCTTTTCATTTGTTCTCTTTTTCACCTCCTAAGTGTTGATCCTCGATTCTATCATTTCCCCTCTTGTATACACCTTGTTTACCATTAGATGATGCCAATACGAGCTTGCATGGTAATGTTACTAACCCTTGTGCTTCGTGAGTGTTTATAATTTGTTGAGAAACAGGGACTAGTAGATCATTCATTAATCATTGGCATCGAAGAGCTTCAAAAGCACACAAGATTTTATCTATTTTTTCTCCACTTGTTCCCTCTTATCTACCCTATCCTTACCACCCTTACTTGCTTTCTAATGCTTATTTGCTTGTTGAGTGGTATTGTTCTATTTGCTTGAGGACAAGCAAAGTTTAGGTTTAGGGGGTGTTGTAGTTTGGTTTTATTGTTATACACTTTATATAGGGTAGAGTGCATTATGTGCTTAAAATGGTGAAAATTTTTTGATTCTTATACATATAGAGTTGTTTATCTATTGTTGATTGGAATGTTGGCTCTTAAGATTGATTTAATTTATTGGTAGAGAAAGGGTTGTATTATGCCCTTGAAAGTTGTGGGGAGTGAGTGTCTCTAAGAATGCACCTTGTAGCTACCCCATGGCTTGGTTGGAAGAAATAGTTTGAAAGGAGTTTTGATGATATGAGTGTCCCTTCCTTGATTGTTTCCTTTCTGTTGTGCCTTAGACTTTCTTTTCTTTTTCTTTTTATTACATAATGTATAATGCAAAAAGTCCAAAAAAATAGCAAAAGGCAAAAAGGTGCAAAAAGATAAAACAGATTGAAAAATAAAAAAAAGAAAAATGAGAAAAAGCCAAAAGGCACCAAAAAAATATGCAAAAGTGAAGTTCATTGAATAAGTGTTTAAGTGACATTATGCCGACTTAGCATAAGTTACCATTTCGTCTGTTTGATGCGTTGTCAATAAGGCTTTTATGTCATTTGTGAACCATTATGTTTGTACATTCTTTCTCTCCTTGTCTTTAAGGCTTTGCGCATGTTAAGGAGGCCATGTTAGTTGAGAGCGCACGAAGTATCAACAATCCTATGTGTGGCATTAGAATCCCGGGGTTGTGGTGGTTATTGCTACTTAGGAACTTTTCAGAGGTGTAAGACTCTTTGCGAGTAAGGAGAGGATTCAAAGAGACGTTGTGGTGATTATTGCTATTTAGGAACTTCTCAGAGGTGTAAGACTCCTTATCAGTAAGGGAAGGATGCAAAGAGACTTGGGGACCCTTTTACGGAAGGAACAACTCCTTCATGCTCCTTAGATTCACCGTGATAGCAAGTCAATCATCTAGGTTACCCTTTTGGACAACTTAGAGATAAACTTAGGTTTAGGCTTGCTTGGGATAAGCAAAGAGAAGGCTTAGGGGTGTTGATGTGTTGGTTTTGTATGTGTTTGTGCATTTTATGTATATACTTGTTTTGAGATGTTTTGTGCTTCATTTGGTGTATTCATATGGCATTTAGGTCATACTTGTGCATATTAGGGTTTATATGTTCATAGTTGAGCTTAGGACTTAAATGCTACACTATTGCACGTTTGTTGCTTATTTTAGATGAGGTTCGATGAGATGATTGGACGTTGATTGATAGTGGTTGGGGTGTGGAGTAAATTCAGAGGTGCTTTAGATGCAAATGAATGAAGAAAAGTGCATTTAGAAGTGATCAGACGAAAGAAAGAGTAACCGAGACGAAAAGTGATTGCGAAGCACAAAAATAGAGGCCAATCTAACCAGGCTGGTTGACTCACATTCCAGTCCAGTCGACCGGCCAAGTAGATCGGACAAGTGAAAAAAATAAGCTCATTAGGTTGGTCAAACAAGCCCTAAAGCCCATCGACCGGTTGGTCCCCCAGCCATACGTGATTTCAACTCTATTTAAGCACATTTTTAGCCATTTTTGAAGGAGAACACCCATTATTTCCCACACCTATTTCCCTAGACCCTAAATCCACCTAAAAACCGCCTCACACACTCACTTCTAAACACATTTAACACTAGAAATCAAGGATATAAGCGGATCAAACACAAGATTTGGGGCTTATGCTCATGGATTGTAAAGGATTAGCTTTCGATAAAAGGGTATATTCCTTACACTCATTTATCCCAAGTTAATATATGTTTAAGTAGAGAATTTAGGGTGATTATATCTTGTTTTTATGGATTGACAGCTACTCTTTTGTAATGGATACTTGATGTATTTATGTAAATATGCTTTATGCTTAGGGTTTCTATGGCAACTTTACATTCATGTCTATGTGTTTGTAGAAATGCCTCAATGAAGTTGCATATATATATAAATATATATATATATATATTGAAGTCTTTTATGCCATTAACCATCTTTAAATTATTATGCTAGCATGTCTATATTTTTGTATAGGGATCACATGAAGTGGGTATGACTATGTACATGCCTATGTGTGTTGGCATACTTAATAGCATAAATAGCTTCTTTTGCTTACGTGTTGGGTGCTATTGCTTAAATTGGTGTAATGTAAGTATGTCTATGAGCTAAGTAGTAGGATAGGGCAATATATCCTTGAAGTCCATACCCTAGATATGTATGCTTTACAGGTAATTGTTAATTTTCGGTATTATGATGATGATTGATGGTACGCAACTAATGGCTAGCCTAGGTCGAGTCTCCCTTAGCTTTAAATCCAGCTAATAAGTTTCAGGGTAGGTTAGCCGAACTTAGATGGACTAGTTCTTGGCTTTAAATCCAACCAACGATTCAGATACTAGGGTTAGATATTCGAGTCACCTAGTACCTTAATTAACTAGCCTTAATGCCTAGGTCATAATGACCACGTCATAGCTCTAGGTAGACGTGCCTAAAGACTAACCTGCATTGAGTCTTAGCTATTAGGAGGTTAATTAAAGTTCTAGATGAGAGCAACCAAGTATATATATCAATTAACCCTAGAAAGACATAGTAATCACCCATAGGCAAGTTGTAATCCCCTAGTCTTCATTTCCACATGTTAGAATTCCCAAAGATCATTTGATTCCTCCATCACACATACACTATCTTTTATTTCTTTATCTTTAGCTTAGGTTTATCTCTTCTAAACTCCCTTCAACCCTTAAACCCAAAAAGATTGTAGTTAGGTTCCCAACATATAGCTCTTTAAGACATACATAGCTTAGGATACCACAAACGTTAGGCCTTCCCGTGGATTTGACCCCACACTCACACACACTGTGCTACACGTAACCCGTGCATTTGCGGGCTATTTAGGCTTCTACTCTGAAATAGCATATCAATGTGTTTTCAGTTCATTGATTTTCCATTTTGCTTGTTAATATGTTTAAGATCTTTGTTAACATTCGAAATGACATTAAAATTTTGTACTTTGAATAAGATGCATGATGATGACAATTTTGCTATGGTTGATAGTTGTTATGACTTTGATATATGGGTTGGTGGTCATTTTGTAAATAATCCAAATGTGCAATATCAAGGGAGTAGAAAAGAGACATTTCCAAATATCCATTTTGATGAGATAAATATGCATGAGATTTTTACTATGTACAAGAGAATAGGTAGGAAAGCTTCAAACTTTGACTGCTTTTACTTGAGGGTAGGTCAATCATTAGAAGATGGGGTTAAACCAGATGACAATAGTATTAGAGAATTGATGAATGATGTAAGAACATGGCATATGTAGATGTCTATATAGTTGACAATGATGAACCAATTCAAGCAGTTGACCAAGAGGGGCATGTAATTGCATCTAGACAAATTGTAGCATATGACATGGGCACAAATGATAATGTGCAAGAAAGAAACAATGGTAGTGCTAATGTGGCAAGTGGAAAATTAGTAAGAGCATAAGGCAATGCAGATAGATGAAACTCAGCAAGAACATGAGGCAGAATGAACAATATATGATTCAAATTTGATGATGTTGATTGGATGCTTGAAAATATAGAAGGCTCAAGTGAAGATGACATCTTTAATGACAGTAATGTGGGACAACAGTTGAAATAAAAATATCACCATTTGAAAATGAGATATAGATAGAGATAGAAGGTGTTGAAAAGAAGAAAGAGAGAGAATTTTGATGCAAGGACTCAAGATAAAAATGGATGGCGTAAGGATGTTGAGGATGAAGAAGGCATAAAGGATCTTGCAGATTCTAACAATGATAATAGTCAAAAATTTCTTGAGTATAGAAAAGATGTTGACATGCAACACTTTGAGTTCTTGGTAGGAATGACATTTGAATCTAATATGCAATTTAGGAAACTACTTAGGAACTGGAATATGAGACATGGCTTTGTGTTAGATTTCAAAAAAAATGAAAATTCACAAGTTACAGCTATGTTCAACAATGTTTGTGATTAGAGGATCTATGCTTCACTAGTGATGGATAGAACCCTTTTTTGTGTGAAGACTTTGAAAGATAAGCATAATTGTGGATGACATCATGAAAACAAACATGCCACATACAAGTATTTAAGGAAGAGGGTTGAGCAATCTATTATAGATACTCCTCGGATGAGTGCAAAAGACATTATTGACTTTGTCACGAAAGAGTTAATTTTAAATATAAGCAAGCAAATAGCTTTAAGAGCAATGATGTGTTTGTTTTGTGTGTTTTTATGTACTATATGTATATACTTCTTTTGAGGTGTTTTTGCTTTATTTGGTGTATTAGTATAGCATTTAGGTCATACTTGTGCATTTTAGGGCTTACATGTTCATAGTTGAACTTAAAACTTAAATGCTACACTAATGCGCATTTATTGCTTATTTTAGGTGAGATTTAGGAAGATAATTGGAGCTTGATTGAGGGTGCTTAGAGTGTGAAACAAATCCAAGGGTGTTTTAGACCTATAGGAATGAAGAAAACTGCATTTGGAAGTGGCTGAGCGAAAAAATGAGCAATCGAAGCAAAACCGAGCGCAACAAGAGCCAAATTCGGAGCTTGCAACCAAAGAAGGAGATGGACAAATCTTGGACAATTTTTAGGGTGAAAAATATGTCTTGGGAGATCCTAAAAAGTGGTAAAAAGCCATAGAAAAAAAAAAGGTGTACGAATCGGAGCCAAACGAGCAAGATATGGACATTTTACTGTCAAGACCAGTCGACCTCCTATCAAGGCTGGTTGATTGAGTTGGTCAACTAGCCAGATCAGAATCTTGGCTAATTTAGGTTGGTCAACCAAGTTGTAAGGTCGGTCGACTGGCTAGGCCCTCGGCTTTGCACGTTGACTATTCTATTTAAGCCATTTTTCAGCAATTTTTTAGGAGATTATCAACCCATTTCCATACCCACTTCAA
Source organism: Cordia subcordata (assembly GCA_028554755.1). Taxonomy (NCBI): domain Eukaryota; kingdom Viridiplantae; phylum Streptophyta; class Magnoliopsida; order Boraginales; family Cordiaceae; genus Cordia; species Cordia subcordata. The sequence goes on along the minus strand of JAPTOF010000007.1, from coordinate 10,509,928 downwards.
CACCCATTTCACACACATAAGATTCACTTAAACACTCCTCACACAATCACTTATAAACACATTTAGCACTTGGAATCAAGGATTCAAGAGGATCAAACACTAAGATTTAGGCATAGCTCATGGATTGTGCTTGATTAAGAGCTATGTAGGGTGCTTATATCTTGTATTTATGAATTGATTACTACTTTTTATTAATGAGAACTTAATATATATATATATACACATATATATATACACACACACACACATATATATATGTATATGCTTTATGCTTAGGGTTTCAAAGGCTATTTTACATACATGTCTATGTGTTTGTTGAAAGCCTCAATGAAGTTGCATATGTATATTGAAATCTATTATACTATTAACCATCTCTAAATCATTATGCTTATATACATGTCTTTGTGTGTGTTTGCATACTTAATAGCATAAATAGCTTTTATTGCATACATGTTGGGTGCTACTGCTTAAATTGGTGTAGTGTAAGCATGTCTGATATGTTGGTTTTGTGTGTGTTTATATATTACATTCTTATTCTTATTTTGAGGTGATTTGTGCTTATTCGGTAGCATTAGTGTAGTACTTAAGTAATAATTGCACATAAGTGAAGTTAAGTGTTTATAACAAGTTTAGTGATTAAATGCTACACTAAACGTCTTATTTTATGTTGTAGGTGAGTTTTGGGATGGGACAACGTAAATGAGGAAGAAATGAGCTCAATATTGAAACTGCACGTGAAAAGACGAAGAAATGAGGAAGATATGAAGTTTCAAAGCTGAGCTGTCAATAGTAAAGCGGCAAGTTAGTAGGGTCCTTCGATACGTACCCGCTAGTCGATAGGGTCCCTCGGTAAATCAAGAGAGCTCATCTTTGTACCGGTCGACCCCTCCAAAGTACTAGCTAGTCGGTAAGGTCTGCTAATAGTGATGCTAGGGAGCTATAAAAGCTTGATTTTGGGCTTATTTTTAAAAGCTATCAACCTCATCTCTCATACCTATTACACAAAACCCTAATCCCATCATTCACACAACTCACACACTCAATCCCACATCGATTCCATTCATAAGCGAGCTTGGATTTGAAGATTAGACAAGGATTTGAAGGCTTTTAGAGCAAGATTTGTGAAGAACAAGCAAGGATTATGAGAGAGCTTCACATTTTTTTCTTTATTCTTCTTTATACTATGTTAGATTAGCTCTAGATTAGGGATGATTGCTATTTTTGTAATGGGTTAAGGATTATAACACTTGTTTTGAAATATTGATAGTTGAATATACATGCTTGGTTCTCACATCTCTATGGCTTGACATTGAACATGTAAAGGTGCTTGGTGAAATGTCTTTACGACTTTGCATGTCTAATTTGTGCTTAAATGCTAATAGTAGTGGCTTCACCTGAGCCTTAATCCATGCTAATGGGATGAGTCCTACTTGCAACTATATTCGTGTTGATTAATCCTATTTTTAATGCCTTCAATATAGTACGTAATCATCTCTACCATGAAACATGGCTAAAAGGGTACAACTATCACTTGCTTAACCTAAGGGATTAAATCTCTAGTGTGCAACATAACTAAAAGGTTAGACTTCCTATTAGGACATTAATCAACACCTAAGAGACTTAGAACTAGACTTAAAAGCCATAGCTAATGAGGACAAACCTATGTTTCTAATTGGGCATGGTTAGGGATAGGGTTGCATCGATAATTAGATGTGGTAAGTCTAGTAAACTAAGCCTACGACTACAGTAGACAAACCATCAATAGCCTCAAAACAAGTTTAGGAACCCAAATTCATTCCAAAAGAGCAATCACCCCTGAGTTTCCCTAAACCCTCGCAGATCCTTACTTCCATAGCTTGTTTATACCATCATTCCCTTTAGTTAGGTTTATTTTACCTTAGTTTAGGTCTAAATTAGAGCTTCAATCAAAAAGAGTAGGTAGGACCACAAGAATAGCTAGCGTAGGATACACTTTCACTTAGAGCTATACATATTGATAGCCTTCCCATGGACACGACTCTGTACTCGCACACGATAGACTAACGTGACCCGTGCACTTGCGGTTAACACTCTCAAGGTTTACAATCAATGTCTATGTGTTTAGTAGTAAAATATACCAGTGTATTCTCGAATGCCATGCCCTAGATGTGTTTACTTTGCGCTTTAATGTCAATTTCTGCTATTGTGATGCGATCGATAGTGCACAACTAATAACTAGCCTAGGTTGCGTCTTCTTTGGCTTTAACCCCAACCAACAGGTGTCCGAATATGTTTAGTTAAGCTTAGTTCACTTAGAAAGACTAGTTACTCGACCCTAACACCCTATGTTCATAAGGACCATGCCATACTGCTAAGTGAGGCGAAGCTTAAGGACGAATTCGTACCGAGTCCTAGGATTAGATTAGTGATCTAATTAGAGGACTAAGTACTAGGGTTGGATCGACCTAAACTCACCTAGAACTTTATTAGCTAGCAGTAATTCCTAAGTCAGAAAGACCACATCGTACTGCTTGGCATTGTCACCTAAGGATCTTCGGATACCAATTAGCAGGATAATTAGAGATCTAAATTCGAGCACTTTGTATAATCAATCAAGCAACCCTAATGAGAAGTAGTAATCACCGATAAATAAGATGTAATCACCCTATTCCCCATTTCCATGTGTTTGACTCCCTTAGATTGCTTGATTCTCTCGTTATGTACACTCACACACCACTTTTTATTTCTTGTTTTAGCTTAGATTTATCTTTCACAAGCTCCCCTCAAACCAAAAACCCAAAAATATCATAGTTAGGACCCTAACACGTAGCTTTTAGGATGGACTTAGTTTAGGACACCTTACACGTTAAGCCTTCCCGTGGATTCGAGGCTGTACTCGCACACACCGGACTACACATGACCCATGCGCTTGCAGACTATTTAGGCTTAATGCCACTAGATATTGTATAAGCTAAATAGGTGGCACTAAAAATCATGCATAGAGATTGGGATGAACAATACTCTAAAGTAAGGAATTATTGTGCTACAGTCATATTACATAACTCAAGGAGCATATTAACTTTGACTATAAATAGGAGTCTACCTGATCTAAGATTTGAAAATATGTTTTCTTGTGTGGCAATAATGAAGAATGGTTTTTTATCTAGTTGTAGGTCTATTATTGGTCTAGATGATTATTTTTTAAAGTCTTCTTAGACACATGTACCAGAATTTCAAAAAGAAATACCCAAACTTATGCATGAAAGATTTGTTTTGAAAGGTAGCTTCAACAGCAAACTTAAGGGAAGATGAATAGTTTATGAAGTTAATTGAAAAGGCACACCTAAAGGTAGGGGACAATAAGACCACTGTGGAGTGGCTTAGGGGAATCCCACCAGAACAATGGGTTAGGGCCTACTTTCCTACTGCATCAAAATGTGATATCCTCACAAATAATCTATGTAAGTCATTTAATAGCTAAAGCAAGATAAACCTGTGATTACTATGTTTGAGATAATGGTGGAGTTATTGGTAAAGGTATTGGTAAAGATGATGGTGGAGTTATTGGGATAGGTATTGGTAGAAGTGATGATGGAGTTGTTGGTAGAGGTATTAAGAGAGGTGATGGTGGATTTGTTAGGAGAGGGTACTCTCGAGCAAGGTATAGTGCAGGTCATGGGCAAAGTTCAAGTGAAGCTGAGAGTAATACCTTGCAAGTGGCAACCAGGGAAGAGGACAAGGGAGAGTTTATATGAGTTTTGGGACAATGCACTCATGGGAGGAAAATGACCAGGGGACACCAACATGTCACAAACTTTCTTAGGGAAAATGTTAGACATTTTATGAATATAATGAAGAATGTTAATGAATATCTTATTGTCTTATGAAATTTCTTTATATTAGGATGAACTTGTTTATGAAATTGTCTTACAAACTTTTCTTATGTACTTGTGAACTTGTCTTATTGTAGGAAATATATGATGGATGAGACGAAGAAGGTCGATGTGTTGTGTTTTTGTGTGTGTTTGCATTATCATTTACCTATATTTTAGAGGTGTCGAGTGCTCATAATGATGCATTAGTGTAGTGCTTTCGATAAGAATAGGCTTAAGCATAAACAAATGTACATATCGAGTTTAAGAGACAAATTGCTACACTAATTGCTTATTTTCAATGATTTAGATGAACTTTGGGTTATGATTGAGATTGGACAATGAAAGGTGATGAAGATGGGAAATGCACGGGTCTAAGAGAGAAGACCAGTGGCCAAAAAGACAAAGAATGGAGAAAGAAAGTCAGCCAGACGACCAAGGAAAAAGAGCCGGTCGACCGGCTAGGTCGATCGGTCACTCTAGAGAGCTGCCAAAAATAGCCGGACGACCACCCCTCCAGAGTTAAAAACCCGGTTGAGCTAGGTCTAGAGGCCGGTCGACCTAGAGCTAAGAAATATAAATACGGCCCGATTCTGCAGAAAAGAAAGAGGACTTTTTGGAAGATTAACACACACTTCACACCTAAAATTCTCACACACTTAACCCTAGATCCCACCCACTTCACACACACTTTTCACACATTTCTCACTAAGAACCAAGCTTGATTTGGAGGGTTCAAACATTTTGGAATCAAGTTTGCTCAAAAGCTTTGTACAAGATTAGCTAGGATGAAAGGGAAGCTTTATTATCTCTCTTTCATTCTATTTCCTATTATGATTGAGTAGACTTGTGTTGGGTGATTTAACTTATGTAATGGGTTAACTATATACTCTTATGATATAGGATATGATGGTTGTATATATATACATGTTTCAAATTTTCTTGTTCAAATGGGTATTTTCTCATTCATGTCTAAGTGTTTGATAAAATGCCTAGATGAGTAACATGTGTATAAATTGAAGTTTGTTTGTTACTAAACACATGTAATCCATATTATAATCATGTCTATGTGTTTATATGTGGATGCTATGAAGTGGGTAATGCTTTTATTCATGTCTATATGTATATTTGCATGCCTAGTAACGAGCATAACTTCAATAACGCATACGTGTTGGTTGTTAATTATTTCTAATGGTGTGAACTGAACATGACGATGTTTGGTAGTTGAATAGGTTCCATTATTCACGTGCCCCTTGGCCTTGAACATGTATGAACGCACTAGCAAGTCAAATCCTGCTGTAGTGACCTTAGAATGACGAAGTATAATTTAAGGCTGGTCTAGGCTGAGTCTCCTTTGGCTTTAAATCCAGCCAATAGGTTTCCAGATAGGTTTAGTCGACCTTAACAACACTAGGTCTTGGCTTTAAATCCAGCCAAAGGTTTAGGTACTAAGGTAGGTTCATTCTAAGCCATCTAGGAAGTTAGTTAGTCACTCTTGAGGCCCTAGGTCATAAGGACCACGCCGTAGCTCTAGGAGGTGCCGCCTAGGGACTGACCCGCATCGAGTCCTAGGGGGAAATTAGGACACTAACTAGCAACCTAGTTAAGAGCACTCATGATAGTTAGCCATCATCCCTTAATCCCATAGCATTTGAGTATAGAATTACCCATTCATAAGTCGAAGTCACCCTAACCCCTTCTCAATTGTTAGTTCCTTCTTGACCAACTTGTGCTCCCATTTTTCATATTCATAGTTTAGTTTTATTTCCTTTACTTAGAGCTCCCGATAATCCAAAACCCCAAAAAAAATATGTCTAGTCTAGATCTTTCTTTTTGGCATTTTCTAGAACACCAAGCATAGAATTCACCCATATTATTCACGCCTCCCTGTGGTTCGATGCCTGCTCTTGTATACACTATATTGCACGATCCGTACGCTTGCGAGTCTTTTAGAGCTTGCACTTGAAAGACGACACCAAGTTCTTGGCGCCATTGCCGGGGAGGCACGGTGATTTGTATTCTTTACTTGTGTGTTTTGGTAGTTGCTTTATTTGTTTTTCTTGATTTTTCTTTATAGTTTTTTTTTTTGCTTATCTTGTTTATTGTTCATATTATCTTGCTTTAGTTTTTGTTTATCTATTTTATCTTTTTTCGTTGTTTTTAATAGACTCTTTAGGATTGTGGTTTATTTGCTGTAGTTTTAGGAATACTGAAGTTTTCGGGGGTTGAAGTGGCCGGAGTTAGGATAGTTTGTGCATGCTTGGTAGGAGATCCCTTAGAAATCCCCTAGTTTCTCTTAATCCCGAACCTGATAGAATTGCTAGACATTTCAGGAATGTAGGAGATCTTCTTGAGGAGATGACCGATCCCAATCATCCTCCTAATCTTCCCAATCCCCCAATGAATCCCATTCCACCTCATGATCACATTGGGCATCAAGCCCAAGCTCATTTTAGACGAGAGCCCCGTAGACCGGATCCACCCTTAGATAAGGAACCCACTCTTAGGCAATTCTTTCTCCCCAAAGCCTTTGAGCCCAATTTGGCTATTCAAATTCCGGGTTTGGGGGAGACGAACTTCGAGATTAAGCCTAATATGTTGGCTATGCTTCCCTCCTTCTACGAGAGAAGCAATGAGAGTCCTCTAGATCATATCACTGATTTTGTTGAGATGAGTTCTACTCTCCATGTCCCCAATGTCTCTCAAGAGGTCATACGTCTAAGATTGTTTCCTTTCTCTCTTAAGGACAAGGCTAGGACTTGGTTGCATTCCTTACCCAATGGTTGCATTACTACATGGGCTGAGCTTCAATCTAAGTTCTTCCAAAAATTTTATCCCATGGCCAAGACGGCCGACCTTAGGACCGCCATTATGACTTTCTCCCAACATGACCTAGAATCTTTTCATGAGGCTTGGGAGAGGTTCAAGGATCTTCTTAGACAATGTCCACACCACGAGTACGGCAATCATGACCTAATGCAATACTTCTTTCAAGGCTTAAATGAACAAAATAGGATGATGGTCAATGCCACCTCCAGTGGTGGCTTCTATCTTTTGAGACCGACCGAGGCATGGGAGAAAATAGAAATGATGGCTGAAAATTCTTTTCAAAATTTTGCAATGGAAAGGTCTAGTCAGGGAGGCAACAAGGGAAGTGTTAGTGAGGTTGGAGTTTCTTTAGACTTACCCGCTAAGGTTGAGGCTTTGACAAATAAACTAGATCAATTCATTTCTTTGTCCATTTCATCCCAAGGTCATAGGACTAGTTCTTTAGGTTCTTCCTCCGCCCCTTTAGTTGTTGAAGTTTGTGCATTGTTCTCCGAGTCATCTCATGAGACCATAGCTTGCCCTTTAGCATCCTAATTTCCTGAATTCATGAAAGAGCAAGTGTGTGCCACACAAGGTTATTCTCGTGAGTATAATCCATACTCGAGCACATACAATCTGGGTTGGAGGGACAACTCGAAATTTTCTTGGAGACAAAGATAGCATGAGTCTAGTTCACATCCTCAAGTTCCACCTCAGCAGTGACCCTGTCCTCAATATCCCCCAGGTTTCTATCATCTTAATAAGCCCCGTCTCACTAGTGCTCCTCAACCTCAGGCTTTACCTGCTCCCTCTAGTAGCCAGACTCCTAGTAATGATGTGATGAAGTTAATGCAGTTTATTTAGAATCAGCAATAGGAGTTAGCTGACAATAGGCAAGAGATGGCTAGCTATAGGCAACAGATGGCTAGGTTTGAGACACAGTTACGACAGATTTCTAGTCAATTGAGCGCTAGAGACCCCGGGAAATTGCCTTCTCAGCCGAAGGTGAACCCTAGAGTCCAGTCCTGTTCCTTCACCGATACAACTTATCCCTCTTAGGCCCCAACTAAGGCCGTCACCACTCTTAGGAGTAGTCGAGTAGTGGATAATAGGGTATGAGTTGACTTTGCAGTGCCTGTACCTAGTAGTCTTTTCGAGTCTAGAGCACCACATGGTAGCATTGTTGAGGGAAATTCTAGAAAAGGTCCTGTTGAGAGAGATGAGCCCATTAGAGATCATGGAGAGAGTAGTACTTCCCGCCCACATCGGGAGGGAAAAGAGCCTATTGATGACTCCTATGTATCTAGAGGTATAGAGCCTAGAGTTCCCTTTCCATCTGCTTTAGAGAGACCTTCACCTAGTGAGGATTCTAGGTTCTTCAAGATTTTAGAACATCTTAAGGACCTTAAGGTCAATCTTCCTTTGATAGATGCGATCATTTCCATCCCCTTTTATTCCAAGTTCTTTAAGGATCTTTGTACAAGGAAACGTACGTCATCGAACATTTCTAAGAAGGTGAGTAGTATTTGTACTTCGGGCCTTCCGCCCAAGATGAGTGACCCCGAAGCCTTCACCATTCCTTGTAGGATCCGTGAGACCCAGATTGATCACGCCTTATTAGATTTAGGATCTAGTGTGAATCTCATTCCCTACTCTGTCTATCAGCAGCTAGGTCTAGGTGAGTTGTCTCCTACACATGTTTCTCTTCAGCTAGCTGATAGGTCTAAGCGTAGACCTAGGGGTGTGATAGAGGACGTTATGGTCCAGGTAGGTGAGTTTGTGTACCCTGTTGACTTCATAGTGTTAGATATGGATTCGGGACATGACTCTAGACATTTTACACCCATTCTTCTAGGTCGCCCCTTCCTTGCCACCATAGATGCCATTATCCATTGTAGGTCGGGGGTATTAGAGATGAAATTTTGGAATTTGAGATCCACTATGAAGGTTGCAGAGGCGGTGAATAGGACTAGTATAGGAGAAGAGGATGGAGAAGAGTGTTTTAGGGTGGATGTGATTGATTCTTGCGTTGACGATCTTATAGAGAAGACTATGATCGATGGAGAAGAATTGAAGAAATTTGAGGAATTGATGTCTAGTTTTGATTTGGAGACCTTAGAGAGGAAATGTGTAGCTTCTACTTCCTTGATTGAGAGCCATTTGACTAATAAGTCACTTAAGGTTAATCCTTCTAGTCTCATTTCTAGTGATGTCCCCATTGATGATGTTGAGGTTAAGTCCCCCTTGGTTGAGCCTAGCCTTTCTTTAGAGCTCAAACCCCTTCCCGATCATTTGAAATATGCATGCCTAGGCTCTAGTGAGACCCTTTCGGTCATCATAGCTTCCGATCTTTCTAGTGAGCATGAGGAGCATCTTTTAGAGGTCCTTAGGAAACATAGGAAGGCTATAGGGTGGAAAATTGATGATTTGAGAGGTATAGACCCTTCAGTTTGCATGCATCGTATTCACCTTGAGGATGGACCCATTCCTTCTAGGGAAATGCAAAGGAGGCTAAACCCACACATGAGCGAAGTAGTTAAGAAAGAGATCATTAAGCTTTTAGATGCAGGCATTATTTATCCGATCTCTGATAGTGAGTGGGTTAGCCCGGTCCAAGTTGTCCCTAAGAAGTCTGGGATCATGGTTGTTGAGAATGAGAGAGAAGAGCTTATCCTTACACGTACTCCCACAGAATGGAGAGTTTGTATTGACTATAGGAAGCTCAACTCCAAAACTAGGAAGGATCATTTCCCATTGCCTTTTCTAGACCAGATCTTAGATAGAGTAGCTGGGCATAGCTACTATTATTTTCTAGATGGCTATTCGAGTTATAACCAGATCCCTATGTTTCCCAAGGACCAGGAGAAGACCACCTTTACTTGTCCCTATGGCACTTTTGCTCATAGGAGAATGCCCTTTGGTCTTTGTAATGCCCCAGCGACTTTTCAGAGATGTATGATGGCCATTTTTAGTGACATGATTGAGAGACATTTGGAGGTTTTCATGGATGATTTCTCAGTCTTTGGAGATAGTTTTGATGAGTGCTTGAGTCATCTCTCTTTAGTCTTAGACCGATGTGTGGAGAAGAATCTAGTGTTAAGTTGGGAAAAATCCCACTTCATGGTGCAACGAGGGATAGTGTTGGGTCATGATGTATCATCTAGTGGAATTCAAGTTGACCCAGCTAAGGTAGAATTAATTGAAAAGTTGCCTGTCCCTAAGTGTGTCAAGGATGTTATATCTTTTCTAGGGCATGTAGGATTTTACCGTAGATTCATTAAGGATTTTAGTCACATTACACGCCCCTTGTCTAGGCTCCTAGCACAAGATGTCCCTTTTGACGTTGATGATAAATGTGTTAGAGCTTTCAATAGGCTTAAATCCTTATTGTCTACATCCCCAATTATCCAGCCACCTAACTACAGTCTCCCATTTGAGGTTATGTGTGATGCATCCGATTATGCGATAGAAGCTGTTTTAGGTCAAAGGAACGATAAGTTGCCCCATGTTGTGTACTATGCTAGCAAGACTCTTGATGAAGCACAAAAGAATTATACCACTACGGAAAAAGAGCTTCTAGCAATAGTTTTCTTCCTTGACAAGCTTAGGTCATACATCCTAGGGTCCAAAGTTATTGTCTACACCGATCATGCGGCATTGAAGTATTTATTGTCTAAGAAAGAATCTAAGCCCTGCTTGATTTGGTGGTTGCTCCTCATTCAAGAGTTTGACATAGAAATTCGGGATAAGAAAGGTAGAGAATATTTAGTTGCGGATCATCTTTCCCGTCTTGTTAGCGAGTCTTCTAGTGATCCATCTCCTTTTCATGATTCATTCCCCGATGAACAATTATTTGCCGTCTCTCATCACACACCTTGGTTTGCTCATATTGCCAATTATCTTGCCACAAGGCGTTTTCCTTCCCATTGGGAGAAAAGAGAAAAAGATAGGTTCCTAGCACAAGTTAGGCATTTCTTTTGGAAGGATCCCTATCTTTTCAAAGTGTGTGTGGATCAAATGATTCGCCGGTGTGTGCCTGAGGATGAGTTTGAGAGCGTTTTGAGCATGTGTCATGATCAGGGGAGTGGGGGTCATTTTAGTGGAAAGAAGACTGCCGCGAAGGTCTTGCAAAGTGGACTATTTTGGCCTTCTCTCTTTAAGGATGCCCAAGAATATTGCAAGAAGTGTTTTAGATGTCAACAATCCAGGTCCATCTCTAGGAGAAACATGATGCCTTTATCCCTTATTCTTCCTTGTGAGTTGTTTGATGTTTGGGGTATAGACTTCATGGGTCCATTTCCACCTTCCTTTGGGTACCAATACATTTTAGTGGCCGTTGATTATGTGTCCAAATGGTTGAGGCTATTCCTACACGCACTAATGACCATAGGGTAGTGGTTAAGTTTATTAAAGAAAACATTTTCTCTAGATTTGGAGTCCCTAGGGTCTTAATTAGTGATGGGGGTTTGCATTTTCGCCATAGGACTTTAGAGGCCTTGTTGAGAAGATATTCAGTCACCCATAAGGTAGCACTCCTTAACACCCGCAAACTAGTGGAAAAGTAGAGGTGTCCAATAGAGAGATCAAGCACATTTTAGAGAAAATGGTTAGGCCCGATAGAAGAGATTGGTCTATTAGGCTAAATGATGCTTTGTGGGCCTACCGTACCGCCTTTAAGACTCCTATTGATATGCCTCCATATAGATTGGTTTATGGTAAAGCTTGTCACTTACCAGTAGAACTAGAGCATAGAGCTTATTAGGCAATCAAAGCCCTAAATTTTGACTTGGCAAGAGCAGGTGAGAAAAGAAAGCTAGACCTAGCGGAATTGGAAGAGCTTAGATTTGAGGCGTATGAGAACGCTAAACTTTATAAGGATAGGATGAAGAGAATTCATGATAAACACATTATTAAGAAATCATTCTCTCCTTTTGATAAAGTTTGGTTGTTTAACTCACAATTGAAACTCTTTCCAGGTAAGCTTAAGACAAGATGGGATGGTCCATATGAGGTGATAGTTGCCTATCCTTCCGGAGCAGTCAAGATTAAAGACTTGAAAGATGGCCGAGAGTTGACGGTGAATGGGCAACGCCTGAAGCACGCATATGATCCAAGCACGGCTCGTGTGGAGGTTTTAATGCTTCAGGATCCCATCTATGGAAGTTGAAGATGAGTTGGTGTTTGCCTGGCTGACGGCTTGGTGGTTAGCACTACTAGGAGGCAACCTAGGTTCAATTTTGCAGTTTTGCATTTGTTTCACTTTCTTCTTTTTTTATTTTCTTTCTTTTATCTTTCTTGCACTCAAACCAAAGTGTTGAATCCCAATCCTTTGTCCCATAAGATCCATCACTGCTCATTATTGCACATGCCAATGCAAGTATGCATAGGCAATGCTACTAATCTTGTTTTCTTTGTGAGTGTTTATGAATTATGAGTCACAGGATTAGGAGTATGGTGATTTATCATTGGCATGGAAAGCTTTGAAGAAAATGCAAGGTTGTCTCTATCCTTTCTTCGCTTGTTCCCCATGTTTACACCCTATCCCCACCACCCTTCGTTGTTTTGTAATGATGATTTGCCTGTTTTTGTGCTTTGATCTTTTTGCTTGAGGACAAGAAAAGTTTAGGTTTGAGGGTGTGGGAGTTTGGTTTTCTTGTTATATATCTTGCTTCGGGCAGATTGCATTCTGCGTTTAAAAATGGTGAAAATTTTTCAATTTTGATAGAGTCATTTATTTCTTTGTTGATCATTGTGTTGGCTTTTGTGATTGACTATATTGATTTATGAAGATAAGAGGCATTGTGGGGAAATGAATAGAGTGGTTTGAAAACTAAGTCTTGGAGGGGATGCCCTTCAAAGTTGTGGGGAGTGAGAACCTTGAAAGAATAACCCTTGTAGCCACCCCATAGCTTGGTAGGAAAGAGTGTTGGAAAAGGGTTGTTGATGTGAGTGCCCCTTCCTTGATTGGTTCTTGTTGATGTGCCTAAGCCTTTCTTTTTCTTTATTTTTGTGAATACAATACAAAGCATTAAAAGTTCAAAAAAAAAATGAAAAAGGGAAAAAGGTGCAAAAATATATATATAAAAAAAAATGAAGTGAAAAAGAGAAAAAGCTAAAGGCACAAAAAAGTTAGTGAATAAGTGCATAACTGACACAATGTCAACTTAGCACAAGTTATCATCTTTGTAAATACGTGAATAAGGCTTTTTATAAGCCATTGTGTTTGTATATTCTCTCTTCTTGTCTTTGAGGCTTGGTGCATATTGGGGAGGCCATGTTAGTTGAGGGAGCACGAAATATCAATATTCCGAGTGCGTGAGTTAGAATCCTAGGCTGGTGGTGGATTGGCTACTCGGAAAATTCCTACGAGGAACGAGACCCCTTATGAGTAGAGGGAGGATCCAAAGAGATTTGGGGATCTCTCCACAATAGGAATGCCCCCTTTATGCTTCTTAGACTAACTTTGATAGAGAGTCAATCCTTTAGGCAATCCATTGTATCGACTTTAGAGATAAAATTTAAGATTGGGCTTGCTTGAGGACAAGCAAGGAGAAAGTTTGGGGGTGTTGATGTGTTGTGTTTTTGTGTGTGTTTGCATTATCATTTACCTATATTTTAGAGGTGTTGAGTGCTCATAATGATGCATTAGTGTAGTGCTTTTGATAAGAATAGGCTTAAGCATAAACAAATGTACATATCGAGTTTAAGAGACAAATTGCTACACTAATTGCTTATTTTCAATGATTTAGGTGAACTTTGGGTTAAGATCGAGATTGGACGATGAAAGGTGATGAAGATGGGAAATGCACGGGTCTAAGAGAGAAGACCAGTGGCCGAAAAGACAAAGAATGAAGGAAGAAAGTCAGCCGGACGACCAAGGAAAAAGATCCAAAGAGCTGCCAAAAATAGCCGGACGACCACCCTCCAGAGCCGGTTGACCGGCTAGGTTGACCGGCCAGTCCAGAGAGCATCATTAAAAAGTCGGTCGAGCTAGGTCCAGAGGCCGGTCGACCTAATATGCTGAGAAATATAAATAGGGCCCGATTCTGCAGAAAAGAAAGAGGACTTTTTGGAAGATTAACACACACTTCACACCTAAAATTCTCACACTTAACCCTAGATCCCACCCACTTCACACACACTTTTCACACATTTCTCACTAAGAACCAAGCTTGATTTGGAGGGTTCAAACATTTTGGAATCAAGTTTGCTCAAAAGCTTTGTACAAGATTAGATAGGATGAAAGGGAAGCTTCATTATCTCTCTTTCATTCTATTTCCTATTATGATTGAGTAGACTTGTGTTGGGTGATTTAACTTATGTAATGGGTTAACTATATACTCTTACGATATGGGATATGATGGCTATATATATATACATGTTTCGAATTTTCTTGTTCAAATGGGTATTTTCTCATTCATGTCTAAGTGTTTGATAAAATGCCTAGATGAGTAACATGTGTATAAATTGAAGTTTGTTTGTTACTAAACACATCTAATCCATATTATAATCATGTCTATGTGTTCATATGTGGATGCTATGAAGTGGGTAATGCTTTTATTCATGTCTATATGTATATTTGCATGCCTAGTAACGAGCATAACTTCAATAACGCATATGTTTTGGTTGTTAATTATTTCTCATGTTGTGAACTGAACATGACGATGTTTGGTAGTTGAAAAGGTTCCATTATTCACGTGCACCTTGGCCTTGAACATGTATGAATGCACTAGCAAGTCAAATCCTGTTGTAGTGACCTTAGAATGACGAAGTATAATTTAGGGCTAGTCTATGCTGAGTCTCCTTTGGCTTTAAATCCAGCCAATAGGTTTCCGGATAGGTTTAGTCGACCTTAGCAACACTAGGTCTTGGCTTTAAATCTAGCCAAAGGTTTAGGTACTAAGGTAGGTTCATTCTAAGCCACCTAGGAAGTTAGTTAGTCACTCTTGAGGCCCTAGGTCATAAGGACCACGTCGTAGCTCTAGGAGGTGCCGCCTAGGGACGGACCCGCACCGAGTCCTATGGGGAAATTAGGACACTAACTAGTAACCTAGTTAAGAGCACTCATGATAGTTAGCCATCATCCCTTAATTCCAGAGTATTTGAGCATAGAATTACCCATTCATAAGTCGAAGTCACCCTAGCCCCTTCTCAATTGTTAGTTCCCTTTTGACCAACTTGTGCTCCCATTTTTCATATTCATAGTTTAGTTTTATTTCCTTTACCTAGAGGTCCCGATAATCCAAAACCCCAAAAAAAATATGTCTAGTCTAGATCTTTGTTTTTGGCACTTTTTAGAACACCAAGCATAGAATTCACCCACATTATTCACGCCTCCCTGTGGTTCGACACCCGCACTTGTATACACTATATTGCACGATCCGTACACTTGCGGGTCTTTTAGAGCTTGCGCTCGAAAGACGACACCAAAGGTGTATGTTGATTTAGAGAGTAATAGGTGTAAACCTAATGCTGCGACATTTAGAACCTTGATATTTTACGTGTGGAAGCATAGATGGTTTCTTGTTTGCAGATCTTAGATATACGCCAAAGATTTTACTTTTTCTTCTTGTCATAAAGTTGCTAGTTAGCCTTTTGAAATGCTAATATGTGATTAGATTTAAAGTCAAACATAGAGGAGCTTGAGATATTGGATGCAGTTTTGATTTGATAATTATTCGTTAGAGATGCTACTATTTTGAACTGCTCATGTAGAGTGTAGTTCAATTCTAAATGGTTCTTATAAACTCAATTTTCCTTTTACATTGCTCAGGGATTACTTTATAATTTTTCTTTTTGAAAAAACCAATGTGAGATATAATAAGTGTGAGTTGAGAGAATTAGTCAACTAAAATTAAGTTTCAGCTAGAATTTCCAAATTTTTTTACGCATATTGCATTTGACTAACACAAATAAACCTAAACAAGGTTCCATTGTCATGTAAAACTTACATTGTCATGAAAAAGTTCCATAACCTAACAAGATAGATTAACATTCACATTGGCACCTTAATAACTAAAATAAGACAATACATTAACCTTTAAATTAGTACCTTACGAACTAACTTTGAATAACAACATCACAATGATCAGGAACATTGCTAGAAAAAATACAAAACTGCTAGTCAATAACATCTTCATCTTCTGTATCTCACAATTTTGACGTGTCTTGCGAGTCATGGGGTAATCAACCTCTTCACTATCCTTCATAGTTTCCATTGGATTAACATTTCTTGGTGCCATAAAAGGTTCCTCATTGTGTGTCCAACTTGCTATAATACTATAACAACTTCTAAAACGATCACAACCAGGACATGTGTAGAATAATCAATCTGTTGTACTATCAATTCTCCACATAATCTTGACATTAAACCATTTACCACAAACACATCTCTTAGTTTTGAAACATACATCAATCGGGCAACCAACCGCTGAAGAATGACTTGAGCTATAGTGTGAACTTCGATTACTCATGCTTGACATTTTCCAACCACATGTGAGAGGGCACAAACACTATAATAGTACACAATTTAGTAAAACTAAATAAGATTGAAACAATAGTTCTATGGTGATTGAAACAACAAATAAGCATGTGAAAAATCACAAGTAGAACATGAACTTCAACAAAAAAGTAACCCTTTATTGATAGCCTCAAGATATTACAAAAAGTGATTCAACCACTAGAAAGTCAAAGAATTTCTAGAAACTTAAACCCCAAAATTTCCTAGGAAAAAACTTTCATAAAATTAAAAATTTCCAAATTTTTCTTAAAAAAGAAATGAATTCAGGACACGTCTCACAAATTTGCTCATTATTAGATCCTTTCAAGAAACCTCAACTACCATAATGAGACTGTTATTAGCTGCACCTTGTTGACCTTCGTTGAGATCAATATGCAAAAGTTCTATTGTTAAAGCAGATTGCTCAATTCTTGGTCAAATAAGAAATAAAGACTTCTGATGTATTGGATTTGTGTGTGTATTTGCATTGTCTTTCTATACTTGTTTTGAGTTGCTTTGAGCTTAATTGATAGCCTTAGTGTAGTGTTAATATCATATTTGTGGATAACGCTGAGTTTCAAGGTCAAATGCTACTCTAAATACTTAAATTTGTGCCTTAGGAGCAACCCCCTTTAGGTTGGTCGACCTCAAGGCTAGGCCGGTCGATAGGTTAAGGCCCCTAACTGGACGCGTATGCTGCACTAGTTAAGCCCTTTGCCATCCCATTTTCAATAGATTTTGGATTCCTTTTTCGCCTCCCATTCACACACCCATTTATCACACACAAAACCCTACTTTCACCCACCTCCAATACACACACTAGCACACACAACCACTTATTCTCTAGGAACAATCCACCTCCATTCAACAATCCAGGTCAATCTCTAGGAGAAACATGATGCTTTTATCCCCTATTCTTCCGAGTTATTTGATGTTTGGGTATAGATTTCATGGGTCCATTTCCACCTTTCTTTGGGTATCAATACATTATAGTGGCCGTTGACTCCGTGTCCAAATAGATTGAGGCTATTCCTACATGTACTAATGACTATAAGGTAGCGGTGAAGTCCATCAAGGAGAATATTTTCTCTAGATTTGAAGTCCCTAGGGTCTTGATTAGTGATGGGGGTTTGCATTTTAGCCACAGGACTTTAGAGGCCTTGTTAAGGAGATATTCGGTTATCTATAAGGTTGCTACTCCTTACCACCCATAAACTAGTGGACAAGTAGAGGTGTCCAATAGGGAGATCAAGCATATTTTAGAGAAAATGATTAGGCTCGATAGGAGAGATTGGTCTATTAGGTTGAATGATGCTTTGTGGCCTATCATACCGCTTTTAAGACTTCCATTGGTATGTCTCTGTATATATTAGTTTATGGAAAAGCTTGTCACTTGCCCGTAGAACTTGGGCATAGGGGCTTATTGGGCCATCAAGGCCTTAAATTTTGATTTGGCAAGAGTGGGTGAGAAAAGGAAGCTAGACCTAGTAGAGTTAGAGGAGCTTAGATTTGAGGCGTATGAGAACACCAAGCTTTGTAAGGATAGAACGAAGAGATTACATGATAAACACATTCTTAAGGAGTCATTCTCTACCTCCGATAAAGTCTGATTGTTTAACTCACATTTGATGCTCTTTTTAGGCAAGCTCAAGTTAAGATGGGATGGTCCATTTAAAGTTTCGGTTGCCTGCACTTCTGAAGTGGTGAAGACCAAGGATTTGAAGGATGGTCGAGAAATGGCAATGAATGGGCAACACCTAAAGTATGCATATGATCCGAGCATGGCTCATGTAGAGGTTTTAATGCTTTCGATGATCGCCTAGCTGACGGTATTGTGGTTAGTGCTACTAGGAGGCAACCTAGGTTAAATTTTGTAATTTTGCACTTGTTTCATTTTTCTTTCTTTCCTTTTCTTTCACCCTCACCAAAGTGTTGAATCTCAATCTTTTGTCCTATAAGATACATCGTTGCTTATTATTACACATGCCAATGCAAGCTTGCATCGGTAATACTACTAACCTTATTTTTCTTTATGAGTATTGATGGCTTATGAGTCATAGGGTTAGTAGTTTGGTGATCTATCATTGGCATGGAGTGCTTTAAAGACAATGCAAGGTTGTATCTATCCTTTGTCCACTTGTTCCCCATGTTTCTACCCCATTCTCATTGCCCTTACTTGCTTTGTGATTCAATTTGCTTATTTATGTGCTTTGCTCTATTTGCTTGAGGATAAGCAAAGTTTAAGTTTGGGGGTGTGGGGGTTTGGTCTTATTGTTTTACGTTTCCTTCAGGTAGATTGCGTTATTTGGTTAAAAATGGTGAAAAGTTTTCAAATTTTAATGCATGTAGAGTTGTTTATTTCTCTTTTTTGCGGAGCAAGTTGAATATGTATTCATTCATAGAAAATGCAAAAGAGTGAATTTACAAAGCAAGGGAAGTCCTATAAAAAAATATTTTCAAGCCTCCACCTATTGCAAATAATAATATTTTCTCTATTTGAAGGGAATTTTTAATCAAAAGTAATTCTACATCTAATATCATTAAATATAGAGACAAAAATACTTTCCTCTATCTTGACTTCATTGTTGAAAATTCTTCTATTCCTCTCAAGCCAAAGGTGATAAATGAAAGCTCTAAGGAAGTGCTTCAAAAGAGTAACTCGAAGGTTTTTCTCAAGATTGTGTGGAGAGAAATAAGCATTAATTTCATCCCATTCAATAAGGCGAAAGGGGCAATTTGTAAGTTGAAGGCCTCTTCTCCAAATCCTTCTTGTGAAGCTACAGGTGAAGAATAAATGATCCCTTGTTTCACATCCCAAATGACAAAAACTATAGAGAGAATTGACATTTATGCCCCACTGTAGTAATTTATATTTGGTATAGAGCTTGTCCTTAAAAGCTAGCCAAGTAAGAAAACCATGCCTTGAATTATGACCTTTAAACCAAATAAGATGACTTTTCTCAAAACTTTCCCCTTTAATCCAAAAGTGTTCCCTAGTTTGAAGGAGAACAATCCATTTGGGGAAAGAGGCCAAATGAATTTGTCAAGGTTTCCTTCAATAAGATTGAAACTTGGAGGTTGTAAGTGGAGGAGACTTACCGGCCAATCCCAACAATGATTTGTGTAGATGTAGTTAACCTTTGCATGAAGGGAAGGGAAAGGCATATCATTATTCCGATGGTAGAAGAGGATACCATTCGGATGCCATGTGTCATTCCAAAATGAAGTTGAATTTCCATAAAACATGTCGAAAGTGGTTCCTTGCATCATCCCGGATGTTGAGAAGGCTTTTGAACACCCAACTAGCATCATTTGGGCAAGTAAGTGTCCAAATGGAGTTTCCTTTAATGTAATTGGCATGTTACCCATCGTCTCCATAGAGTATCTCTACAAGCATACATTCTCCAAAATGATTTGAGCATAAAAGTGTCGTTAATCTCTTCAATTTTCCTAGTTCCAAGTCCTCCTTCTTTCCGAGGCAAACAAATTTCCTTCCATGCAACTTTGGTCCCCATGTTTCTCCAAAGAAAAGACTTGAATTTTGTCTCAATAGAGGCCACAATATTTTTTGGGAGTTGAACCACACTAGCCCAAAATGCACAAATTTGTGTAAGGGTAGATTTGATCATTGTTTATTTCTTGGTTGATCACTGTGCTGGCTATTGTGATTGACTCTATTGATTGGTGAATATGAGTAGCATTGTGGGAAAGTGAATGAAGTGGATTGAAAATCGGCTCTTAGAGGATACCCTTGGAAGTTGTAAGGAGTGAGTACCCTTAAGAATGACCCTTATTGCCACCCCATAGCTTGCTAGAAAAGAGTGATTGAAAGAGGGATTTTGATGTGAGTGCCTCTTCCTTGATTGGTTCTTTTTGATATTTCTAAGCCTCTCTTTTTATTTTTCTTTTTGTGTACATGCAATGAAAAGTATGAAAAATCAAAAAAAAATTTTGAAAAAGGCAAAAATGGTGCAAAAAGATCAAAAAGTTGAAAAAATTGGGAAAACAAGGAAAAGAGAAAAAAGCCAAAAGAACCAAAAAGATTTGTAAATAAGTGCATAGGTGACACAATATCAACTTAGCACAAATTATTCTCTTTGTATATATGTGAATAAGGCTTTTATAAGTCATTGCATTTGTATATTATCTCATGTTGTCTTTGACATTTTGTGCATGTTGGAGAGGCCAATATTAGTTGATGAGGCACGAAATATCAAATCTCCCGTTTGCGTGAGTTAGAATCCTAGGCTTGTGGCAGTTTGGCTACTTGGGAAGGTCTCGTGAGGTTTGAGGCCCTTTATGAGTAGAGAGAGGATCCAAAGAGACTTGGGGATCTCGTCACAATAGGAATACCCCCTTCATGCTTCTTAGACTAACCTTGATAGTGAGTCAATCCCTTAGGTGACCCTTGGCATCGGCTTTAGAAGTAAACTTAAGATTAGGCTTGCTTAGAGACAAGCAAGGAGAAAGTTTGCAGGTGTTGATGTGTTGTGTTTTTGTGTGTGTTTGTATTTTCATTTATCTATATTTAAGAGGTGTTTTAAGCTTTAAGAGATGCATTAGGATAGTACATATACTAAAGTTAGACTTAAGCGTAAGCAAATATGCATAGTTGAGTTTAAAAGACAAACTACACTAATGCATGCTTATTTCTCGTGTTTGCTGAAGTTAGGTCAAAAGCTCAGGACTTGAATTGATGGAGAATCAATGTTGGAGTCAAACTCGAGGTGTTCAGGATGTGGGAGAAGCATAAAAGAAGTGTTTGGAGGCAACCAGGCCAAAAAGGAACAACTGAAGCAAAATGGACGCAACGTGAGAAAATTGGCCAGTTTTTTATTTAGCCGGTCGACCTTCTAGGGCCAGTCGGCCAGCCAAGGTGACCAGCTAAAACAGAAAGTGTAGGTGACAATATAACTAAAGGGGGGTGAATTTAGTTATATATGATTTTTTTAAATTAAAATCAATTACAAAAAATGCAAATTAAACCAATGTAAAGCACAAATATAATGCTCCTTAGATAGATATAAATATAATCAAGCAAAATAACCAACTTTTTAGCATAAAACCAATAAGCACATTAGTTGAGGCATCTCATTGAACATGTTGAGTGCAATAGTGAAAATATCTAGAAATCAGGAAGAAAGAGAGAGAGAGAGAGACAACCTATTTTTAGATGGTTCGGCAATGCCTACGTCCACCACCAAAGAATTCTCCTCTTAAGACTTGAATCAATCCTCCACTATCAAGTCTCTTAAAATGTTGATGAAACTTAAACTAACTCTTTACACCTCTTTGGATCTAATCCTAAGAACCCAAGAAAAAACTTCTTTTTTGCTAAGGATTTCCCCACACTCAAAGAGCTTTACAATCTTTCCAAGATAATCAAGCTATGGTGTATATGTATTAACAACAAGAGAAGAGTTTCTTCAAGCTAAATCACTATAGCTTCTAAAAAGCTAGATATGAAAATGAAAAGCTCAAAGTCTGTTCAAGATTAATGCAATTTTATAGCTCATAAGAATGATTTCCCAAGCAAAATGTGTTTGAAAAGATGAATAATATCTTAGGAAATATTTCAAATTCAAAATCTAGTGTTGTTTCTGAATTAGGGGTGACGGGGATATTTATAGGAGTGATTAATGTACTATCAATGGTCGAAAATAGCAAATCTGTGCAATTTCCAGTCGACGGTCCAGTCGACTAGATGAGTGACCAGTAGTATACCCATTCCTCTCTGGAATTGCTGGTTGACCATAGGGCTTTGCCGATCGACTGGCAGAGGGTGACCACAGTTCCACAATGTAATTCTCTCTGCCAGTTTGCTTGAAAAAGTGTTTATAGAATGTCCTTGAGAGTTTAAAACATTTGAAAAAAGAAATAACGTATCAAAATTATTTGATAAACAACTTTTAAGATTGAGGACATGCTTTTGAAGATTAATTTGAAATTTCTCAAAATTTTTAAAAACTTTAAGCACACTTTGATTTTCAAGAATAATTTTGGAAGAGAAGTACTTAGAAAGAGGTATGGAAATCATGCAATCAAGAGCCATAATATTAAGCATAATCAAGGCTAAGAACAAGTGAGCATAACCTGTACCCCTTACGTCACCTCGTCTTTGCTTTGTGATTCCCTTTTCTTCTTCTTCTTCAATGATCTTTACTTGAGTGATTCCTTCATTCTTTGAACTAAGCTTTGCGTTTAATTAACCTTGACATCTACCATGAGCTTAGATATTTTAATTTGCATTCCACCAACTTGCTAAGACTACTATGCTAGATGTATTCTCAAAAAGACTATTAGCAAGTATAATTAATTCATTCAAATAAGCATGCTTTAGCACTAATTTCCATCATCAAAATAATTACTTAAATTGCATTTATGCCAATAATCTCCCCCTTTTTTATGATGACAAATTATAAACTTGTGACTCCCCCTCAATATATTCATACAAAAGAAAATGACCATATTAAGCTTATATGCATTAAAATAGACATGACTCACCCCTAATTTCTGTACATTTAATAACAATCACCCACCACATGACAAAACACAATCATCATTCATCACATATGTAGCAAAATCACAAATTCATCTCATAGCATCACATATTCCATATTCTTTTCCCCTTTTGGCATCATCAAAACATATAGAATTGGGAAAAGTCACTTTTCAATTCAAAAAAAGATATATAATCATCAAAGCAAAACACCAATGTATCCAAAAACCATGGTAAAGAACTAAGGCTAAAACTAAGGATAAACCAATTCAAACTAAAACGAGATGTTCAAATGCAAGGATACTAAGCAAAATATAGGTGCAATGTTTTTAAAAAAGGATGGTGGAAGCAAATCTAGGGATTGTGGACCTTGATAGTCCTTGAAGAATTTGTCCATGTCTGTGCACATTACCTTGATCTTGAAGCCAATGTTAGTACGCCACTCAGTCAACTCGTGCCAATTTTCAGTCCATATAGTTGTCATTTGACCAACATTTGTGTTAAAGACCTTTATTTGCTCTAAAAGTTTCACCATAGTATATGAATCTTCAAGTGACATTCCTTGTTGAGCACCAAAACTTGATCCAACACCATGTCTCATCTCCTCTTAGCGTTGCTGTGCAAATCCAGCTTCCCTTCTTGATTCCCTTAGAGCTCTCTAGAGGTCTTGTTTCAGTCACATTTGGGTCTTCCTCTTCTGAAAAGCTCACTTCCACTGGCATTCTAATAATGGGTTCTTGAATGTTTATATTTTCTCTTCGACCCGCTCTTGCCTTTTTGCCTCATTTAGAATATCTTGAACTTCATCCCAAGACTCTTCATGTACCTGTGTCTGAGATTCCTCAATTGTAGGACCCATAACTAGTAATGTGAAAGTGGTGCAATTTCTTGACCTTTCCCTAATTTTTGCTTAGACATCAGTTGTTAAACTCTTAAATGAAGCCTCAGTTATCATTGTTCCATTATACCAATAGATTTCTATATGATTTATATAGCCTATGTTGAAATACCAATTTCACTCCTTTGGCTTAGGGTTAGTTATCAAAGGGACTTTAAAATGCTTGAAGATTTGAGTAAATATCATCTGTATCCTGAGTGTTGACTCGCCTAAGCAAGATGCACCAATGATTCAATATAATAGAGGGCAATGCAACTTTTTGTTTCCCAAACACAAAATACCTGTTGTATGCATCAAAGTAACCAACCCGATTATCGCTCATCTTCCTAAGCATCAACACTTTATTAAAATCTTGTTCATAATCCTTTTTTAAGGATTTAAAGCATTTTTGTATAGAGTTTGATCTCCAATTTTCAATCCATCAATATCCTTCCAAATAAATTCTAAACCAGCATCGCTTGTTCACCTTTTTCCTAAGGGCCAACCTTTTGCGAAATTCTCTTTTTCTCCTTCAATTGATAATCCGAAAATTTTTTCTAAAGTTTCCTCGTTTATAAATATATGCATGCCATTGACCCATGGTTTAAGACCTTGAACTTCTTGTACATGAGAGTAGAATTGATAAACCATAGGCTCATAAACTTCACATTTAATATGAGTGAAATTATACCAACCTTGTTCCCGGAGAATTTCAATCACCCTTGTTCCCATAAGATCCGCATATATAAGGTATCTTCCACAATGAATTTTTCTTCCGTACACATCTGTTTTTGGCAAATCAACTAGTGTTTTTGGTTCTGGTTGTGGTGGTCATTGAGTTTAAGATGTTGAAGAGCTTGTTCTTGGTCTTTTAGAAGATGGAGCTATTGTCTTCCTTTTTCTTGAATCCACTATTTTGATGCAAATTTTGAAGAAATAATGATGTCAGAATAGTCTTTATGATATGGGTAACGCAAATCTTGAAGTAATTTGGAAGATTTTTCATGTTAATAGGTGTTTAGGAATTGGGGTTTGAGAGAAATTGGGGTTAGGGTTTTAAAAATGTAGGAGAGAATGAAGAGACCAAGCCAATTTTGGTTGTAAAGTAGCTGTGCCCGACTTTGTCGACCAACTGGCAAAACCAATTTTTCTCACTAGAAGTGCTAAGCACCCTGGCACTCGACCGAGTGTCCCCAAAGGTTGACCAGTAGACCTGTTTTTGGTAGAAAAATGCCATTTTGTGCAATATGACTCAATTTTAAGTCCATCTTTTACAGAAAAAAAATATGACATTTTTCATAAAAATATGCACTTTGACCATAGTTTTGCATATTCAATCCAAAACAAGCAAACTTTAATGATATGAACATAAATTGTGTACAGGTTTGCATTCCAATTTTTCTCCTTACTTTGCAAAATTTCTTTTCATTCAAAGGTTTTGTAAATATGTTGGTGACTTGATGCAAAGTGTCAATGAATTCAAGCACAATATCACTTTTTTTCACATGATCCCTGACGAAGTGGTGTCTAATATCAATATGTTTAGTTGTAGAATGTTGGATGGGGTTTTTAGTGAGACTTATAGCACTAGTATTATCGCAAAAGATAGGAATATGATCATAATGCAAGTCGTAATCAAGCAAGTTTTGCTTCATAAATTGGAGCAACACATGAGCCAGCGACAATGTATTCGGCCTCGATCATAGAGATATCAACACTGTTTTGCTTCCTACTTGACCAAGACACCAAGGAATGACCAAGAAATTGACATGTACCACTTGTACTCTTCCAGTTAACCTTACAACTGGCAAAATTCGAATCGGAATAACCACACAAATCTAATCAGATTCCTTTAGCATACCAAAGTCCTAGATCAATTGTGTCTTTAAGATATCTAATTATTCTCTTCACAACAATTAAATGAGACTTTTTAGGACTAGATTGGAAATGAGGACACAAACATATAGCAAACATGATGTCCAATCTAGAAGCTGTCAAATAAGGCAAGCTACCAACCATACCTCTATACCTTTTCTCATCCATGAGCTTACCTTTCTCATCCTTGTCAAGCTTAGTGGAAGGACTCATTGGAGTGCCGATTTTTTTAGTATCTTCAAGCCCAAATTTCTTGATAACTTCTTTTGTATACTTGGCTTGGTTGACAAATATTCTTTCCTTTGTTTGTTTGATTTGAAATCCAAGGAAAAATGTCAACTCTCCCATCATGCTCATTTTGAATTCCTTGTCCATACACTATGCAAAACTTTCACATAATGCAACATTAGTAGCTTTAAATATAATGTCATCCACATAAATTTGCACAAGCAGGATATCTTCTTTTTCTCTTTTTATAAACAAAGTTGAATTTAATTTTCCTCTTTTGAAATTATTTTCAACAAGAAAACCGCTAAGTCTTTCATACCAAACCCTAGGAGCTTGTTTCAACTCATATAAAGCCTTTTGAGTTTGTAAACATGATTTGAAAAACATGAATCTTCAAAACCAGGATGTTGTTCAACATACACTTCCTTTTCTATAAAACCATTCAACAAACCACTTTTCACATCCATTTGGTAAAGCTTAAAGTCCATATAACACGTAAATGCAAGCAACATGTGAATTGACTCTAATCTAGCTACGGAGGCACAAGTCTCATCTTAGTCAATCTCTCTTCTTGATTATATCCTTATGCCACAAGTCTAGCCTTATTACTTATTACTACACCAGTTTCATCAAGTTCGTTTCTAAAAACCATTTAGTACCAATCACCGGGTGGTCTCTAGATCTCTCAACTAATTCCCACACCTTGTTTCTAGTGAATTGATTAAGTTCCTCTTGCATAGCCATTATCCAATTTTCATCTAGTAGGGCATCACAAACATTCTTAGGCTCTATATGCAAGATAAATGTACAATGCTCACAAAAAGTATTAAGATTACATCTAGTTCTTACACCCTCGTTGAGATCACCAATAATTTGCTCTTTGGGGTGATGTCTCGCAAATTTCCAGCCTTTGGCAAATCAACATTATCCTCTTCTTGCTTCAAGATGTTTTCTTGATTTGGATTTTGTTCTCTATTCATCTTGTCTCATATTCCTCTTCTTGATGTGGATCATCTTGCTTAATAGGAATCTTTTTGCTCGTAGATGGTTGATCTTCAAGTGTTGTCCTTTCCAAGAGATAACCTATATCATCAACATCCTTTCTTCGCTTAAATGGGTTAGTCTCATCAAAAGTTACATGCATTGACTCCTCCACAACAAAAGTTCTCTTATTATAAGCTCTATAAGCCTTACTCTTTGTGGAATAATCCGAAAAATACCCTCATCGAATTTAACATCAAATTTTCTTAAATGATCCTTTATATTCAATATAAAACTTTTGCAACCAAAGACTTTGAAATAAGAAATTTTAAGAGTTTTTTCATGCCAAAGTTCATAAGGAATTTTGTTCAAAATGGGTCTAACAAGTACACAATTTTGCACAAAATATGTCGTGTTAACGGCTTCGCTCCAAAAGTATGTTGGCAAGTTGTCTTCTTTAAGCTTGGTCCTTGCCATTTCTTGTAACATACGATTCTTCCTCTCTACTGCCCCATTTTGTTGGGGAGTCTGAAGGGCCAAAAAATTATGTTCAATGCCATGCTCATCACAAAAATGAATAAAAGAAGTGTTCACATATTTCGTACCATTATCACTACATATGCAAGTTATAAAATAGCCTTTCTCATTTTGAACTTTCTACATGGTCTAACAAATTCATTGAAGGCTTCATTTTCTTTTATGCAAGGAACATGACCCAACTGAACTTAGAATAATCATCTACAACCACAAAAGTATCCTTAGAACCTCCTAGACTAACCACATCAATTGGTCCAAACAAATCCATATGCAACAATTGTAATGCCCTAGTAGTTGAAACCTTGTATCAAGATTTGAAAGAAGTTTTATGTTATTTTCTTAATTGGAATGCATCACAAACTTTATCTTTTTCAAACTTGAGCTTTGGCAAATATCTAACTAGATCATTTTTTGACAAATTTTTCAAAATGCGTATACTCACATGCCCTAGAATTTTCATGTATAACAAATAAGCAAGTAACACTTTCTTCTCAAGTTGATCAACCTCTACCATGTACACATTGTCATTTCTATTTGCAACGAATAACACATTATTGCTATCACAATCATAAATGATGCAACTAGTGGATTTAGAAACAACTTTTTATGCCCTTTGTCACACAATTGACTAATGCTAAGTAAATTGAACTTAAGTCCTTCAACAAGCAAAACATTATGAATAACAATAGAATTTTTGTTACCAATGATTCCCTTGCCAATTATTCTCCTTTTGCTATTGACCCCAAAGGTAACGTCTCCTCTTTTGACTTTTTAAAAGCCATAGAACAATGAGGGATCACCCATCACGTGTTTGGAGCACCCACTATCCAAAATTCATTTCTTCTTGCTATGTTTGCTCACATGGCATACCTATAAATAGCAAAATAAGTACAAGCTACCTTATTTATGGTCCCCAAATCCTTTGGGTCCTTGACGTAAAGTCTTTTAATGTTTGGCTTTCCATTTGGGTCATTGCCAATAAGGGACAAAAGTGCCTTTATCACGAAGTCTCCTGTAGTGGCAATGAGTGAAAATGTGCCCATGTTTTTCACAATAAGTGTAAACAATGTAGGATTTCAAGGGAGTAGTGGAAGTGGATGCTTCCACAAAATAGGTTTTCAAGTACTTTTATTTGAAAGTAGGCTCAAAACCAATTTCACTTTTGTCAAATTCCATCTTTTAAGATCCAAGAAGTTTTTCAAAGTTCTCCCTTCCATTTGTAAACTTTTGAATAATATCATTCAAATCCTCATTTCTCTTTTTCAAATCTTTTACTTCTTTTACAAACTTCACAAAATCTTTGGCAAAAGAGTCATTTTCCTTTTCCAAAGTCTCAATTTTCTTAACAAGAGATGTATTCTCATTTTCTAAAGTTTCTTTATCATTCAATGCAATTTTCAACTTCTTTTGCAAGCATTTGTTTTTGTTCAAAGCAAATAGAAGATCATCATGCAATTTTCCAAAAGCTTCTTGCAATTCTTCAAAGTGATACTCAACACTTTCATCACATGGAAGAGAAGTAATAGAATTATAAGGGATAGATTTTACCTCATCTTCATTTGCCATAAGACAAACAAAGTTAGCAACCTCATGCTCTTTCTCTGATTCTTCTTCGCTATCGGTGACATCCCAAGTTGCTTTGAGTGCCTTGCCTTTGCCTTTGCCATCTTTTACTTTCGAAAGTTTGGGCCAATTGGCTTTAATATGCTCGAGCTTGTTGCAATTAAAGCATTTAAGCTCCTTATTCTTTCCTTCCCTTGGCATTTTGAACTCCTTGCCCTTCTTCTAGAAGTTGTTTGTTGTAGTGCCTTTTCTCCATTTCTTATACTTCATAAACTTCTTGAAGTTTCTTGCGAGGAGTGCCATATCCTCATTCGAGTCATCATCACTACCATTATCATCATCACTTGAATCTTGTTTGGATGCCGCAAGAGCCATAGATTTCTTCATTCTCCTATTCTTTTCTTCATAAGCTTTCCTCTCATGTTCATAGGTAATTAGTGACCCGATCAATTCATTCAATTGATAGGTGTTGAGATCCTTGGATTCTTGCATTGCTGTTGCTTCTGCTTGCCAAGATGATGGTAGGCTCCTTAGCACTTTCCCCACCATATCTGCATTAGAGTATTCCCTTCTAGGTGCCTTGAGGCCATTAGTAAATTCAAGAAATCTAGCAAACATTTGTTCAATAGTTTCATGCGGTTCCAGCATAAAAGTTTCATCTTTGAAAAAGCATGTTAATTCTAGACTCTTTAACTTGACTAGTCTCTTCATAGGTCATTTCAAGTTGGTCCCAAAGTTCCTTAGCTGATGTGCAACACATAACCTTAGCAAACTCGGTGGTGTTCAACCCAGCAAACAAGATATGCAAAGCTTTCACATTAGTTTGTTCAAGCATCATATCATGGTCATCCCATTCATTTTCAGCTTAGGAACCATCCCATCACGCTCAATTTTCATAGGTACTTAAGGTCCATTCGCAACAACCCTCCATGCCTTATAGTCATGCAATTGAATAAATAATTTCATTCTCAACTTCCAAAATGCAAAATTGGTACCATCAAATATGGGGGTCTTGTTAATGGACAATCCATCAATAGGTCAGAGATCAATGTTATTTGCCATAATATATTTTACTAGTGGTTAAACTTACATAGAACCCTAGCTCTAAATACCAAATATAGGTGGCAATATAACTAAAGAGGGGAAGGGGGTAAATTTAGTTATATATGATTTTTTTAATTAAAATCAATTACACAAAATGCAAACTAAATCAATTTAAAGCACAAATATGACACCCCTTAGATAGATACAAATATAATCAACCAAAATAACTAACTTGTCAGTATAAAATCAATAAGCACATTAGTTAAGGCATTTCATCGAACATGTTGAGTGCAATAGTGAAAATAGCTAGAAATCAAGAAAAGAGAGAGAGAGAGAGAGAGAGAGAGAGAACTCTTTTTAGGTAATTCGGCAAACCCTACGTCCACCGCCTAAGGATTCTTCCCTTAGGACTTGAATCAATCCTCTACTATCAAGCTTCGTCAAATGTTGGTGAAGCTTAAACCAACTCTTTACACCTCTTTGGATCTAATCCAAAGAACCCAAGCAAAAATCTCTTTTTGCTAAGAATTTCCCCACACTGAAAGAGCTTTACAATCTTCCCAAGATAATCAAGCTATGGTGTGTATGTGTTAACAATAAGAGAAGATTTTCTTCAAGCTAAATCATTATAGATTCTAAAAAGCCAGATATGAAAATGAAAAACTCAAAGTTTGCTCAAGATTAATGCAAATTTATGGCTCACAAGAACGATTTCCCTAGCAAAATGTGTTTGAAAAGATGAATAATAGCTTGGGAAATATTTGAAATTCAAAATCTTGGGTTGTTCTCGAATTGGGGGTGAAGGGGATATTTATAGGAGTGATAAATGTACTGTCAATGGTCAAAAATAACAAATCTATGCAGCTACCAATCGATGATCTAATCGACCAAATGAGTGACCACCAGTATATCATTCCTATTTGGAATTGCTGGTCAGCCACAAGGCTCTGCTAGTCAATCGGCAAAGCGCGACCGATAGTTCTAGAATGTAATTTTGGCTGTCAGTTTGCTTCAAAAAGTGCCTATTTTACTTTGCATATATTTCTTGTATGTCCTTGAGAGTTTAAAACATTTGAACAAAAAAATAATACATCAAAATTATTTGATAAACAACTTTTAAGATCGAGGACATGCTTTTGAAGATTAATTTGAAGTTCCTCAAAATTTTTAAAACGTTAAGCACACTTTATTTCAAGGATAGTTTTGGAAGAGAAGCACTTACAAAGAGGTAAGGAAATCATGCAAGCATGAGCCATAATATTAAGTATAATCACGGCTAAACACAAGTGAGCATAACCGGTACCCCTTATGTCACCTCTTCTTCACCTTGTGACTCCCTCTTCTTCTTCTTCAATGATCTTCACTTGAGTGCTTCCTTCATTCTTTGAACTAATCTTTGCATTCAATTAACCTTGACATCTACCATAAGCTTAGATTTCTTCATTGCACTCCATCAATTTGCTCGGACTACTGTGCTAGATGTATTTTCAAAAAGACTATTAGCAAGTATAATTAATTCATTCAAATAAGCATGCTTTAGCACTAATTTTCATCATCAAAAGAATTACTTAAATTGCATTTATACCAACAAAAAGCAACCCTTTTTAGGTCGGTCGACCTTTAGGCTAGGTTGGTTGACCGGCTAAGGGCCCCGACTGAACGCATATTCTGCATTATTTAAGCCTTTTTCCAGCGCATTTTTAGTAGATTTTGGATTCCGTTTTCACCTCTCATTCCCACACCCACTTCTCACACACAAAACCCTGCTTTCACCTACCTCTAATACACGCGCTAACACACACACACCCACTTAGATGATTTTGGAGGATTCAAACATCATTTGGTGAAGAATTACTCAAGTTTGTAAAGAAACAAACAGGGATGAAAGGGGAAATTTCTATAACCTCTTTCAGTCTTA
Organism: Cordia subcordata; assembly: GCA_028554755.1. Classification (NCBI taxonomy): domain Eukaryota; kingdom Viridiplantae; phylum Streptophyta; class Magnoliopsida; order Boraginales; family Cordiaceae; genus Cordia; species Cordia subcordata. The sequence goes on along the minus strand of JAPTOF010000007.1, from coordinate 10,478,248 downwards.
TCCATTTCATGCTTGAGTAGATAAATTAGGGTGACTAAACTTGTGTAATGGGATGATTTTTGTAGTCTTTGTCATGGGATTTGATTAGCTTACATATATACATACTTTGCTGTTATTTTTTAAAAGCTTTACATCATTTCATGTCCATGTGTTTGATGTAATGCTTGAATGAGTTGTACGTACATAGATTGAGTTATATTTGCTATAGAACATTTCTAATCCTTCGATTATGCGTGTCTATGTGTGTGATTATGGATAATATGAAGTGGGTTGATTCTATTCATGTCTATGTGAGTATGAAATACGCCTTATAGTGAATACATGCTCAATTAATGCTACCTATTGATGCTTAAGCGCTTCCAATGGCGTAAATCAAACTTGCTTGTGTTTGGATCGTGGATAGGATATCATATTCACAACACCTCCTTGCCTTAAAGCATATAGGACTGGGCCTATTAGATACCAATCTGCTTTAGTGTCTCTAGAATGATGGTGCATATGTTAGGACTAGTCTAGATCGAGTCCCCTTTAGCTTTAAATCTAGCTAATAGGAGTCTGGATAGGCTTAGTTGCCCCTAGGAACCCTAGGTCTTAGCTTTAAATCTAGCTAATGGTTTAGGAACTAGGGTGGGATCGTTCTAGGACACATAAGTAATTCCTTAGTCCCTCATATGGCCTTAGGTACATAAGGACCACGCCGTAGGTCTAAGTGTGCACACTTAGGGACAGACCTGCACCGAGTCATAGAGTGTAATTGAAGGAATTTTGCAAAACTTTTTCACAAATTCTTCCAAGATCAGGCTCTTATAAATTAAAAAATTTCACAAAGAACATGATTAGTAGCTGGATATTCGTGACAAGAATATGTGTTCTTGACAAGTAGCCTTGCGGAAGCTTGATCTTCCCCCTCTTCGTTCACAGCCAAGAAATAATTATGGAGGCTAGGGTTTTTTTAAGGGAGGAGGAATATTTTTTTCTCTGTAGGAAAAACTGAAATCCCTAATAAAAAAATATGTACAATACCTCTCCTTTTATAGAACAAAAGGAGTTGGCCCTTCATAAGACCTAGGCTCATTTCCTCCAACCCAATTGGGCCCAAACCTTTTAACCCAATTATAAATTAAATCTCTATTTAATTAATTTTTTAACCCATTTAGCCTAAGATTTAATTCATGCCACATTTTCTGTGCTAGCAGAAAATAGATGAAATTAAATTTGTGAACTTTTAATAATTAATATTAAATATTTAATTTCTAATTAAATATTCAAATACACTAATTATTAATTCCTTTATTTAATTCACAATTAAATAATGGAAAATTTAATTCTCAATTAAATATATTAGACCAATCCATCAATAAAATTCTTGACCTTTTGCGTGACTCCGTAGGTTCAAACTTAAGCCGGTAATACAAAGACAATCTCTGTACTAATCGAAGATACCGTCTAGCAACGATTCCCAACGTCTGGATAAGTTGAAAAATTGCAAGACAACTATCAATGAACCTGGGCACTATGTCATATCCTCTATGACCCTCGATATTCCGAAACAACCCTAGGAGATGGTCAACTGTCAAACCCCTAATTAGTTATTCCGTATTAAGTCCTAATCTTGTCATGACTTATCATGACATGTCTCCGTGACACATCACGCAAAAAGCTTTGGCCAAAGACTTAACGAGTTAGGACTAGGTGGAGCATCATTCTCCCAATACCTGGAGTAGGTCAATCCCATCTTATCCTGCACATTAGCTTCAGGACACTTGCTCGCACCCAGTAACCCTTCGTCACCAAATTGGAAATTCGGGTAATCCGGCACCAAATTACGAGGAGTAATTCGCAAGCATCTATGGCAGTCTCAGGTTGAAAGGAATACTACAACCATGTGCACCACAAGCAATCCTTTGACAGTAGGGTAAGTACCATAGGATGCTTGTAAACGAGTCATGATCAGTAAGCGTGTCTCCACACCTTACTTGTGTGTCACACCGGTGTCTCAACACCCATTGGTCATAAGGAAGACCAACCCATGTGACAAATAATAACCTCTACTCGAAGGAATTGACGTCCTAGTATCAATTCCATTATTCAGTTATGAACAAATTTTAAGAACAATCAGACCATGCCTCATTCACATGATCCCATACAATTGTTCTAAGGAACTACATCATGATCAAAATAAGAGAAGATGGTGCGATATGATGTAATGGCCAAATATTATTAACATAACTCGTGTGTAAACAATTCTTGAAGTACAATAGATGAGTGACTTTAGGACACTATTCCTAACAATCTCCCACTTGGACTAAAGCCAGTCAGATCTATATCCTACACCCATCTTCTCTCGATGTGAATCAAACTCTTGACCCCGAGGGCCTAAGTAAATGGGTCAACCAAGTTCTCTTTACTATCGATCTTCTGCAGAATGACGTCACCTCTAGCAATGATCTCTCGGATCAGGTGGTAACGTCTCAACACATGTTTGGCTTTCAGGTGGGATCAAGGTTCCTTCGCTTGAGCAATGGCACCAATGCTATCGCTGAAGATTGTGACTGGACTAGCTAAGTCAGGAACAACCCCAAGTTCAGTGATGAATTTCTTGAGCCAAACTGCTTTCTTCGCTGCATCAGACGCTGCTATATATTTCGTCTCACAAACAGAATTAGCCACGGTATGTTGCTTGGAACTTTTCCAGTAAATAGCTTCACCATTTAAGGTAAACACGAACCTGAACACGCTTTTACTATCATCCCTATCTAACTGGAAACTAGAATCAGTGTAACCTACCAGTTTCATGTCAGAACCCCCATAGACGAGCCACAAGTAATTAGTATTTCTTAAATACTTAAGGATGGTTTTTGCCACTTGCCAATGTCTATCAGCGGGATCAGATTGATATCTACTGACCACTCCTAAAGAGTAAGCCACATCAGGCCTCGTACTTGTCATAGCGTACATGATAGATCCTATTGCTCAGGCATAAAGGACTCTACTTATACGCTCTCTTTCCTGAGGAGTTGAGGGACAATCCCTCTTGGAGAGAGAAATTCCATGGCCTATTGGAAAATAGCCTCTTTTGGAATTTTCCATGTTGAACCTTTTCAGCATGGTGTCAATATACGTGGATTGGGACAATCCTAACAACCTTTTAGATCTATCTCTATAAATTTTGATCCCAAGGATATAGGAAGCTTGTCCTAGATCCTTCATAGAGAATTGGGACAAAAGCCATAACTTCAGATTCTGTAATGCTGGGACATCATTTCCTATAAGAAGAATGTCATCCACATACAATACTAAGAATGTGACCAAATGTCCGTTAGCCCATTTATAAATGCAAGGCTTTTCTTCATTCTTAACGAAACCATACATTTTGACAACTTTGTCAAAACGTATGTTCCAACTCCGAGAAGCTTGCTTAAGTCCATAGATGGACTTCTGAAGCTTACACACTCTAGACTCATCTGTAGATGTGAACCCTTTAGGTTGTGTCATATACACTTCCTCTTCTAGCTCACCATTAAGGAAAGTTGTTTTAACATCCATTTGCTAGATCTCATAGTCTAATTGTGCAGCTATAGCAAGCATAATGCGAACTGACTTGAGCATTGCTACAGAGGAAAAAGTTTCATCATAGTCAATACCATGACGTTGCCGATATCCCTTAGCAACCAAACGGGCTTTGTAGGTCTCCACCTTCCCATCTGCTCCTCGCTTTCGTTTGAAAACCCATTTACACCCAATAGGTTTAACCCCTTCAAGTGGATCAACTAATGTCCACACATTATTGATTTTCATGGATTCCATTTCAGATTCCATGGCCTTAAGCCATTCTTTAGAGTCGTGCCTTTGCATGGCATCCATATAGGTGATCGAATCCTCATCATTCTCATCTAGTTCGATAGGATCACCGTCTCGAACCAGGAATCCATACCTAGTTGGTTGATGAGGTACTCTACTAGATCTCCTAAGTGATACCTTTATAGTAGCTTCAGGATCTGGTTCTCTAACGTCATCCTGTCCTGTATGTTCAACTGAAGGTGTCTGTCCTTCACCAAGGTCAATAGTAGAGGTAGTTCTCTCTTGTTCGAGAAACTCTTTCTCTATAAAGACTGCTCTAGCAGCAACAAACACCTTTTGTTCTTCATCATGATAGAAGAAGTATCCTCTAGACTCTCTAAGGTATCCTGCAAACCTACATTTGTCAGATTTTGGTTCTAGCTTATCAGTCTAAAGACGCTTGACGTATGCCGAACACCCCCAAACCTTGAGGTAAGAGAGTACTAGTCTACGACCATGCCACATCTCATATGCTGTCTTTTCTACTTACTTGCTAGGTACTTTATTCAGCACATGTACGGCTGTCTCAAGAGCATATCCCCAAAAGGATATGGGCAGATCCGTGCGTCCCATTATGGATCGAACCATGTCTAACAGTGTTCGGTTTCTCCTTTTAGATACACCATTATGTTGTGGTGTACCTGGAGGAGTCCATTGCGAGAGAATCCCATTCTCTTCTAGGCAACTTAAAAACTCATTAGAAAGATATTCTCCTCCACGATCAGATCGTAGGATCTTAATACTCTTTTCAGTTTGTTTTTCTACCTCACTCTTGTATCTCTCGAACATTTTAAAAGACTGATTTATGTCTCATTAAATAGACATATCCATATCTAGATAGGTCATTAGTGAATGTAATGAAGTAGGAATACGCACCTTTAGCACTAGTGTTCATGGGCCCACAGACATCAGTATGTATAAGGCCCAAGAGTTTTGTAGCTCTATCACCTTTTCCAGTAAAAGGGGATTTGGTCATTTTTCCAAGTAGACAAGACTCACAAGTCTGTAGTGATTTAGGATCACTAATGTCAAGAAACCCTTCCTTGACCAACTTGTTAATCCTATCTTTATTAATATGACCAAGTCTACAGTGCCAAAGATATATATCTGAAGTAGTTCCTATTTTGGGACGTTTATTGCTAACATGCAAGATGTGCACAGGCTGTGTCAAAATATAAATCCCATGTTCCAACTGTCCAATAAAAACACAAACATTATTCAAAATGATGTCAATTCCATTATTGGAAATTCTAAAGGAATATCCATCTTGGGCTAACAGCCTAATTGAAATAATGTTTAAAACAAAATCTGGACAAAAGAAAACATCAGAAAGACTTAAGTTCATAGAATTGATAGCTAGAGATAAACACCCCAACGCTAGTACTAGAACAAGATTCCTATTGCCAACGCTCAGGTATCGCTCTCCGTCTTTGAACTTCCTACTGACCTGTAGCCCCTACAACAAATTGCAAATATGATAAGGATTGCCTGTATCTAATACATAGGTAGTAGAGTCTATGACACTGAAGTTGTAAGGAGTAATCATATATGTACCTTGCTGAGCAACCTATTGCTTTCTTCTAGGCATGTTTGGATCTAAGGACGCCAGATACTGAGGACAATTCCTCTTCCAATGTCCAAGCTGCTTACAGAAGAAACACTCTGCTTGGCTCTTATCAACCTTTTGCTTGCGGGCTTGGTTTTGCTGCTGTGTGGGTTTCTAAATCTCACCTCGAGCTTTGGACACATTTTTGTTCTTCTTTTTGCCTTTTAAAACCTTTGTGTCTCGAGGACGAGACACCTCCCACTACATCAACAGTCTTACTTAGGAGAAGGTTATCTCTCTCAAAGGTTTGTAACAGTCCTAGTAGCCCGTGGTAGTTAACAACAAGCTTATTCATCTTGAACTGATTCAAGAAGGAAAGAAAAGATGGAGGCAACGAGTTAAGAATGGCATCCTTGCCAAGTTGTTCCTAAAGTGGAAAGCCTAGCTTAGCCAACTTCTCAATGTTTTCTGTCATGTACAATACATGATCAGTAACTGATGTGCCTTCCTTCATCTTAGCGCCAAAAATAGCACATGAGGTTCTATGTCTTTCAGTATCATCCGATGTGCCAAATGACTCATTCAATGCTTGAATGATAGCCTCAGGCTGCGAATCCTCAAACTTGCAACAAAACTCATCATTCATTGCCGCCCTCATAATGTAGCGAACTGTGACTCTGTCATCAAGCCAGTTTTGATAGCGTCTTCGATCCGCTGCAGGTGCATTAGCAGCAGGCTCCGCAGGTGCTGGATCAGTAAGAACATACAAGATACATTCATGTTCAAGTACAATGCGCAACCTTCGATACCAACTATCAAAGTTGGGCCCAGTAAGCTCTTCACTATCCAATAGTGATCTTAAAGACAACGTGTTAGCCATTAAATCTACAAATAATCGACATAAAAAGAATAAATAATCTATTGTAAATATGAGTTATTAATTTTTCCAAAAGATATGGGCCAATATCTAATGGATCCTCCTATTATTTTGTTCAGACTGTTAGCCCCTACCTACAGCCCGAAAGGATTTTCAAAAACTAAACCCCTTTAGTGGGTACCGAGATCCAAAACAATGTACATAGGCCCGACTGAGGTCGGCCAACCTATGGACACCGCTTGGTAGGTTCATAACCAATTACTTCCCCAAGTAACTCCCAGTATTTTGTTCTGCCCCAAGCATCTCTTCAGCAAGACTAAGGTCCTCCACTGAAAAGCTTGGTTAGGTCAAACCATTAACATGAACTCTCAAGGTTTTCCTTCGATGCCAATGAGTAGACCCGACTGAGGTCGGCCCACTTACTCATTAGTCCGAAAGGATTCCAAGGGTCACATTTAGTAAATAATAATCCCAATATTCCAATAAAAGTCTGGAATAAGGGCCTTCAATGTTTATTAGAGTATTGGGCCCATTATAATTTACTTTAATAGGAGGCAATGATTTGGACCTCCCTATGTCCAAGTCACTTTAAGGACCTAATAAATTTTAGGGGATTTGTTTGATTAAAAGAGCGTGCTTGTTTAATAGCCAAACCTTTAATTATCCAGTATAATTAATTGATTGGCATACAAAACAACATATATAAGCACATACAGGTGGTTATGGGCCTTCTTAGTGTGGCCCACTAGAGCCATCATAGGCTACTCTATCATGCAAAACTAAATTATTACATTTTAATTTTTGGGAAACCTGGACAGGCCCAAGCCTTCAGCTTCGTGGTCTTCAGTTTCTCTTCTCGATAATGCTAAAACCTACTAATTACATCATATAAAGAAGAACTCCTTCTAAAGGAGGGGATACATCACTTGGGAGAGGGATTTTACAACTAGATTGAAGAGAAGGCTGGGCTCGCAGGCCCAATTTAAAAACCCATAAATTAATTACAATAATTAATAAATAAAATGTAATAATAAACATGATATGCAAGTCCATAACCACCTCATAACATGTCATACATCAAAATAAAAAAGCATAAATATTTTCATGATTTTATCGCACAATAATTAGATCAATTTAATCAAATTAAATTGACCTTACCAAATAATTAAAACTCCTTTTTAATTATTTGGGGTCAAAATCTCAATTTTGACAAATTAGAGACTTTTCCAATTAAATAAACTAATTTTGAGACTATTAGGGTGAAAAACAAATTTTTCAAAAAATTTTAAGCCTACCCAATTAATTAAAAAAAATTTAAAAAACTAATTGGGTCACAAAAACATATTTTTGACAAATAATGGATTTTAAAATAAATATCAAATATTTATTGAAAAGGACAAATCAATTTTGTCACATAAAATAATTTATAGGCATTTAATAAACTATTTAATAAATATATAATTTAATTAACATTTACTTTAATTAAATTATACACTATGCCATACAAGTAGTATGTAAATTAAAAATCAACATTTAGACCCAAAGAGGCATGCATCTTAGATGGTAAAGACATTGAGATATTATTCAATATGTCCTAGGTTTGAAACTAGTCAGTAGCATAAAACTCACAATTTTTTTATTTAATTACTTAAGCGACTGGCATATAAAAGTTATGAATCACATTCATGGATTAGGGCTTACCAGTAGCTGGGTTGGTAAGAGTGAGCAAATCTCAAGTTGTACATGCAAGTTTGAAACTTAGCAACAATATAAATGCATTTTTTTTTAAATTAATAAACTCAAAAATCTTAAACAATAACAAAGCTATTTTGTTTATATAAGCACAGAAACTGTTTTAGGTCGAGTGGTAAACATTTTGTGCATTGGTGGTTGATGTCGCAGGTTCAAACCCTTGGAACAACAAATCTATCCACAAAAGAACAAGATTTGTTTCTAGAGAGAATTGAACCCGTGACCTCATAAGTATCATTCTGGATACTCTACCACTTAACCATAGCATCTAGTTTGCTTGGTATAGCAAATCATTTGTTTTCATCATAAATAATGAGACGAAAAACATAGATGACAGGTACAATAAATGCAATAAATCATGTTTAACTCAAAAGAAAAACACGAAAAACATCAAAACAATTATGTATATCTCATATACAATTAATTATTGTGCAATAAACTCAATAGAAATATTTATAAAGAGCCTTGGCTCTGATATCAACTGAAGGAATTTTGCAAAACTTTTTCACAAATTCTTCCAGGATCAGGCTCTTATAAATTAAAAAATTTCACAAAGAACATGATTAGTACCTAGATATTCGTGACACAAATATGTGTTCTTGACAAGTAGCCTTGTGGAAGCTTGATCTTCCTCCTCTTCGTACGCAACCAAGAAATAATGATGGAGGCTAGGGTTTTTTTAAGGGAGGAGGAAAATTTTTTTCTCTGTAGGAAAACTGAAAACCCTAATAGAAAAATATGTACAATACCTCTCCTTTTATAGAACAAAAGGAGTTGGGCCTTCATAAGACCTAGGCTCATTTCCTCCAACCCAATTGGGCCTAAACCTTTTAATCCAATTATAAATTAAATCTCTATTTAATTAATTTTTTTAACCCATTTAGCCCAAGATTTAGTTCATGCCACATTTTCTGTGCTAGCAGAAAATAGATGAAATTAAATCCGTGAACTTTTAATAATTAATATTAAATATTTAATTTCTAATTAAATATTCAAATACACTAATTATTAATTCCTTTATTTAATTCACAATTAAATAATAAAAATTTTAATTCTCAATTAAATATATTAGACCAATCCATCAATAAAATTCTTGACCTTTTGCGTGACTCCGTAGGTTCAAACTTAAGCCAGTAATACAAAGACAATCTTTGTACTAATCGGAGATACCGTCTAGCAACGGTTCCCAACGTCTGGATAAGCTGAAAAATTGCAAGACAACTATCAATGAACCTAGGCACTATGTCATATCCCCTATGACCCTCGATATTCCGAAACAACCCTAGGAGCATGGTCAACTGTCAAACCCCTAATTAGTTATTCCATATTAAGTCCTAATCTTGTCATGACTTATCACGACATGTCTCCATGACACATCACGCAAAAAGCTTTGGCCAAAGACTTAACGAGTTAGGACTAGGTGGAGCATCATTCTCCCAATACCCGAAGTAGGTCAATCTCATCTTGTCCTACACATTAGCTTCACGACACTTGCTCGCACGCAGTAACCTTTCGTCACCAAATTGGAAATTTGGGTAGTCCGACACCAAAGTACGAGGAGTAATTTGCAAGCATCTATGGTAGTCTCAGGTTGAAAGGAATACTACAACCATGTGCACCACAAGCAATCCTTTGACAATAGGGTAAGTACCATAGGATTCTTGTAAACGAGTCATGTTCAGTAAGCGTGTCTCCACACCTTACCTATGTGTCACACCGATGTCTCAACACCCATTGGTCATGAGGAAGACCAACCCATGTGACAAACAATAACCTCTACTCGAAGGAATTGACGTCCTAGTATCAATTCCATCATTCGGTTACGAACAAATTTTAAGAACAATCAGACCATGCCTCATTCACATGATCCCATACAATTGTTCTAAGGAACTATATCATGATCAAAATAAGAGAAGATGGTGCGATATGATGTAATGGCCAAATATTATTAACATAACTCGTGTGTAAACAATTCTTGAAATACAATAGATAACTGACTTTAGGACACTATTCCTAACAGTAATTAGGACACTATTTAGCTACTTGTATTAGAAGCTATATTTATTAAGCTAATCCCCGGATCCCATAGCAAAGAGGTAGAAAGTCACCCGTTCTCAAGTGTTGGTCACCTTATCACCTTCCCATTGTTTTAATCCCCTAGGTTAGATTAGTTCTTACTTTTTCCTTTCTAGTATTCATAATGTAGTCTTTCATTCCTCTTCTAGCTCTCATTAATCCAAAACTCCAAAAATATGCTTAGTCTAGGTTATCTTTTCAGTACTTTCTAGGACACCAAGCATAGGATTCACTCCACAACAATAACCTTCCTGTGGTTCGACATCCGCATTAGTACCTCTATATTGCATGATTTGTATGCTTGTGGGACCTTTTTGGGCTTGCACCTTCAAAGGCACATCATTCGTGAATGCCAATGGGAATCCATTCATCTACTAGTCTCCATCTTTTGTAGAAAGCACTAATGCTCAACAAACAAAGAAGAGATTAGTAGATAATACTATACAAGTCCTCATTGACATTTGAAATGATAAACAGGAACGTATACAAGGGGTCAAGGTTGATGCAAAAATGATGGAATGGAGCAAGAAAAACAAATAAGGGAGCAAAAATCTTACCTACTAAGAATGATAGCAAAGAAAGAAAGCCTAAATTATCTAAAGGTAAAAGAAACAAAAGCAATCTAATTCTACTATATATAAAGCAAGAGTAAGTTAAAAAAAAAAAACTAATCTACTACATACAAAAGCAAAGGCAAGTAAATACAAGAAGAACAAGAAAAATATGAACAACCCTGGGGTGCCTCATAGTAGTGTTGGATTTAATGCCCCTAGCCAGACACCAATGTTAGAGTAAAACATGTTTAAAGTTAAGCGGCACAAATTACCGAATAATCAACAAAGCATAGAAGGTAAAAAAAAAGGATCATGCCACATAGGACAAAGCAATGAATAAACGAGGCCCTCCTTTTCAAAATCCCACCTTGAAGTGTCGAAGAAAAGTGCACGTTCATACGTGGTAGGGATCATGAAACAATGAGAAGGAACATACCTCACTTGCTTGCTAATTAACCACCCCATAGCCTTCTTCTCGTATTCTAGGGCTAAGAACATACCCTTCCTACGGGTCAATGAAAGGTCAAATGCATGCAATGTGGGAAGTGTTTAATCCTAGGTGAACGTGTTCCATACAAGAAGGTATAATTGTAAGCTCCAAAGGTGGGGAAAACTCAATGGAATGGGAGTGGGCAGTTTAGGTGACAACCGGAGAAGGAAGGTCAATGGGAAGAGATGTGGAAATGCTAGACTTTTCCTCTTTTTGAGATATGGCATGATCAAACAAGAGTCACTTTAACTCCTCACAAGGAGTGGACATACATGGAGGTAGTAAAGTAGACTCAAATGACTTATCAAGCAAACAAGTAAGTGAAATGGGAGTATGCAGACTCATCTCCCTTCCAAAGGCATCAGAGTTGAATTGAACAATAATAAAAAGTTCATCCTCTAAAACATGGTTGAGACATAGGAAGAAAGGGAAAAATAGGTTCACATGACTCAACAGAGGACCATGAAAGCACAAGACGATAGGGTATTGCTTCCTCCAAAACATACCCAGAGTTGTTATCAAGAACCAAAGCGCTATCAAACTCATCTTCTTCCTCGCTACAAGATGTAAACTCTCTATCCATCTCTCTTTCTATTTCTTCCTCCCAAACATCATCCTTTTACCATTAATCTCTTCATCTATAGGTCTTACATCCATCCATTCAACCTGGTCTAAAGGTTTCTCAAGACTCTCACTCACGGGTTGCTCATTCTCAACTTCTCTATTCAAGTACGTGATCATTTCGGATAATTGGTAGTTCATCTCTTTTAGTCTCTCAAGGTTGGAATGAATTAGCAATTTGAGGTATTCAATCCTCTAATCTTCATGTGAGGGGGACCTAAGAGAAGAGGATTCATTCAAATGGAAATGGTAATCATTTTGAAAAACATTTTGAGCATAACCATAAAAAATCTCAAGACAAGAATAGGTGGGAAAAGATGGAGTGGAAGATGGACTCTCAAAACAAAGAGGTGCATAGAATGAAGAGTCATCTTGACCCAAAGACAAATGTGCATGATGTGGCTCCTTATAATCATGATGACTGGATGAAGATGCATGCATGGGCACATGATTACTAGGGGCACATTGGGCTTTGCAAGAAAAGTGGGACAAGAATCAAAGTCACGGCTTTCATAAACATCACAAAAATAACAATATAACTCACTATAATGATGATTGCTAGATAGAGATGCATGAATGAATGCATGACTATAGGGGCCATGACTTGCATTAACTCAATATTGGGGATTTCCATATGTGAGAGGGAACATGTAGTATGATGCTCGAAACTGTCACATAGAAAGCAAGCATTAGGAGCATATACAGGGGGTGGGGAAGAGGATACAAATGACCACCAAAAAGCATTGGATCTATCCATACTCAATTCGCACAAGTAAACCTCTTCTCAATTCAAGATTTTTTTTCAAATTTTTTATTTTTTTAGATTTTTAAAAGTTTTTAATTTTCTTTTTTGTGGTTTTTGAAATAAGGAAAACAAATAAGGATAGAACAATATGCAAGCAACTAAACAAAAATACAAAAACACACAAAGAACCAATACCGTGCCTCCTCGGCGACAATGCAAAAAACTTGATATGTTCGCAGTGGTGTATGGAAACGAAGCACAAATACAACTAAGTTTTACACCCACAAGTGTACAGATTGTGTCTAGTATAGTGTTGCATACGGATATTGTCTCCACAAGGAGGCTACTTAGTTCGGTCTCTATGTGCAAAAGTGCCTAAGACTACCTACATGTGTGTTGAAGTATTTTTGATCATTTTGGGATGGAAGGGAGCTCGTGATAATGGAAAATAAAACCTAAGCTGCAAAGGAATTAAAAGTTCCAAGCTAAGGAAAAGAAGCCTAACAAGGGAGAAGGGGACCTAGGGTGATTGTGGTGCAGCTAGACTTGGGCTATGATAATGGTTCTGGCTATCTATGGCTCGATTACTCTCTTTGGTATTGATTAATGTCCTACTCGAGACTAACCTATTAGTATTGTTTCAGACTAGAGATTAGACTTCTAGAGCATTAATTAGTACTAGTAGGTACCCTTTTAGCATTGTTTCAGATTAGAGGTATACTCCTACCAAACAAGTCATTAATTAAGCATATTAATCAACACACATAATTGGAAATAGGGATCATGCCGTTAGCCTGAATTAAGGTTAAGGTGACACCACTACCGATAGTATTTAAGCACGAAATAACACATGCAACTTCACTTAGGCTTTTTAACAAACACGTAGACATATTGATTCATGCCATTAATCAATGTAAAGAAGCATATATTAATAACCAAGATATACAAAAATCCTTTATTCAAATCCCTAATTTAATATATAACAACAAATACCCAAAGATTCAGCCTAATCTAGCAATATATTTACAAGAAATAGAAAGAGAACAAGAAAAACTCCCCTAAATCTTGCTTCCAAATTTTTACAAATCCTTCAAATCCTTGTTAGATGCATCAATTCTAACTTGGTATGGGGTTTAAATGGCGGTTTAGGGTGTTAATTGAAGTGGGAAAAGGGTTAGGATTAATGGGTGTGAGAGATTATTGGGTTCCTCCGTTAGCTTTGCTGAAAGGTGCAATTAAATAAGGCTTTCTTGCATATAGCCGGTTGACCGGCTTCAGAGAGAGGTCGACAGGCAAAAATGGGTGACATTCTGATTAGGCTGAGGGACCTAGCCGGTCAATCAGCCTTTAGCTGGGGGGCCTATCCTGTGCAGGGGAGGTCGACCAACCTTCTCTGTTTTAGGTCCAACTTTTTATTGTTTTGCACCCGGTCTTCTCCGTTTGCTTCGTGCTTCCTCCAGGAGCCTGTAAAGTGCCTTTTTTTCATTTTTTTATCTTCAAAACACCTCCAAACTTTGCTCCACATCCCAAGCATCATCAATTAAGCTCCAATTCCCACTAAAACACAAAATATAACACTTAATACAGTATTTATGCATCAAAATACATTATGTACAAATATTAACAATTATACATAAACTCTACACTAAATGCATTCAATTATACTTTAGACACCTGTAGATGTGCATGCAAAAACTAGATGCGAACATGCACAAATGACACACATCAACCCTCAAGGAGGCAGATTGAAGTCCATAGAGTGAAGATTAGCTTGTATTATTTTCAATGTTTTATAGAAGCAATGGCACTTTTAGGCAAAGAGGAGGAGGACGTTACACATTGGTATTGGCGCTTGGGTTACTTCTTGTTCGGCTCCCAACAGGAGAGAGATTGTAAAATCTTCCCCTTCCATCCCAGGAGCATCCAGTTGCCATCTTCCCCCACTAAGGAGTCCTTATGGTAACACTTTTCTACCTTATCCTTCACATAATTCAAACTCTCTCTATCTAGTGCGAGTTGTCTAAAACCTGCCCTGAGGATTCTTACTTGCCACTGCTTGTATGTTTCTGGTCGTTCAACCCTTTCAATACCTTCGCAAGCTATGATATTAATAGCATCCCTACCAAATGCCTGTTTTTCGAAAGCCAGTCTTCCCTGATTTTCGCGCGGCAAAGAGGCGTCAAACATATCAAATAGAGAAGAGAAGTGAAAGAGTGCCTCCCGGAATCGTGTTACATAGAAGAGGCTATTGTAGGTCCCGTTGTTAACACCATGAATAAAAATATCAGGCTTCATCCTCTTGATCAGTTTCAGAACAACATCTCTTGGACTACTAGTCACAACTGTCTCATCAGGCAAATTATCGAGTCGGTATAAACAATTTACCACAAGTACCTCATCTCTGTCAATCAGGAGATCTTTGAGCTGGATTGTTTCCCAATTTTGGCAAATAATATTGTACTCAAACGGAACATTGAATTTCTTGCAGTACTTTGCGAGGCGTTGACCTGTTTCTTCAACCCTCTCTGCTGGCCGAAAACCTGGTTGTGGATGCTCTACACCTGTAATACGAAGCTTTGGAGGTCCCTCAGGCCTCTCAGAGAGAGACCGGATAAGGGACGGCCATTTAAAACCACATAGAATGCCAAAATCAATAATATGAAGCCTTGTTGCGCCACTCGCTACCTTCTGTATGCATTTGTTTGCATAAATGGTTAACATTTTCTTGAATGGACATGCCGTAATATAGGCCCTGTAACACATCAAAGCCTCAGCAGCTGAAAATTTCTTCGAAATAAAAGATGTGTACACTTCAGGCCCATATCCTTCCAAACGTGCCTCGAGTGCATTGCTGAAATAGTAAGCTAACCGTTCTGTAGCATCCCCTAAAGGAGAAGAGTGTTGCTTAATCCTCCTCAACAACTCATTTCCAGTCTTGTTGTCGTAGCTTGCAACAGCTTGTGCACATTGCATTAAGAGACTCCTCAAATCCACCACTTCCCCTATAAAACGCTGTATTTTTCCAGCACGACGCCTACTTTTTCTAGATGATTTTGATTGCTCACTCCGCTGCAACTTGTTCATTGTTCCATTTGATAGTGCTTTAGGCGAGGAACACAGGATGAGTTCTTCTTCTCCCACCAGATTGGAATTAGGACAAAGAAACACATTATTATACATATCGAAAGGATCAGAACCACTTGCAGAACTTGCCAATAGTTTGTTACTCCTAGTATCTTCTGTAGTATCAGTATCCTTTCTGCTCTTTTTTCCCATTGAACGATTTTGGGAATGGTTTTTGACTCTCTCCTCTGCCCCTGCCCCAACTTCTGAGGCCGTTTCATATGTTTCCGGATCGTAAACAACAATGCTGCCACTTAGGTGGAAGTGGTCAAATTGTGCCTCTCCTCTAGGTCCGAAACCAAATTGACCAATTCTAGATAATGGGTGGAAGTGGTCAAATTGTGCCTCTCCTCTAGGTTCGAAACCAAATTGACCAATTCTAGATAATGGGTGGAAGTGGTCAAATTGTGCCTCTCCTCTAGGTCCGAAACCAAATTGACCAATTCTAGATAAATCTTGAGCTGGATGTGGACTTTCCAAAGAGTTAGCCTTTCCATTAACAACACCAGCATGGCCATTTGAGCTGTTTAAGAATTGATGATCAGACTGTAGTGTGGTGGTTACAAAGGCATCAGTCAGATGAGCAAGTTGAACAGGAGAGTATTCCAACTGTGGATTAGAAATCCAGTTGCTGACATGGGATGAACTGTCACTACATCGAATACTTCTCGGTCGGAAGAAACCATCATCCAGGCTCTTCAGATTTGCTTCCATGATAGATGAATGGCTGGTTTTAGGCTCAGTGAGGGCATCATAGAAGTTCTTCTCAGTAGCCTGGAGAGCTATGCTGTCATAAAACATGCAAGTCTTATGCTCCAAGTCCTCTTCCTCCATCAATATCTGACCGATGTACTTGAGGATTCCGTCATAGTCTTCGTCTTCCCCGGGCTCATCACCTACTGAGGTAGAATGCGCCGTGAGGCGTGAATCCTTCGAAGAGACAGGGGAATCCCTATCATCAGGACTCGTTCTGCAACTATTTGTATGGTTTTGTTGTTGATGGATGGTGCTTAGGTGGTGGTCAAACTTGAAACTATCCATAGAAATCAAGTGATCTTGTACAAGGTTGTCCATGGACACATATACAAGTAGCTTCTTTCAAGAATCAGGGCAAAAATTAAGCAATTGATGGAGAGATGGGTATGATCTATATAGTTAAGCTACCAGGGAACTGTTTCTGGAACGCGTGATTGTGAAACTTCAAGTCAATACGATCAAGGACCATATTCTAAGAGTCACGCACAAAATCACCGATCGAACTTTAGAATCTAGACACATAAAAGTAGTGATTCAACATCTAAAAATGATACAGAACGAAGATGAGAAGTGATGATGAGATTTAAAGGGTAGCTTACGCACGAGGATTAAGAGAAAATCACAGGAAAGTCTTTGCTGAGCTTGAAGAACATCACGTTGCAACAGGAAGTATAGCCGATGGGAGCTTTAACAAGGAGAAGTTTTGTTTGGCTGACCTGTGCGGACTCCAACTTCTCCACCGGCAACTGGTGTAAACTAATGTCAAAATTTGTGGGTGCGAGACACTTAAAGTAACTGATTTTGGGTGAAGAAATTTCCGTAATAATTATAAATTATTAAACCATTTAATGGGCATGTCTATAGGCAATTTAGTTCTGTTCCTACGTACATGATAATTAGTTTTTGTATAGTCCAAGTTTGTCGTGCTCTTGTGATTTTTTTAAATTTCAATCAGAAATGTTTTGTTTGTTATTTGTAAATTTTTTCTATTCTTCTGTCTTAATTATGTTACCAAACATGTTTATAGTCCTGATTATAATATAAAAAAATGCATCATATTTTAGTTTAAAGACTTACTAATATGTGTATTAAGCAATTTTAACAAAACACAAAAAGTTATATCTATTTTTATTTAATTTAACTTGTAGCATGCCACCTATGTTTTTCTCTTTCCCTGTAGATTTAATCGGAAAAAAAAAGAAACAAAATAGAAAGTAACAAATGGAAGTTTCGGGTTAAAAAAAAAAAAACAAAAAAGAAAACGGTCAATTTGCGCGTTGTTTGACACTGATGACTCAACGTATCAATCAACCACACACGAGGGGGTTGGAATTTACCGGAAGCTAACCTGCAGACGCCGGTAACAATTTAGGTTAGCAACGTAGCCTCCAAGTTGGGAAAAATGTGGATGCGTTGACTAGAAAATGTTTGATTTGGAGTCTTGTTCTAATTTATAGTTAGGTTTGGATTTGTTTGGCTAGATATTTAAATTAATATAGTCACATAATTTGTAATTCATACCACTTAAATGATTTTCTAATCTAAATAAGATTAGCTTATGAATTCACTTCTACCATTAGTTTTGATATCACACACTACAAGGTGAGTGTGCATTGCTTGGTGTTGGATAGATTATTCTTTTGAGTAATAGAAAAATTAATCTAAATATGTAGGTGGGCCTTAGCTAACTCATGTGAAAATCTTGAGCCTATTTGGAAGTGTTTTTTGAAACAGTTTTTGGTTTTCAAAAACAAAAAACAAAAAAAAAATTGTTTGACTTAAGTTGTTTTTATATTTTGTTTCCAAAAATTGCTCTCAAAAATTTGTTTTTAAGGACCAAAAAACAAAAACATATTTTTGGTGTTTTTAGGTGTTTTTTATTTTGAGAACAATTGAAAACACCGGAAACAAGTTTTGGAAATAAGTTTTCATTAATGGTAAACTTGTAAATATATTAACTTATCCAAAAAAAAACCTATTTTCATATGTTCTTTTCATTCTTTCATTAATAACAAGAATAATAACAATAATAACAATAACATCAATAAAAAGAATAATAACAATAATTACAATAATTACAATAACAACAATAACAAGAATAATAATAATAATAATAACAACAATAATACTAATAACAATAAAAATAATAAGAACACTAATAAAACAACAACAACAACAATAATAATAATAAAAGGAGGAAGAAGGAAACTAGAATACTAAGGAAGCTAGAATAATTAGGGAAACTTGTTAATTACCTAATTCTAGACTATTGCCTAATTTAGTGCCATAATATGAGGAAATACATTAAAAACTAAATATTCTTAATAGCTTTGACCAATAGTTAAAGGATTTAAGGGGCTACCAAAGTACATCTTAGAAGCAAACCGTCACCACACTCAAACAATAAGGGGCGTTAAGAGGAAAAATCCCAAGTTTTAATGTAGTTTGCTTTCAGTTAAATGCTCAAATTAATTATCTACTTTCATCTAATACCTTAGCTTTCTCTTAATTATCCAACAAGATAATTTTGTTTCCAAACCATTCTCCAAACATTGAGTATAGTGAAAGTTTTATACATTTGGTTGTGCTTCACCTAAGAAAGAGAAAAAAATCCTTACTTTCGCTGCTATGCATGAATTGGTGAGCCGAAGTGACATTTATTATGTTGGCATTATTAATATGATCTCATGTTTTTATGATAAGAAATGCCATTTGATAAAGTGTGACTGTTTATTTGATAAAGTGTGACTCTTGAATCGATATGTAAATATTTTCTATTTGAGTCATATTGGATCATGCTTCATGATTTCATAATTGCTTGTTAAGAAAAGAAAATGATATATCAAGAGAATGATTACAAGCATGAAAAATTGTCAACTGTACATGACGAACTGACAAATCAATTTTGGAGTCCAAATTCTCTAGAAAGTGTAGTATTATAAGATCAAGAAAGGACGACATAAGAAGTAGAGGTCTTTTCATGTCACTTATATTAGATTAGCAATTGCAGTCTAGAGCTAAGTAGAAGTCTTTTCATGCCATTTGTATTAGATTAGCAATTGCGATCTAAAGCTTGATGCATTTGTGATGTTTACTTTGAAAAGTATTTTGAGAAATGTTAGTGTTGGTTCGAAACAACTTTTGAAGTGATATGAAAAATAGCAAAATTTCCATTGTCCTTCATGTGATTGGTTGACTTAGTTACTTACCCACACCATTAAAAGCTTATTAACAGTGCTCTTGTTATTTTCAAAATATGTATGTAACTCTCTTTTGAGTCACATTTTCCATCCAACATAATAGAGTGCGTAGCAACACTCACGTTTTGTGGAAATATAGAAATAAATTTAGATGAAATGATCATATATTTGGACAAAAATACCCCTCGTGTTTATGAACAATTAGCTACTAAATTTCCTATTATTTCTTAATTAGCAATGTATACTTTGGCATAATTGCCTTCACAATAGTTTTGTCAATAGAGTTAATAAAATAACAAAAAGGGTATATTGTATAAGATAGGAGGAAAGTAGTTAATTGGACAAATTTTAGGGGTATTGTATATTTTACTTTAAAATGGGCTTTGACTTTTGACCTTCAAAAGAATGCTTTATAGGTTCTACCATTACCAAAATAGTTCTGCAAGACAACTCAACGAACAAGAATAAAGGGGGACATGTGTTGCTGAACAAGTTGCCTAACCCAATAACTCAATCGTTACACTCAAACAATAAAGGTAGTAGCACATACTCTTTGTTGGATGCCTCATTAGTCAACTAGCAGCAATAGACTTAAAAGATGCAGCCATCTTTTGTTTTCTTTTTTTTTTTTTTAGCATAGCTTTTGTTCTTTTTATACCCAATACTTACCACTCTATGTCCTTTTTATACCCAAACACTCACCACTCTTGTTTTCTCACTTCTTCTCAGTTTAGCATCCAATGGTAAGATTTCATCACTCTTTACTGCTATTTTTTACACCAAGATTGAGCTATCAATTTCGTATATTTTAGCATTTAAGAGCTTTAATATGTATATTCACTAACTGAGGAGAATTTGTTGTATCTAAATCTTCTAAACAATTAGTCCTTGTTGCGCACTCTTTGAATTTAATCCTCTTGTATATTTATCCTCTTCAATAAAATGTGCCAAGTTGATAGAACTTATCGACTTCTTGTTAGTTGATGTTGATTTGACTACCCCAAAAGCTCTTCTCTTTTGTCAAATCTAGCAAAAGCTCATGTCTACATTCAAGTCATGGCACATGGCCTCTAGTTTTACCCTTGGCATATATTGGGCCAACTAAGTGAAATGGTTTTCTCCTTTGAATTCCTTGGACAACTCTATCCCAATCTTCACCTTTTTGTCAAGTTTTCATCGGCTTACTATTTGCTTGGATAATATCCCTTCTAGACACAAGCTCTTGGTGATAGCTTTGACCTTTTGACGAGGAGATCTGATATCCTTGCAATACCTATTTTGCCTCCTAGTTCCTTTATACAAACTCAACATACAAAGTTCTTTTCTTGCCCTAAATTCGACCCAAGGACCTGTATGGCTACGAGTCACAAACTTTCCAATTTTAAATAATCAATTTGCACAAAAGATCAAGCATCAATTCAATAATTGTTAGTAATGATGTCCTAAAGTAAGTCACCTACTGCAAAATTGGCATTGATTTTTACATGAATTGTCTTATTTTCGGCCTTACGTCATATCATACATCTTCTTCTTAATTGTTAGGTCGTGAAGTAGTCCTTAGGATGACATAATAAGGTCATGTGAATGAGGGATAACCTGGTCAACCTTAAACCTAGTTCATAACTGAATGATAGAACCAATCTTAAGACGTTGATCCTATCAAGCACAGGTTATTGTGCATCACATAAGTTGGTTATCTTCATGACCAATGGTTTTAGGACATCGATATGTCTCATGGTAGGGTGTAAAGACATGTTCACTGAACCTGACTTTATTATGAGCATCCTATAGTATGTACCCAATTGCTAGAAGACAGCTTATGGTACATATGGATGTTGTATTCCTTCTATCAAAAGACTACTATAGAGTCTTATGAATTACTCCTTATGCCTTGGTAGTAGACTATCTGGATTTCTAATTAGGTGACAGAAAGCTACAAAGTATCGCAAATGCTAATAAACTTATGTCAAGACGGGATTGATTGCTCCAGGTATTTGGAGAATCATGTTTGATGTGTCTTGGTTGGTGTATGTTTGTTCTTGCATTTTCTTATGTTTTTAGAGGTCTTTTGTGCTTACTTGATGGTATTAGTGTAGTACTTATACAATATTTGTGCATATATGGTTATAAGTGTCTATAGTTGAGTGTTATAGTTAAAAGCTACACTAAGTGCTTAATTTTGTGCCTTAGGTGAGTCTTGGGTTGGTAAACAAGCTTGAATGAGGATGATAGATAAAGAACGAAGATGTACAGGTCGTGAAAAGAGGGCCAAAGGCAAAGAGAATGAAGATTTGAGGCTAGAAGACTTGCCGATTGAGCTTGGAAGGGCAATCGACTGGGCAAACTAGTGAGCCATCATTCGTAGCTGGTGCAGTGCAAGCCTAAAGCCAGTTCACCGGCTAGGTCAACTGGCCAAGTCAAAGATCTCCCATTATTAAGTCAGTCGAGCAAGAAAGAAAAGCTGGTCCACCTAGTGGGTCGGTCGGCTGGGTACTGGAGCAGTATATAAAAAATGCGATTTTCAACATTTTTGGGAAGAACATTTCATCTATTCATTAATCCACTAAAACCCTAGCAGTCCATCACTCTCACACACCTCACACACATATTCAAACCAAGAATCAAGCTAATCTTTGGGATCAAATACTTGAATTTAGAGATTGAAGTAAGATTTGTAAAGAAGGAGTTAAGGATGGAAGAGAAGATTCTCTTTCTCCTTTTCTTCTTAGTTTCTTCTATGATTGATTAGAGATTTAATTGGTGAATAGCACTTTTATTATGGGTTAACTTATTACACTTTGATTATGGGTTTTTGATGGATTAATATATATACTTTGTTCTTAGGGTTTCAATGACTATGTTTTATACATGTCTAGGTGTTTGATGATATGTCTGCTATTAATCACTTCCATAGGTTTATTTAGGGATATCTATGTGTTTATATGAAGGATCTATGGAGTGGGTTGTATATTCATTCATGTCTATGTGTGTGTCTATTTGCCTTAATAGCAAAGCATGCTTAATTTACATATATGTTAGCTCTTGATTGTTCATATGGTGTAATCTAAACATGTCTACGAGTTTAGTAGTTGAATATATTTATGTATTCACAAATTTCATGCCCTAATACATTTATTGATTTGTGCTTTAAAGCTCGAATCGTTATTGCGATGCATGATTGATAGCGCTTAATTAAAGATTAGGCTTAGTGGACTTTCCTCTAGCTTTAAACCTAGCTAATAGGCTTCTGGCTTAGTCTAATCAGCCTTAGATGGACTAGGGCTTGACTTTAAACCTATCCAATAGTTTAGATAGTAGGGTAAGATCAATCAACGTTGATCGCTATTCGGCGTTCAAGCATAAAATAGCCCGCAATCACATAGGTTGTGTGTAGTGCAATACGTATGAATGTGGGGTTGAATCCATAGAGAGCCCAAACATATATGGTGCCCTAAGCTAAGTGTATCCTAAAAAGCTACGTGTCGTGACTTAAACTACAATGTTTTTAGGGGTTTTTGGTTTAAAGGGAGCTCAGAAAAGTAAATCTAACCTAAAGGCAATAAAAGTAAAGGGGTGTGTGTGTGATAGGGGAATCAAACGATCTAAGGGGAGTCAAACATCAGAAATAGGGACTACTGTGACTACAATTGGCTAATGGGTGATTACTACGCTCTTGCTAGGATTCCTTGATGGATTGTACTCGGTTGCTCTTGTCTAGACTCCTAAGTAACCTCCTAATGAAACTCTAACCTTTAGCATGAGTCCGTCACTAGGCGTCGACTCTTAGAGCCACGGCATATGGTCTTTATGACTTAGGGTTTTACGGCTAGCTAGTTAGGGTTCTAGGTGACTTAGATCTATCTAACCCGTCTAAACCATTTGCTAGGTTTAAAGCCAAGACCTAGTCCATCTAAGATTGACTAACCTAGCCTGAAACCTATTGGCTAGATTTAAAGGGAAAAGAGACTCAATCTAGGCTAGCCATTAATTAATCACCATCGATCATCCATCACAATAATGGGTTTAACATTTAAAGCACCAAGGCATGTATCTTTAGGGGTTGGCATTCGAGAATATATAGACATATCCTACTACTAAACACATAGACATGCTTAATTACACCAATTTAAGCGATGACATCTAACATGTATGCAATAGAAGCTATTTTTGCTATCAGACATATGAACACACACATAGACATGTACGAACATACAACCTATTTCATGTAATCACCATACAAACACATAGGCATGCTTATACATTGTTTTAAAAATGGTTAATTGCAAAATAGACTTCAATATATATATGCAATCTCATCGAGGCATTTTATCAAACACATAGACAAGTATGTAAAATAGCCATAGAAACCCTAAGAACAAAGCATATATTCATAAATCCATCAAGTACCCATAACAATAATGAAGTAATCAATCCATAACACAAGAGTAAATCCCTCTACATAGCTGTAATTAAACATAGTTGAACTAGGATAAAAGAGAAATAGGAAATATACCCTTTTATCCATAGCCATGCCTTTATAATCCAAGAGCTAATGTCCCAAATCCTTGTGTTTAATCCTCCTAAGATGCTTGATTCCAAGTGTTTATGTGTTTGGGTTAGTGTGTATGAGGTGGATAAGAGAGGAAATAGGGTTTTTGGGTATTGGGTATGGAGGATGGAGTGATAAATTATGAAAATAAACTCAAAATCACACTTTTATAGCTCTTCAGCAGCACTACCAGTCCACCCTACCGATCAGTCAATAACTTCTTCATGCTCAACCAGTAAAAATATGTGTCGTTGGGAGTTACCGGGGGACCCTATCGGCTAGCTGATACAAACCGGGGGACCCTACTGAGGACTCGACAGGGTAGCCCCTTCTCACTTGACAACTCAACTTGCAACTTTATTTCTAGCTCATTTTCTTCATTTTTTCACTTTCGGTCTTCAATGTTTAGCTTGTTTCATCCTCATTTGTGCCCGTGCCATCCCAAAACTCACCTAAGGCACAAAATGAGCACCTAGTGTAGTATTTTCTCTCTAAAGTCAACTATGGACATTTATATCTGAGTATGCACAACTATAGTGTAAATACCATATCAAGGCTATCTAAATAAGCACAAATTGCCTTCAAATAAGTATAGAAATACAATGCAAATACACACATAAAACCAACACATCAAACATCACCTAGAACCCTAAGTAACTATCCAAAAACACTAGGTCATAAGGACCACGCTATACTCTAAGGATGATTAACGTAGGGACAGACCAGCATCGAGACCTAGGGGATAATAAGGCAGTTATTTTGGACACTAGCTAAGAGCAATTTGGAAAACCCATAAAAAAGCCCTAATCAAGAATGTAGTAATGGCCCATAAGCAAGTGAAGATCACCCTATTCCTATTTCTATTGTTTGTTTCCTTTAGATGGCTTGTTTCCACCACCTTTCTACTGACACATTTTAGTTTTAATTCCTGCCTTTAGCTAGATTTATTTTTCCTTGAGCTCTATTTAATCTAAAACCAAAAAAAGAAAGATTGGTAGTTTAAGACCTAGAGTATCTCTCTAGAACACAAAGCTTTGAGCCATACCCCATTTTAGCCTACCTAAGGAATACGGCCCCGTATTTGCATGATAGGCTACCAACGACTCGTGCACTTATAGGCTAATTTTAAGGCTTGTGCTTGGAATTCGCATCAATGTTCTACTTTGCTCTGATTCTTTAAGTCTTTGGCCAAAGCTATTCTTCTGATGAGTCACGAGCTTTTGTCTTGATAAGTCATGGTAGTACCAGAACTTGACATGGAATGACTAATTAAGGGTTTGAGAGTTGGCCATTCTCTTAGTGTTATTCTAGAACATCGATGGTCATAGGAAATTCACCATTCTGTCCAGGTTCGTTGATTGACTGCTTGGCAACCATTTGGTATATCCAGATTTCGAGAACCGTTGCTAAACTGTATCTCCAATTAGTACCAGGATGGTCGAGTTTTTGTTGAAGGATTAACTTACACATTTAATTTAGAATTAAATGAGATTTTATTTAATAATGAATTAAATAAAGCTTTGAATAATTAATTTACTATTCAAATTAAGAATTAAATATTAATTATTAATTTAAAAGTGGCTGCCTTAATTCTAGCTACATTTGGCTGGCACTAGATGTGTGGTTCAAATTGAATAACTGTGGATAGAGTTTTGGATAAGATAGGGAGTTATCCTAAAGTCTAATTGATTTGGAGTTTGCAAGTTGGAAGTTAAATAGAATTGGGATTTGTAAAGACCCAACCGCTATTCTCTATAAATACCATGACTTTTGTTAGCTCTAATACATGTCTTTGAGATAGCTTCTTTCTCTCTTTATAACTCTCTCCTTCCTTCCAAACTCTTTAATCGCGTGTGAAGATAAGGAGCTAAACGCTTAAAAAATTTAGCATGCTTTAGAAATGAGCTTAAAAAATTTAGCATGCTTTTCAAGGTAATTTTGTTCCTTAGTGAAAACTTTGAAATTGCGTAGATCTTGATCCTGTGTGCAATTCTTGGAAAAGTCTCTATGTATTCCTTTAGTGGTATTAGACCCATAGCTCTTTTATTACATGCTTTGTTAATTTTTATCACACAATTGGGCTCATATGTATTCTTGATATATATTTATTTTAATGTTTGAATCATTGATATGTCCAAAACATATTTATTGTTAGCCTTAATAACTAGATTACAATTTAATGAATGTCATTATCATGCCCATAATTGTTGCATTATGAATGGCTTTAATTTTGCTTTAAATGTGTCTGGGCTAGCACACTATTAGATTGATGAATAGGTGTTGCACCTAATCAGCGATTTTATTACCATCTGATCAAGGTCACCAAAAGCCCACGATAACAATTCTCTCTGAATACAAGAAATACATTCAAGGAATCAAATTACAGTGATACCATAATGTTTAGCTAACTAAAACTATCGCTATGCTAAACTAGATTATGCTATGACTAAGCTACACTAGGCTATGAAGAGCTAGGATAATAAGATTAAAGATTTTGTGGCTATGGAAACTTTAACTTTTAAGCTTTGCACCACTTTTATTCTTCAGGCTCCATGGTAAATCTTAATAGATCAGCTCAATTTGGAAACACAACGACTAAGTTAGGGTTGCATTTCATTTGGCATTGATTTCCTTCCCAAATTGGTCAAAAGTTGTTGACAGATACTTGGCACGTCTATTTTCTCTTTGTTTGACTTGATCCTCTCTTTTCCTGCATCATGTGCATTATACCTGACAATTTATTTTTTGGGCGTATATCAGGCTCATGATTCTCTTGGGTGTGCCTTTAGCCTTGTCTTTTCAATTTTCTTACTACAATCAGCCTTTCCTCCTTCACCTATCCCAGGCCGCTAAGTGCAAATTTTGGGTGTAAGTTACCATTACAAGCTGATGTGTGTCATTTGTGCATCTTTGCATCTAATTTTTGCATGCACATTTATGGGTGTTTAGAACTTAATTGAGTTTACTTAGTATAGAGTTTATGCATAACTATTAATATTTGTACATAATGTATTTCGATGCATAAATGCTACACTAAATGTTATATTTCAAGTTTTAGCAGTGTTTTGGAAAGGTTCAAGATTACATAAGGAAGAAATGAACTAACGGATGAAGACTGGAAGAAAAGGAATGAAGAAAAAAGCACTCTGACCTAGCCGATCGACCATGGAGAAGAACTCGTCAACCGGCTACCCCAGAGAACTTAGAAATTTTGCCAGTCGATATACCCTCTAACCGGTCAACCGGTAGGACTAGAAAGATATCAAATTTAGCCAGTCGAGTTCATCAAGGAGCAGATCGACCAGAACCCGATAACATCTATAAATAGCTCGTTTTAGCTCATTTACAGGAGAGGAGCTTAATTTTCTTAAATCCTAATAAACTCTAACCCTCTACCCACTTCACCAAACACCAAAAACTACTATCCCATACCAAACCAAGCTAGGATTGAAGCTTGTGACAAGAGATTGAAAGATTTTGCTTTGGATTTGAGTAAGAGTTTGAAGGGGAGTTCTTTATTCCTTTTCTTATTCTTGTAAATATGCTTTGTAATTAAGTTACATCTAGGGTGGATTGATGTTGTATACTATATTAGGGCTTTGAATAAAGGATTTGAATGTATCTTTGGCTTTTAATACATGGTTGTTAGGGCTTTGAATAAAGGATTTGTATGTATCTTTGGTTCTTAATACATGCTTGTTTACATAAATATATGGCATGATTCAATATGTCTATGTATTGGAAAGCAAACATGTCTATGTGTTTGTTAAAATGCCTAAGTAAATATGCATGTGTTATTTGTGCTTTACATGCTTTTATCTACTTATATGCGTGATATAATTGTGCATAATTCGTGGCTTTACTTAGTATAGTAGTCTTTAGCTTTAAATCTAGCTAATAGGTTACATGCTATCCTTAGTCGAGTTTAGAAGCTAGTCCTTGGCTTTAAACCCAGCCAAGAGAATAAGCTAACCTAGACTAGAGTATCTCTCACCCACATTAGTGTTGGTTAATCGAGCATTAATGTCACCTAGTGTTGAGGTACTAGTCCTTGACTTTAAACCCAGCCAAAAGGATAAGTTCCAAGCATGCATTGCGTAGGATATGAGGGATTGGCCCTTAGTTTTAAACCAAGCTAATGGGTTGAATAACTAGTATTCGTTAAGAGATCCCCAATCAACATAATGATAATAGAAGTCCTGAGCCTTAGATAGACCAAATTCATTATCTTAGCCCAAGTCTAATTGCAATGCGATCGCCCTAGGTCCCCTTTTTCTTTTTTAGGTTTTCTTTCTTAGCTTAACACCCTTACGTTCCTCCGTAGTTTAGGTTTATTTTCCTTTTCCAGAGATCCCTTCACATCCTAGATATCCACACACACAGACATTGTTAGTTTTAAACACCTGAGCACATTGAGACCAAACTAAGGGAGCCTCTCTGTGGAGACGATACCCACACTCGAATCTGCTATATCACGAACGATCCGTATGCTTGTGGGTATAAAACTCGACAAGATCAAGTTTTTGGCATCGTTAGTAGGGAGGCACGGCATTGGTTCTTTGTGTACTTTTGTGTTTGTGAGTAGTTGCTTACATGTGCTTTATCCTTACTTGCTTTCTGTTACTCAAAAACTAACAAAAAAATTGAAAAATCTTAAAAGAAAACAAAAAAAAAATTGAAAATTTTCAAACTTTCAAAATTTCAAAAAAAAATTGAATTCTGAAGAGGTTTTACTTGTGATTTGTTGAATATAACCGATCCTAATGCTTCTTATTGGTGGTCACTAGTATCCTCTTCCCCACCACCCAAACGTGTTCCCAAGGCATGTCGCTTGTGTGGAAGTTATGAGCATCCAACTATCTTTTGTTCCCATGAAAATCCTTAATCTAAGGCTAGTGCTAGCTACGGCCCCTATAGTCATGCATCGTTTCATGCATCTAAGCGTAGAAATCATGACTATGCGGATGCATATTCTTATCATTGTAATCTATGTGGAAGACGTGATCATGATTCCAATTCTTGTCCTACTTTTCACCCTTATCCCTGATTGCATGCAACGCCCAAGAACGCCCCTAGGAATCATGTGCCTATGCATGCATTAACATCTTTTTACCATGATTCTAGAGAGCAACATCATGCACTTTCACCATAGGGTCAAGTTGACTCTTCACTCCATTCACCTTCCAGTTTCGATTATCCACCTCCAACACCTTCTTTTCGTACCCATTTCTCTTTTGAGTTTTTTGATGGTTATGTGCAAAATGATTTTCAACATGACTACTATTTCCACTCTGTCGAACTCTCTTCTTTTAGGTCTCTTTCATAAGATGAAAAGATTTCCTATCTCCTATCTCTCCTCTAATCTAATCAAGAGAGACTAGATAGCATGATGCAACAATTTGACTATATAGGTGAGTGCAAGAGAGAGATTGAGAGTGAGTAACCCATGGTTAGAAGTCTTAAGATACCTTTAGATCGGGTTGAAGAGATAGGAGAGAGACCTACAGATAAGGGACATAGTAATGAACATGATGATATGTTAGAGAGGAAATTAGAAAGAGGCATAGATAGGAAGACCACATCTTGCAGTGAGGATGAGAGTAAGCATGATAGTAATTTGGTTCTTGATGACTTCTTTGGCCGTGTTTTAGAGGAAGTGGTACCCTATTCTCTCGTTCTTTCTCGCTACCCATTGAGTCATGTGAACCTAATCTTCTCTCTCTTGCTACACTTCCCACACATGTGGAGGTTGAGTCTTATGTCGATAGTACTCAATTGCATTTTGAGTTGACATTTAGGGAGTTTAGTGCGTATTTTTCCCTTGAGCATTCATGCATACGTGATGAGGAATCCGTTAAGTCCCATTTGTCCTCTCCATTTACGCCTACCCCTTGTGAAGAGCATGATGAGGAGATGATGACTACTAATGATGAATTTGTGGAAGCATTTGATGAGATCTTAGCCAGTATGGATCTAGAGTCATCCATTGGGGAGAATAGAACATCAATATTAGAATTTTTACATGATAAGTCTCTAGGAGTTAATGATTGTTATGTTGAGGAGAATAGCCACTCCAAGAAGACACTTAAGAAAGAAATTGATGAGCTTGAAATCGTGATATCTGGGTCTTTGGGTGTATTTCATAAATCATTATTGATACCTTCTTCTACCCTCTCCACTAGGGAATTAATTAATGAGATTAAGTGTTTTCTTGATGAACATGAACCTTCCCTTAGTGTGAATAAGCCTATTAAGATCGAGTCCACCCCATGTGAGGAGTTAGAGCGACCTAGGCTTGATAATGTCATATCTTATGGAGAAGAAGAGTGTCGTACTTCAACGTCCCTTATCTTTGAACTTCTTTCTCCGAGTATCATCCCTACTCCCTTTTCCCATTCCGTTGAGTTTTATTCTTTGAAGCTCACATTTTTGCCTTCTTGCGTAGAACACTTTCATCTAGGTTTGGGAAACATTTCTCCCATGTTGCATGTATTACACCAATCTTTGACCTATGGGGAGAGTGTGTTTTTAGCCCTTGACCATGAGAAGAAGGCCATGGGGTGGCTAATTAGAGAGTGAGCGGGTATAATTTTTCACATTTGAGCATGCTTCATTCGACACTAACATACAATATTCATTTGATATATCAGGGTGGGATCTTGAAAAGGGGCACACCGTGCATTCGTTGCCTTAACCCTTACTGTATAACCCTTTTTCCTTTACCTTCTACACTTTAATGATTATTCGGCAATTTGTGCCATGCAACTTTTAACATGTGTTGCTTTAATATTAGCGCCCAGCTAGGGGCATTAAATCTAGCACTACTAGGAGGCACCCTAGGCTTATTTATATTTTTCTTGTTCTTCTTGTATTTTACTTACCTTTTCTTTTGTATATAGTATATTAGTTTTCTTTCATTTATTCTTGCTTTGTATATATGGTAGATTAGATTGCTTTTGTTTTTCTTACCTTTTTGATAGTTTAGGCTTTTTTTCATTTGTTTGTAATCTTAGTAGATAAGATTTTTTTGCTCCCTTACTTATTCTTGCTTCTTTTCACCATTGGTGCATTGATCCTTTACCCCTTGCATACATCCTTCTATATCATTTCAAATGTCAATGTGATCTTTCGTGGAATTATCTTCTAATCTTTTCTTTGTTTTTTTAGCATTAGTGCTTTTCACAAAAGATGGAGGCTAGAAGATAAATGGATTATCGTTGGTGTTTGCAGGACATATGCAAACAAGGTTGTATCTCACCGTTCTTTACTTGCCCTTATCTATCCCTACCACATTTCCCATATGCATTTCATGTGCTAGCTTATTGTGCATGGATCTATTTGCTTGAGGACAAGCAAGGTTTAAGTTTGGGGGTATGGTTGTTCCTTTATTGATTATATCATCTATGGGGTAGATTTGCATGCCATACCTTATTTTTGCTCAAAATATGTTCAATTTTTTTTTATTTTTGTTGCATGTTTTGAGTTGTTCATCTTCATGTTGGTTGAAGTGTTAGCTCTTGAGGTTGACTCAATTGATTAGTGAAGTTAAGTTTGCATTATGGGGAGTGAATAGATTGGAGGAAGATCCGAGACTTGGAGGGGATGCCTTTTGAGAGCTATGGGGAGTGAGTGCCTTTAAGAATGCACCTATAGCTACCCCATGGCTTGGTTAGAAAGAAGTGGTTGAAAGGGACATTGATATGAGTGCCCCTTCCTTGATTGGCTCTTTTTGATATGCCTTAGCCTTTCTTTTTCCTTTGTTTTGCCTATGTTGTGTATTGATGAAAAGTCCAAAAACAATAGAAAAAGGAAACAATGAGAAAAAAATTGAAAAAGCCAAAAAAATGTGAAAAAAGTGAAAAATGCAAAAAGTCCAAAAGGCACCAAAAAGTTCATTGAATAAGTGCTCAAGTGACACAATGTCTACTTGGCACACATTTCCTTTTTCATTATTTCATGTGTCGAGAATAAGGCTTTTGCGCCTTTTGTGAGCCATTGTGTTTGTATATGCTTTCTTTCCTTATCTTTGAGGCTTAGTGCATAGTGGGTAGGCCATGTTAGTTGAGGAGGCACGAAATATTAGCATATCGTGTGCATTTGTTGGAATCTTAGGCTTCTAGAGGTATAGTTACTTGGGAACTTCCTAAGAGGTGCGAGGACCCTTGTGAGTAAGGGGAGGATCTAAAAAGGCTTAGATGCACTTTAAATTCACCAAAATAGTGAGTCAATACTTTAGGCAACTCTATTTAGCTATGTTGAGATAAACTTAGGTGGGGTCTTGCTTGAGGACAAGCAAAGGAAAGGTTTGGGGGTGTTCATGTATGTCATTTGTGAGTGTTTGTATCTAGTTTTTGCATGCACATATATAGGTATTTAGAGTTTTATTGACTGCACTTAATATAGAGTTCATGCATAACTATTAATATTTGTACATAATGTATTCCGATGCATAAATGCTACACTAAGTGTTATATTTTGTGTTTTAGCAGTGTTTTGGAAGGGTTCGAGCTTACATGAGAAAGAAATGAGCTAAGAGATGAAGACCGAAAGAAAAGGAATAAAGATTAGAGCATTTTGACCCAGCCGGTTGACCTTGGAAAAGAGCCAGTCGACCGGCCACCTCAGAGAACTTAGAAATTCTGTCAATTGAGGTACCCTCTAGAGCCAGATGACTTGCTAAGTCAATCAGCAGGACCAGAAAGCTGTCCAATTCAACCAGTTGAGTTCATCAAGGAGCTAGTCCATCGCCTAGGTCGACCGGCAGAACCCGATAACATCTATAAATAGCTCGTTTCAGCTCATTTACAGGAGAGGAGCTTAATTTTCTTAAATCCTAATAAACCCTAACACTCTACCCCACACCAAACCAAGCTAGGATTGAAGTTTATGACAAGAGATTGAAGGATTTTGTTTTGAATTTGAGTAAGGGTTTGAAGGGGAGTTGCTTATTCCTTTTCTTATTCTTGTAAATATGCTTTGTAAGTCAGTTAGATCGAGGGCTGATTGATGTTGTATACTAGAATAGGGCTTTGAATAAAGGATTTTGACGTGTTGTGTTTTTGTGTGTGATTGTGTTGTTAATTGCCTATGTTTAAGAGGTGCTTTGAGCCTTATAAGATGCATTAGTATAGTACTTATGTTAGAGTTAGTACATAGCTGAGTTTAAAGACAAATGCTACACTAATGCATGCATATTTCTCGTGTTTGGTGAAGTCAGGTCAAAAGCTCAGGACTTGAATTGATGAAGAATTCATATTGGAGTCAAGCTCAAGGTGTTTAGGATATGGAATAAGCATAAAAGAATTGTTTGGAGGCAATCGAGCAAAGAAAAGAGAAAACAGAGAGAAACAGGCACAACGCGAGAAAATTGGCCAGCTTTTGACCTACCCGGTCGACCCTCTCTCCTAGGGCTAGTTGACCGGCCTAGGGGACCGGCCAAAACAGAAAGCAATCTATTTTGGGTTGGTTGACCGCAATGCTAGGTCGGTTGACCAACCAAGGCTCCTGGCAGGACGCAGTTGTTGCACTATTTAAGCCCTTTTCTTGCCCATTTTTAAGTAGATTTTGATCCGTTTTCACCTCCCATTCACACACCCACTTCTCACGCATGAAACCCTACTTTCACCCACCTCCAATATATATAATAACACACACAGTCACTTCAAACTAAGTTGATTTTGAAGGATTGTAACATCAATTGGTAAAGATTACTCAAGATTGTAAAGAGACGAACAAGGATGGAAGGGGAGATTTTTATAACCTCTTTCATTCTTATTTACTTCAT
This sequence comes from Cordia subcordata, assembly GCA_028554755.1. Taxonomy (NCBI): domain Eukaryota; kingdom Viridiplantae; phylum Streptophyta; class Magnoliopsida; order Boraginales; family Cordiaceae; genus Cordia; species Cordia subcordata. The sequence continues at coordinate 10,444,335 of JAPTOF010000007.1, read as the reverse complement.
GCTTGAGTAGATAATTTAGGGTGCCTAAACTTGTGTAATGGGATGATTTACATACTGGTGTCGTCTTTCGAGTGCAAGCTCTAAAAGACCCGCAAGCATACAGATCGTGCAATATAGTGTAAACAAGTGCGGGTGTCGAACCACAGGGAGGCGTGAATAATGTGGGTGAATTCTATGCTTGGTGTTGTAGAAAGTGCCAAAAAGAAAGATCTAAACTAGACATATTTTTTTGGGGTTTTGGATTATCGGGAGCTCTAGGTAAAGGAAATAAAACTAAACTATGAATATGAAAAATGGGAGCACAAGTTGGTCAAGAGGGAATTAACACTTGAGAAGGGGTTAGGGTGACTTCGACTTATGAATGGGTAATTCTATACTCAAATGCTATGAGATGAAAGGATGATGGCTAACTATCATGAGTGCTCTTAACTAGGTTGCTAGTTAGTGTCCTAATTTCCCCCTAGGACTCGGTGCGGGTCCGTCCCTAGGCGGCGCCTCCTAGAGCTACGGCGTGGTCCTTATGACCTAGGGCCTCAAGAGTGACTAACTAACTTCCTAGGTGGCTTAGAATGAACCTACCTTAGTACCTAAACCTTTGGCTGGATTTAAAGCCAAGACCTAGTGTTGCCAAGGTCGACTAAACCTATCCAGAAACCTATTGACTGGATTTAAAGCCAAAGGAGACTCAGCCTAGACTAGCCGTAAATTATACTTTGTCATTCTAAAGTCACTACAGCAGGATTTGACTTGCTAGTGCGTTCATACATGTTCAAGGCCAAGGTGCTCGTAAATAATGGAACCTATTCAACTACCAAACATCATCATGTTCAGTTCACACCAGTAGAAATAATTAACATCCAACACGTATGCATTATTGAAGTTATGTTTGTTACTAGGCATGCAAATATACATATAGACATGAATAGAAGCATTACCCACTTCATAGTATCCACATATAAACACATAGACATGATTATAATATGGATTCGATGTGTTTAGTAACAAACAAACTTCAATTTATACACATGTTACTCATCTAGGCATTTTATCAAACACTTAGACATGAATGAGAAAATATCCATTTGAACAAGAAAATTCGAAACATGCATATATATACGGCCATCATATCCCATATCATAAGAGTATATAGTGAACCCATTACATAAGTTAAATCACCCTACACAAGTCTACTCAATCATAATAGGAAATAGAATGAAAGAGAGATAATGAAGCTTCCCTTTCATCCTAGCTAATCTTGTACAAAGCTTTTGAGCAAACTTGATTCCAAAATGTTCGAACCCTCCAAATCAAGCTTGGTTCTTAGTGAGAAATGTGTGAAAAGTGTGTGTGAAGTGGGTGGGATCTAGGGTTAAGTGTGTGAGAATTTTAGGTGTGAAGTGTGTGTTAATCTACCAAAAAGTCCTCCTCTTTTTTTTGCAGAATCGGGCCCTATTTATATGTTCTCAGCATATTGCCGGTCGATCGGCCTCTGGACCTAGCTCGACCGACTTTTTAATGATGCTCTCTAGAGTGGCCGGTCGACCTAGCCGGTCGACTGGCTCTTTTTCCTTGGTCGTCCGGCTGACTTTCTTCCTCCATTCTTTGTCTTTTCGGCCTCTGGTCTTCTCTCTTAGACCCGTGCATTTCCCATCTTCATCCCCTTTCATCGTCCAATCTTGATCTTAACCCAAAGTTCACCTAAATCATTGAAAACAAGCAATTAGTGTAGCAATTTGTCTCTTAAACTCAATATGCACATTTGTTTACGCTTAAGCCTATTCTTATCAAAAGCACTACACTAATGCATCATTATGAGCACTCAACACCTCTAAAATATAGGTAAATGACAAATCAAACACACACAAAAACACGACACATCACATACTCTTTGTTATTGGATTTTATTGGCTTATATATACAAACTTTGTTTTTATTTTGAAAAGCTTTGTATCATTAAATGTTGATGTATTTGATGTAATGCTTGAGTGAGTAGTATGTATATAGATTGAGTTGTATATGATATAAAACATCTCTAATCCTTAGATTATGCATGTCTATGTGTGTGATTGTGGACAATATGAAGTGGGTTGGTTCTGTTCATGTCTATGTGAGTATGAAACATGCCTTATAGTGAATACATGCTTAATTAATGCTACATGTTGATGCTTGAATGCTTCTAACGGTATAATCAAACTTGTGTGTTTTTACCATGAACAGAACGTCATATTCACAATGCCTTGCCTTGGAACATGTAGGATTGTGCTTATTAGATACCAATTTGCTTTAGTGTCCTTAGAATGGCTATTCATAAGTTAGGACTAGTCTAGATTGAGTCCTCTTTAGCTTTAAATCCAGCTAATAGGAGTCTGGATAGGCTTAGTTGACCCTAGGAACCCTAGGTCTTAGCTTTAAATATAGCTAATCGTTTAACTACTAGCGTGGGATCGTTCTACGGCACCTCGATAGTTTTCTTGTCCCTCCTATGGCCTTAGCTACATAAGGACCACGCCGTAACTCTAAATGTACACACTTAGAGATGGACCCGCACCATGTCTTAGGGCGTAATTAGGAGACTAGTAAATTGCTTAGTAATAGAATCTGTTTTAGTAAGTCAATTCTTGAATCCCATAGCATTGAGTTAGAAAGTTACCCGTTCACAAGTGTAGGTCACCCTATCACCTTCCCATTGTTTCAATCCCCCTAGATTAGCTTAGTTCTTGCTTTTCTTTTCTAGCATTCATAGTGTAGCCTTTAATTCTCTCTCACTGCTCCCTAAAATCCAAAAACACAAAATGATTCTCTTTTTAGTTCTTTTGTAGGTTCCTTCTAAAGTGCGCTAGCATAGAATTTATTCCACAATTCACACCTCTCTTTGGTTCGACACCCACTATTCTACATGATCCATACGCTTACAGGTCTTTTAGGGCTTGCACCGAAAAGACGTACCAAGTTTTTAGCGCCATTGCTGAGGAGGCACAGTGGTTTGCATTCTTTGCTTGTGTGATTTGGTCGTTGCTTTATTTGTTTTTCTTGCTTTCTCTTTATAGTTTGTTTAGTTTTTGTTTATCTTGCTTCTTATTTATATTATCTTACTTTAGTACTTGCTTATCTATCTTTGTTTTTGTTTTCATTTTTTGTAGACTTTCTAAGATTGTGGCTTATTTGTTGTAGTCTTAGGAGTGTTGAAGTTTTCAAGGGTTGAAATGGTCAGAGTTAGGATAGTTTGTGCATGCTTGGTAGGAGATCCCTTGGAAATCCCTTAGTTCCCCTTAATCCCGAACCCAATAGAATTACAAGACATTTTAGGAATTTAGGAAATTTTCTTGAGGAGATGGCTGATCCAAATCATCCTCCTAATCTTCCCATTCCCTTAATGAATCCCATTCCACCTCATGATCACCATGGGCATCAAGCCCAAGATCATTTTAGACAAGAACCCCTTCGACCAGACCCACCCATAGATGAGGAGCCTACTTTTAGGCAATTCTTTCTCCTCGACATTTTTTATCCTAATTTGGCTATTCAATTCTGGGTTTGGGGAGATGAATTTCAAGATTAAGCATAATATGTTGGCCATGCTTCCTTCCTTCTATCGGAGAACTAATAAGAGTTCTCTAGAGCATATTATCGATTTTGTTTAGGTGAGTTCCAGCCTTCATGCTCTCAATGTCTCCCAAGAGGTCATACGTCTAAGATTTTTTCCTCTCTCTCTTAAGGACAAGGCTAGGACTTGGTTGCATTCCTTACCTAATGGTTGTATTACTACATGGTCCGAGCTTCAATCTAAGTTATTTCAGAAATTCTATCCCATGGCTAAGACGATCGACCTTAGGACTGCTATTATGACTTTTTCCCAACATGATCTAGAATCTTTTCATGAGGCTTGAGAGAGATTCAAATACCATCTCAGACGGTGTCTACACCATAGGTATGGTAGTCATAACCTACTACAGTATTCCTTTCGAGGTTTAAATGAGCAAATAGGATGATGGTCAATACCATCTCCAGCGGTGGCTTCTATACCTTGAGACCAATTGAGGAATGGAAGAAAAAATGGAGTTAATGGCCAAAAATTCTTTTCAAAACTTTGCTATGGATAGGTCTAGTCGAGGAGGTACTAAGAGAAGTGTTAATAAGGTTGGAGTTTATTTAGACTTACCCGTTAAGGTAGAGGCTTTAACAAATAAGTTAGATCAATTTATTTCATTGTCTCATGGTCATAGGACTAGTTCGATAGGTTCGTCCTCTGCCCTTTTGGTAGTTGACGTGTGTGTGTATTGTGTTCTGAGTCGTCTCATGAGACCGTAGCTTGCCCTTTAGCACCCCAGTTTCCCGAATTCATGAAGGAGTAAATGTGTACTATTCAAGGTTATTCTCGTGTGTACAACCCATACTTGAACACATACAATTCGGGTTGAAAGGATAACCCAAAATTTTCTTGGAGACAAGCTCCGCATGAGTCTAGTTCATATGCCCAAGTTCTACCCCAGCAGCGATCCTATCCTCAATACCCCCCAGGTTTCTACCATCTTAATCAGCCCCATCTCACAAGTGCTCCTTAACCTCAGGCTTTACCTGCTTCTTCTAGTAGCCAACTTCATAGTAATGACATGATAAAGATAATATAGTTTATTCAGAATTAGTAGCAAGAATTAGTAGAAAATAGGTAGACATGGCTAGGATTGAGGCATAGTTAGGGTAGTTAGCCAGTAAGTTGAGTACTAGAGACCCCCGAGAAATCACCTTCTCAGCCGGAGGTGAACCCCGGAGTCCAGTCCTATTCCTCCACCAATACCACTTATCCCCTTCAGGCCCAGGCTAAGGGAGTCACCACTTTTATGAGTGGTAGGATAGTAGATAATAAGGTAGCAGCTAACTTTGCAGTGCTTGCACTTAGTGGTCCTTCCGAGTCTAGAGTGCCATATAGTAGCCCTGTTGAGGGGGATTCTAGAGAAGGTCCTGTTGAGAGAGTTGTGCCTTTTAAAGACCATGAATAGAGTAGTACTTCCCATCTACATCGGGAGGGAAAGGAAACCCATTGATGATTCCTATGTGTCTAGAGGCATTGCACCTAGAGTTCCTTTTCTATCCGCTCTACAGGGGCCCACGCCTAGTGAGGATTCTAGTTTTTTCAAGGTCTTAGAGCATGTTAAGGACCTTAAGGTTAATCTTCCCTTGATAAATGCGATCCTTTCCATTCCCACCTATTCTAAGTTCTTCAAGGACTTTTGTACAAAGAAGTGTAAATCATCAAACATTCCTAAGAAGGTAAGCCTTACGAAGAAGGTGAGTAGTATTTGTACTTTGGGCCTTTCGACCAAGATAAATGACTCCATAGCTTTCACCATTCCTTGTAGGATCCGTAAGACTCAGATTGATCACGTCTTACTAGATTTAGGGTCCAGTGTGAATCTCATTCCTTACTCCGTCTATCAGCAGCTAGGTCTAGGTGAGTTATCCCCTACAAATGTTACTCTTCAGCTAGCTAACAGGTCCGAGCGTAGACCTAGGGGTATGGTAGAGGATGTTATGGTCCAGGTAGGTGAGTTTGTGTACCCTGTTGACTTCATTGTATTAGATATGGATTTGAGTCACAATTCTAGGCATTCCACCCCTGTTCTATTAGGTCGCCTTTTCCTTGCTACCACAGACGCCATTATTCATTGTAGGTTGGGATTATTAGAGATGAAATTTTGGAATTTGAGGTCCACTATGAAGGTTGCTTAGGCGGTGAATAGGGCTAGTATAGAAGGAAAAAAGGATAGAGAAGAGTGCTTTAGAGTGGATTTGATCGATTCATACGTCAAGGACTTTATAGAGAGTACTACGAATGATATAGAAGAATTGAGAAAATTTGAGGAATTGTCGTCTAGCTTTGATTTTGAGACCTTATAATGGAAACATGTAACTTATACCTCTTTAGTTGAGAGTTCTTTGGTTGATAAGTCACTTGAGGTTATTCCTTCTACTCTTGATTCTAGTGATGTCCCCGTTGATGATGTTAAGGTTAAGTCCCCATTGGTTGAGCCTAGCCTATCTTTAGAGGTCAAACCCCTTCCCAATAATTTGAAGCATTCTTTTCTAGGCCCTAGTGAGACCCTTCTAGTTATCATAGCTTCTGATCTTTCTAGTGAGTATGAGGAGTGCCTCTTAGAGGTCCTTAGGAAACATAGAAAGTCTATAGGGTGGAAAATTGATGATTTCAAAGATATTGATCCTTCGGTTTGCATGCATCATATTTATCTTGAGGATAGAGCTGTTTCTTCTAGGGAGATGCAAAAGAGGTTAAACCCGCACATGAGTGAAGTAGTTAAGAAAGAGATCATTAAGCTTTAATACAGGCATTATTTATCCAATCTCTGATAGTGAGTAGGTTAGTTCGGTCCAACTAGTCCCTAAGAAGTCCGGGATCATGGTTGTAGAAAATGAGGGATGAGAGCTTATCCCTACACGTAATCCTACGAGTTAAAGAGTTTGTATTGATTATAGAAAGCTCAACTCCAAAAACTAGGAAGGATAATTTCCCATTGCCTTTTCTAGACTAGATCTTAGATAAAGTAGCTACGCATAGCTATTATTGCTTTCTAGATGGCTATTCTGGGTATAATTAGATCCTCGTGTATCTCAAAGACTAGGATAAAACCACATTTACTTGTCCTTATGGCACTTTTGCTTATAGGAGGATGCCTTTTGGTCTTTGTAATGCCACAACGAAGTTTCAGAGATGTATGATGGCCATTTTTAGTGACATGATAGAAAAGCATTTAGAGATTTTTATGGATGACTTCTCAGTCTTTGGTGATAGTTTTGATGAGTGCTTGAGTCACCTCTCTTTAGTCTTAGACTGATATGCGAAGAAAAACATTGTGTTGAGTTGGGAGAAGTCCTACTTCATGGTGCAACGAGGGATAGTTTTGGGTCATATAGTATCATCTAGTGGTATTCAAGTTGACCCAGCTAAGGTAGAATTGATTGAGAAGTTGCCTGTCCCTAAGAGTGTTAAGGATGTTAGATCTTTTCTAGGGAATACAAGATTCTACTAAAGGATTTTAGCCATATAGTGTGACCCTTGTCTAGGCTCTTAGCACAGGATATCTCTTTTGAGTTTGATGATGAGTGTGTTAGGTCTTTCAATAGGCTTAAATCCTTATTGTCTTCCTTCCCGATCATCTAGCCAGTTAATTACAGTATCCCATTTGGGGTTATGTGTGCCACATCCAATTATGCGATAGGAACCATTTTAGGTCAAAGGAAGGATAAGTTGCCCTATGTTGTGTATTATGCTAGTAAGACTCTTGACGAAACCCAAAAGAACTACACTACCATAGAAAAAAGAGCTTCTAGTAGTTGTCTTCTGCCTCAACAAGTTTAGGTCGTACATCCTAGGGTCTAAAGTGATTGTCTACATTGATCACGTAGTGTTGAGGTATTTGTTGTCTAAGAAAGAATCTAAGCCCTGCTTGATTAGGTGGTTGCTCTTTCTTCAAGAGTTTGACATTGAAATCTGGGATAAGAAGGGTAGTGAAACTTAGTTGCGGATCACCTTTCCCATCTTGTTAGTGAGTCTTCTAAAGATCCATCTCCTTTTCGTGATTCCTTTCCCAATAAGCCAATGTTTGTCGTCTTTCATCATATACCTTAGTTTGCTCACATTGTCAATTATCTTACCACAGGGCATTTTCCCTCCCATTGGGAGAAGAGAGAGAAATATAGATTCCTAGCACGAGTGAGACATTTCTTTTGGGAGGATCCCTATCTTTTCAAAGTGTGTGCAGATCAAATGATTCACTAGTGTGTGCCTAAAGACAAGTTTGAGAGCATATTGAGCATGTGTCAAGATGAGGGTTGTGGAGGTCATATTAGTAGAAAGAAGACTATCGCAAAGGTCTTGCAATATGGATTGTTTTGGCCCACTCTCTTTAGGGATGCCATAAAGTATTGTAAAAAGTCTGTTAGATGTCAATAGTCCGGGTCTATCTCTAGGAGAAACATGATGCCTTTATCCCCTATTCTTCCATTTGAGTTGTTTGATGTTTGGGGTATAGATTTCATGGGACCATTCCCATCTTTCTTTAGGTACTAATACATTTTAGTGGCCGTAGACTATATGTCTAAATGGGTAGAGGCTATTCCCACAGGCTCTAATGACCATAAGGTAGTGGTTAAGTTCATTAAAGAGAACATTTTCTTTAGATTTGGAGTCCCAAATGTCTTGACTAGTGATAGGGGATTGCATTTTCACCATAGAACTTTAGAGGCCTTGTTGTAGAGATATTTAGTTACCCATAAGGTTGCTTCTCCTTATCATCCGCAAACTAGTGGACAAGTAGAGGTGTCCAACAAGGAGATCATGCATATTTTAGAGAAAACGATCAGGCCTGATAGGAAAGATTGGTCTATTAAGTTGAATGACACTTTACAGGCCTACCATACTGCCTTTAAGACTCCTATTAGTATGTTTCTGTATCGATTGGTTTATGGGAAAGCTTGTTACTTATCGGTAGAACTTGAGCGTAGGGCTTATTGGGGCATCAAGGCCTTAAATTTTGATTTGGCAAAAGCTGGTGAGAAAAGAAAGCTTGACTTAACGGAGTTAAAGGAACTTAGATTTGAGGTGTATAAGAACACCAAACTTTATAAAGATAGAATGAAGAGAATTCATGACAAACATATTCTTAAGAAATCTTTCTCTTTCTCCGATAAAGTTTGGTTGTTTAACTCACGTTTAAAACTCTTTCCAGGTAAGCTCAAGTCAAGATAGGATAGCCCGTAATAGCCTACCCTTCCGGGTGGACCTTTTTGGATATATAATCCAAGTCGAGAGTAGAGTTACGGGAACAGTCGTCTGATGGAAAGCTACTTTCACGTTTGGTTCAGAGGGCACTTTTTTCGTTGAGAATTCCTTGTTCCCTTTCGTGTGAATTCCCCAGCGGCGAATTTAAAACTTGTGGGGCCATATCTATTCAATCTCTCAAGCCCTGAAGAAAACCCCCTCCCCTTCGGACTCCATATCTCTTTTGACTCTATATATATGGGCACCTGATATCTATGAGGGTTCACCCACCCCGGTTACAGAATTCCTTTCTATTGCACCTAAAATCTCTATTTCTGCTAATATTTCACGTGTTTCTATTTATGGTTCTTATGGAGCTACATTGCAACAAATCTTCTTTTTCTACAGTATTGCTTCTATGATCTTAGGAGCACTGGTCACCATGGGCCAAATGAAAGTCAAAAGACTTCTAGCTCATAGTTCAATTGGATCAAGGACTTGAAGGATGACTGAGAGTTGATAGTGAGTGGGCAACGCCTAAAGCATGCATATGATCTGATCATGGCTCATGTGGAAGATTTAATGCTTCAGGATCCCATATATAGAGGTTGAAGAAGAGTTGGTGTCTGCCTGGCTGAAGGCGTGGTGGTTAGCGCTACTAGGAGGCAACCTAGGTTAAATTTTGCAATTTTGCACTTGTTCATTTTTCTCTCTTTTGTTTTCCTTCTTTTTATTTCACCCACACCAAAATGTTGAAACACCAATCCATTCTTCCTATAAGATACACCGTTGCTTATTATTGCACATGCCAATGCAAGATTGCATAGGTAATGCTATTAACCTTGTTTTCTTTGAGTGCTTTTGGATTGTGAGTCATAAGGTTAGTAGTATGGTGATTTATCATTGGCACGGAGAGCTTTGAACATAACACAGGATTGTATCTATCCTTTCTCCACTTGTTCCCCATGTTTCTACCCCATTCCCATTACCCTTACTTGCTTTGTAATGCTAATTTGCTTATTTATGTGCTTTACTCCATTTTTTTTAGGACAAGCAAAGCTTAGGTTTGGGCCTTAGGATTGGGGGTGTGGGGGTTTGGTCTTATTTTTTTATGTTTTCTTAGGGCAGATAGCATTATTTGATTGAAAATAGTGAAAATTTTTCAATTTTGATGCATGTAGAGTTGTTTATTTCTTGGTTGATCATTGTGTTGGCTATTGTGATTTACTCTATTGATTGGTGAATATAAGTAGCATTATAGGTAAATGAATGGAGTGGATTGAAAACCGGTCGACCAGCCTAGGGGACTAGCCAAAATAGAGAGCAATCCATTTTGGGCAGGTCGACAAACCAAGGCTCCCGGCTGGACACGATTGCTGCACTATTTAAGCCCTTTTCTATCCCATTTTTAAGTAGATTTTGATCCCTTTTCACCTCCCATTCATACATCCACTTCTCACACATAGGACCCTACTTTCACCCACCTCTAATACACAAACTAATACACACACCTAAATGAAGCTAAGTTGATTTTGGAGGATTGTAACATTAATTGGTGAAGCTTATCAAGATTGTAAAGAGACAAACAAAGGTGGAAGGGAAGATTTCTATAACCTCTTGCATTCTTATTTACTCCATGCTTGAGTAGATAATTTAAGGTGCCTAAACTTATGTAATGGGATGATTTACATACTCTTTGTTATGGGATTTTATTGGCTTATTGCTATAGAGCATCTTTAATCCTTAGATTATGCATGTCTCTGTGTGTGATTATGGATAATATGAAGTAGGTTGGTTTTATTCATGTCTGTGTGAGTATGAAACATGCCTTATATTGAATAGATGCTTAATTAATGCTACATATTGATGCTTGAATGCTTCCAATAACGTAAATCAAACTTGTGTGTGTTTGTACCGTGAATAGGACGTCATATTCACAACGCTTTGCCTTAGAACATATAGGACCATGCCTATTAGATACTAATTCACTTTAGTGTCCTTAGGATGACGGTGCATATGTTAGGACTAGTCTAGATCGAGTCCTATTTAGCTTTAAATATAGCTAATAGGAGTCTGGATAGGCTTAATTGACACTAGGAACCCTAGGTCCTAGCTTTAAATCCAGCTAATGGTTTAGGAACTAAGGTGGGATTGTTCTAGGGCACCTAGGTAGCTTTCTAGTCCCTCTTATGACCTTAGTTACATAAGGACCACATCGTAACTCTAAGTGTACAAGCGTAGAGACGGACCCAAACTGAGTCCTAAGGTGCAATTAGGACACTAGTTAGTTGCTTAGTAGTAGAAGCTGTATTTAGTAAGCCAAATCCCGAATCCCATAGCATTGAGTTAAAAAGTCACCCGTTCACAAGTGTAGGTCACCCTATCACCTTCACATTGTTTCAATCCCCCTAGATTAGCTTAGTAATTGCTTTTCCTTCCTAGCACCTATAGTATAGCCTTGAATTCTATCTCATTGCTCCCCAAAATCTAAAAACACAAAAAGATGCTCATTTTAGTTATTTTGTAGGTTCCTTCTAAAGCATGCTAGCATAGAATTTCTTTCACAATTCACGTCTCCCTGTGGTTTGACACCGCACTTTTACACGCTGTTCTACACGATCCGTACGCTTGTAGAACTTTTAGGGCTTGTATTGAAAAGGCAGAACAGATTTGTGTGTATCTTTGGCTCTTAATACATGCTTGTTTACATAAATATATGGCATGATTCATTATGTCTATGTATTGGAAATCAAACATGTCTATGTGTTTCTTAAAATGCCTAAGTGAATATGCATGTGTTGTTTGTGCTTTACATGCTTTTATCTACTTATATGGGTGATATGATTGTGCTTAATTCAAGGCTTCGTGATGTGTTGTGCTTTTGTGTATGATTGCATTGTTAATTGCCTCTGTTTTAGATGTGCCCTAAGCCTTAAAAGATGCATTAACATAGTACATATGTTAGAGTTAGGCTTAAGCGTAAGCAAATGTACTTAGTTGAGTTTAAAGACAAATGCTACACTTATGCATGCATATTTCTTGTGTTTGGTGGAGTTAGGTCAAAAGCTCGGGACTTGAATTGATGAGAAATTGATATTGGAGTAAAGATCGAGGTGTTCAAGATGTGGCAGAAGTATAAAAGAAGAGTTTGGAGGCAACCGGGCGAAGAAAAGAGCAACCGGAGTGAAACAGACGCAATACGAGAAAATTGGGTAGCTTTTGACCTGGCCGATCGACTCTCTCTACTAGGGCCGTATGACCAGCCTAGGGGACTAGCCAAAATAGAGAGCAACTCATTTTGGGTCGGTCGACCGGCCAAGGCTCCCGGCTGGACGTGCATGCTGCACTATTTAAGCCCATTTTTAGTAGATTCTGATCCCTTTTCACCTCCCATTCACACATCAACTTCTCACGCACAAAACCCTACTTTTACCCACCTTTAATACACACACTAACATACACACCAACTTGAAACTAAGTTGATTTTGGAGGATTGTAACATTAATTGGTGAAGATTACTTAAGATTGTAAAGAGGCAAACAAGGATGGAAGGCGAGATTTCTATAACCTCTTTCATTCTTATTTACTTCATGCTTGAGTAGATAGTTTAGGGTGCCTATAGTTGTGCAATGGGATGATTTACATACTCCTTGTTATGGGATTTTATTGGCTAATATATATACATATTTTGTTGATATTTTGAAAAGTTTTGTATCATTACATGTCGATGTGTTTGATGTAATGCTTGAGTGAGTAGTATGTATATAGATTGTGTTATATTTGCTATAGAGCACCTCTAATCCCTAGATTATACATGTATATGTATGTGATTATGTATAATATGAAGTGGGTTGGTTTTATTCATGTCTGTGTGAGCATGAAACATGCCTTATTGTGAATACATGCTCGATTAATGCTATATATTGATGCTTGAATGCTTCCAATGGCATAAATCAAGCTTGTGTGCGTTTGTACCGTGAATAGGATGTTATATTCACAATGCCTTGCCTTAGAACATGTAGGACTATGCCTATTTGATACCAATCCGCTTTAGTGTCCTTAGAATGATAGTGCCTAAGTTAGGACTAGTCTAGAGCGAGTCCCCTTTAGCTTTAAATCCGGCAAATAGGAGTCCAGATAGGCTTAGTTGACCCTAGAAACCCTATGTCTTAGCTTTAAATCTAGCTAATGGTTTAGGAACTTGGGTGGGATCATTCTAGGGCACTTAGATAGCTTTCTTGTCCCCCCTATGGCCTTAGGTACATAAGGACCACGATGTAACTCTAAGTATACACGATTAGGGATGGACCCGCACTAAGTCCTAGAGTGTAATTAGGACACTAGTTAGTTGCTTGGTAATAAAGATATATTTAGTAAGCCAATCCCCGAACCCCATAGCATTGAGTTAGGAAGTGACCCGTTCACAAGTGTAGGCCACCCTCTCACCTTCCCATAGTTCAATCCCCCTAGATTAGCTTAGTTCTTGCTTTACCTCTCCAGCACTCATAATGTCACCTTTAATTCTTTCTTATTGCTCCTTAAAATCCAAAAAGCACAAAAAGATGTTTGTTTAAGTTCCTTTTTACGCTTTTTCTAAAGATGGCTAGCATAGAATTTCTTCCACAATTCACGCTTCCCTGTGGTTCGACACCCGCACTTGTGCACGCTATTCTGCGTGATCGATATGGTTGCAGGCCTTTTAGGGCTTCTACTGAAAAGATAGACCACTTTGCTTTGTAGAGTAGGATTTAGCTTTAAATCCAGCTAATAATTTACATGCTATACTTAGTCGAGTTTAGGTGCTAGTCTTTGGCTTTAAACCTTGCCAAGTGGATAAGTTAACCTAGACTAGAGTATCTCTCACCCACATTAATGCTGGTTAATCGAGCCTTAATGTCACGTCGTGTTTAGGTGCTAGTCCTTGGCTTTAAACCTAACCAAAAGGATAATTTCTAAGCATGTATTGTGTAGGTTAGGAGGGATTGGCCCTTAGCTTTAAACCCAGCTAACGGGTTGAACCACTAGTATTAGTTAAGAGACCCCCAATCAACACAATGACAATAGAAGTCCCAAGCCTTAGATAGACATAATTTGTTATCTTAACCTGAGTCTAGTTGCAATGCAATTGCCTCAAGTCCTCTTCTTCTTTGATAGGTTTCCTTCCTTAGTTTGGCACCCTTAATTGCTCTGTAGTTTAGGTTTATTTTCATTTTTTGGAGCTCTCTTTAAATCCTAAATATCCACGCACACGAACGTAAGTAGTTTAAGGCACCCAAGCACATAGAGACCAAATCAAACTAAGGTAGTGTATCACAAAATCAATCGAGGTTTCAACATAGTGCATCTCTATCCTAATTCTAGCTTTGAGGGTCATAACCCCCTCGAGTCAGACTTCATACCCTGTGAAGCCGACTAAATCATTTTTCATTAGGACCTACTTGTCCTTATCTAACCTTTTCATCTTGGAGGTGTCTAAGTTGGACGTTGATGAGTCGTATTTTTGTGTGTTTGTATCGTTATTTGCCTATGTTTAAGTGGTGTTTTGGGCTTGAAGATATGCATTCATATAGTACATATACTAAAGTTAGGCTTAAGCGTAAGCAGCTGTATATAGTTGTGTTTAAAGACAAACGCTACACCAAGGCATTTTTGTTTCTTGTGTTTGGTAAAGTTAGGTCAAAAACTCAGGACTTGAATTGATGGAAAATTGATGTTGGAGGCAAGATCGAGGTGCTCGGATATGGGAGAAGCATGAAAAGAGATTTTGGAAGTAACCAGGAGAAGAAAAGGGCAACCGAAGCGACATGGACACAACATGAGAAAATCGGCGGAGCTTCTGACTTGGCCAGTCAAGCCCCTTTTCTAGGGCTGGTTGACCGACCTAGGCGACTGGCCAAAATAGAGAGCAACCCGTTTGGGCTAGTCGACCTTCAGGTTAGGCCGGTCAAGCAGCCAAGGCCCCCGGCTGGACACGATTGATGCACTATTTAAACCCTTTTCTAGCCTATTTTGAGTAGATTTTGATCCCTTTTTCACCTCCCATTTACACATCCACTTCTCATACCTAAAACCCTACTTTCACCCATCTCCAATACACATACTAACAAACAAGTTGATTTTGGACGATTCAAACATCATTTAGTGAAGATTTACTCGAGTTTGTAAAGAAACAAGCAAGGATGGAAGGGGAGCATTCTTAACCCTCTTTCATTCTCCTTTATTATATGCTTGAGTAGATAGATTATGGTGGCTAAACTTGTCTAATGGGATGATTTTGTATTCTTTGTTATTGGATTTGATTGGATTATATATATACACACTTTGTTCTTATTTTTGAAAAGCTTTATATCATTTCATGTCTGTGTGTTTAATGTAATGCTTGAATGAGTTGTATATATATAGATTGAGTTGTATTTGCTATAGAACACTTATAATCCTTAGATTATGCATGTTTACATGTGTGATTATGGATAATATGAAATGGGTTAGTTAGATTCACGTCTATGTTAATGTTAACATGCCTTATAGTGAATACATGCTCAAATATTGCTACATGTTGATGCTTAAATGCTTCCAATGGCATAAATCAATCTTGCTTGTGTTTGTATCGTGGATATGACAACATATTCACAACACCTTACCTTAGAATATGTAGGACTATGCCTATTAAATAACAATCCGCTTTAGTGTCCCTAGAATGACGTTGCTTAAGTAAGAACTACTCTAGATGAAGTCCTCTTTAACTTTAGATCCAACTAATAGGAGTACAAATAGTCTTAGTCAACCTAGGAACCCTAGGTCTTGGCTTTAAATCCAATTAATGGTTTAGGAACTAAGATGGGATCGTTCTAGGATACCTAAGTGATTCCCTAGTTCCTCCTATGGCTTTAGGTACATAAGGACCATACCTTAGTTTTTAGTGTGCACGTTAAGGAATAGACCCACACCGAGTCCTAGTTCCTCCTATGGCTTTAGGTGCATAAGGACCATGCCTTAGTTTGAAGTGTGCACGTTAAGGAATAGACCCACATCGAGTCCTAATGTGTACTTAGGACACTAGTTAGTTGCTTAGTGTTAGAAGCCGTGTTTAGTTAGTCAACATCTCGAATCCCATGGCACTGAGTTAAAAAGTCACCCATTCATAAGTGTAGATCACCCTATCACCTTCTTATAGGTTTAATCCCCCTAGATTAGCTTAGTTCTTACTTTTTCCTTTTCTTGTATCCATAGTGTCATCTCTTCATTTCTCTCCTAGTTCCCTAAAATCCAAAAGCACAAAAAGATGACTAGTTTAGGTTTCTTTTTAAGCTTCCATTAGAACACATTAGCTTAGGATTTTACCATAGTTTGAGCCTCACTGTGGTTCGACACCCGTATTAGTACCCCTATATTGCACGATCCATACGCTTGAGGGACCTTTTAGGGCTTTCACCTTTAAAGGCATATCAAGTTCTTGGCATCGTTGCCGGCAAAGCACGTTGGTTTGCATTCTTTGCTTGTGTGTTTTAGTAGTTGCTTTATTTGTTTTCCTCGCTTTTTCTTTATAGATTGTTTAGTTTTTTATTATCTTGCTTCTTGTTTATACTATCTTACTTTGGTACTTGTTTATGTTTCTTTGTTTTGTTTCCTTTTTAGCTTTAAGTTTATTTTCCGCACATAGTTTGCTTGCTTGTTTAGCTTTATTAGTTGTTCTTGTTTTTTTTTTAGTAAATTTTCTAGGATTGTGGCTTATTTGCTATAGTTTTAGGATTGTTATAGTTTCGCGGGTTGAACTCATCGGAGTTAGGATAGTTTATGCATACTTGGTAAGAGATCCCTTGGAAATCCCCTAGTTCCCCTTAATCTCGAATCAAATAGGATTGCTAGACATTTTAGGAATTTCAAAGATCTTCTTAACGAGATGGTCAATCCCAATCATCCTCCTAATCCTCCCATTCCCCCAATGAATCCCATTTCATCTCATGATCACCATGGGCATCAAGCCCAAGATCATTTTAGACAAGAGCCTCTTAGACCAAACCCACCAATAGATGAGAAGTCCACTCTTGGGAAATTCTTCCTCCTCGAAGCCTTTGAGCCTAATTTGGCTATTCAAATTTTGGGACTAGGGGAGACGAATTTTGAGATTAAGCATGATACACTATTTGAGCAAAAGCCTAAATAGCCCACAATCACATGCGTCGCGTATAGCATAGTGTGTAAGAGTGCGGGGTCAAATCCTCAAGAAGGCCTAACGTGTGAGGTGTCTTAAGCTATGTGCATCCTAAAAGCTACGTGTTAGGTCCTAAACTATGATGTTTTTTTGGGGTTTTTGGTTTAAAGGGAGCTTAAAAAAGATAAACCTAATATAAAGGTAACGAAATAAACGATGTGTATGTGTGACGAAGGAATCAAGTGATTTAAGGGGATTCAAACTCAGAAATGGGGGACTAAGGTAATTACGTCTTGCTTATGGTGATTACTAGGTCATGCTAGGGTTGGTTGATGGATTATACCAAATGCTTTGGTCTAGACCTCTAATTAGCCTTGGTACCCTAAGCTTCAGTATGGGTCCATCCCTAGGTGGCGACGTCTAGCAATACAGCATGGTCTTTATGACTCAAGAATTAGGGCTAGATAATAGGGTTCTAGGTATTTTGATCGATCTAACCCTAGCACTGAGTCCACTAATTAATTCCCCAATCTGACCTTAGGACTCGGTGCGAGTTCGTCCCTAAGCTTTGTCCCACTTAGAGCTACGGTGTGGTCCTTACAAACCTAGGGTGTTAAGATAGACTAACTATCCTTTCTAAATGAACTAAGGTCAACTAAATCTATTTGGACTCCTATTGGCTGGATTTAAAGTCAAAGGGGACTCGACCTAGGCTAGTTACTAGTTATGGACCATCGATCGCATCACAATAGCAGAAATTGGCATTAAAGTGAAAAACAAATACATCTAAGACATGGCATTCAAGAATACACTGGTATATTCTACTATTAAACACATAGACATGCTTAGATTATACCAATTGAAGCAATAACACCCAACATGTAAGCAATAAAAGCTATTTATGCTATTAAGTATGCTAACACATACATAGACATGTATATAGTCATACCCATTTCATGTAATCACAACACAAACATATAGAAATACTAGCATAATGATTTAGCAATGGTTAATAGCAAAATAGACTTCAATATACATATGCTACATCATTAAGGCATTTCAATAAACACATAGACATGTATGTAAAATAGCCTTTAAAACCCTAAGCATAAAGCATATATACATAAATCCATCAAGTTACCATTAATAAAAATTAGTAATCAATCCCTAAATATAAGATATACTTACCCTACATAGCTCTAGTCATACATAATTAGACTTAGGATAAAAGAGAGATACCCTTATATCCATAGCCAAGCTTTACAATCCATGATCTATGCCCTAAATCCTAGTGTTTGATCCTCTTAGACCCTTGATTCCAAGTGCTAAATGTGTTTAGAAGTAAGTGTGTGAGGTGGTTTTAGGTGGATTTAGCGTTTAGGGAAGTGGGTGTGTCAATTAGGGTGATGATCTTCCAAAAAATGGCTGAAAAGTAGCTTAAATAGAGTTGTAAACGCACAGGGCAGGGGGCTTAGCTGGGAGACTGGCCTTGGGGGTAGGTCGACTGGCCTAAATTGGCCTAGATTCTGATTTGGCTGGGGGACCTAGCTGGTCGGCTGGACTTGACAGCAGTTCGACCGGTCTTCACAGTAAAATGTTCATATCTTGCTCGTTTTGGCTCTTATTCGTGTATTTTTTATATGGTTTTGCATCACTTCCAGGGATCTCCCAAGCCATCTTTTACACCTTAACAGATGTCCAAAATAAGTTCATGTCCTTCTTTGGTTGCAAGCTCTGAATTTAGCTCCCGTTGTACTTGGTTTCGCCTCAGTCGCTCATTTCTTCGCCTCAGTCTCTCATTTCTTCACCTTAGTCGCTCATTTCTTCGCCTGACCACTTTTAAATGCACTTTTCTTCATTCCTTTATGACCTAAATGCTATACTAATACATTAAATGAAGCTTAAAACACCTCAAAAAAAATATATACACGCAATACATAAACACACAAAATGAACACATCAAAACATAATATATTGGTCATGCTTCCTTTCTTCTATAGGAGAAGCAATGAGAGTCCTCTAAAGCATATTACTGATTTTGTTGAGATGAGTTCCACCCTCTATGTCCCTAATGTCTCCCAAGAGATCATACATATAAGACTGCTCCCTTTCTCTCTTAAGGACAAGGCTGGGACTTAATTGCATTTCTTACCTAATGGTTGCATCACTTCATGGGCCGAGCTTCAATTTACATTCTTTCAGAAGTTCTATCCTTTGGCCAAGACGGCGGACCTTAGGATCGCCATTATGACTTTCTCCCAGCATGATCTAGAATCTTTTCATGAGGCTTGGGTGAGGTTCAAAGACCTTCTTAGACAGTGTCCACACCACGGGTATGGTAGTCATAACCTACTCAATTACTTTTTTTAAGGTTTAAATGAATAAAATAGGATGATGGTCAATGCCGCCTCTGGTAGTGGCTTCTATACTTTGAGACCGACTGAGGCATGGGAGAAAATGGAATTGATGGCCAAAAATTCTTTTTAAAACTTTTCCATGGATAGGTCTAGTCGGGGAGGTATTAAGAGAGGTGTCACTAAGGTGGGAGTTTCTTTAGATTTACCTGCTAAGGTAGAGGCCTTAACAAATAAGTTCAACTCATTCTTTATCTCTTTCCCCTCACGGTCATAAGACTAGTTCTATAGGTTTGTCCTCCGCCCCTTTGGTAGTTGAAGTGTATGCTTTATGTTTCGAGTTGTCTCATGACCATAGCTTGCCCTTTAGCACCCCAGTTTCCCAAATTTAGGAAGAAGCAAGTGTGTACTACTCAAGGTTATTCTCGTGAGTACAATCCGTACTCGAACACGTATAATCTGGGTTGGAGAGGCAATCCAAAATTTTCTTAGAGACATGGTCAACACGAGTCTAGTTCACATCCTAAGTTCCACCCCAGCAGTGACCCCGTCCTCAATATTCCCCAGGTTTCTTTCATCTTAATCATCCCCATCTCACTAGTTCTCCTCAACCTTAGGCTTTACCTGCTCCTCCTAGTAGCCAACCTCCTAGTAATGACATGATGATGATAATGCAATTTATTTAGAACCAGCAACAAGAATTAGCAAAAAATAGATAGCACGTGAATAGGATTGAGGCACAATTAGGGCAGTTGACCAGTCAGTTGAGCACTAGAGACCCTGGCAAACTACCTTCTTAATTGAAAGTGAACCTTAGAGTCTAGTCCTATTCCTCAGCCGATACCACTCATCCCTCTTAGGCCCAGGCTAAGGCGGTCACCGCTCTTAGGAGCTGTAGGATAGTGGACAATAGGGTAGAAGTTGACTATGCAATGCCTGCACCTAGTGGTTTTTCTGAGCCTAGAAAGCCTTATTGTAGCCTTGTTGAGGAGGATTTTAGAGAGGGCCTTACTGAGAGAGTTGATCCTATGCAAGACTAATGTGTTCGAGTTTTACACCTGCAAGTGTACGGATTGTTCGTGGTATAACGGATTCGAGTGCGAGTATCGTCTCCACAGGGAAGCTACCTTAGTTTGGTCTCTATATGCTTGGGTGCCTAAAGATAGCTACATACGTGTGTGTGTATATATTTTTGGTCTTTTTAAGATTAAAGGGAGCTGAAAACAATAAAAAATAAATCTAAACTATGAAGGAACTTAAGGGGACCTAGGGCAGTTGCATTGCAGCTAGACTCAAGCTATGGTAAAGGATTAGGTCTATCTAAGACTCAAGACTTTTATTATCGTTGTGTTGATTGGGGGTCTCTTAACCAATACTAGTAGTTCAACCTGTTAGCTGGATTAAAGCTAAGGGCCCATCCCTTATGGCCTGCGCAATCCATGCTTAGAACTTATCCTCTTGGCTGGGTTTAAAGCCAATGACTAGCAACTAAACACTACGTGACATTTAGGATCGATTAATCAACACTAACGTGGGTGAGGGATACTCTAGTCTAGGTTAATTTATCTGCTTAGCTGGGTTTAAAGCCAAGGACTAGCATCTAAACTCAACTAAGCATAACATATAACCTAGTAGCTAGGTTTAAAGCCAAAGCCTACACTACTAATCAAAGCCATGAATTAAGCACAATCACATCACCCATATAAGTAGATAAAAGCATTTGAAGCACAAGATTTTAACAAACACATAAACATTCTTGATTTTCAATACATAGACATATTGAATCATGCCATGGATTTATGTAAACAAACATGTATTAAGAGCCAAAGATACTCACAAATCATTTATTCAAAGCCCTAATCTAATATACAGCATCAATCAACCCTATACCTAACTCAATTACAAAGCATATCTACAAGAATAAGAAAAGGAATAAGGAGCTTCCCTTCAAACCCTTGCTCAAATCCAAAGCAAAACCTTTCAATCTCTTGTTACAAGCTTTAATCCTAGCTTGGTATGGGGTGTAGATGGTGGTTTTGGGTGTTAATTAAAGTAGGAAAAGGGTTAGGGTTAATGGGTTTTGAAGAAAATTAGGTTTCTCCCTCTAAAATGTGCCAAAAAGCCCTAAATATAACCTTTTCGCTATAAAAGTCAGTCGTCGGGTCGATCTCCCGACCCCCGAAACAAGCGAGTTCGGCCAAAATTAAGGATCTCTCTGACCTAGGATAGAATCAGGGCCAGTCAACTGGCCTTAGGATAAGGGGCAACCGGCCTTGTTTAGAAATGTCCAAATTTCGCTTCTGGCGCGCTCGGTTTTTCTCAGTTGCTCCTCTTTTCATCCGGCGACCTCCTAATGTGCTTTTCTTGCTTTCTTCTCACCTGAAGCACCTTTAGAATTGCTCCATCATCAACTCATCATCAATTTGAGCTCAAGTCCTTCTCCCAAAATGCAACTAAAACACGAAATAAAACACTTAGTGTAGCATTTATGCATTTTAGCACTTATACGCATAAATATGACTAAAAGTGCACAAATGCAACTCTAAAAACACTCAATTATGCTCAAAACACCCTAGCAAGTGTATGAAAACAATATATACAAACATACACAAATCGCACACATCAACACCCCAAACTTTCCCCTTGCTTGTCCTCAAGCAAGCCTAAACCAAAGTTTATCCTCATACTTTTCAAAGAGTTGCCGGTTGCATTGACTTGCTATCTTTTCTCTTCCACAAGGTATAAGGGGTCATTCCTTTCATCTTAGGGCTTCCCTAGCTTTTTTTGGATCCTTCTCTTAATCATAAGGGATCTTGTAATTCTTGGGAAGTTACCAAGTAGCTAGAACCACCACAAACTTAAGATTCCAACTCACGCACCGCGAATGTTGATACTTCGCGCCCTATCGACTAACATGGCCTCTTAACATGCACTTAGCCCCAAAGATATAAGAAAGAGAAGAATACATCACAATGGCTCACAATTGACGTAAGAGCCTTATTCACAATACAACAAAATAACGAAATAAAACACTTGTGTCAAATTGACATTGTGTCACTTGACACTTATTCAATATAATTCACTCTTTCATCTTTTTGTTGCCATTTTGGATTTTTCTCATTTTTCACTTTTTTTCATCAATTTTTTATTTTTTTTGCATTTTTTTTCAATACATAACATAGAACAAAAAGAAAAGAAAAAGAAAAGGCTAAGGCACACTAAAAAAATCAATTAAGGAAGGGGCACTCATGTCAACAACCCTTTAGAAGCAGGTTTTCCAACCAAGCTATGGGATAACTACAAGGTTCATTTTTAGAAATGCTCACTCCTTACAGTTTTCAAAAGTATTCTCTTCAAAGTTTAGGTCATACCCCATACTCTATTAACTTTCCACAACACACACTCATCTTCTCCAACCAATGAAGTCAATAGCAAAGCCAGCTCTCCAACTAACATGGAGATAAACCAACTCAAAATATGCAAAACAATCGAAAAAAATTTGGACACATTTTGAGCAAAAACAAGTCATGCTATACAAATCTACCCAATAAATGATATAAACAACAAAGGATAAACCACACCCCCAAACTTAAACTTTGCTTGTCCTCAAGAAAATAGCACTAAGCACACGACAAATAAGCACATGAAACACATATGAGGAATGTGTAGCGATAGAAATTGACAAGTAAAAGATGGATAGATACAACCTTGTTTGCCTGTAGTCCGCAAATGCCAAAGATAATCCAATGATCTACTTCTCTATTTCTTAGTAGAAAGCACTAATACTAAAAAAACAAAGAAGGGATTATTAGTCAATACAGTGCAAGTCCACATTGACATTTCAAAAGGTAAACAAAGATGTATGCAAAGGGTATAGGATTGATGAACAAATGATGGAATGGAGCAAGAACAAGTAAAGGAGCAAAAATCTAACCTATTAAGAATACAAACAAAGTATAACCTAAACAACTAAAAGACAAAGAAAACAAATCAAACATAATTAGTCTAATCTACTATATACAAAGAAAGAATAAGTAAAAGAAAACCAATCTACTATATACAAGATGAAAAAGAAGTAAATACAAGAAGAATAAGAGAAATATAAACGAGCCTAGGATGCCTCCTAGTAGCGCTGGATTTAACGCCTCTAACCTAGCACTAATGGTAGCATAACACGTGTTTAAAGTTGCGTGGCAAAAATTGTAGGATAATCATTAAAGCATAGGAGGTAGAGGGAAAAAGGCCATGCACTAAGGGTTGGGGCAACGAATACACGATGCACCTCTTTTCTAGATCCTATCTCGAAATATCAAATGAATATGTGCACACAAGTGTGGAATGAAGTACGTTCGAGCGTAAAGGATCATGCCCCATGTGCTCTTTAACTAACCACCTCATAGCCTTTTTCTCATAATCAAGGGCTAAGATGCATCCTCCCTATGGATTAATGATAGGTCTAATGTATGCAACATGGGAGAAGTGCTGTCTAACCTTAGATGAAAATGTTCTATGCTTGAAGGCACAAATGTGAACTCCAAAGAGGGAGGCTCAAGGAATAGGAAAAGGGAGTAGGAATGCCATTTGGAGAAAGATGAGCAATGATAAGGGAAATAGATGTATTATACTCTTCTTCTTCATAAGATATCATTATCAAGCTTAGATCTCTCCAACTCCTCACACGGGATGGACTGAATCCTAATAGGTTCATTCATATTAAGAGAAGGTTTATGTTCATCTATAAAACACTTAATCTCATCAATCAATTCCTTAGTAGAGAGGGTAGAAGAAGGTATCAACAACGATTCATCAAACATACCCAAAGACCTATAGATTGTAATTTCAAGCTCATCAATTTCTTCTGTAAGCGTCTTCTTGGAGTAGCTATTCTCCTTAACACAACAATCCTTAGCTCCAAGAGACTTATCATGTAAAAACTCCAAAATTGATGTTCTATTCTCCATATGGATGACTCCAAATTAACACTAGCTAAGATCTCATCATATGCTTCCATATATTCTTCGCTAGTAGTTGTCATCTCCTTATCATGCTCTTCACAAGGGGTAGGCATAAATGAAGGGGACAAAGGGGACTCAACGGATTCCTCATCATGTATGCATGAATGCTCAAGGGAAGAATACGCACTAGATTCCCTAGATATAGACTCAGAATGCGAGTGAGTGCTATTACCATGAGACTCTACCTCCATGTGTGTAAAAAGCATGGGATGAGAGGAAAAGATAGGCTCATGTGACTGAATGGGCAGTGATGAAAGCATGGGAGGATAGGGTACCATTTTTTCTAGAACATACCCATAAGAATCATCAAGAACCAAAAGTATCATCAAGCTCATTCTCATCCTCACTACAAGATGTTATCTCTCCATCAACCTTTCTTTCTAATTCTCTCTCCAACATATCATTATTTTCACCCCTAATCACCTCATCTCTAGGTCTCTTTCTTATCTCTTCAACTCGGTCTAAAGGTATCTCAAGACCTCCACCCACAGGTTGCTCACTCTCAATCTCTCTCTTCAAGCACTCACCTAGATAGTCAACTTGTTGCATTATACTATCTAGTCTCTCTCGATTAGATTGAAGGAGGGATAGGAGATAAGAAATCTTTCCATCTTGTGAAGGAGACCTAAAAGAATAGGGTTTGACCGAGTGGAAATGGTAATCATGTTGAAAATCATTTTGTGCATAACCATAAAAAAAACTCAGGAGAGGAATGGGTGGGAAAAGAAGTGTTAGAGGTGGACAATCGAAATGAGAAGATGAATAGAATAAAGAATCATCTTGACCCCATAGTGAAAACGCATGATATTGATCCCTAGAATCATGATGATAAGATGTTGATGCATACATAGGTACATGATTACTAGGGGTGTTCTTGGGTGTTGCATGTGATAGAGAATAAGGATGGAAGGTAGGGCAAGAATTGGAATCATGATCACAGCTTCTATATAGATTGCAATGATAAGAATATGCATCACTATAGTCATGATTTCTAAGTGAAGATGCATAAAATGATGCATGACTATAGGGATCATAATTAGTACTAGCTTAGGTTGGGGATTTTTCAAGGGGATAAAATATAGTTGGATGCATACAACTTCCACACCAGCGGAATGCATTGGGAACGAATTCGGGTGATAGGGAAGAGATACTAGTGACCAAATGAAGCATTAGAATTGGTCATATTTAATGAATCACAAGTAAAACCTCTTCACAATTCAATTTTTTTTATTTTCAAAATTTTTAATTTTTTTTAGATTTTTTGTGATTTTTCAATTTTTTGTAGTTTTTGAATAATGGAAAGCAAGTAAAGATAGAGAACACATAAGCAACTAATCACAAACACCAAAGAACACAAAGAACCAATATCGTGCCTCCCTAGTAATGACGTCAAAAACTTGATGTGTTCGCATTTTACACCAGCAAGCGTACAGATCATTCATGGTATAATGGATTCGAGGGTGGGTACCACTCCACAGGGAGGCTACCTTAGTTTGGTTTTTGTATGCTGGGGTGCTTAAAACTAGCAATATACGTGTATATGTGTGTATATCTTTTTGGTCTTTTCAGGATTAAAGGGACCTCAAAACAACGGAAAATAAATCCAAACTCTGGAGCAACTTAAGGGTGCCAAGCTAAGAAAGAAAGCCTAACAAAGAAGAAGGGGACCTAGGGCGATTACGTTGCAACTAGACTCAGGCTATGGTAATGGATTAGGTCTATCTAAGGCACGAGACTTCTATTATCATTGTGTTGATCGAAGGTCTCTTAAGCAATACTAGTTGATCAACTCGTTAGCTGGGTTTAAAGCTAAGGGTCAATCCCTCATAGCCTACACAATCCATGCTTAGAACTTATCCTCTTGGCTGGTTTAAAGCCAAGGACTAGCAACTAAACAGTAAGTGTTGTTAAGGATTGATTAGCCAACATTAACATGGGTGATAGATACTCTAGTCTAGGTTAACTTATCCACTTGGCTGGGTTTAAAGCCAAGGACTAGCACCTAAACTCGACTAAACACAGCATGTACCCTATTTGCTGGGTTTAAAGCTAAAGCGTACTATACTAAGCAAAGCCATGAATTAAGCACAATCATATCATCCATATAAGTAGATAAAAGCATTAGAATCACAAATAACATATGCAAGTTCACTTGGGCATTTTAACAAACACATAGACATTCTTGATTTTCAATACATAGACATATTGAATCATGTCATGGATTTATGTAAACAAACATGTATTAAGAGACAAAGATACATACAAATCCTTTATTCAAAGCCCTAATCTAATATACAACATTAATCAACAGTAGATCTAACTCAATTACAAAGCATATTTACAAGAATAAGAAAAGGAATAAGCTGCTTCCTTTCAAACCCTTACTCAAATCCAAAGCAAAACCCTTGAATCTCTTATGGTATGGAGTTTAAATGGTGGTTTTGGGTGTTTATTGAAGTGGGCAAAGGGTTAGGGTTAATGGGGTTTCAAGAAAATTAGGCTCCTCCCTTCAAAATATGTCAAAAAGCCCTAAATATAGCCTTTTCACTGCAAAAATCGGTCATCAGGTCGGTCTTCCGGACCCCAAAATAAGTGAGTGTAGCCAAAATTAATGATCTCTCTGACTTAGGCTAGAATTAGGGCCGATCGACTAGCCTTGGTCAGAAATGTCCTAATTTCACTTTTCACGTGCTTAATTATTCTTGGTTACTCCTCTTTTCGACCACGACCTCCTAATGTGCTTTTCTTGTTTTCTTCTCACCCAAAGCACCCTTGGCATTGCTCTCTCATTAACTCTTCATCAATTTGAGCTCAATTCCTTCTTCTAAAATGCGCCTAAAACACGAAATAAGGCACTTGGTGTATCATTTATGCATTTTAGCACTTATATGCACAAATATGACTAGAAGTGCACTATACTCAATTATGCTCAAAGCACCCTAGCAAGTGTATGAAAACAATATATACAAACATACACAAATCACACATATCAGAGACCATAGAGAAAGTAGTATTTCCTGCCCACATCACAAGGGAAAGGAGCCCATTGATGATTCCCATGTGTCTAGAGGCGTTGCAACTAGAGTTCCCTTCCTATCTGCTCAAAAGAAGCCCACACCTAATGAGGATTCTAGGTCTTTCAAGATTTTAGAGTATCTTAAGGACCTTAATGTTAATCTTTCCTTGATAGATATGATCCTTTCCATTATCTCCTATTCTAAGTTCTTTAAGGACCTTTGTACAAGGAAGCGTGGATCATCAAACATTTCTAAGAAGGTGAGGCTTATAGAGAAAATGAGTAGTATTTGTCCTTCGGCCTTCCGACCTAGATAAGTGACCCTAGAGATTTCACCATTCTTTGTAGGATTCGCGAGATCCAAATTGATCATTCCTTGCGAGATTTAGGGTTTAGTGTGAATCACATTCCCTACTCCATCTATCAGCAGCTAGGTCTAAGTGAGTTGTCCCCTACACATGTCACTCTTCAACTAGCTAATAGGTTCAAACACAGACCTAAAGGTGTGATAGATGACATTATGGTCCAGGTAGGTGAGTTCATGTATCCTGTTGACTTTATAGTATTAGATATGGATTCGAGTCATGATTCTATTCTATCCCCGTTCTATTAGGTTGCCCTTTCCTTGCTACCGCAGATGTCATTATTCATTATAGGTCAAGGTTATTAGAGATGAAATTTGGGAATTTTCTTTTGGGAAGATCCCTATCTTTTCAAAGTGTGTATAGATCACGTGATTCGTCGGTGTATACCCAAGGACGAGTTTAAGAACGTGTTGTGTATGTGCCACGATGAGGGGTATAGAGGTCATTTTAGTGGAAAGAAGATTGCCACGAAGGTCTTACAATGTGGATTCTTTTGGCCCACTTTCTTTAGGGATGCCCAAGAGCATTGCAAAAGGTGTCTTAGATGTCAACAATTCGGGTCCATCTCTAGGAGAAACATGATGCCTTTATCCCTTATTCTTCCATGTAAGTTATTTGATGTTTGGGGTATAAATTTCATGGGTCTATTTCCGCCTCCCTTTGGGTACCAATACATTTTAGTGACTATTGACTACATGTCCAAATAGGTAGAGTCTATTCCCACCCGTATTAATAAACATAGGGTAGTGGTGAAATTCAGTAAAGAGAACATTTTCTCTATATTTGGAGTCCTTATAGTCTTGATTAGTGATGGGGGTTTGCATTTTTGTCACAGGACTTTAGAGGCCTTGTTGAGGAGATATTCGGTTATCCATAAGGTTGGTACTCCTTACCATTCGCAAACTAGTGGACAAATAGAGGTGTCCAATAGGGAGATAAAGCATATTTTAGAGAAAACATTTAGGCTAGATAGGAAAGATTGGTCTATTAGGTTGAATAATGCTTTGTGGGTTTACCGTACCACTTTTAAGACTCCCATTGGTATGTCTCCGTATAGATTGGTCTATAGGAAAGCTTGTCATTTGCCGATAAAACTTGACCATAGGGCTTATTGGGCCATCAAGGCCTTAGACTTCAATTTGGCAAGAGCGGGTGAGAAAAGAAAGCTAGACCTAGCAGAGTTAGAGGAGCTTAGATTTGAGGCTATAAGAACGCCAAGCTTTATAATGATAGGATGAAGAGATTGCATGATAAACACATTCTTAAGAAATCATTCTCTACCTCCAATAAAGTTTGGTTATTTAACTAGCATTTGAAGTTCTTTCCAGGTAAGCTCAAGTTACGATAGAATAGTCCATATGAAGTTTTGCTTGCCTACCATTTCGGAACGATCAAGATCAAGGATTTGAAGGATGGCGGATAGATGACAGTGAACGAGCAATGCCTAAAGCATGCATATGATCCGAGCATGACTCGTGTGAAAGTTTTAATGCTTTAGGGCCCCATCTAGAAAGGTTAAATAAGAGAAGATGATCACCTGGCTGACGACATGGTGGTTAGTGCTACTAGGAGGTAACCTAGGTTAAATTTTGCAATTTTGCAATTTTGCACTTGTTTCATTTTCCTTTCTTTTTGTTTTGTTTCTCTTTAATTGTTACCTCACGACATAAACCTAAACAGCATGCAAGTGCACAGGTCGCGTGTAGTACAGTGTGTGCGAGTACGGGGTCGAATCCACGGGGAGGTCTAATGTGTAAGGTGTCCTAAGCTATGTACGTCCTAAGAAGCTATGTGTTAGGTTCCTACCTATGATATTTTGGGTTTTTGGTTTGAAGATAGCTCGAGAAAGGAAAATCTAAGCTAAAACAAGAAAATAAAAGGTGTGTATATGTGTGATGAGGGAATCAAGCGATATAAGGGAATCAAACATTGGAAATGGGGGGCTAAGGTGATTATGTCTTGCCTATGGGTGATTACAACTTCTTGTTAGGGTTGCTTGATGGATTATACAAAGTGCTCTAATCTAGATCTCTAATTAACCTTCTAATTGGTACAGTAAGCTTCAGTGTGGGTCCGTCCCCTAGGTGGTAATGCCTAACAGTATGGCGTGGTCTTTATGACTTAGGAATTAGGGATAGCTAATAAACTCCTAGGTGATTTAGATCGATCTAACCTTAGCACTCAGTCCTCTAATTAGTTCCTCAATCTAACCCTAGGAATCAGTGTGAGTTCTTCCCTAAGCTTCGCCCTACTTAGAGCTACATTGTGGTCCTTATGAATCTAGGGCATTAGGGTGGACTAACTAGCCTTCGTAAGTGAACTAAGATCAACTAAACCTACCCGAGCACCTATTGGTCGGATTTAAAGCCAAAATGGACTCAACCTAGGCTAGTTACTTGTTATGCACCATTGAACACATCACAATAGTGAAAATTGACATTAAAGCACAAAGCAAACACATCTAGGGCACGGCGTTCGAGAATACACTGGTATATTCTACTACAAAACACATTGACATGCTTAGATTACACCAATTTAAGCAATAGCACTCGATATCTATGCAATAAAAGCTATTTATGCTATTTCATGTGCAAACACACACATAGACATATATATAAGCATACCCACTTCATGTAATGACCATACAAACACATAGACATGCTAGAATAATGATTTAGGAATGGTTAATAGCAAAATTGACTTCAATATACATATACTACATCATTGAGGCATTTCAACAAACACATAGACATGTATGTAAAATGACTTTTGAAACCCTAAGCACAAAGCATATATATATATATAAATCCATCAAGTTCCTATTAATAAAAAGTAGCAATCATCCATAATATAAGAATAAATCACCCTACATAACTCTAACAAAACATACATTAGCTTAGGATAAAAGAGAGACAAAGAAGCTACCTTTTTATCCAAAGCCATATCTTTACAATCCAATAGCTATGCCCAAATCCTTGTGTTTGATCCTCTTAGAGGCTTGATTCCAAAGTTATTTTGTGTATGGAAAAGTGTGTTAGAGGTGGGAGATGAGAGGATTAGCGCTTTGGGAGATGGGTGTGAAAGAATATGACCTATTTTTCTTAAAAATGTCTAAAAAAGGGCTTATATAGCCAATTTTCTACGACTACCGGAACACCAAACTGGTGCACCAGTACCAAGGGACCTCTATCCCGATAGTAGAAGATTTCTCTCTATTTTTGGAGGAATAGAGAGGGGGTGCACTGGTACTTTGAAGCCAGTGTTCCGGTAGTGCCTATTTGCTCTCTTTTGGCTTCGTTTTCGCTCCGTTTTGCTTTTGATTACTTTGGCCTTTGTATGAAAGCCTTTAATCTTGATTTCCTTCCACTTTTCATCCTCAAAATCTTCTTCAATTCTTACCCAAACCATCTCCATCTTTGTTTAGCTCAAGACATTTCTCAAACTCACCTAAAACACAAGATAAGTGCACTTTAGTGTAGCATTTATGATTTAAGCTCAACTATAGACACTTAAAGGCTAATATGCTCAAGTATGACATAATTCCTATACTAATACACCTAATAGAGCACAAAACACCTCAAAATAGATGTAGAAATACAATGCAAAATCACACACGAAACCAACACATCACTCTTTCTTTCACCTATACCAAAATATTGAATTCTGATCCTTTGTCCCACAATGTACACCATTGTTTATTATTACACATGCCAATGCAAACATGCATAGGCAATACTACTAACCTTGCTTTCTTTGTGAGTGTTAATGGTTTATGAGTCACAGGGTTAGTAATATGGTGATTTATCATTGGCGTGGAGAGCTTAGAAGACAATGCAAGGTTGTATCTATCCTTTCTCCACTTGTTCCCCATGTTTCTACCCCATCCCCACCACTATTACTTGCTTTATAATGCGATTTTCTTGTTTTTGTGTTTTACTGTATTTGCTTGAGGACAAGCAAAGTTTAGGTTTTGGGGTGTAGGGGTTTGGTCTTATTGTTTTACGTTTTCTTAGGATAGGTTTAGTCTTATTGTTTTACATTTTCTTAGGGTGGATTGCATTATTTGGTTAAAAATAGTGAAAATTTTTCAATTTTTGATGAAAATAGAGTTGTTTATTTCTTGGTTGATTATTGTGTTGGCTATTGTGATTGACTCAATTGATTGTTGAATATGAGAAGCATTGTGGGGAAGTGAATAGAGTTGCTTGAAAACTAGGTCTTAGAGGGGATGCCCTTGAAAGTTGTAGGGAGTGAGGATCTTTAAGAATGCCCCTTGTAGCCACCCCATGGTTTGGTAAGAAAAAGTGAAGAAAAAGGGTTGTTGATATGAGTGCCCCTTCCT
The DNA here is from genome assembly GCA_028554755.1 of Cordia subcordata. Lineage (NCBI taxonomy): Eukaryota > Viridiplantae > Streptophyta > Magnoliopsida > Boraginales > Cordiaceae > Cordia > Cordia subcordata. The sequence continues at coordinate 10,412,318 of JAPTOF010000007.1, read as the reverse complement.
TGATTGATTCTTTTTTATGTGCCTTAGCCTTTCTTTTACTTTTCTTCTTGTAATGCAATGCAAAGTATGAAAAATCCAAAAACTTGAAAAAGGTGAAAAAAGGGTGCAAAAAGATCAAAAAGATTTTAAATTAAAAACAAAAATTGGAAAAAAAAAAAGCCAAAGACACAAAAAAGTTTTGGGAATAAATGCATAAGTGACACAATGTCAACTTAGCACAAGCTATCCTCTTTGTATATATGTAAATAAGGCTTTTATAAGCCATTACATTTGTATATTTTCTCATCTTTTCTTTAAGGCTTTGTGCATGTTAAGGAAGCCATGATTAGTAAAGGTGGCATGAAATATCAATAACCTATGCGCTTGAGTTAGAATCCTAGGCTTGTGGTGGTTTGGCTACTTGGGAGGTTCTAATGAAGTTTGAGGCCTCTTTTGAGTAGAAGGAGGATCCAAAGAGACTAGGGGATCTCTCCATAATAGGAATGCCCCCTTCATGCTTCTTAGACTAACCTTGATAGCGAGTCAATCCCTTAGGTAACCCTTTGCATCGGCTTTAGAAACAAACTTCAGAATGGGCTTGCTTAGGGACAAGTAAGAAGAAGGTTTAGGGGTGTTAATGTGTTGTGTTTTTGTGTGTGTTTGTATTGTTATTTGGCTATATTTAAGAGGTGTTTTGAACTTTAATAGATGCATGAGTATAGTACATATACTAGAGTTAGGCTTAAGCGTAAGCAAATGTACATAGAGTTTAAAGAAAAACGCTACACTAATGCAATCTTATTTCTCGTGTTTGGAGAAGTTAGGTCAAAAGCTCGGGACTTGAATTGATGCAGAATTGATGTTGGAGTGAAGATCGAGGTGTTTAAGATGTGGGAGAAGCATGAAAAGAGCTTTTGGAGGCAACTGGGCGAAGAAAAAGGGCAACCGGAGTAAAACGGACGCAACGCGAAAAAATCAGGCCAAGCTTCTGACTTGGCCGGTCGACGCCCCCTCCAGGGCCCATCAACTGCCCTTGGTGACTAGCCAAAATAGAAAGCAACCTCTTTGGGGTAGCCAATGTTAGGCCGGTTGACCAGTCAAGGCCCCTAGCTGGACACGATTGTTGCATTATTTAAGCCCTTTTCTAGCATATTTTGAGTGGATTTTGATCCCTTTTTCACCTCCAATTCATGCACCCATTTCTCACACATAAAATGCTACTTTCACCCACCTCTAATATACACAAACACACACACCCACGTAGAATTAAGTTTATTTTGAAGGATTTAAACATCATTTGGTAAAGATTTACTCAAGTTTGTAAAGAAACAAGCAAGGATGGAAGGAGAGCTTTTTCAACCCTCTTTCATTCTCCTTTATTATATGCTTGAATAGATAGATTAGGGTGACTAAACTTGTGTAATGGGATAATTTTTGTATTCTTTGCTATTGGATTTGATTGGCTTATATATATGTATATATATATATATATATACATATTTTGTTCTTATTTTTGAAAAGCTTTATATCATTTCATGTCTATGTGTTTGGTGCAATGCTTGAATGAGTTATATGTATATAGATTGAGTTCTATTTGCTATAGAACACTTCTAATCCTTAGATTGCACATGTCTATGGGTGTGATTATGGATATTATGAAGTGGGTTAGCTAGATTCATGTCTATGTGAATGTTAACATGCCTTATAGTGAATACATGCTCAAATATTGCTACATGTTGATGCTTAAATATTTCTAATGGTGTAAATCAAACTTGTTTGTGTTTGTGTCGTAGATAGGACGTCATATTCACAATGTCTTACCATAGAATATGTAGTACTATGCCTATTAGATACCAATCCTCTTGAGTGTCCCTAGAATGTCGGGGCTTAAGTTAAGACTAGTCTAGATTGAGTCCCCTTTAGCTTTAAATCTAGTGAATAGGAGTCTAGATAGGTTGAGTCTACCTTAGGAACCCTAGGTCTTAGCTTTAAATCCATCTAATGATTTAGAAACTAATGTGGTATTGTTCTAGGACACCTAAGTAATTCCCTAGTCCCTCCTATGGCCTTAGGTACATAAGGACCACGCCATAGCTCTAAGTGTGCACACTTAGGGATGGACCTGCACCAAGTCCTAGGATGTAATTAGGACACTAATTAGTTGCTTAGTATTAGAAGCTGTTTTTAGGAAGTCAATATCTCGAATCCCATAGCATTGAGTTAGAAAGTCACCTGTTCACAAGTGTAGGTCACCCTATCAACTTCCCATAGGTTTAATCCCCCTAGATTACCTTAGTTCTTACTTTTTCCTTTCTAGTATCCATAGTGTAGTCTCTTCATTTCCCTCCTAGCTCCCTAAAATCCAAAAGCACAAAAAGATGGCTAGTTTAGGTTTCTTTTTAAGCTTCCATTAGAATGCACTAGCTTATGATTTTACCACACTCTGAGCCTTCTTATGGTTTGACACCTGTATTAATACCCTTATATTCCACGATCTATAAGCTTATGGGACTTTTAGGGCTTACACCTTCAAGGGAACGTTAGACGTCACCTGAGCTCCCTATATCCATCAATATCTCGTTGATATCAAATAGTTTGGCCTTTACTTGTATGAGTAGCGAGTCATCATAGGGGAAAAGTACCCCTTCAAGTTACCATCATCAAAAGTGATCTTCTCCCCTTGCCTTACTCATTTCAACATGGGAAAGTGATGCGCGCATAGGTCACCATGGCAATGGACTCGGAGAGAGACCACGTCCAGACGAGGACCTTACACTTCCTGTTGAGCTGATTATGAAATGTTGGGCCAAATGACTTAAATTGGCATTATGACACTATGTGTGCCGCTTGGTGAATGAGAATTTTTGTGGGCCTTTGTTTGAAGATGAGGCTAAAATGTCCACGATAGTTGAAGCATCGATTGACCTTATTTCTTTATGCCAAGTGTGTGGGCCATCTTCAGCGGTTCATGCTTAGATGATGTGCATTTTGAGAAGAAATTTTGGAGCAACCTATGAAAATGAAGCAAGTCATGAAGTGGAGACAGAGAATTTCATGACTACGTCATGAAATTTCTAGCATCTTATGAAATTTACTTCCAACTCGTGAAATTGATGGATAGAGAATTTCATGATTATTTCATGAAAATACAGATGACCTCATGAAATCACAGTTGAAGTCATGAAATTGAGATACAAGGCTAGGCCACTTGGGCTTGAATCTAAGCCAGCATAGTTAGAAGTAGAGTTATTTTTATTATTTTCCTTTTAGGATTAAGACTTTATAGGAGTATAAATATTCATTATTTTCTAGAAAACATTGATTGAGATTTATAAACAAATCATATTGGCTTTGCCAATTTTCTCCATATTTTGCAAGTGAGGTGTGTTTGCATTCTTTGGTTGCATCAAGAATTGATTTTCTTATCAAGGTATTTTTACTTTGTGGTGAATTTCAATTATTGCTTTATTTTCAATCTCTATTATCTGTGTTTCTAGTCTTTGATAGATTAGGGGTTCAGTAGGGAGGGAATTCGTATGGCTTAATTTTTGAATTCAAAGCGTATGTTAAGGTTTCTAGATCAAACTATATGCTTGAGGTCTCGTGTAAGAAAGTTATAAATTTCATTGATGTATCTCTGTTGAGTTGACTAGCTTTTTCATCTAGTAGCCCATTCTCCCACAAAGAAGTCAATCTCTACACGCCCCCATGCGACGCCCTGGTTATGATTTTGTAATTGGCTTCTATTGTTTCTCTGACCTCAGCCCCTGTTTCATCCATTGCTCGAGCTCTTATCTCACTCGATTTTTTTATATTGTTTATCCTGTTCTGAGCTCTTCCATGTTTAGTGGCCTAATTATTCTCTGGTTGATTGGAGGTTTAGGTTGTCATAGGACCTGAGGGGTGATGTACTGAGCCAATTGTCCCTTTATTAACAGGTTCTCAATTACAGTTTTGAGCTTGAGATATTCTTTAGTTCCTACGAGTGATCATTGTGGTATTGCACCATTTGTTACTGTAGGATCAACAATATTACATGTGGTCTATCCTAGTCCATATTTTTTAAAATACTACCAATAAAACATGCTAAGAAAAATAAAATAACACATAACACACACAAGAACATGCTTAAGAACATATAGAACATAACTAGTATTTGCAAAATATGTTAAGCAAACCTCTTGAAGCCTGGGGCCTTTGATGAAGCTAAAACCGTCATGGGCTTTGTTCCTGCTCATGAACAAGGCCACTAAAAAAAAAGGAATTTTACTATAAGGGTGTCTTCTTCCCTATAGTTAAACAGACTTTTCTTGAGAGAATAGCCTCTTGTGTGGGAAGAAGCAAAGTAATATGCTCTTGAAAATCTAGAGCAAAAAACCACACAATAAGTCTGTACTATGTGTTGTAGTATTCTCTTGCCAAAATGGAAGAGATCAACTACAAAATTTTTAGATGCTAGAAATGATTTAAGGTCTTGCCTATTTATAGAAAAAGTTTGGCACCTAAACCTTGTAAACTTTCCATGTGGAAAACTTATTCCTAGTAGTAAATGTTTGCCACATGTCATGAAAGTTACTTGTACAATTTGAATTCTTCTTGTAGCAACTTTCTAGCACTTGTCTTGGAAGAATGGGCCAAGCCCACAATCCAAGCCCAACACATAGTCCATAATCCAATTGAAGGCCCAAGCCCAATAAGAAACCATCCAAGCCAATTAGGTTATCTTGGACTCTAAAGAAAACCCAAACCCAATTCCAAGCTTTTGGAATTTGCTCTTTCAAGATTACTCTCTCAAAGTCATTTCAACTAAGGAAGGGACCAAGAAGACACAATTAACCTTGGCTTCCAAAACTAATAAAAGATGTTCTTACCCGATCTAGACATAATAATTATTTTTAACTCTAATCTATTCCACCATAAGATCAAAGTTGCACTCCAAGAATAATTGCTATTACCCAAAATCTTATCACAAAAGAATGTGAACTTTGTCTTTGACCTATTAAATAACCAATCATAATGCCCCTCTATGTATCTCCACAACTAAGGCCGGTCCTTTGGCCTGTATACTATCACCTCCTTAGCTGCATCTTTTCTTTTAGGTCTTTTGTCCTATTGCCAACCATCTTTGGTCATGGAATCTCTTAATCTCGGGAGTGACCCTCAAACTATATGACCGATACACCCATAAAGGTAGTATCACTAGATCTAGATTCGGATGATAAATATGGACAATCCCAAAGGGGGCACATAGATTCCATATTGCATATGCACGTTCCAATTAATTAGAACTTAGCACTCAATGCACAAGGTTGTTGATCCTAATAAAGTAAGATCTCACCCACCGTGAATCAAAGTACCAAACCCTAACTTCATTAGTTCATACATATATGCTCAAGATTAAGAGCAATGATCATTTAATAGTAGTGAGTATCTTGTTTTCTTTCTTTGATAGTACGTCTCTAGAAAACATACTTACAATGGTCCTGTAAAATACGTGACACACGTACTATTGAGACAAATTCGAAAAGTCCTCCAATAACCTAGGTAGATCACCCTCAACGAGGAGAATTGCTCAATATAACCTTATCCCGGTAGAGTGTCCAACTTTATCATTCGGTTACAGACTCAATTTATGATGTGACTAAATCTAGACTTGGACCTACTGTGCATCCAGCCTCACTGCACACCCAAGTAATTAGTTCAAGTCAAGGGACCTTTATACATACATCAATAAAACATACTAGAGATAATATGTAAAGAACTCGTAATGCCATTTAAAAAAATGATTATACATTTTTTAACATCCAAAATGTTATATATAAGTGAGCTTTTGGGCATATTAATCCTAACAATCTCCCACTTGCACTAAATATCACTTCTGCACAACCTAATACCCATAGACTCCAAATGTGTGGTAAACATTTTCTCTGAAAGAGTCTTTGTAAATGGGTCTGCCAGGTTTTCTACTGAAGCTATCTTTTCAACTACAACATCTTCTCTCTAGATAAACTTACGGATCAAATGATATTTCTGTTCAATGTGTTTACCCTTTTTGTGATACCTGGGCTCCTTACACTGTGAAATAGTACTGTTATTGTCGCAATACAATGTTATCAGTCTGTGAACTACCGGTAAAACCTCTAGGTCTAAAAGGAACTTTCTTAGCCATATTACCTCTTTCACAGCCTCAGATGCTGCTATATACTTGGCCTCCATGGTAGAGTCAGCAATATAATTTTGCTTCACAATTATCCATGAAATAGCTCGTCCTGATAGAGTGAAAACATATCCAAAAGTAGACTTCCTAGAATCTCTGTCGGACTGGAAATCCAAGTGTGTATAGGCTAATGGCGTTAGATCACCTGCACGGTATTCCATCACATAATCCTTAGTCCCTTACAAGAACTTGAATATATGCTTAACCGCAACCTAATGTGCCAGTCTAGGGTTTGACTGATATCTATCGACCATGTCAACAGCAAAGTAGATATATGGCTTAGTACGTAACATGGCATACATGAGGCTTCCAACCGTTGAGGCATAAGGAACTCGTTTCATGCTCTCTATCTCCTCAGGTGTTTTAAGACATTGATCTTGAGAAGATAAACTCCATGTCTAGAAGGTAATGACGCCTTCTTAGAGTTTTGCATGTTAAACCTGACCAGTATCTTCTCAATAAATGAAGCTTGAGATAGGGCTAGCCTTCTATTCTTACGATCTCACATAAGCTCGATGCCTAGAACATAACTAGCTTCTTCTAAATCCTTCATTTGAAATTGAGTAAAAAGCCAAACCTTGATAGATGATAACATCCCCACATCATTTCCAATAAGTAGGATATTGATGTGTTGGTTTCGTGTGTGATTTTTCATTGTATTTCTATATCTATTTTGAGGTGTTTTATGCTCTATAAGGTGCATTAGTATAGAATTTATATTATACTTGAGCATATTAAGCTTTTGGTGTCTGTAGTTGAGCTTAAAGCATAAATGCTACACTAAAGTACACTTATCTTGTGTTCTAGGTGAGTTTAAGAAATGTCTTGAACTGAAGAAACATGGAGATCACTTGGGCAAGTATTGAAGATGATTTTGAAGATGAAACATGGAAAAAAATCATGTTGGGAAGCTTCCGGACAAAGACCAAAGCAACTGGAAGCAAAACGAAAGAGAGCAAAGAGATACTACCGGAACACTGGCTTCAAGTACCGGTGTATCGGCTCACTATTCCACCAAAAACAGAAAGCAAGTTTCGACTACCAGAATAGAGGGCCTTTGGTACCGGTGCTCTAGTAGAGTATTCCGATAGTCGCAGAAATTAGCTATATAAGCCCACTTTTGGCCATTTTAAAGGACAATGGAAGTCATATTCTTTCACACCCATCTCCCAAAACCCTAATCCTCTCATCTTCTACCTCTTACACACTCTTCCATACACAAAAGCACTTTGGAATCTGATATCGCTAATTGAGCACAAGCCTAAATAGCCCGCAAGCGCACGGGTCGTGTGAAGTACGGTGTGTGCGAGTGTGGGGTCGAATCCACGGGGAGGCCTAATGTGTATGGTGCCCTAATCTAAGTGCATCCTAAAGAGCTACTTGTTGGGGTCCTAATTACAATGTTTTTGGTGTTTTTGGTTTGAGGGGAGCTCGGGAAAAGTAAACCTAATCTAAGAACAAGGAAATAAAAAGGTAGTGCGTATGTGTGTGATGGGGGAATCAAACGATCTAAGGGGATTCAAACGTCGAAAATGGGAGACTAAGGTGATTACATCTTGTTTATGGTGATTACTACGTCTTTCTAGGGTTACTTGATGGATTATACTAAGTGCTCTAATCTAGACCTATAATTAGCCTCCTAATTGGTACCCTAAGCCTCAGTGCGGGTCCGTTCCTAGGTGGCGATGGCTAGTAGTACGGCGTGGTCTTTATGACTTAGGAATTAGGGCTAGCCAATAAGATTCTAGGTAGTGTAGATCGATCTAACCTTAGCACTTAGTCCTCTAATTAGTTCCCCAATCTGGCCCTAGGACTCGGTGCGAGTCCGTCCCTAAGCTTCGCCTCACTGAGAGCTACGGCGTGGTCCTATGAACCTAGGGTGTTAGGGTGGACTAACTAGCCTTCCTAAGTGAACTAAGGTCAACTAAACCTATTCGGACTCCCATTGGCTGGATTTAAAGCCAAAGGGGACTCGACCTAGGCTAGATACTAGTTGTGCACCATCGATCGCATCACAATTAGCAGAAATTGACATTAAAGCGCATGGAAAACACATCTAGGGCATGGAATTTGAGAATACACCGGTATATTCTACTACTAAACACATAGACATGTTTAGATTACACCAATTTAAGCAATAGCACCCGACATGCATGCAATAGAAGCTAGTTATGCTATTAAGTATGCTAACACACACATAGACATGTATATAGTCATACCCACTTCATGTAGTCACCACACAAACACATAGACATGCTAGCATAATGATTTAGAAATGGTTAATAGCACAATGACTTCAATATATATATGCTACATCATTGAGGCATTTTAACAAACACATAGACATGTATGTAAAATAGCCTTTGAAGCCATAAGCATAAGGCATATATACATAAATCCATCAAGTTTTCATTAATATAAAGTAGTAATCAATCCATAAATACAAGATATAATCACCCTACATAGCTCTAATCAAACATAATTAGACTTAGGATAAAAGAGAGATACCCTTCTATCCATAGCCAAGCTTTACAAACCATGAGCTATGCCTCAAATCCTAGTGTTTGATCCTCTCAGATCCTTGATTCCAAGTGTTAAATGTGTTTAGAAGTGAGTGTGTGAGTTGATTTTTGGTGGATTTTAGGTTTAGGTAAATGGGTGTTTGATTTGGGTGTTGTTCTCCTTCAAAAAGGGCTGAAAAGTGGCTTAAATAGAGCTGTTAACGCGCCCAGCCGGGGGCCCAGCCGGTGGATCGGCTTTGGGCCTAAGTCATCCAGCCAAAATTGGCCCAGGTTCTGATCCGGCCGGTTGACATAGCCGGTCGACCGGCTAGGTCGTCCGGCCTAGATAGAGACTAACCGATCTTGATAGTAAAATGGTCATATCTTGCTCGTTTTAGCTCCGATTCGCGCACCCTTTTTTTATATGGCTTTGTATCATCATGGGGGATCTCCCAAGCCATATTTTGCACCCTAAAATGTATCCAAAATTTTTCCATGTCCTTTTTAGGTTGCAAGATCCAAATTTGGCTCACGTTGCGCTTAATTTTGCCTCGGTCGCTCCTTTTTTCGTCCGACCACTTCCAAAAGCACTTTTCTTCATTCCTTTGCATCCAAAACACCCTTGGATTTGTTCCACACTTCAATCACCCTCAATTAAGCTCCAATTATCTTCCCAAATCACACCTTAAACAAGCAACAAACGTACATTAGTGTAGCATTTAAGTCCTAACTTCAACTATGAACGTGTAGACCCTAATATGCACAAGTATGACCTAAATGCTATAATAATATATGAAATGAAGCTCAAAACACCTCAAAACAAGTATATACATGCAATACATAAACACACAAAACAAACACATCAGAATCAAGTATTTAAAAGGATCAAACACAAGGATTTGGGCATAGCTCATAGATCGTAAAGATATAGCTTTGGATAAAAAGGTAGCTTTTTTGTCTCTCTTTTATCCTAAGTTAATGTATGTTTGATTATAGCTATGTAGGGTGATTTACTCTTATATTATGGATGATTATTACGTTATTATTATGGGTATTTGATGGATTTATATATATGTGCTTGTGCTTAAGGTTTCGATTGGCAAATTTACATTCATGTCTGTGTGTTTGTAGAAATGCCTCAATGATGTAGCAAGTGTATATTAAAGTCTATTATGCTATTAACCATTTCTAAATCATTATGATAGCATGTCTATGTGTTTGTGTGGTGATTACATGAAGTGAGTATGCTTATATGCATGTCTATATACATGTTTGCATATTTAATAGCATAAATAGCTTTTATTGCTTACATGTCGGGTGTCATTGCTTAAATTGGTGTAATCTAAACATATCTATGTGTTTAGTAGTAGAGTATATCGGTGTATTCTCAAATGTCATTCCCTAGATGTGTTTGCCATGCACTTTAAAATCAATTTTCGCTAATTGTGATGCGATTGATGGTGCACAACTAGTAACTAGCCTAGGTCGAGTCCCCTTTGACTTTAAATCCAGCCAATAGAAGTTCGGATAGGTTTAGTTGACCTTAGTTCACTTAGGAAGGCTAGTTAGTCCACCGTAACACCCTAAGTTCATAAGCACCACGCCGTAGCTCTAAGTGGGGCGAAACTTAGGGACGGACTCGCACCGAGTCCTAGGGCCAGATTGGGAAACTAATTAGAGGACCAAGTGCTAGGATTAGATTGATCTACACTCACCTAGAACCTTATTGGCTAGCCCTAATTCCTAAGTCATAAAGACCACGCCATACGACTAGGTATCGCCACTAGGGACAGACCCGCACTGAGGCTTAAGGTACTGATTAGGAGGCTACTTATAGGTCTAGATTAGAGCATTTAGTATAATCCATCAAGTGACCCTAGAAAGACGTAGTAATCAAACATAAATAGGACGTAATCACCCTAGTCCCCTATTTTCGACGTTTGAATCCCTTTAGATTGCTTGGCTCCCCAGTCACACACACATCTTTTATTTCTTTGTCCTTAGTTTAGGTTTACTTTTTCCGAACTCCCTTTAAATCAAAAAGCCGAAAAACACTGTAGTTGAGACCTCAACACGTAGCTTTTAGGACGCATTTAGCTTAGGACACCATACACATTAGGCCTCCCTGTGGATTCGACCCTGCACTCGCACATACTATATTACACACGTTCCATTCGCTTGTGGGCTATTTAGGCTTGTGCCGCGAGATAGCGATCAGATATCATCCACATACAGAACCAAAAAAGCTACAACATTTTCATTACGCCTCTTATACACACAAGGTTCATCAATATTTTGATCAAAACTATAAGATTTAATTGCACAATCAAATTTGATGTTCCATGCTCTAGATGTCTACTTTAATCCATAAATGGACTTTTTTTAACTTACAAACCATATGTTCCTGGCCTTTGGCAACATATCCATCTGGTTGTGTCATGTAAATGGTCTCGTCAAGCTCTCCATTAAGAAAAGCTGTCTTGACGTCCATTTGCCATATCTCGTAGTCATAATGACACGCGATGGCAAGAAGTATCCTAATGGATTTAATCATGGCTACTGGTGAGAAAGTTTCCTCATACTTGATCCCTTCTTTCTAAGTGTAACCTTTCACCACCAACCTAGCTTTAAAGGTTTCAACTTTTTCATCAACTTCTCTTTTCCTCTTGTAGACCCATTTGCACCCTATAGGTTTTACCCCTTCAGGTGCAATTACAAGATCTTAGACTTTGTTAGAATACATAGATTCTAACTCTGAATCCATTGCCTTATGCCATTGGTCGGCATCTATGTCAGAAACTGCTTTATCATAACTTGTGGGATCCACCACCTAATCCTCTGAAAAAGTCTGAAAGGACTCTCCATAGTATCTATCAGGAGTCCTAGATATCCTCCCACTATGACGAGGCTCCGATATATTAGGTGTAATATGCTGTTCCTTTTCATTTACAGTTACCACAGGTATTACTGGAGATTCTTGTAAAATCTCTTCTAGAACAACTTCAGAATCTAGTGTTTTATGGATCATTTCACCATTCTCTTAATATCTAGCATGGGTGCTTATAAACACTTTTTGCTCCTTAGGATTATAAAAGATCCTACCGCTGGTTCCCTTAGGATACCTAATAAAATAGCACAACTCAGATCTTGGTTCCAACTTTGAAGCATTACTATTAAGTACATAAGTTGGACAATCTCAAATGTGGAGATGATTTAAACTAGGCTTACCCCCAGTCCACATTTCTTGTAGTGTCCTAGGTACTGATTTAGATGGTACCAAGTTCTAGATGTACGCAGCTGTCTCAAGGGCATACCCCTAAAAAGATAATGGTAATGATGCATGACTCATCATTGACCTAACCATATCTAATAGGGTGCGATTTCTTCTCTCTGCTACACCATTTTGCTGTGGAGTCCCTGGTGCAGTTAATTAAAACACAATCCCTTCTTGTGTAAGATAGTCTCCGAATGAACCCAACAGGTATTCACCACCTTAGTCAGACCGAAGGGCTTTAATTTATTTATCTAATTTCTACTCCGCTTTAGCCTTGAACTTTTTGAATTTCTCAAAGGATTTAGACTTACGTCGATATACATATTCATACCTAAAGTAATCATCAGTAAAGGTAATGAAACACTCAAAACCTCCCCGTGCTAGTTTGCTCATAGGACCACACACATCGGTATGAACCAATTCCAATACTTCTTTGGCCTTTTCTCCTTTAGAAGAAAATGACCATTTGGTCATCTTTCCTTTGAGGCAAGATTCACACGAAGTTAGATCTTCGAGATCTAATGAGCTAAGATGTCCATCCTCAACTAATCTCCGAATTCACTTTAGACTAATATGTCCTAAGCGTAGATGCCAAAGATAAGTATCATTGGTTGAAGAAACCTTTCTTTTCTGGGAATTAGTTCGTTCTATATTATGCAGTGAATTTGTAATAGGTTTCATATAGAACAAGTTATCATGCATGCTACCGGAACAGATAATATTTCCATCTCTACTGATATCAAAACCAAAATGAAAATTAATGCAAAAATTGTGTAATATTAATTGCGAAATAGAGATAAGGTTTTTACGTACATCCGGAACATTATAAACATTGTTACAAAAAACTTCCTAATACATGGAAAATTTAAGCACATTCTTCCCACTGTAACAACCCATACTTTTGCTCCGTTACCCATCCTCAAAGCAAATTCCCCTTTAGCTAGTTCCTTCATTTCCTGAAACCAGTGCAAAGAATTGCAAATATGGTTAGTGGCTCCAAAGTCTACAATCCAAGAATCAGTAGAATCAACCATTAAATAGGTTTCAATGTAGAATAAAAGAAGTATACCTATCTGGCCTCGTGCCAGGCACTTCGGGCAATCCCTTTTCCAGTGCCTTTTCTGGCCACACTTAAAGCATTTGCCTTTGGGCTTTTCACCTATTAATTGTTTGGGTTGTTCGCCATTTTTCTTCTTTTTCCCTCGACCACATTTTTGCTTTCCCTTTCCTTTGAACATTTTCCCTTTCGGGTTAAGTCCAGAAGTGGATGCTTGAACTATGTTTACGTGGCCCTTATTTTTCATTATGGCTTCTGCAGTTAGGAGCTCTTTCATTAATTTCATCATATCCATGTTCATCTTGCCCATATTATAATTAAGCTTGAACTGGGTGTAAGACGGTGGTAAAGTCTCTAAAATCATGTCTACCTTTCACTATTCATCTATGTTTGCACCTAGGATCTCGACAGTATTGAAGTAATCCATCATTTTGAGCATATGCTCCCTGATAGGTGCTCCTTCTGCCATCCTTTGACTCATAATTTCTCTCAGAGCACCTTGCCTTACGAGCCTACTCTTATCGGCAAACATACGAGATAATGAGGTCATGATTTCTTTTGTAGTTTTCATATGATGATGCTTGCTCTGCAAATATCTGACATAGAAGCCATCATATAGCGATTTGCCATACTATTGGCCTTCTGCCATTTCGCCTCAGTATCTTTTTGGGCTTCAGAAGAGTTTGCCCTCACAACAGGACAAGGAGTTGTTAGAACATACTTGTACTCTTCTGCGGTGAGTACTAGGTCCAAGTTTCATTCCCAATCCACAAAATTCGATCCAGTGAGCTTGTGCTCTTTGAGAATTGTAACTAGTGGACTAAATGAAGATATTTTTCTAGATATACAACAATATAATCATATGAGTATGGAATTGATGCATGTATAATATGTATGCTATCTTTGGAAATAAAACATACAAGTACTTTTACTTTATTTGCCTTTGAGTAGATTAACCTTTAAACTACTCGATGTAATAGTATCTCAACATCCTCACAAGAACTCCACTGATGGGATGGCCAAACTGATGAACTTTAAGTTAAGTGCCACTGCTTATTTGAATTGACAGTTGTTTGGATACGATCCAATTGAACAATTCAATCACTATTTCATTTAGCTTCTTAAATCCGATAGCGAACTCTATCGATGGGATAGCCGAACCTACCATTTAAGATGAGTGTATACCCATTCCTTATGTTCATTCGCCATAACATTCTTGATTTAAGCCCTCCGATGGGGTAGTGACTTTAGTCAATGTTGTGTGAGATGATCTTTAGTGAAGAATTCCACCGATAGAATGGTCAAACTCACTAACACCCTTTTGAATAAACATTTTAAATTCACCTTGCTAAATCTTGATAAAGTGTCACCCTTCAATGGGGAAGTCAATGACATTTACCATTAGTGTGAATCGGATATGGAAAGCCGTAGGGTATTTCCAGTCCCCTCTCCCACTCAATATTTTAATATAAGGGTTTTCTCTATTTTTTTGGTATTCTCGCTTTTTGTTTTAGACCTAAACACACTTTGGATTTGTGAAACACTTTGGTTTTTGCGAATCCCCTTTGTATTACTAAAACATTGCAATACCATAATAGATTATTTACCTAAATCTGGGTGTATAGACCCTTAGGTTGTCATATTGTAAATCTCAAGTTAAGTGTTTCATTTTTGTCATCAGATTGCATGGCATTTTTGGACATAATTGCTTACAATTATCTTGTCTAAGCCAATCTCATTTAAATAAACTTAACTATCCCTAAGAAATTAGCACATAAGATTGGCCAATTTTAAAAACCTAATGAGTGGGCTTATTTCTAGGTGGTAATCATGTTTATTCTTATGCAAATATGTTAAAACATATATCAATGAATTATAAACATCCACCAAAAAACATTAGAATCCCTCTTTAATGGCTTCCTGCAATCTTCAATTCAAAAGGCATAAAATAGCAATCTTTGTTGCAATTTCTGCCAGAGCCAGTCAACCACAAAAGAGGAGCCAATCGACCGACTGAGACATATTTGCTCCCGTATGCTATTTTTCCTTGCTTCTCTCCTTGGTCTCTTGAAGATTACAACAATAATGTATTTTGATATTGCTAATACAAGTTTACAATCATAAAAGAAACATTACAAGGATATCAAAACATCCTATGCTTCTTTTAAATGAAGCTACAAGCAATAACCATAAAGATCTATACATGAAATTGCCTATGACCAAGCTTTGTTGATCATACACGAAACTCTATGATGCATACATATGAACCATCAAGGGCATTTTATATCACTTGCACATACAAGCATAAAATCACAAGTACATGCAACACAATATTTCCTAATTTTTCCACTCACACGATGACTAACATATTTATGCAAATACAATATTCTTGCATAGTCTTAGCATGTTGTGTGTTAGCCTAAGCTCTAATACCAATTGTAGGATCGATAATATTACATGTGGTCTATCCTAGTCCATATTTTCAAAAATACTACCAAGAAAACATGCTACGAAAAATAAAATAACCATATAACGCACACAAAAACATGCTTAAGAACATATATAACATAACTAGTATTTCCAAAATATGTAAAGCTAACCTCTTGAAGCGTGGGGCCTTTGATGAAGCTAAAATCGTCACGTGCTTTGTTCCCGCTCACGAACAAGGCCACTAAAAAAAGGAATTTTACTATAAGGGTGTCACAATATGCAACTCTTTAGTCTTCTTCCCTATAATTAAAGAGACTTTTCTTGGGAGAATAGCCTCTTGTGTGGGAAGAAGCAAAGTAATATGCTCTTGAAAATCTAGAGCAAAAAACCACACAATAAGTGTGTACTGTACGTTGTAGTATTCTCTTGCCAAAATAGAAGAGATCAACTACATAATTTTTGGATGCTAGAAATGGTTTAAGGTCTTGCCTATTTATAGAAAAGGTTTGACACCTAAACCTTGTAAACTTTCCATGTGGGAAACTTTTTCCTAATAGTAAATGTTTGCCACATATTATGGAAGTTACTTGTACAATTTGAATTCTTCTTGTAGTAACTTTCTAGGAGATGTCTTCGAGGATTAGGCCAAGCCCAACACATAGTCCATAATCCATGTAGAGGCCCAAGCCCAATAAGAAACCATCCAAGTCCAATTAGGTTATCTTGGACTCTAAAGAAAGCCCAAACCCAATTCCAAGCTTTGGCCCAGTAAGGCTATTACCACAATATGAAATTTGCTCTTTCAAAATTACTCTCTTAAAGTCATTTCAACTAGGGAAAGGACTAAGAAGACACAATTAACCTTGGCTTCCAAAAATAATATAAAATGTCCTTGCCCGATTTAGGCGACATAATAATTATTTTTAACTCCGATCTATTCCACCATAAGATCAAAGTTGCACTCCAAGAATAATTGTTATTACCCAAAAGCTTATCACAAAAGAATGTGAACTTTGTCTTTGACCTACTAAATAACCAATCATAATGCCCTTTTATGTATACCCACAACTAAGGCCGATCCTTTATACATACATCAATAAAACATACCAGAGATAATATGTAAAGAATTCATAGTGCCATTTAACAAAATGATTATACATTGTTTAATATCCAAAATGTTATATATCAGTGAGCTTTAGGGCATACTAATCCTAACAGTTACTTACAACACTTGCTATAGTCTCAGATGTGTGTCATTTGTGTGTGTTTGCATCTAGTTTTTACATGTACATTTATGGGGGTTTGGAGGTTAATTGCGTGCACTTAGTATAAAGTTGATGCATTACTGTTAATATTTGTACATAATGTATTTTGATGAATAAATGCTACACTAAGTGTTATATTTCATGTTTTAAGAGTGTTTTGGAAGGGTTCGAGCTTACATGAGGAAGAAATGAGCTAATAACTGAATACCAGAAGAAAAGGAACGAAGAATAGAGCATTCTGACCTAGCTAGTCAACCTTGAAGAAAAGTCGATCAACCGGCTAGGTCGACTGACCACCCTAGAGAACATAGAAATTCTACCGGTCGTGGTGCTCTCCAGAGCCGGTCGACCGGCTAGGTCTATCAACAGGACCAGAAAGTTATCCAATTTAGCTAGTCGAGTTCATCAAGGAGCCGGTCAATCGGCTAGGTCCACTAGCAGAACCCGATAACAATTATAAATAGCTTGTTTTAGCTCATTTACAAGGAAGGAACTTTAATTTTCTTAAACCCTAACTCTCTACCCACTTCACCAAACACCCAAAACCATCATCTCGCACCAAACCAAGTAAGGATTAAAGCTTGTAACAAGAGATTAAAAGGTTTTGCTTTGGATTTAAGCAAGGATTTGAAGAGGAGTTCCTTATTCCTTTTCTTATTCCTGTAAATATGCTTTGTCATTAAGTTAGATTTAGGGTTGACTGATGTTGTCTATTAGATTAGGGATTGAATAAAGGATTTGTGTAGATCTTTGGCTCTTAGTACATGCTTGTTTACATAAATCTATGGCATAATTCAATATGTCTATGTATTGGAAATCAAACATGTCTATGTGTTTGTTAAAATGCCCAAGTGAATATGCATGTGCTATTTGTGTTTCAAATGCTTTTTATCTACTTATATGAGTGATGTGATTGTGCCTAATTCATGGCTTTGCTTAGAAGAGTAGGCTTTAGCTTTGAATCTAGCTAGTAGGTTACATGCTATGCTTAGTCGAGTTTAGGTGCTAGTCCTTGGCTTTAAACCCAGCCACATGGATAAGTTAACCTAGACTAAAGTATCTCTCACCCACGTTAATGTTGGTTAACCGAGCCTTAATGTCACGTAGTGTTTAGGTGCTAGTCCTTGGCTTTAAACCTATCTAAGAGGATAAGTTCTAAGCATGGATTGCGTATACTAGAAGGGATTGGCCTTTAGCTTTAAACCCAAACAACGGGTTAAACCACTAATATTAGTTAAGAGACCCTCAATCAACACTACAACAATAGAAGTCCCGAGCCATAAATAGACCTAATCCATTATCATAACTCGAGTCTAATTGCAATGTAGTCGCCCTAGGTCCCCTTCTTCTTTGTTATGTTTCCTTCCTTAGCTTGGCACCCTTAAGTTCCTTTGTAGTTTAAGTTCATTTTCCTTTTTTAGAGCTCCCTTCCATCTTAAAGAAAGCACACACATACACTAATTAATTTTAGGCACCCGAGCACATAGAGGCCAAACTAAGGTAGCCTTCCTATAGAAATGATACCCACACTCAAATTCGCTATACCATGAATGATCTGTATACTTACGGGTGTAAAACTAGACATAATAAGTCTCTACTATTAAGATTACTTCCCAACAGTAATGGTGAGACCAGTCTTCCTGGTTCTCTTAAATCTTGCAGAGTTTTGGTTCGAGGTACCAAGAGCTAAGTGTACTCTATACATGTTTTCCAAGGTAGGGTTGCCTTGAATGTCTCCATGAACACTTCCTAGGTTGAACGGACTTCACCTCTATTTGGCTGGCCTATCTCCATCCTTTTTCCCTACTATGGATTTTATAACTTGTTTGTACAAACATGCTAAACTTGTATGTAATTCGATGCTCTGGCCATCAGATCAATGAAACCTGTCAGCCTCTTCATTGTCACAAAGCTAGTAAGGAATTCGTTTCGAATTCCTTGTATGTAGACTTCTTGAGCTACCGAATCATTACAGTTAGGGATCTATAGAGTTGAATCACTAGAGTACTTGGTAAAGTCCTAAAGCATCTCGTTTCTTCCTTGCTTATGCAACAGCATGTTTGAGGTTTTGGGAACTCTTTTGCTGCTTGAGAACCTATTCATGAACTTGATCATTTGCTTAAAGCTTGACATTGAGTTGTGAAGCAGCTTATCCAACCAGGCTTGGGCTATCCTAACTAATGAGGTGGGCAAAGGTTTATATTGGGTTGTATCACACTTGTTGTGTCGCATCACCTTTCTGTATATCAAACGTAAATGGTCCTTCGAGTCTTTAGAACCTAGGGCTGAGCGGTTCTAACCGAATCAAATTAATCGATAACCAAATTTTCAATATTTTAGGAATCGAAATCAAACTGAATTACTGAAATAACGGAATTTTTGTAACTGATTTTTTTCTTATTTTCAACAACACCACACATTTTAAGACAAAGTCAAAGAGACAAAAAAGGCATGATTGTAGACTACCTTCAACAAGCTTCTGCTGCTACTACTCTTGCAACCCAAAAATCAAAAGAAACGGCATAACTAAGAACAAAGTTTAGGAACCATCATATTGATTCAATAAGTTCACATTTAGGATCAGAAGATCAAAGAAGTTGGGAGAATTATCTCAACAAACAAGACGAGCAGAGAGGGATGCCAAGATAAAGAGTGAGCGATGAGTGTCGAGCAAAGAGGGGCAAGGATTTTCATATTAGATTTAGGGGTTAAGGTTCAAGATTTTAAGCTTTGTGATTTGTGAATTGTGGTTTTGTCTAATGTTTAAAAAGTGAAGAGAAATGTCTTAACTTTTAACACGTTAGACTTTAAAGTAACAAAAATGAAATTAGGGCTCATTTGGATTAGCTTTTTTATAAGTGCTTTTTCTAACAGCTTCTGAAAGAAGTACTTTTTCTAGAAGCTAAAAATTCTAGCTTCTGGAGAAAGTTGTATTCGAGGTTTTTTCAAAATTTTAGTTTTTTTGGAAGGCAAACCAAATAGCTATTGCAAAAATAAAACATTTTTTTTGGGGAAAAAAATGCTTTTCCTTTTTAAAAAAAAAAGCCAATCCAAAGAGGCCCTTAGTCTATTACTAAAAGAGCAAAATGACATCATTTCACATACTTCAGTTGTTAATCAACATTTTAAAATATTAGCCAGAACCAAAATCAAAAACTAAAATTTTTAATTTTCACTAACCGAAATTGAAAAAAAAATAGTAAATAACTAAACTAAATTGCTATTTTGGTTTAGTCTACACTTACTCCTACCAGAACCATCACAGCAAAGTATGACTAAACTATTAGCACTCTCAGGAACATGCTCTTTTTCGAGCTCTGAGGTGAAAGGATGTGCCCGAGCTCTGAGGTGAAAGGAACATGCTCTTTTTCGAGCAAAGAAATATTAATATTTCTTGCTTTTTCGATTTGTAGTATTTCTTGCTTCTTTGTCTTAGAAAGTTCTTGAAGTCGAATAATTTTCTTGCGCCTTCTCCTCTTTGCCTATTTTCATTATTTTTTTTGCAGCAACAAATTGATAATGTTCTACATCTGGATTATTGATCGAGCCAAATGGTCGATGCGAGCATTGGTAGCATTTTGTGGAGGCACCCATACATGTCGATAAAGAGTCAGCCCTGTACCGCTTGGTGGTGCAACTAGAAACGTTAAAGTAAGAGTGCCTATTGTTTGAAGACCCGAGACTAGCACCTGGGATGAAACACACATCTACTACATTGTCACTATCAATAGATTGATCTACTTGAAATGGGTCGAATGCAGGTTGATCCTAAGTAGAGTTGGCTGTAAGGTCTAATACAACTCCATGGGCAAATACAGGGGGTATCCACCAGAGTGTTGCGACATATATCCAATTCTAGAATATGGAGAAAGGGGTTCATCCAAGTAAGGAATATATGGATGATGCCCTCTAGGGTAATAGACCAATTGGTTATGGTTTCCACAGCTTCAATGTCTTAGTAGGGAGAATTTATGTTGGAATTGAGAGGGGTCGATTGATAATCCACTTAGACACCCTTAGTTTTTCTCCTTGAGTAGTCATGGCCTCAGTCCCCTTTTACTTGGATCAGTTAGGAGGTCAATTAGGTGCTCGGATCTTTGGTCCTCACTGGTCTTTTGTTGTTTATATGGCCTACTTGTTAGAACCATGTCAGGCAGGAGACTGGGAGCTATTGGAAGTTAGGGGATTAGCCTATGACTTGCTTTTGGATCTCAATGGGATTAGAACATATTTTCCTTAAACGACGCCAATTGATAATGCTAAGATTATTAGTAGATCTTCTTTACACCAAATTTGCAAACAACTTGCAAAACTGAGAAACAAAGCTAAGTAAAGGTAAGGAGAGACACTATTGTGGTGCCGGCCAAAGGGTCCTTGATGCTCAAGTCAGTGACCAAATCAAATTGGATTGAGCAAAGAAGAGTGTTCATGCTTTAAAGAATGTGTACTTTGGTTTATGGCATGAATCGGTATTCTAAATACTTAGTTGATAGTGTTTTGATAAATTCTAATTCTAGGAAGGCTATCAGAGTGGTTTAATTCTAGTAGGATCGTATAGTAGAGTCATTATAGAGATCTACTTCTTTAACCGGTTTAGGACTTATCACGAAGTACTTAGGGCAAACCCCAATGGAATTGGACCCACATGGTAAAGACCTCAGGACTAATATAAGTCGGTGCCCTCTTCAGGTATTATGTGTGTCATCACTTATTTGAATTCTTATCTATTAGATAATTGCACATGCCGTAAAATTTATAAATATTGATGACACACCCATAATACAATGTTTAGAAAATCGTTTTTAGGCTTTTTTTTATTTAGCCTTTTTTTTAAAAATAAGCTTCAAAACTAGCACTGTTTTGAGTGGTTTTGCAAAACTAGGTCGAACGTAATCCCAAAATTCATTGCCAACTTCTGGGAATTCGTCAAAGCCTAACGGTCACACTCTAACAGAAACTAAAGAAGTAGTTATTAAGGGAGTCTTGGAATTCATTGATGAATTCTTAGAATTCATTTAAGAATTTTAGGATTTCATGACGAAATCTGGATTTGGACCCCATAAGTGAACGAATTTTGGGACTTCGTCCTATGCTTTTTAAACGAAAACCAAAACCTCCTCTCCATTCTTCTCTTCTCACCCTTACCCATTTTCTCCTCCACCTAAACCCAAAAACTTCTAAACAAAGACTCCAATCTTAGGACTTTTCCATTATCTTGTAAGTTTTTAACTTTTTTTTGTTTATTTATTTGTATTATATGTTAAACTTTTTAAGTCATATACATTGGTTTACGTATGTTGTTAATTATGTTTTGGTTATGCATATGTTACTTTTTATATATGTTTTGGTTATGTTTACTTTTAGCTGTATTTTTTGTTTATTTTGAATAAATTTTTATATGCTAGTTTTTGAAGAATTGTATTATTGTTATGATTTATATATTAAAAATATTAGGAAGTGAAAATTAGAAAAAAAATAGGAATTTAATATTAGGAATTGGATTTAAGGAAAATTAGGAATATTATTAATATTATGATTTGAGTATGTATAGAATTGAATATTAGGAATATATATTAGAAATGGGATATTAGTAGGAATAAAAAATTAAGACTTTATATATGAAGAATAGAATATTAGTAATATTTTTGTTATTATTAACAATCATTCAAATTTAATTTAATTCATTTGAATATTATATTTTCAAAAATTAATATAGTTGTTAGTTTATTAATATATTTTTTAAGATATTTTAATTTTTGAGGATATTTGTGTACTTTGAATTTTAATGAACATATTTTGTTTGAGATATTTTAGAAAATAATCAAAATAATGGTTAATATGCATTTATGATATTTGTTTTGTATGTTATTGTTGTTATTGTTGTTGTTGTTGTTAATATTAACAATCATCATATTTAATCTAATTCATTTGAATATTATACTTTCAAAAATTAATATAGTTGTTAGTTTATTTATATATTTTTTAAGATATTTTAATTTTTGAGGATATTTGTGTCCTTTGAATTTTAATGAACATCTTTTGTTTGAGATATTTTAGAAAATTAATCAAATAATGGTTAATATGCATTTAGGATATTTGTTTTGTATGTTATTATTGTTATTATTATTGTTGTTGTTGTTATTGTTGTTGTTGTTATTGTTGTTGTTGTTATTAGTAATTGTTAAAATGTTCTGGTACTACGATCTATTATGTCTGGTAGACTAATCTTCTAGGATACACCACTGTTGTGCCATTACACGGACCATCGGGTGCCCTATTTGTTCAGTTCAAACCATTTACCTGATTCTAAAATATATAAGAGCGATAGAGAGTTGTTCAATCATCCAAGTCACCCATTAGTACAAAAGGCTTTGGTGAGGCCCAGATTTTATGGATGTTATGCGACATGTTTCCATCAAGTAAATTACGATCTTATTACGAGTGGTATGATGTGTCCCAGTTGCCATAAACCAGTTCGTTTGCCTTATTTCTACCTCGCCAAGCCTTCCCATACATTATATCAATCTTTAAGTTCTCCTTGATGTGGGCTTGGACAAGATGTACCTCATAATCAACCTTCTCTACAACAAAATACCTCACCATGTAATTGACCAAACCAGGGGTTAGATTTCTGTGGTTTGTCCGCATCTATCTCACATACAAATATACATTCTGTAGTACTTGGTGATCTCGAACATCTTGTGCATCGATTTTTTAATTGCATGTACCTTCCCCTTGCAAGGTGTCTTTGGATTTCGTGATTTTACAACTTACGTCCCACAGTTTCTTATTTGAGGATACAACCCTGTATTCTCGTTAACATTTTATAACGTTCATTTGGATAGCCCTTATAAGATCAATCTTTGTCGAGAACACCATGGGTCATGCCAACTGCATCCGTTTCTCATCCCACATTGGGCAGTTCAGTGGCTCGTCCTTACTAGCACTATATTATTTTATCCTAGCAGTGTGGAATGCCACTAGTTCCTCCTCCTTTAGCTCCGAGTCCGGCTCTTTTCCATTATCTAGTCCAGCCTTAACATCCTCGTTTTGGTAGTTTAAACTAGCCACTGATACATTATCTTCCTCATCGTCCAACTAGATGTCTTCCTGTCTTCATTAGGCTCTGACAAAATATTATTTGCTCCAACGTCGCCCCTCTCCTACATGCCGCCACCATGAAAAGGTCCTTCTACTTCAAATGTGGAAGATGGCTGTAAAGAAAGGAAAAATGAGACAAAGTCTGCCACTGTCGTCAAAATATTGAACCGCGTATCGCCATAATAACTAGGTTTTGCATTCAAGTCTGGCAAATCAACAACTTGTTATGGATTGTAGACATCGTTACTTTGTATTTCTACAATGACACGCACAATGCCTGTTCATGTCCATGCAAGCAGTCACGTACATGTCTTGAATATCATCATCATCCTTAATTGCCCTCTGGTAATAATGTATTTGTTGTGAGTTTGCATCGCATTTTTGATAACAATAGCACAATTCAACTATATCGATGACGGGACAGAAACCAAGCTTTCTGAAGACACGACATACAAATTGATTGTATGTCATCTTTGGCTGAATTTTGATCTTGTGTGGTGCATTTGGACCCGTGTAGTCAAGCCCGTAATCTATTTACAAGTTTTGACCACCGTAATACAAATAAATAGTAACATCATTTTCATTTGGATTCATTTTTTATGATCAACTATTTAGATGGAAAAATTGAAGTTGAAATAGAATTTTAGAGTGAGAGAATTGGGAAATATTTGGCTCGAATGAGAACTGAATCGATGGAGAGAGGGTGAAGTTTATATAGATAGAAAACGAGCCCCCAGAATTCGCCCATGTGAAACATTTTTTGCTCCAAAATGACCTAACAATGACCTGCAATGACAATCTGCAGAGAATATATTCGATTCCCTGTGATAGGTTCCCAGAATATGGTGCAAATTCCAAGAATTCGTGGTGAATTCCCAAAATTCATCGATGAATTTTAGGAACTCGTCCTAACATATTCCTTTGCCACACAGTCATTTCATTGCAAATATTCTCTAAAAAGAAATTGAGAAACACTAACGAGTTTTAGGAAGTCGTTTCAAATTCCCAAAATTCGTCATGATTGCGTTCGACCTTGTTTTGCGAAACTACTGAAAAAAAGCGCTAGTTTTGAAACTTATTTTAAAATATGGCTAAAAAAATATCTTTTCACAATTATTTCTGTACAAAATACTAGGGGAAAATACTACTTACAAGGTGAAGATATATAGAGCAGACTTACGCTGCTAAAGTCAAACTCGTAAATTACCTAATCTTTTGACATGAAAAAACCCAACAAATATCAAAGTAGACGACCTATCAATAGGGCAACCAAGTGATAAGAAATAATTCAATAAACATCAAAATTCATGATTTCGCAAAGTTAGATAATAGTTCCTTATGTAGATTCCTGAGGTGCGGCATTATATGTTACGGATTTCTAATAGATGAATGGATAACATAGCAAATTATAATTGATTCTACAATGGAGCTGATAATTTCTCTCTTTTTGTTGATGCTTCCTGTTTGGTTTCCGACTGAAGAGAGCGTATAAATCCTTCCCCTTCCATCCCTGAAGCATCCAATTGCAATCTTCTTCCACTATAAAGTCCTTGTGGTAATGCTTCTTTTCCTTATCCATCACATAGTTCACAAGGTCTTGGTCCAATAGAAGCTGCCTAAAGCCTGCTTTGAGATTTCTAAGTTTCCATTGCTTGTATGTTTCCAATCTTTCAACCCTGTTAATGCCTTCACAAGCTATGATATTCATTGCATCCCTTGCATAAACCTCTTTCTCGAGAAGTATTCTTTCTTGAGTTTCTCGTGGCAGGGTGGCATCATACATATCAAAAATAGAAGAGAAGTGAAGAAGTGCCTCCCTGAATCATGTTAAAAAGAACAATTTATTGTAGGTGTTGTTGGTGACGCTGTGAACAAATATATCAGGCTTGATCCTCTTGATCAGGTTGAGAATAGCATCCCTTGGACTACTATTGACAACTGTTTCATCAGGCACATTCCCAAGTCAGTATATACAATTAACAGCAAGTACATCATTGCTGTCAATCTGGAGATCTTCGAGTTGGGTGGTATTCCACTTCTTGTCAATGGCATTGTATTCAAATGGGACATTGAATCTCTTACAGTACTTTGCTAAGCGTCACCCTATTTCTTCCTCCATCTCTACTGGCTGAAAACCTGGTTGTGGACAATCTATACCAATAATATAAAGCTTTGGAAGTCCCCCAGGCCTCTCAAAAAGAGCCCGAATAAGGCAGGGCCATTGGAAACCATAGAGAACGCTAAAATCAATAATATGAAGCCTTGTTGCACCATTCACTACCTTCTTTATCATTTTGTTTGCAAAAATATTTGACATTATTCTAGACGGACATGCTTTGACATCGACTTGGTAAACCTTCAAAAGCTCAACGACTGAATATTTCGTCAAATCAAAAGATATGTACAATGTTGTCCTTGTTCCTGCCAAACGTGCCTCGTGAGCATTGGTCAAATAGTAAGACAACCTTTCTGTAGCATCACTTAAAGGAGAAGAGTGCTACTGAATCCTCTTCGACAACTCATCTACAGTCTTACTATCATAGTTCGCAACAGCTTGTGCACATTGCATTAGAAGACTCCTCAAATCCACCATTTCCCTTGTAGCTTGTCTTTTACCACCTTGGGTCCTTTGTCTTGATCCTCTTGATCGCGCAATCGACTGCGACTTGTCCATTATGCCACTTGATAGAGATTTAGGGAAGGAACAAATGGTGACGTTTTCTCCTCCATAGGGAACGGAATCCGAGCAAAGCAAGACATTATCATACATCTCCAATGAATCAATTCATTTGCAGAGCTTGCCAATAGCTTGTTATGTAAGCGCAAAATAGGATCGTATACATGAATTTACAGTATAAAATTGAAATATATAATTGATAGCAGAAACATGTACCTATTTGAGCCATTATCGTTGATGAATTATTCAATGGCATAATGTTGAAGAAAACGATTAACTAGTTTGGGCTAAGATCTTCCTCTCCCTACTCTACTCAATATTAACAAATGTCTATAGGAAACAAACTGTTAGGGTTAAGAGTAGGAGAGGGGAATTAGCCCTATGTATAATAAATTCTGATAGTCCTACCCATAAAAGGATTTATCAGAATATATGGGCTTACGCACAAAAGAACTGTATGAATTTATGAGGTGGATTAAAACCAATATGATCACAAAACCCAACTTGTCAACCAAATATTTAGCCTATTTTATAAAACCAAAAATAATTAATGGTAGCCCACTTTAAAGAGAAAAATTTTCCAACAGTCTCCCACTTGGGTAATGTTAATTGTTTTATTTATTTTAAAAAATTTTTAAGAAAAATATTTATTAAGCTGAATAGGAAACAAAATGTGGCCACAATTTTAAAATATTCTGATTCACAAGATTACACTTCGAGCTCATATCAGGACCAACAAGATTGTCAAACATCGAATCTTGGCAGTCATAGTGTTCCATATTGACATAAGATTTTTCATGGTCACAAATGTCATCCAACCTTATCGTCATGGACCAAACATGCGGCAGCATAGCAAGAAACTAACATCAATATGTGATCAAAATGTGCTATTTATTTGTCAATCCTCCACATGATTTCTCCATTATCAGCATTTAAAGCAAGAAAAATCTATTATTCTTATCCTCACAAAATAGCGTTCAATATGCTAGAGGAAAGAACATATATCCTCACAAAATGGCATCTAATAGGCCAAAGGATAGATTATTCTTAACTTCACAAAATGGCGATCAACATGCCAGAGGTAAGAATACATATCTCTAACCAAAATATGTTCTTGTAGAGATATTAAACTCAATAAGGGATTTTATCACAATGGACACCAAACATAAGATCCTCAACAAAACATGAATATCAGTAATCACAATATACAATTATGTTGTAAACCATAAAACAATATGCTATTATACGAATGCACTAATATGCAAAGCAAAACATAAAAATGGGAACATCTAACAGTAAATGATGATATAAAGTTCCCACTAGACAATAGCATCAAAAGATTGTAAAATACTCATATTCCTAACATGTTTCACAAAAAACATAAGTCAAGGACGCTTGGACAAGGAGTCAACTAATACATCATCACTAGCAATTCATTCTATATGAATGCCATCACTTTTGACAAAGTTTCTGACTACCAAGAACTTGATATCTATATGCTTGCAAGCTTCAATTTTCTTATTATTATTATTTGAGAATAGAACAACTCTATTATCACAATAGATCTTAATAGATCTAATAACAGAATTTGTAATTCTCAAGACTAGATATCATGTTCTTAAAACATATGGTAGAAGATGAGGCATTATAACAAGCCACAAATTTTCATAGTTGAAGAGGCATTGAGCTGTTATTTTGTACTCTTCCAAGACATAGCCCCTCCAACTAACATAAAGATATACTCAAAAGTAAATTTTCAATCATCTGAGTATCCAACATAGTCAAATGTAGATTATCCAACCAATTTTAAATAATCTACTTTATAGCAAACAAGCGGATAATTTTTGGTCTTTTGTAGGAATTTTATTGCCTAATTAGCAACAACCCAATAATCCATTCTAGGATTTATTATCAACCAAAAATCTTATCGCAAAAGCGATATCAAGTGTAACGCATACTAGATCATACAACAGGCTCTCAATAGCACTAGCACAAGGTATATCTTTCATAGAATCCCTCTCTACATCATTTTAAGGATATTGCTTCAATTTGAGTTGATCACCTTTTACAACAAATGCACACAAGACTTACAATCCTTCACACCAAAAAGGTTCTGAAAACTCAATCAATGTAAGAGTTTCGCAAAAATTCCAAGAGACCGATTTCAACAAAACGTAGTACCAAGAACGAAAGAAGCCTCCTCAAGATCTTTCCATATCAGAAGCCTTAAGTAAATATTATTTAGTCTCATGGAGCGTACCCAAGTCATATATAACTAGCAAAATATCATCAACATTCAATATTAGGAAGACAGATTTACTTCCATTGATCTTGAAGGGTATACATGGATCAACTCTATTTTCCTCAAAATAATAAGAAGTTACCATTTTATCAAACTTCAAATATTCATTACCTTGAGGCCTGATTCAAAACCATCAATGGATTTTCTAAGTCTACAAGCCATGTTATCCTTACCAGTAACAGTAATCCCTCAGGCTATTTCATATAGACTTATAGATATATATCACTATTGAAGAAAGCTATTTTCACATCTATAGGAGCAGTTAATAGTTCAAAGAATATTTTATAGAAACATGTGAAAAAGATTTCTTTGTAATCTATACATTTTCCTTGGATAAAGCCTTTTGTAACTAATCTCACCTTTGGCCTCTCAATCTTCTCTAGGGGATCTCTCTTAGTCTTGAAGACCCATTTGCAACCAATAAGATTATCTCTTTTAAGAAGATCAACAAGTTCCCAAATTTATTTTCATTATAGGTTGCATCTCATCTCTCGTAGCATTCAAGTAAATGAGATAATCATTATACATGGAATATCTTCTTTCTCTAATGGACCTTTTAAATGTTGTTTATCATTAATCTCACAAGGTTGTGAGATCTCAACATGTAGATTGTCATTAACTATAACATCATTATCTATTATAGGGTACCCACTAATATCTTGTCTCTCAATGTGAGTGGAGCACCAGCTTGACTACTTATTGGTAGTGGAAATGAGACAATTTCTCTATCATTATCCTCAGTAGTAGGTTGAAGTCATACAACATCACCAACATCCAATTCTAATAATTTGTGCATTTGAGACTTCACAATCTTACAAACACATGTAGGAGAGTAAAACCTATATCATTTAAAATTAGCCAAATATCCAATGAAACAACGAATAGTCTTAGGATCAGTGGTTTCTTATTTGAAAATCCTTACCTAAGTAGGACAACCCCAACTCGAAAATCGGTCAAACTGGGTTTTCTCCCTAACCAAAATTCAAAAAATAGCCTTAGGGACAAACTTGTTTGGAACATGGTTAAGTATTTTAACAAGTCATTTTAATGGCTTCACTGCAAAGGTACTCTACTAGGTCAGTAACACTTGTCATGCTCCTTATCATATCCGTCAATATGCATTTTCACCTTTTGATCAAACCATTTGACACAGGCATACTAGATATAGTATATTAGGCAATAATCCCATAAATTTATAAGTACTTGGTGAACGACGCTATATGTTGTCCAGAGATCCAAGCCTACCATAGTACTTACCTCTTCTGTTAGATCCAACAATTTTGATAACCTTCCCAAGTTATTTTTCTACCTTTGTCTTAAAATTTTTAAATTTCTCAATAGCGTCAGATTTCTCTTTAATTAGATAGAAGTATCTATAATGAGAAAAATCATCAATGAATGTAACAAAATATTTATTTCCACACAATATAATAGATTAAGGTCCAGTGTTATCTATGTTTATCACTTCTAAGAGGCAAAACTACGAGTATCATATTTCTTTTAGCTTTGTGCGCTTATGCACCCAATATAAGTTTCAAGATCATCAAAAATTTAGAGAAGGTCAAAACTCACTATTAATGGGTCTTTCAACTCTTTCCCTAGAAATATGACCTAACCTTTTATGCCATAGCAAAGAAAAAAAAATTTCTTTACTTAAACTCCTTTTAGAAGCAAAATTTTCTTGTATGAAAAGAGTCACGAGAACTTCCTGGGAATAAATACAATTGGTGCAAACCATTTGATAAAACACATTCACCAACAATTCTATAATTGAAAAACAATTGTACTTGGTTATTTCTAAAGTGAAAATCATAACCAATCTTATCTAAAAAAGAAATAAAAATCAAGTTCCATCTAAAACATAACATCTAGAAAACATTTTCTAAAATAAGTTTAAAACTAGTCTTTAAATACAGACTAACAATCCCAAAGTAAGACTCTAATCCACTTGCCCCTCATCTATTTTCTCTTTCTTTAACCAAAATTGAAGTTGTGCAATGAGTTCTTTTATAACCTTTTCTTACAAAAGTAAGAGTTCTTATCAAACTTAGTGATAGCAGATTTGAGACCTCTTACATTATAATTTTAATCTATGATCTAGATCTGACCTTTACTACCCCTTTTTAAAACTATGACCTCTCTTAGGAACATGACCCTTAGAATTCGAGGTACTAATGTTATAAGAATAGGGCATAAGATTGGAAACAAAATATACAACCTTTGGGTTTTTACCCTTAATTTTGTTTTTCTCAGTAACATAATGGATAATTTTTTGTTATCGTTATTCCAAGATTCCTTGGTATTTCTCTCCTATAGCCATTAAGAGTCTTTCACGTTTTTAGTTTAAGATAAGTCATTCACTAAATATTCAGTTATGGTCCTCTTCATAGTCATTAAGACAAGATGATTCGACCTCTCCTATTGGTGCTAGTATTCCTTTTCCTTTATCAATATTTTTATCAACCAAAGTGGCATGTGCATCAAATGTAATGTCAAGTCATTATTGACTATACTCAGATAAAATCCAATAACCGCTTTTGTTTCATAATGGTTTTATCCATTCAAGACATCTAAGTAATGATTGTTCAAAGCAAAGGAAACAATCCAAGAAAAGAATGCAATATCAATAAACATTATGCATACATGCCATATTACGAAGTAAGCATTATAAACAAAAGAGTCCAAGCACATCATTGTCATATCCACCTTTGGGCAAATAATCCAACATGTAAATAGGCACTTTTTTAACATAAAGTAATAAATATAAGATCACACCACTGAAAGAAAAGTTAATCACCTTTGGGTAATTGAACTCCCTAATAGTATTGTAATCTTGCTCCATACTTTATGTTTATGCTACTGGGCTAAAGCCATATAATGATCTTCTTTTGGGAGAACATTGCGCACTTTACCATGGTAGTTTCCCAAACAAAATGAGAAAAGCCATAGATTTCATTGAGCAAATCACTTTGGTAAATTTGCCTACTTAAATCTATGGTGTCAACTCATTAGGAAAAATTAATGCTTAACTTAACCATAAAATGTTATGTATGCGATTGACCACACAATATGAAACAATGCAATATGACGTGTCTCAGTGATCAATTTAAAATTGCATTCTTCAACAAATTTCATGAGCACATATGAATAATCTAGTAATAGGAGATATATAAAATTTCAAATTGAACAAAGAAACATAACTATTTTCATTAAATTTAGAGGACCAGGAAAAACTTTAGACCTGATATCAATTTATCCAAACAATAATAAGAATTTCTTTTTTATACTAAATGCGCCCCTTGAAACTTAATTTAAGGCACTTCTAGGTCATAATTATTAATTAAATTCAATATATATATAGCCTTTGGATCTATTTATAAAGAAATCCATACTCAATAATAATATTACCAAAGTGCATGTCATCCCCAAATATATTTTATAAAATAAAAATTATAGGAAATAAAGCAACTCACATAACATTTATATATGTAAGGATTCGAAAGTTAGTGGTTCAAATCCATTAAACTACAATCAAGCCCCTTACATTGTATATGACTATAAGGCAAAACAAAAACAAACAAAATTCTAGAGTTCAAAACTCGGTGTTAGCACTCCAAGCACCCTTGTCAATTATTATTATTTATTTTATTATAGTTTATATACGATGTTAGGCAGATTGGTGGCTACATGCTGGACTATAGAGTTTGCCTCTAAGCATATGGTGCTCAACTCCACTCCACATTAGATTCATTATTCTTTTGTTATGACCATCAGTAGTTGTCAACATGGCAGACAAGTAAACAAAACAAGAATTTGGGTTGGTTTGGTAGCAGCACATTAGCTCTTAGAATCCTATTTAAATTGAAGGTCTAGAGTTCAACTCTAGTTTGCTTGTACCTACTTTATTTATTTATTTTTAATTACAACAAAATTAGAATAATAATTAAACAAAATGAAGCTGCCCAAATTAATTACTACCGTGTAATCGACAAGGTTAAAACTTTAAATCTCATATTGCCATTATCAAGCACAATACGACACTTTCTTGTAGTACCATCTATAGTATCTTTCGATCAATAGCCTCATCAGGGTCCATAGAGGTAACCAAACATGCACTCAAATAAAAATATGTAATATTATATATATATATATATATATATATTTAATTCATATAACATACTAATTAAAATACATGATATGTTATTTATCAATGCTATATATCAATATATCAATATGTTATATATCAATATGATGAGCAAGGAGTTTTATGAAAACCCTTAATCGATTTTATGAAACAACAATTTGCAATCACAAAATAAATCAAGAACTCTCGTAATTAATATGCTCAAACATGTATTTCATTTTTTTCTTTAAATATAAGTAAATCCATGTATAAGTGGCTCTAATACCACATATAAGCGTAATATAGGACCATACACATGAATTTACAGTATAAAATTGAAATATATAATTGATAGTGGAAGCATGTACCTGTTTGAGCCATTATCATTGATGAATTATTCAATGGCATAATGTTGAAGAAAATTGTTAACCAGTTTAGGCTAGGATCTTCCTCTCCCTACTCTACTCAATATTAACAAATGTCTATGGGGAACAAACTGTTAGGGTTAAGAGTATGAGAGGGGACCTAATCCTATTTACAATAAATTTTGACAGTCCTATTTATAAAAGGATTTATCAGAGTATATGGGCCTACGCACAAAAAAACTGTATGGATTTATGGGGTGGGCTAAAACCAATATGATCCCAAAGCCCAACTTGTGAACCAGATATTCAGCCTATTTTATAAAACCAAAAATAATTAACGGTAGCCCACTTTAAAGAGAAATTTTCCAACATGTTACTCCTAATTATTCTTTCAGAGTTAGTATCCTCTCTATGGTGTTTTTTTTTCCTTTTGAACGATTTGGGGAATAGATCTTGACTTTCTCCTCTACCTATGCCCCAACCTGTGAGGTATTTTCATTTGTGAGCCCTATTTGATTTCTTTCTCCAGGTTTAGAGTCAAGTTCCCCATACTGAATAAATCTTGAACTTAACATGGATTCCCCGAAACCAAAAGATCAGCCCCTCCATTAATAGCACCAGCAAAGCCATCTGAGCTGCAAAATGGATCACTATAATGAGAAAATTGAGTAGGAGAATATTCCAACTGCCCTGGGGTAGAAATCCAGCTATTGACATCGGCTGAACTTTCAATAGATTGAGTACCCCGTGTTCAGGAGGAACCATCATCCAGTCTCTTCAAATTTCCATCCGTGGCCGATGAATGGATGTTTTTGCTCTCATTAAGAGCATCATAGAAGTAATTCTCTGTAGCCTGAAGAGCCATGCAGTCATAGAACATGTATGGCTTATGCTCCAAGTCCTGCTCATCCATCAACGTCTGACTGATTTACTTGAGCATTGCATCAGAGTAGCCTGCTTCCTGGGACTCATCCCCTTCTAAGACAGATTGTGCTACATGACTTTTACCCTTTGTAAAGACTGAAGAATTCCTATAATCATGATTCATTTTGTAGCTATGTATACAGTTTTGTTCTGGATTGACGGAGACCAAGTACTAGTGTTGCTCAAGGATATCCATTGGCACAAACATACAGTTCAAAACTAAGCTAAAAATTAAACAACCAATAATCAATTTCTGGATTATGTGATTGAGAAACTTAAATCTTGACAGATGGTAATTGTAATAAAATCATGGATTCGAGCAGCATTATCTAAGGATCAATCTTATGATCAACAATTGAACATCAGAATATCCACGTAGAATTTAGACAAATATGAGTGTCCATTGAGGTTGTAAAAATGATACAGAGAAAAAAAAAGAAGCGAAAAATGAGAAGTAATGAGTTTAAGAGGTAGCTTAAGCAAGAAAGCTAAGAGTTATAAAGCACTGACACGACACATAGACACGTGACACAACACGATGCGACACATCGATACGTCCTCTTTCAAAAAATTAGGATACGACACGCTAGGATACGTTAAATTATATATATATATATATATATATATATATATAGTGTATAGATATCAGTTTTATTTTGATAAAAAAGATTAAACAAGACTAAATAACATAATATTTGACGCATAACTAACTATAAAAAATTAAATATTAGAAAATAATATATTGATGAAGTATAAATTAGTTCAACCCATTAAAAAGATAAAATTTAAAAAATAAAAAGAAATAACTAGTGCCAATTTTTTCTCTTAGGTCTGTACACTTCTCACAATTACTTCTTAATCTCGTTACTCATCGGGCACATCACACGAGAAGTTAGTGGCACTTTCAAAACCTTTCAGCTCCCTTCTCTCTTGGTGCACTCGACCTTCTTTCTTCTCCATTTTTACTTAATCAACTGGGCTTGCAAGAGAGGGTCTTTACTTATTCTCCTTGCATATCACACATAAAGCTTGATGCTGCAGTCTGTCGAACGTCGACGAGTAAGGTCTTTTTCTTTTGTTCGTGAAGGTGTGAAGGGTTTTTCACGTGTCCCCGGCGTGTCTGCGCGTGTCGGGACATATCAAATAAATAAATAAAATTATTGGACACGTGTCCCAACGTGTCAGGAGGATGTCGGTGTCCAACACGTGATACTCACCATTTGTGAAGTGTCCGTGATTCTTAGGCTAAGAGAATATGATAGAGAAGTTTCGTAAGTTTGAAAAACATGGAACTGAGAAAAAGTTGCTGCAATTAGAGTATAGACGACGAGGGGCATTAATAAGGAGAAACATCTGAAGAGGGCCAAGAAGATAATACTACTTTCTTTTTTTTCTCCATGGAGGCAAACCCTATTTGTATAGTAACTAATCTCTGAGAGATTACCCCTCATGTCATCCTCCAGGATGGGTCTAAGTTGTTACGGAGGGGGGTTAATTCTATGCACACCAAGGGAAAATTACAATCCAAAATTTTCCATCCAATTAGCATTCCTATTCGACTTCTCTCTATAAGTGTTCTGTCATGAATCCTCTGTGAATAGCTAGTTTCCATTTGCATTCTACTATCAGCAATAGTAGCACTCCACCATGAGTAGTTATACCTTTTTTTGCAGATTAAGTGAGAATTTATTAATGACAAATGAGTACAAAGACATCCTAAATCCCCTCAAACTTAGATACAACAATAGAAACAAGAAATCAGTTTGAGGGGAAATGTAAAACAAATGACAAGAAGGCATCAAACCTAAGAATCAAACCAAAAAGGGAACAAGCAAAAGAAAAGAAAAACACTTAGAAGGGAAGCGGGTAATGGGAAGTTCCACACTTGCATCACATCCAAAGTCCTCAAGGACCGCAACATGAGAGACATTCTCAAGGCTCCGTCCATTGTTTCCATCACCAAGCAGTTCTATTTCATTATTGGCTGAGGAAAACACGGCAACACCATCATTTTGCATTGGAAAATCCTCCTTTACAAGGGACTTTCCATCAGCATCATTTTCTTTCACCATTTCCTCAATTGTGTTTCCATCGTCATAACCATCAAGAGCATCAAACGGATTTGTTACTTGAGGAACGTTAGCATTTTCTTTGCATGGGGGTTGACTGACATGTATGCTTGGAACCAAAGTATCTTGAAAAGGCTTAGTATTTTTTGCCAAACTTTCTTGGTCCGAATCTTCTTCCAATCATTCTTGACTCCATCATTTCGTGAGGCATTCCTTGGGATATTACTTTGGGGCACAATGGGACAAGAGGTTGTAGTGTGACCAACAATCTTGCAATGAGAACAAACAAGTGACTTCCATGCATATTCAATGTCAATCCGAGCCCATTCACCATTCCTTAGTTTCACGTGGGTAAAATCCGGCAAATCCTTAGAAAGATCCATAACCACACAAACACGAGCAAAGCCCACAAAGGTGCGGGATTCCGTGAGTTTGTCCATTTGTAATGGGATGCCAATTGTGCTTGCAATGCAACTCAAACCTCTTTGAGTTATGAGAGAACATGGTTCATTATGAAATTTGACCCACAACGGAACGTGATCCCAACTAAAGTTGACAAGTTGAGCTTCGGGATCCCATTTCCTAAGAAGAAGGGGGTGATTATTCATGTGCCACAATTGCTTTATCACGTGATCACATGATTCCTCACTTTCGAATTTAAAAACAAAAAGTCCATTCTCGGTCTTATTTCAACCTTTCCAAATTATTTCCAATGGGAATCAACCATCTTTCTAAGGAGGAAAAAAGGTGGGGGCTTATCAAGAAATTGTCCAATAAGACAATTTTCCCAATGGCCATCCCCTTCGATAAACACGTCTTCCGGTGGTATTGCTCCAATAAAACTGTTATCAACGAAGGGAGAATGACAATCAAGTTTGCGAGAATATGAAAGCTTACCAATAAATTTATCATTCTTGTCATTCTTGCAATTCCATGCATTGAATGGTTGTTGGAGTCCACTTTGCATGGTATCTTTGTGTTCGGCAATAAGAGTGCACTGGACCAGAATTGGCTTGAAGATTATCATCCGTTTTAGCATTTGAGGCTCATTTGACTTTTCAAATTTTGACTTGGAAAGAGGAGGAAAGTCTGTTGTAAATTGGCTGGAGACACGAGCTTTAGTGGGATGATTATATGCAAGTTGGGACCCGAGGTTCTGTAAAGTGCGAGTTGGTCCACCACTAAAGATCAATGGAAAAAGGTGCTCTGTTTGTTTCCTACTAGCAAAGAGGAAAAGAGTTGTACTTTTTTGGATGAGTTGTCGACATGGCATTGATTTGTGAGGGAAGAACACTTTCTTGGCCGACATTATGACCAACATAACCTGAAAAGTTGGCTGCATCATGCGAAGACACTTCGGACAAAGGCATGGATCGGACAAAAGCATTTTCTTCACCAGCTCATTCAAGAACACTACCTGATGCTGAATTTGAGCGAAAATCAATGGATTTGCAAGGATGTTGTTGAGGAGATGCCTCAAGATGTGTGACTCCACGTTAAGAGAAGGAGAAAGAGCTCCATTTTGCATATTTGTAGGGAGAGCAAGTTGCAACTTTGGACTTTCAGCAGCCATGGGAGCAAGTTCTTTGAGCTCGGAGAGTGAAGATTTTGAAGAGTGACTCACCGAAGCCTTATTCATTTTGCGTTCAGCTCTTCGACCAAGGCTTTTAACGAGCTCCATTTTTGAAATGTTGTACTTCTCCTCTAAGAAGTTCCCAAGGCCAAACCGTGAGGATGAAGCTTCAAGTTCTCTTTCTGCTTCCTCAATTTTCTTGTCTATCAACCAAGATAGAGAAGAAGAGAAATCCTCTTGCTTCGAAGATGATGGTGAGTGAGAGTTGAGCCCTACGTTGTTGGTGGAATCGTAAGCCATCTTGAGTTCAAAACTTGAGTTAGTTGAAGAGTCTTCATCCTCCATGAAAGATGATGAAGGGGTACAGCCATGGCGTGAGAAGCTTCAGAAAATCCAGCCCCATTTTCTTCTTGTTCGTCGACATTTTGAAAGATTTCTTCGTAGGATTCTTGAAGTTTTTCCTTGATAGCTTTGATCCTAGCACTTTTACGAGAAGATGTGTGATTTTTTTTCTTAGGCATGGATTGAAAGATGAATTTAAGAAGATAAAATTTGCTAGTTGAGTGTAGTAACGGTAGAGAGAAGGGTGAGCATAATTTTTAGAGAGAGAAAATTATTCCAATATGAGTAGTCCATTGGACTACAAAAGGATAATACTATTGTGAGTCCTTAAGTTTCGAGGAAGTTGATCCACGAACCACGAGGAGTCAGGCCGCACTTGTGGAAACTCCATATATCTACACCAGCAACAGGTGTAAGGCTGTAGGCTATCAGTATACTGTATACAACTATTCATATCAAATTGGGGCGTGGTTGTATCCAGACGAGTTATTGTATAATTGGCTTTTACCTCTCTTTAAATTAAAAAAATATATAAAAAAACTATACAAGTCAAATTGGGCCGTGACGGTGCTAGACGGGTTGTTGTATTAGACGGGTTGTTGTATAATTGACTTTAGTCTCCCTTTTAATTATTAAAAAAAATAACTATGCACATCAAATTTAGCTTTAAATAATTTGTCCGTCGCAGTTTGCTGTTATTAGCTCACTTAAAGTCTCTCGCTGATTAGATAATTGGCTATAGGAAAAGGATTTAGAGGTAGATGAAAAAGGCGGAAGCACAAGAAAATTTCTAAAGCCTGAGGAATTGATATTAGGACTACTCCCCGAAAGTTTTTATGTTTTTTATCCAAATTTCATTAACGACCAAAACAAAGAGTTGGGGGGAAAAAAAAAGGTAGCATTGTTGAATTATGATGTATAATTACAATACGAGCTTTATCAATTATACCATTATACTTTATAAAAATTGCGTAAAATATCTTATAATTTAAAACTCTCTTATACTATGTGTTCTAAAAAAACTATTACATATTAGCTTTTCATATTCAAGAGAAAAATATTTACATATGTCAAAATTAAGTTTAGAACCAGCTTCCACATTCAAGATAAGAACATACTACTAAATTACTTGTTCAAGTTTATTGGTTTCTTGGTAGTCACTAGTCAGGGACAGCTCCATGTTGAAGCTTATGGTGTCAATTGACACCACTGAAGCTTTGAAAAGCAAAATTATGCAAATATACATTGTATTGAAAATGTTTTTTTGATCTCATTAAAAAATTTATCAATCCCACTAAAATACCTATACACTCCTCATTCCATGACCCACTTTTTCCTTTTCTTGCTATGAATATTGTGAAGAACCTATTGAAAAATCGAATATGAGATGGATTTATAAAAAATTGTTTAGTTACTTTTATTCAAAGGGACGTGTTTAATAATATTGAAAATGAAGATTATTCAACGCTTTCAAAATATGAAATTTCGTCAAAGTCAATTGTAGCATTTGTATTGTGAAAAAAATTATTCAAACTTTTTTATTTTTAAATTATTTTTATATTAACACCAATAAAAATAATTTGTGGCTTCGTCACTGTTGGTAGTCTACTTCACTCTTATCTTCTCCTATAAAGCAAGAAATGGTCAAATTTACTATGTTGTTTGTAATGATTCAACCTATCCAACCAACCACTCACCAAAGTCTCAAAATTAAAACATAATTTATTATCAAATGATAGGGGCAGGAAGGGTCGGAATATAATTGGTGAGTTGCGAAGCATATTGACTAAAAGTTAACTTGGAGCCGCCGGTAAAGACTAAAATCCAGGTGAGAAGCGTAACGTCCAAGTAGATGAGATTGTCTTCTGACCAAAAAAAAATAAAAAACAAAAATAAAAAATGGAAAAAGAGAAAAAGTGGATGGGAGTGGTGTTGACTGAATATATATATATATATATATATATATATATATATATATATATAAAGATAAAGTAGATGGGAGTGGTGTTGACAATATATATATATATATAGCCCCAGTTTCGTTTACCTATCAAATTTCAATTATTAAATTATAAAACTTTTTTGTAGTAGAGTTTTAGTAAAAATATTATTGAATAAAAGTCATTAAATGTTTAGCTTGTCATTTTGAAAGTTGAGTTTTTAATTATTTTAAATGCAACACTAGACTTTTAAAAATATAAATTAATATTTTTGAAAAAAAAAGAATAAAAATAATTTCAATCATGATATAAAAATAAATTTTTTAAGCCTTTTGAAAATTTTAATTTGAAACTTAAGGTTCTTCAACTTGTTTTAAATTTAAACATATAATATTAATTATTTAAGTATTTATACTATGCTTGCTCATGAAGAAATTAAAAAAAAATTCATGTTTTCCCCAACTATATGCCACGTGAAAATGACGAACTTATTCATTTCTTCTTCTTCTTCTTCTGTCAAATTAATCAAATAAAATGTCAACTTTGAACTTGTTCCGTATTTAAATCTTTTGTTTTCAAGATAACGAATTGGTCAATCAACTTTCCTTTCTTTTTTTTTTTTAGAACTAAAGTTTTCTACGCATCTTGAAGTGTCAAAACGTAGCCAAAAACAGGAGTTTGCGAAAAGAATTTGATTTTACTTATGCATTAATTACTTAAGATTTAAGTTAAATACGTAATACACAAATCAAAAAAATACATATAACGCACAACAGCACATAATGTGATCTTTTGCCATTTTTTTGTACGTAATTATTCCATTAATCTACCTGACACGTGGACCAATCTTTACTTTTCATGTGTAGCAAAGGGGTTATTTTTATTTTTAACCTTATTTTTTAATTTACTTCCAAAAATAACCCAGTTTTGAGGGAGTAGCAAAAGTAGACTTTTTGAACTTATGAAGCCCGATCACGAATGTTGAAAACTCGATATCGGACTTCGAAACTTCGAAAATATAT
Organism: Cordia subcordata; assembly: GCA_028554755.1. Classification (NCBI taxonomy): domain Eukaryota; kingdom Viridiplantae; phylum Streptophyta; class Magnoliopsida; order Boraginales; family Cordiaceae; genus Cordia; species Cordia subcordata. Next base: position 10,371,157 of record JAPTOF010000007.1, on the reverse strand, counting down.
TCGAATTACGAAGCTTCGATATCGAACTTCATATTTTCTTGCTCGAACTTCAAAAGTTCGAAAGCATAACTTCGAACTTATGAAGTTCGAAAATAGGGTACTAGGGTTTGCAGGATTTTCTTACTCGAACTACAAAAGTTCGAAAGCATAACTTTGAACTTATGAAGTTCGAAAATAGGGTGCTAGGGTTTGCAGGATTCCTTCTGTGACGATGTTGCGATGATGTGACGGATTCCTTCTGTGACGATGTTGCGACAATGTAATGGAGGGCAGAGAATAATATCAGGAGGCAGATAATAATATTGTGTTTCGAACTTTAGAAGTCGAGTTTACAAGATTCCGACGTAATCAAGGGCAGAGCAGAGCAGAGAATAAAATTTTTGTCAGAGATGTGCATTTTCAAACTTGTGAAGTTCGATGTTTTGAAAAATTCGAACTTTCGAAGTTCGAAATTTTCAAACTTTCGAACTTTTGACCAGCGATTTTGTTGTTTCGAGTTTTTAAAATTCGAGTTAAATTATAAGTCGAAACTCAGAATTTTAAAATCCGAATTTGTAAGTTCGAATTTGTTACTATATAATGCACACCCCACTTCTCCCTTCATCATCTCGTTCCAAAATCATTAACCCTACAAACGTTCACACGATAAGTCACATTACGTAGCATTTTTAAAATTTGGATTTGCTGCTATACCACTAACCAGTCCACTTCCCTCTCTTCTGCAACTCATTCACATCTAAGTCACGTTATATATATTTTTTTCACCCAAAAAGATGAATGCAAATGTTGATGCAGTTAACGTATATTTATATTACGGTGGCAACAAAATTGAAACAGATGATGGGCTCGACTATGTAGGTCCAAACTTGCCACTAAAATAAAAATTCTTCCCGGAACGACATACAATCAGTTTGTATCTCGTATATTCACGAAGCTCCAATTGCGGCCTACTATCGATAGAGTTGAGTTGTATTATCGTGATCTCAAATGGGACACAAACCTACAACAAATATATTATTACCCCAATGGCATTAAGGATGACGAAGATGTACAGGACATGTACGAAATAGCTTGCATGTATATGAATAGGAGATGTGCGCACGTTGTCGTAGACGTGCAAAGTGATGTCGTGTACAATTCACAGCCTTCAAATGAAGAAGCAACACTACAAGAAGTTGTTGGTGATTTGCCAAACTTGAATGTGGAACCACCTTATTATGTCAATGCAGAAGTCAACATTCCAACCACAACGGTAGGGTTTGCTATATTTTCCCTTTCTCCACCGCCACGCCCTACATTTGAAGTTGGAGGACCCTCTCAAGCTGGTGACATTCGGGAGATGTTCGAGATGGGATTAGATTCTATTTTATCTGAATCGAAAGAAGTAGATGAGGACGTCCACTTAAACGAGGAGGAAGATGTTGTGTCAGTAGAAAGTTTAATCTACGAAAACGAAGAGGTTGATGTGGGGCCAGGCAATGGCGAAGAGCTGGAGCCGGATCTAGAGGAGGAAGAACCAGTAGCTTTCCACACAGCTAGGACAGAGTATTACATCACTTCAAATGAGCCTCCAATGGAGAGACCAATGTGGGACGAGAGACGGATGGAGTTGGCCAAACGCATGGTGTTCCCGAAAAAGGTTGATCTTATACGGGCTGTCCAACAAAACGTGATCAAACATAAACGAGAATACAGGGTGGTGAAGTCGAATAAGTCTTTGTGGGACATACGTTGTTACGAATCAAGCAATCCTAGGACACCATGCAAGTGGAAGGTTCGTGCAGTAAAAAAATGCACACACAAGATGTTCGAGATTACGAGGTACCAAAGCATGCATATTTGTATGGGAGATAAATGCAGAAGAGACCATAGAAATCTAACATCTGGTCTAGTCAGCTACACGGTTAGGCATTTTGTTGCAGAGAAGCCTGATTTCGAGGTACGTCTTGTCCAAGCCCACGTAAAGAAGACTTTAATTGTTGATATAACGTACGGGAAAGCGTGGCGTGGTAGGAATAAGGCAATCCAACTAGTTTTTGGAGACTGGGACATGTCATATAAGATGCTGTCGCGCTTTTTTGCCACCGTAATTGCAAAGAATCTGGGAACCGTTGTCCACTACAAGTTCGCCCAGGGTTCAACTGAAACAGAAAAAAATTTTCACTATGTTTTTTAGGCTTTTGGTCCGTGCATCATGGCATGGAGGCACTGTCGACCTGTACTCTCGTTGGACGGAACACATCTGCATGGGAAGTACAAGGGCCACCTGCTTGTCGCCTTAGCGACAAATGCCAATGACCATATAATACCGTTGGCATTTGCCGTTGTTGATGGCGAGAGTACAAATAGTTGAAGGTGGTTCCTGGAGAAGGTAAGTCAGTGTTTTTTAAACGACATTTCAACAGTCTGTATTTTGTCTAATCGACACGCAAGAATCGCGGCAGCCATCAATACAATAACATCCGACGGCCGACTTCAAGTGAAGCATCGCATTTGCTGAGACATCTAAAAAACAATGTGATGAAAAGATGGCACAACCAATTCGCAAAAGACATGTGTTGGATAGCTGGAAAAGAAAGCCAGAAATGAAAGCACATCGCCGCCATGGACATTATTCGTAATATCGACCCACGACCCACTGGCGTTGGTACACGGGTGCACCAGATGTTAGCCGACCTCAGTCCAGAGTCATGGACATTGAGCCACGATGGGGGTTATAGATGGGGAGTGCTGACAACAAATAATGTTGAATGCTTCAATGGTGTGATTGTCGGAGCCAAGGGATTGCCCATTACAGCACTAGTAAATAACACTTTTTTAAATAGGTTGGCAAACGCGATGCACATGCGTAGAGATAGTCGTATTCTGACGGATCGAGCGAGAGAAAAATATGAAAAGTGGGAGACGTCTTCACACCGGATGCGATTGCATGCATTCAGACTAGATGAGTGGTACCAGGTCGGTGGAATGCCAGAACGATGGAACGATGTTCCCAACGAACAAGAGGTAGATTGGGTGGGACAAACATGTACATGTGGCAAGTGGACAGCCTATCATATGCCATGCTCTCATGCCCAATATGTTGCCCGTTATAGGGGTGGAAACCCTTCAACCATGGTTGATCTTTATTATACGGTAGAGTCATTCGAGGCAACATATAATATGACATTTCAACCCCTTGGACATGAATTTTACTGGACTCTAGGATCCAGTTGGACGTTACTCCTGAATGCTTTACGAGTGCGAGACAGAAGGCGTGGGCGGGAAAGAACTTTGCATATACCAAATGAGATGGACAATTCCGACCAAGTAGGCAGAAGAAAGTGTGGTTATTGCCGTAACCCTGGGCATATTGCACCAAATTGCTCCCTAAGAATAGATACGTAGCTTCGAATGGTTATCATGAAGTTGTAGCATGTGATGCTAATTAGTCTTTTCCACTATGGTGTGTAATGTTTTCAATAAAAGATATTGTCAAATCTTTCCATCTCAAAATATTGTCAACATCAACACAATTTATATCGAGACATGATAATAAGTACGAAAAAATAATGAAAAATGAAAGTTCAATTACATAGAATTACTAAAATAAGTTTGAAATGTAAAATGTCTATTCAATTACATCAATACTGAGAAGGCGTGTAATAATCGGGCCTCCGACCCCTGCTGGTCCGGTCGGGTAAAACGCTTAGCGGTGGATGCGGTGACTATGTGCGTCTACGAGTACGACGCAGTCGATGGTCCTTCTCGAACATCAGCTCAGCAGTCTGATCATTTATCAGATAATCACTGGTAGATAACGGCCCCTGCGGTGGCGTGTTCGAGGTGCTAGGCTCCTGATGTGACAGACCGCCATACTCAAACTGGCTAAACCTACCATGGTGTGGCGGCATGTATGAAGTGCTGGGATCGATCCACGGACCACCGTACTTGAACTGGCTAAACCTACCAGGCTGCGGGGGCGTGTACGAAGTGCTGGGCTCCTGAGTGGTATGATGATGACGGCTCCGCTGTCCCGACCGATGTAAAGTTTGTGGAGGCGGTTGCAGACGTTGGACGTCATACATGACTGTCGTGTCGTCCAACAGGTGCTCATGCTGGGTCTGCTGAAGTACGGCCTGGCCTCTGATGTGAAGGACCTGCAGATGACTCACCATATAATCAAGAGTAGCCGCATCTACTCGTAAGTCTCCCGTCTCGTACTGTCGTATAATATTCCCACTGTGGTTAACCACATGCTGAGCGTATACCGCCTAAAGAAAAATTTCAAAAATTTTAATAGGTATTGCATCAATGCGTACTAAATTCGAATTTATGGGAAAACATTCATATTGCACAAACCAGACTGTTCTCATCGTGGGCCGACGCAACGTAGCCGTCGTCTGTATGACTAGTCCGAGGGTGTCCAGCATGTAGTATGGTTATCCTCGCACCATCTCATATACGCCATCAAAGCCCAAGAATCGGGAAAGTCCTCTAACTCCGTCGCCACAACGGTGTTTTCCCAATTGACCCACATGTCGACTGCCGAATTATATTGTTCGGCTGTAATCTTCTCTTTCCCGTCCCGATGCTTCTGCCACGCTGGTGGATTAACTGGGATCGTCTGCCGCATGCCGAACTGTCGAAGTACCCGATCAGGATGGTGCCACTCAACCCGCCTACCAACAATGAGGGGTGCACATGTTCGCCATGCTTCCGCATTTTCCAAACAGTACTGTGGCAAACCACCCATTGCATGCTTGAATGGCTGCCAAATAAACTGGGAACACAACAATAACGGCAGATTAGTTTATAAAACATACAACGTATATTAACAAGGGAGAGTAATAAATGTGAGATGTAAATTTTTTCAAACCTCGCCGGGCTGCAAGCGGTCAATCATGTCCCGCACCTCGTTCAAACCAGCCCGGCCCGCAACCCACTTCAGATCCTTCCTCGCAAAGAACATGTAGCAGCATGGTGGGCCTGGCAACGGGAATTCAGGGTGAACAGCTTGCCCATCCCTCTGATGGTGCCTATCCGTCTGCTCACACAGTGTTGGCCTAAAAGCCGTGAGTCTGTCCCAAGCAAAAAACTGCATTGTACAAGATAATTATATTATAAGCAATAATACGTCTTCAAATATCATTAACAATAATGAGATGAGTAAGTGTGCTACCTGAATGAGCATGACGGCCCCGCACATGCCTCTACAATCACGGCAACAAGCCTTACAAAGCCATCTATACAGATGCGCTAGGCATGCTGCCCCCCAATTATATTCACTGATATGATCAAAGTCAATCAAAAAGTCTAACCAATGTAACGATAATTTATTTCCTGTCGTATCAGTGAACATATGGGTGCCAAATAACAAAAAAATCCACAAACGGGCCCGCCAGTCCGCTTCCTCCACATCAGGATTCCCCGGAGTGCCTTGGGCTACGTACAATTCCCTCAGATGGGCTATGTTAATCGAACTTCCACTAATTTTGTCCAAAGATACATATAACCCCATATACTGATGAATACGTGTCCGCCACTCTTCCGGAGTTCGACTAGTATCGTCGAGCACCGGGACAACCTGACCAACAATCAGTAATCCCCAATATACAGTGACATCCTAGAGTGTGATCGTGGCCTTGCCTACAGGCAAATGAAATGTATGCGTCTCTGGTCGCCACCTCTCAATCAAGGCAGTAATAAGAGGATTGTCAACCAGATGGAAGCGCGCTGCATAACATCCAAAAAATCCGGCTTTTAATAAAGCCGTCTACACAGCAGGATGCTCCGTCCATAGGAATAACTCTCTATCACTCCTATAAATCTTGTGTTCCTCTAACTGATGGAGTGACGACAAATAATTCACCCGGTGGTCATAGTAATAGCATAACACTGAACTATCGCTAGGAGCTGGTCTATGAGCCATAGATCCTACGAGCATTAAGTAAATTAAAAAATATATAAAAGTACTAATTATTACTAATTAGTTTAAAACTGCAACCTTAATATTTAACTAATTTTGCTAACTTTGTAAAATTCATAATATTTTAATTTTTCTACATTCATACTATTTAAAATTACATCGATTAATACATCCCATCATCATAAAAATATTAATATTCCAAATAATAAATCAACATATAATTAATATATAAAATAAACCAACATGATTAATATTCCACTAAAATAAACAATAGTCTAATTTTGAAATTTAATGTATTAAGCAACATATAATAAACATATAAAATAAATCAACATGATTAATATTCCACTAAAATAAACAATAATATAATTTTCAAATTAAAGTTGCACAACAAATAAAATTAATACTGCTTAACATTATCTAAACGTCAAAAAATTTATTACTAATTACTTTAGAACTACAACTTTAATATTGAACAAATATATCACTTCATCTTAAAATTACTAATAATGAACATAATTAATCCTAAAACTCCACTAAAACCCTAACTTGATTTACTATATGCCCTATAACTTTAATTTTCTCATTTCTTAAATTTTATATTATTTAAAATTTATAAAAATTCATGTCAAATACTTTAGAACTACAACTTTAATACTTAATTATTACATAACGTCATCTTAAATTGACTAATAATTAACATAATTAATCTTAAAATTCCACTAAAACCCTTAAACGCCACTAAAACCCTAAAACTCCATATGATTAATTGAATAATTATAAATTCACACTAATTATATGCATACTGATTATATGTACACAAATTATATACACAATGATTAATACATCCCATCATCATAAAATGATTAATATTCCAGAAATAAATCAACATATAATTAACATATAAATTAAACCAACAAAATTAATATTCCACTAAACTAAACAATTGTCTAATTTTAAAATTTAATGTATTAAGCAACATATAATTAACATATAAAATAAACCAATATGATTAATATTCCACTAAACTAAACAATAATATAAATTTCAAATTAGACGCAGGCAACATGTAATTAACATATAATTTCGAAATTTAACATCATATAAATTAAACAAACAAACACATTAAAACATATAAATTCGATACCAAAAAAAAAAGAGAAAACTTACAAGATTTAGGCAAAATCCTAGGATGTGGAAAATTTGTACTAAAATTTTGAATTGGATGGGAGAAAAATGAGAGAGGGAGAGAGTAAAAGAGGAGAGGAGAGGTGAGATTTCGAATGGAAGAGGAGGGTTTGGGCGGGGGTTTAAATAGTAGAGGAGTCGAACTTCAGAAGTTCGACATCGAGGAACAAAAACTAGATTTCGAACTTCTGAAGATCGAGTGTAACATAATCGAACTTCTGAAGTTCGATTTTATATATATTTCGAATTTCTGAAGTTCGACATCGAGTTTCGAGATTCTGCTTTAATGCCCTGTCTGTTACGTGCAGCGATACACGCGCGTTATCGACCTTTCAAATTTCGATAACGGCCAGCTGTGTTGGGTTTCCGAGCAGTCGAACTTCAGAAGTTCGAATCAAGGAACAAAAGCTAGATATCGAACTTCGGAAGTTCGAGTATACCAACTGTTCGAACTTCAGAAATTCGACTATGTATTTCGAATTTCGACTTCGAGTTTCGAGATTACATCCACTCAGGCGTACTTCAGAAGTTCGAGTCCGAGCTTCTGAATTTCGAATTCTTAGTTGGACTTCAGAAGTTCGATATCTTATATTATAATTTCCTTTTTTTTTACCCTTCACATAGTCGAACTTTGTAACTTCGTTTTCGAACTTCATAAGTTCGAAAAGTCTACTTTTGCTACTCCCCTCAAAACTGGGTTATTTTTTAAAACAAATTAAAAAATAAGGTTAAAAATAAAAATAACCCGTAGCAAAGTGGAGAAAGCACATTATGAGGATGTGGGAAGTTATTCAAAACGATAATATTGTTCATTCCAAATTAAAGAAACACAAATTCGACAAAAGCAACTCTCAATGTCGATTAATTATTGTTAATAGTTATTGTGTAAGTTTACAAAAGTAACATGTGAGCTAAGAGAAAAGACAACACAATTAATACAAATATCATGTTATTAACGTCAAATTAAGCATTAAAGATGCAAAATGATAGTTGAAAGGTTATCTGGCTTTCAAATGGAACAAAGAATTCAACCAACGGCTATGAGTTTGGCTTCAAGCAAGTCCGGGCTCATCAAAACATGAATCTATGCCACACTAATATTGGATATACATTATTATTTGCACAAAGAAGAAACAAAGAAACACTAATACAACCAAAGACTTAGTCATCTAGTGGTATATCCTTTATATTTAGTGTAAATAATTTTGGGATCAATTTTCATTAGTTACATATAATTGGTCATTAACTTTCCTTGAACCGAGGAAAAAGAAACACTATACGGGAATCAATGCTTCTTGTTTGGCTTCCAACAGGAAAGAGAGTAAATTACTTTCCCCTTCCATCCTTGAAGCATCCAGTTGCCATCTTCGTCCACTACAAAATCCCTGTGGTAACACTTCTTCACCTTATCCCTCACATAATTCACAATCTCACGGTCTAGTGGAAGCTGCTTGAACCCGGCTCTGAGATTTCTAACTTGCCACTGCTTGTATGTTTCCGATCTTTCAACCCTCTCAGTACCTTCACAAGCTATGACATTCATTGAATCCCGGCCATACACCTCTTTCTCGTAAAGCATTCTTTCATGATTATCTCGCGGTAGAGTGGCATCAAACATATCAAACAGAGAAGAGAAGTGGAAAAGTGCCTCTCTAAATCGCGTTTGAAAGAACGCGCTGTTGTAGGTGCCATTGGTAACTCCATGAACAAATATATCAGGCTTGATCCTCTTGATCAGGTTCAGAACGGTATCTCTTGGACTGCTACTGACCACGGTTTCATCGGGCACATTCCCGAGTCGGTATAAACAATTAACAACAAGTACCTCTTCTTTGTCAATCTGGAGATCTTCTAGTTGGATTGTCTCCCACTTTTTGGCAATTGCGCTGTACTCAAACGGGACATTGAATCTCTTGCAGTATTTTTCTAGGCGTCGCCCTGTTTCTTCCACCCTCCCTGCTGGCCGAAGACCCCGTTGTGGAAAGTCTATACCTGTAATACGCAGCTTTGGAGGTCCCCCGGGCCTCTCAGAGAGAGTCTGGATAAGGCAGGGCCACTGGAATCCATATAGAATGCCAAAATCAATAATGTGAAGCCTTGTTGCGCCACTTGCTACCTTCTTGATGCATTTGTTCGCAAAAATGTTGGACACTCTTCTGAACGGGCATGCTGTGACATAGGCATGGTAAGCCTTCAAAAGCTCAGCAGCTGAATATTTTTGCAAATCGAAAGATGTGTACAATGCAGTCCCAGTTCCTGCCAAACGAGCCTCGAGAGCATTGCTGAAATAGTGAGCCAACCTTTCCGTAGCACCACCGGAAGGAGAAGAGTGTAGCCTGATCCTCTTCAACAACTCATTTGCAGTCCTGTTGTCGTAGCTTGCAACAGCTTGTGCACATTGCATTAGAAGGCTCCTCAAATCCACCACATCCGTTATACCTTGTATCTTGCCACCAGGGTTCCTCTGTTTTGATCCTCTTTTCTGCTGCAACTTTTCGGTCGCGCTACTTGATTGTGCTTCAGGAAAGGAACATATCACAAGATCTCTTCCAGAATTGGCATCTTGGTTAAGCAACACATTATCATACATCTCCAATGGATCAGATTCACTTGCCGAACTTGCCAACAGTTTGTTACTTCTCATATCTTCTGCAGAACAATTATCCTCTCTTCGTTTTTTTTTCCCCAGGATACGATTTGAATGGTTCTCGACTCTCTCCTCTGTTCCTTCCCCTGCCTCAAGCTGTGATCTCTTTTCATTTGTGAGGCCTGTTTGGTTTTTGCCCAAAAGATTACCCGTTCCATTAACGGGACCAGCAAAGCCATATGAGCTGCTGAATGACTGCTTATTAGTCTGTAAACTGGATTTGAGGGCATCGCTGTAACCAGCGAGCTGGACAGAAGATTTTTCCGGCTCCCCTGGCGTAGAAATCCAGCTACCGACATCAGATGAACTCTCACTAGATTGAGAACTGCTCCAGGCTCGAGAGACACCATCATCCAGGCTCCTCAAATTTCCTTCCATAACGGATGAATGGTTGCTTTTAGGCTCATAATTAAGGGCATTGTAGAAGGATCTTTCAGTAGCCTGAAGAGCCATGCAGTCGTAGAACATGCAAGGCTTATGCTCCAAGTCCTCCTCTTCCATCAACATCTGACCGATGTACTTGAGGATTGCATCAGAATAGTCCGCTTCCTCGGGCTCATCCCCTTCCGAAGTAGATTGAGCCACAACGCATGAATCATTCGAACAGACAGGAGAATCACTATAACAGTGACTCGTTAGATTTTTCTCTGGTTTCATGCAGGCTAAATGATGATCCAACTCGATACTGTTCTTAGAAATCGAGTGTTCTTGGGCAAGGGTGTCCATTGACGCAAATATCAGATTGTATATCTACAGATGGGTAAAAGCTTCTTTCAAGAAACTAGAATCTAGACGAATTTATGTAGTCATCAAGATTCAAAAACACTGACACAGAAAAAGGATGAGAATTCAGAAGATTTAATGCGTTGCTAATCAAGAGATCTAAGAGATGATCACAGAGAAGCTTTTGCGGAGTTTGAAAAACATGCCACTTTAAGAAGTTGCTGGTGGAAAAAATTGTAGCCAATGAAGGCCTTTTTAAGGAGGACTTTTCTAAAGATGGCTAGAAAATAACACTATTTTGAGTACTGAAGGTTCGAGGAAGTTGACTCCCAACATCTGCACCGGCAACTGATGAAGACTAACAATTTACGTATCAAATTTAGTGTCATAATGTTTACTAAATAATTTGAGGGTTATAACAGGAAACTTAAAGCCATTTTCTGAGATTTCTTTGTAATATTATATTATGAGCAACATCTAACAAGCATAAGTCGTCGACATTATTTTACTATATAATATATAAATAACTTATAATTAATGAATCTCATAATACAGTGAACGAGTTCATGTCAACTTCGGTAGTGCGTGCAATGTTTCTTTTGCCCTTTTACCCGACTGTAGATGTAGACTTCAGGCCAAAACGCTGCAACAAAAATCAAGAATAGGCGACAGTTTCATTACAAATTGTGAGTAATAGGTGGTAATTTTACGATATAAGTAGGGGTTTATGTAATACATAAATATATTGTTATGTAAGATTACTAATTAATATATTCTTATCTTAATTAATAAATAGTATGATTATAAAGTCTTACAATAATGAAAGTTCAAAGTTTGAACCATGCATGAAACATAGTATGGTTTTTCTTTTTAGAATTATATATAAGTGGCGTTTTAAATAGCCAACGTCTATAGCGACAATAGCTTTAAAATAGCCGACGCTTATATAGGCGGCCATAAAATTATCGCCTGTTAGCTGTTCTTTTTTTTTTTTTAGTGAAAAGAGAAAAAGAAAAAATGAAGTTCGAAGTCTGCTGACAGTGACATTTTTCAATAATTACCAATCCTTTTCCCTTATTGACAGGAAATGGTGATTTCTTAATTTGCCCTGCTTTTCATGTTTCCTGTTTATAGTTTTACTTTACTGTAATCTTCTCCTTTCAAGCAAGAAATGGTCAACATACCACGTTGTTGATGGTGATGGTTCAGCGAATCAACCATCCACCTAAGAAAAAGACAGAACTTAGTAATCAATAAATCAATAATAAGAGTAGGAGGGTCGGAATTGATTTAGTTTATCTATATTTATATATGTGTACTAGTATGGTATCCATATGATGCATGGAGGAGTCAAATAAAATGAGTTGATGAAATTTAGTTCCAAAATGAAATGTTTATATTTGAATATAAATAGAAATAGTGAAAATTACTTACAAAATTTTTGAACAAAATATAATGAAGTCAAATCACAAAAGTAAACAATATTTTAACTTATATTTTGAAATACTTCTTTGTAAACTACATTTACAGTTTCTAAAATTTTAAGTCTTTTCTTGGTTATAACTCTTGAAACAGTAATGTACAACTATCCATGTATGAATATTGGATAGGACAAATATATCCCCACACTTGACAAAGATTGGCCTTGACATTTGCTAATGATCATTGCATGTGAAACAATCAACGGAAACTGTTGCCTCTGCAATTTAAACAACAATTTGGTATCAAATGGCGTAAGTGCCATTCTCGGAATGAAAACTTTTTCACCAATCTTTTCTTATCTAAGATGCTTGCTTCAATTACATGCTTCCCTAACTGAGTTATTTGTAATCTTATCCTATTGCACAATGCTCCATTCTGATCAATATTTTTTATCAGCATGACATACACACCAACGTTAAGCTTGAGTACATGATTTGGTAATCCAAAACATTTGATACTGTTCAAAAAGTCTGGAGTAAATACATCATCAAGACTATCAGCATTTGAATTAGCCTTGCACACACTGTTCGAGCTCAGATATACCTGCTCTTCTCCAGGTATTAATGAAAGAACATATTCATTTATCTTCTCAACAACTTCAAGTGTAGGTGCTAGAATAGCCCTATCTTTCAGATTTTTATAGTCCATGAAGTTATTCTTCAAGTTTGGATATGTGCTTTCAACCATTGCTGAAAGAGGATCAAACAAATCTTTAACCAAGAACTCATCAAGAATTTCTACTGGTAATTCAACTTCATTAGAATTGTTGGATAATCCATCTCCGATACTTAATATCCAATCTGAAAATTCTTTCAATTCTAACATCAATCTCATGCTCTTTGTAAGCTTTAACACTTGACAATGTTGCCATAAATGTGAAGAATTCAATGATTTCACAATGTCTGCTCTACATCCCTTTGGAATCACAGAGAGAATTTTCTAAAATCTCCTCCAAATACAACCATTTTTCCACCAAACGAAGTATCAAATCAAAGGATATCTTGGAGAGTTCTATCAAGGGCCTCAAAACAATGTTAATTCATTATGGGTGCCTCATCCCAAATAATAAGTTTCATCTTCTTCAACAACTCTACTAATTGGCTGCCTTGTTTAATGTTGAATGTGGAGTCTTCATTGATGTCCAATGGAATAGAAAACCATAAATGCGTAGTTCGACCTCCAGGTATTAGTAATAAGGCTATTTCACTAGAAGCAACAATAAGAACAATATTTCCATGGGATCTCAAACCCACAAATAGTGTTTTATGGAGATGTGTTTTTCCAATACCATCGTGCCTATTGTGTTTTCCAAAGATGTGTTTTTCTAGTACCACCATGCCCATACACAAAATATATACTATCATTTCTTGAATTAATTGCATCCATCAATTTTTCATACACAACTTTCTGATCAACATTCAAGTTGCCAAGTAATTTGGAATCCTCAATTGCCAAGCTACCAAGTAATTTGGAATCCTCAATAGCCATAGTAGGTTTATAATTAAGATCATCCTAAATTATCTTATTTTGAAAATATGTACTATCAAAATTATCCGACACAGTAAGCGGAGGGAAGTCATTCGAACTCTATCCATTGCCTCTTAACAATTTCTCAATTTCACAAAGAGTGAGATTTTTCAACTCGTCACCATCCAACTTTCCTCTTTAATTTCATAATGAGCCATACAATATTAATAAAATTAATTTCTATATTACTTAAAAATTAGACCAACGTAAGTGAATTACTTAAAAAATTAGACTAAGTCAAAGGCACAATAAACTGTATTTCCCAAAATTAGTAGGCCATGAAGTATATAGGGTTCATAAACCATTGGGACACTTTAATAAAACCAATTACAATATAACTTGTATTACCTATTCTATTGCCTACTTTATTATTAATGGGCCATGATGTACTTAGGATTCATAAGTCATTGGGGCTGCTTATAGTTAAAATTAAACATCTGAACCAACTTTTTGTTTGATTGGATAATGGGCCATACTATATTAATATAAAAAAATAGGCCCAATTAAATTAACATTATACTAATATCGTTAAATATATATTACCCAAATATAAATTATTGTTATCATAAGCAATTTATATATTTATACATATACTATTCAGCAAATGAAAAAAAAATTTCTTTAAATTATTTAAAATAATTTTTTTCAATTGATTTATATTATATAGCATGCTTCATTTCCTTTATATGGTAAGAGCCCAAACGAATCAATGTAATTTCATAGTTAAAAACTATAGTTAATATATTCTGATAATCAACTCCATAAAAATAAATAAATAAATAAATAACCAAGGTAAACACAAAATAAACATGAAATAACCAAAATAACATCTAATAAATTAAAAGAAAATATAAGTCCAACATCCATATCCATTCATTGATAAATAAAATTATAAATATACTGCAGGTATTACCAAGTATTGGGATGGAAAAAAAATTGTCAAAATGCATCCCAATACCACAAAAACCATAAACCTCAAAACAATAGAAGTTAAATAACTTAAATCCATACATCAACGCCATACTTAAATTATTTAGACATAGCCTTCCCCAAGTTAAATGGAACAACATAACCTTTATGTTCTTGTCAACCTTCATAGGAGATGTAATAGTAGCAAATAAATCGGCACATGTGGAGAGTGAATCTGATGAACTCCTTTTTGACGGAGTGACACTTCTTGATGAATATGAGTAATTTTTGTTATTAGCCTCAATCGATAATGAAACCTACACATACAAAATGAAATACAATACAATAAGTATGAAAAAGTAACTTGTTATAAAAGTTGGCTGCATAGTATTAATATATAATACATTTGGATCTGCTTCAAAGTCTTCATCAAAAACACCATTGTTGGTTCCAGTTAATGGATCATCATTCACCTGATAAACAAAATGAATTACATATATAAATTAAAAGTAATAAGGATATATACAAGATAGAACTAAGTTTTTATTTAAGAATTAAATGTAATTACCTTAGAATAAATGAAAAAAATTTCTGATTTAGCAATAACTTTTTCATCATTGCATACATTTATAATAGAGTGGTTGCTCCTCCTATTTTGAATGTTAAATTGTGAAACTTTAATGTGAAATAAAAACGTCTTTCCAGTAAGAGGGCAAACTTTATCAGGGAAAGAATCTGTATCACCTTTCGATAGAAAAAATATAAATCATTATTAGAACAATGTATCACAAAATATGATAATTAATAATTACCACAAAGTTTTTAAAAACACCTTAACCATTTTATTTTTCAATTCAGCAGCTGATTTCCTAACAAATTTTACAGTTGGATTGTCAAAGAATACCAAAGAAGCAATCCCACTATTATCAGAGACCAAAATCTGAATCCTATATATGCTCACAAAGAAATATGCTGAATTCATGTCCACATGACTTGTGTAATGCATATATAAAATATTATAAAAATAACATATTTACCTTGTAGCAATATTTTTGGCAAATGCCTTACATTTATCACACCAGAACCTCTCATCTTTTTCAACAACCTTTTTTGTGTATTGACCACATCCATTGTAATACCAACGCCTTTCAGCTTGAACTGTAAGAACTTTAGCAAGCAATACACATGTTCTAGGTCGCAGCATGTATGAATATACTATTAAGTTAACAATCTAATAACAAAATAAGAAAGCACTGCATATAGTATTAAGTGAAGTGTTGTTTATCTTCTCCAAATTCTTAACATCAACAATACGCTAGAAATTCTCATGGATTGAAAAAACACTGTAGGTGCAAATATCTTAAGAGGGGTGAATTAAGATATAATTACTAATTTTTATTTTTAAAAATTCACACAAATTCAACAATTTCTTTCAAGCAAAATATCAAACACAATGTAAACAATTTAAGCAAATAAGATAACTAAAGTATAGGGAGAAGAGAGACAAACGATTTAAGATGGTTCGGCCAAGCCTACATTCACCGCCCAAGGATGCTTCCCTTAAGACTTCAACAACCTTCACTAAATTGCTTCTTCAAATCTTGGTGAAGCAAAAACTAATTTCTTACACCTCTTTGAAGCCTAACTTCAAAGAACCTAAGAGTTCCATTCTTTAGGATTTCCACACACTTTACAAGCTTTAATGAATGAATCTCTAAAAAATTTTGGCTCTCAAAGTGTGTATATAATCAAAGGAATAAGAAACGATAGAATCTGAAAATTTTCTCCTCAAAAAGAAGATATTGCAATGAATGAAGCTCTTGAAAGCTCAAAGATATTGCAAGAATGGCTCAAAGCTTGATTGAATGATGATATGAGATTTTGCACACTTGAATTGATGATTTGAATGTGTAATGAAGGTGTATTTAAAGAGATTTGGGTGTAGGGATTTGGTAGGTGAGGAAAAGAGGAAGAAAATGGCCGGAACGGTAATAAATGACTAGTGCATTTATTACAGCAACCCGTTCAGCCGGTCAATTGGTTGGGTCGTCCGGCCTCCTCTTGGCCCTAATTGACTAGGCCTGACGCCTTAGCCGGTAGACCGGCTAGGGGGTCTGGCTTTTTCCTTCAATTTCTGACTTGGTCGAGCGACCCACCCAGGTCAGCCGATCGACCGGCTGGAGGGTCCGGCCACTTCAGAAAGTGAAGTAAAGCCAAACTTTAGCCAATACTTTTTTCAGTGCAATTTTCATAACTCCAAATCACTTTGAGACAATTTGTAAATACTTTCTATGACTTGAGACACTTCAAAAACACATTTTTACTCTACGTGTGCATTCAAATTCTTTTGTGCTTTTATGAAATCAAATATGCAAGAGTTTAAAAAATGTTTGAACAACGAAAAAGGAAGTTTGAGCCAAACATATATAATATTTAGGCATTTCACAAAAGAGCAAAAATGTCCGGTACCCCTTATGACGTTTCTTCTCCTCCTTATGCCTTCTCATCTTCTTGTTCTTCAAATAATGCATTTTTGTTCATCTTCTTCCATCTTTCAAGCATCTACTTATACATCTAAGCACTTATCTTCACAAGATACTTTTAGTCAAACAATTATGAATTCATATAAAATTTCATCATCAAAATTAATAACAAGTATTTAGCCAACAAACACTATCACCAGAAATAGATTGTTCCACAACCAATTAAGTAATCTTATAGTAGGAAGAACTCTCACCAATCCGCAAGATAAAAATTTAAAAAAAATCAAATAAATAAGCAATGCTAAAATTATTTTAAAATTGATATTCAAATTATTAACACTATACAAAAGCGATGCCTGTTTTTGAAGTTTACAGCTTGCTCAAAGTTAGGATTCATCATCACTTTGTATGAATAGTAAGAATTTGAAATATTAACATGTCCTATAATCATATGGTAATCACAATTAATATCCAAACAACCAACTAAATAAAAAAATGCCTAATGATATTATATTAATCAGCGAATCAAACATTTAGAAATAAGAATAAACCTTGGTACATTTTGAAATTGGCAGACTGCATCACCATGATAATTGGACCAATGGGAGAATTGGCCAAATAATTTGTTACTCATTCAGCATATTCACCACACAGAGTACAATTGACCTTTAACTCTCTACAAATTGTAATAAATAATTTATATGGAAGAAGAAGAAAATGTCTATAAATAACTAATTACATTATGCTTAACGTGAATAGAAACTTAACTTGTTATCTTTAAGTTCAAAATCAAATTTTTTTTTGTCAAACCTGTGCAGTTCTTTTCAGCAAGTTCTCCTACACATACTAACTCTCCAATGACATCTACATATAACCCCATAATAGACATGAATAAATGTTGAAGCCTAATATATTTAAAAACAATTGTTCCATAATAATAACATGATTTTAAAAAAAAATTGTTTACCAATGGAATAAGTATCATCAACAGCAATTGCTAACAATGACTCAAATGGGACGAAGTTGAAACTATAAAGTGGCAAAGAAGTGTCATCAACACCTTTCACTAAAGTGTTGTTATGAAACCAAATGCGATACATATGGTGTGTCAATTTTAAAGAAACATCATTATAATAAAGTCGAAAATATGATATAGAATAACATCCATGTTCGCGTAATATCTTCCTATATTTTGCAATCAGATCCTTCCTTATAGAAGCCTATATAAGACCACCCTATTACACTCAAATTTATGTTAGAAATCATCCTAATTTAGATATAAATACATAATGAAAAAAGAAAAAAATTAATAATAAGACAAGCAAAATAATTAGGCCATACAAGAACATCGATCAAAACCATTTCTAACCCATTGATATCGCGTCCATTGTTATTCCTCTTAAACCATATCCGAATAATTCTAATGACTATTTGCCATATTTCATTTGGCTTGGTAAGATCAGCTATGTAACTCAGCGGAGGAGCCATTTGAATCTAATAAAAGACATGAAAAATTAATCAATAAAATTAATAAAAACACACAATACGAATAGTTAACAACAAACATAAACAGGCTAGATCAAGCACCATTTATTGAGTCAACAACAACTATGAACAGGTTATACGAAGCCCATATAATTAGTTAACAACAAATATGAATAGTTAGATCAAGCCTCATATATACACTTAACAACAACTATAAATAGATTAAATCAAAGCCCATAAAGTTAGTTCGCTAAAAAAATTGAAACCAAATAACAATTAAATAATACCTAAATAGGATCGGGTTAATTAATAACAAAACCTAATCTATTATGTAAAGACAATAGATAAGAACATATATGGGATTGGGATAATAATAAAAAATTTAATATTAATAGTTTATTAACATAAAATAAAAATAAAAGAGGGAAATCATTAACATAACCCAACCAAACAAATCACTAATGCTCAAAATTCAATATATATATATATATATATATATATATATATATAAGGAGTTCCAGATTACTTACATGAACAAGATATATGAAGCCCTATATAGTTAGTTAATAACAAGATATGAATAGGTTAGATCAAACAACAAACATTAACATATTATATCAAAGCCCATATAATCAGCCCCTTAAAAATATCGAAACCAAAGAACAATTAAACAATACCTAAAAAGGATAGATAAGAAAATATATGGGATCAGGATAACTACAGGTTTAATATTAGTACCTAATCTATTGTTGAAAAGAAAATTAATAAGAACATATATAGGATCAAGATAACCACTGGTTTAATATCAATAATTTATTAATACAAAATGAAAATAAAATAGGAAATCATTAAAATAATCCAACCAAGCAAATCACTCATGCTTAAAATTGAAATATATATATATATATATAGATATATATATATATATATATATATATATATATATATATATATATATATATATAAAGCAGTTCCAAATTACTTACTTGAAGGTTGCAAATACTGTATAAAAAGAAAATATAAATGATATGTGCTAGATCAAGTACAAAAAACTAAGTAACCAACAAAATTCAAAATGAAAAATTAGGATAAAGATTAATAGATACATATTAAACAGGGAAAATCAATGGATAGTAAATAAACAAAATAATAAAAATTAAATAAAATCCTTATGCTTATGACAGTTAAGTACATGAATGGAAAAATTAATCTCAAAACCAAGTAACCATTTTGATGAGAAGGATTGAAGAAAAAAATGTAAAACCAAACCAAAATCAACATATGGAAACAACAACAGACTTATTAAAAAATATTGATTTTTTTACCAAAAAAAATTATTGTGTAGTGATATCACAATATCAACAGAGACAACTTCGAAAAAAATTTGAATATAAAAAAAATTAATAAGAAATTAGCAAACGAAATAGAAATTTTGTACCTGAATAGTGATTACAAACAACAATGAATGGATGAAAAATGAACCAAAGCTATACATATAGAAAACCTTATGATAGATGAAGAGACTTGTCTGGGAAACCATGAAGAATTGACAACAAACATCAAAAAATTAATTTCGATAGATGAAGAGTGAAAGCATGGATTATACATAGCACAATTAAGAAAATTAATATCCAATGCTGTTTCCCAAAAAAATTTTACGGTTTAAAAAATTTGGGATTGAAACATTATAAATAAGACATGTAAAGAAGAAAGGAGAAGAGTAAAGAAATTATCAAATCCCAATAAGAAACTTACCCGCGTGCGATGCATAATAATTGCTTTTGCATAGGTTATATCGTGTAAATAGATGGCCCACCATTTAAAAAAAACCTGGCTACACAAAAAAATGGCGTACATGCAAATTGGCAGACAAAATAAGCAAAAAACGTACATGTGGCAAACAATTGGAGTTTTTCAATCAATCTAAATAAACTATGTCTGACTGAAAAATTATTCAACATCATTAAATGAAAAAAAATACATGTGGCCATATAAAAGACATGGCCCATATGCCAATGGCAAAGAAATCAGGCAATTAGTGTATACATGGCAATCAATTACATGAATTGAAATTGATTGATTAAATTTTCTCTCACTGGTTTCTGCTTTAATATAAACTATTGATTATGTGTCAATTTGGTATAAAGTATCTAATATTTATTATTTGGTTTTCATCATCACTTTATATGAAAAACTATAATTTCTAAATTTTTTAAGAGACAAATTTTACGAGTGTTCATTCCATTTTTCTCAAGTATTGAAAATTTATATGTTATTGTACTCATGAATACAAAGGATAATAACAACTTCTAAGTTGTTGAAAAAGTGTTACCTAGTCAATCTAACAGGGCCTCACATGTCAAAGATGATTGAATTTCTAGAGTTTTCTCATTTTATTATTATTCATTGATCATTTAATTTGTAGAAGTAAGGGGTGAGGTTATCAATATGTATTTAAAATCCTCGCATTTTCTTCCTTCTATTATTTTTGAACAGATAAGCGTTAGAAAGCCACCAAATTTCATCATGTTGAATCTCATCCCTTCGTTTCAAAATTTACTTCATGTATCTTTCACTTGGAACAAATAGGATAAAATTTGACATAACTAAATCTAATAATTCATAACTCACCTTGATAATGCTTCAATTGTCAGAAAGTATTTTGAGCTACAATTCATGAATGCCTAAGCTGTTGAATGCTTGCAAGAATAAAAGAGTGAGTTGTCGGAGATGTAAGGGGGACATTGGTGTAGTATTGGCAAAATAGACTTTAATGCTCAAGTTAATGACAGGTCGAACTGGAATTTAGCAGGAAGATATGAATATGTATATGAGTGTGTACCTTTGATCTGTTATGTCGATGTGTAATTGTAGGCCTTTGTTTAAAGGAATTTGGATAGGATAAGGCCTCTGTCAAGTGGCTTTGTTTTAGTAGAACTGGTATAATAGAATTAGATCAGGAATCTAACTTCATGACCAACTTAAAGTATATCCAATGATACTCGAACCCAGCCTCGATGCATTTGAAGCCATGTGCATAGAGATCTTGGGCTTAACACGAGTTAGTGCTCTCTTTGAAATGAGAAGGGTCCCTTGACTGGTAAGGCAGGCAGGACTAGGCATGGCCCATATCAAGAGCCCTTTATTTTCATTTAAGCTAGGAATAGGTCATATGGGACTACCCCATGTATCCTTTTTCAACTTCTTGGGCATGTGTTCAACTTGCTGCCCATTAATAGACTTTTTGTGTCCTCGAGGACGGCATGTTAGAAGTGTTATATCATTCCAGAACTGATAGCTTTTTTTTTTCATTTATGAACAAACATCTTAACCCTATAAATAGGTGGGAATTTGCATTTTGAATTCCCATTTTACGACCTTCTCAACTTTGAGATATTTTTATAAGAGGTTTACCTTCTTGAGCTTTCTTCTCCTTTTTTGTTGTTTGATCAATCACTTGACCATGTCTAGCCAAAGTGACTTGATATATTTGGCGTACAAGCCCTAAATAGCCCGCAAGCATCATGGGTCATGTGTAGTACAGTGTGTGCAAGTGCAGGGTCAAATCCATGGGGAGGCCAAATGTTTGAGTAGTCTTAAGCTCTGTGTGTCCTAAAAGCTACGTGTTGGGTCCCTAACCTACGATGTTTTTAGGTTTTTGAATTGAGAGGAGCTCGGGAAAGGAAAAAACCTAATCTAAAGGCAAGGAAATAAAAGGTGTGTGTACGATAAAGGAATCAAGCAATATCTAGGGAGTCAAATATGGGAAATAAGGGCCAATGTGTCTCGATTTTGTAATTGCATTGTATTCTTCCTATATTTTAGAGGTGATATGTGCTTACGTAGTGGCATTAGTGTAGTACTTATGCTAAAGATAGGCTAAAGCGTAGACAATTGTACATAGTTGAGTTTAAGAGATAAATGCTACACTAATTGCTTATTTTCGATGATTTAGGTGAGTCTTGGGTCAATACCGAGCTTGGACGATGATGTGTGATGAAGATGAAAGGTGCATAGGTTGTGGGGAGAAGACCAGAGGCCAAAAGGATAAAGAATAAAGGAAGAAAAACTCAACCAGATGACCTAGAAGAAGAGTCGGTTGACTGACCACTCCAGAAAGCACCCTAAATCTACCAATTGAGTCACTTCTCTAACCGGTCGACTAGCTAGGTCGATCGGTGACTCCAGAGATCAACCAAGTTGAGCCGGTCAACTACCCGGTTGACCAGCAGTGCACTGAAAGCTATAAATAAGGCCCAAGTTTACAGAAATTAGAAGAATCAACTCATACATACACTTCACACCCACTTCTCATACACCTAACCCTAATTCTCACCCACCTCGCATTCACCTTTTAACATACTTCCCACTTGGATTCAAGCTTATTTGAAGAGATCTAACAACTTTGAAGTGAGGATTTACTCAAGGATTGTACAAAGATTTGCTAGGATGGAAAAGGAGTTTCCTATTCTCTCTTTCATCCTATTTCATATTATGTTAGAGTAGACTTGTTTGGAGTGATTTAGCTTGTGTAATGGGTTGACTATATATGGCATTCGATGGTAATATATACGTACTTTGTTTTGTTTGTCTTAATCGCTATTAGTCAATACATGTCTAAGTATTTGATAATATGCCTATGTAAGTAGTATGTACATAAGTTGATGTCTATTTGCTACTAAACACTTCTAATCCATTCTATAATCATGTCTGTATGTTTGAATGTAGATTGTATAAAGTGCATAATGCTTATATCCATGTCTATGTGTATGTTTGCATGCCTGGTAGAAAATATAACCTCAATGTTACATACATGTTGGATCCTAATTGCTTTAAATAGTGTAATCTGAGCATGACGATGTTTGGTAGTCGAATAGGCCTCTATATTTGCAAACACCTTAGCTTCAAACACGTATGATTGCATGTATAGAGTAAATCCCGCTATAGAGATCCAAGAATGATGATGCATAATTTAGGGCTAGCCTAGATCAAGTCTCTTTTTGCTTTAAACCCAACCAATGGGTTTCCAAATAGGTTTAGACGACCCTAGCAATACTAGGTCTTGGCTTTAAACCCAACCAATGGTTTAGGTACTAGAGTAGGTTTATCCTAGATCACCTAGGAAACTAGTTAGTCACTCCTAAGGCCCTAGGTCATAAGGACCACGCCGTGGCTCTAAGAGGTGCCACCTAGGGACGAACCCGCATCGAGTCCTAGGGAGAAATTAGGACACTAGTTATCAACCTAGTTAAGAGAAACCAATAATTAAGCCATCCCCTATAATCCCATAGCATTTGAGTCTAGAATCACCTATTAGCAAGGAAAAGTCACCCTAACCCATTCCATTTGTTAGTTCTCTCTAGGTAGTTTGTTTCCCTACTTTCCATTCCCATAGTGCAGTTTTATTTCCTTTAGTTAGAGCTCCCATAAATCCAAAAATCTTCAAAAAATGGTTAGTTTATGTTTTCATTTTGACACTTTTTAAGACACACACACACGTAGAATCCATTCCACAAAATAGCCTTTTTGTGGTTCAACACTCGTTCTCGCACACACTACACTACACTGATCCATGCGCTTATGGGTCTTTAGGGCTTGCACCTCTACAGAGACATTAGGGACTAGGGTGATTACGTCTTGTAAATGGACGATTACTGCTTCTTGCTAGGGATGCTTGATGGATTAGACTTGGTTACTCTTGTCTAGACCTCTAATTAGCCTCCTAATTGATACCCTAAGCCTCAGTGCAATTCCGTCCCTAGGTATTGACCCCTAGAGCCATAACATATGGTCTTTATGACTTAGGAATTAGGGCTAGCTAGTTAGGGCTCCAGGTGATTTAAATCAATCTAACCCCAGTGTCCAAATAATTGACTAGATTTAAAGCAAAGACCTAGTCCATTTAAGGTTGACTAATGTACCCTAAAACCTATTAGCTAGATTAAAGCTAAGGGAGACTTGACCTAGGCTAGTCATAAGTTTTGCACCATCGATCATCATCACAATAGTGGGAACTAATGTTTAAGCACGTGCATACACATCTAAGGCATGGCATTCGAGAATATACCGGCATATTCTACTACTAAACACATAGACATGGTTAAATTACTCCAATTTAAGTAATAGCCCTGACATGTAAGCAATAGAAGCTAATTATGCTATTAACTATGCAAGCACAAACATAGACATGTATATAGGCATACCTATTTTGTATAAACATGACACAAACACATAGACATGCTTATACAGCGATTTAGAAATGGTTAATAGCAAAATAAACTTCAATATATATATATATATATATATACACATCATCATTGAGGCATTTCTACAAACACATAGACATATATGTAAATTTGCCATAGAAACCCTAAGTACAAGCATATATATATATAAATCCATCAAGTACCCATCAATAATGTAATAATCAATCCATAAAACAAGAGTAAATCAACCTGCATAGCTCTAATCATACATAGGGCTTGTTTGGATTGGCTTTTTTTTTTTTTCAGGAAAAAGTACTTTTTTTCCTGAAAAAATCACATTAAATTTGCAATAACTATTTGATTTGGCTTCTAAAAAAGCTAAAATTCTAAAAAAAGCTAAAATACAGCTTTTTTTAGAAGCCAGAATTTTCAGTTTCTCAAAAAAAGTTATTTTTCAAAAGTAATTAAAAAAAGCGCTTTTCAAAAAAGCTGATGTGTCTGTTTTGTGTGTTTATATTTTGCAATTATATACTTGTTTTGAGGTGTTTTGAGCTTCATTTGATGTATTAGTTTAACATTTAGGTCATACTCATGCATATTAGGGTCTACACATTCATAGTTGAACTTAGGACTTAAATGCTACATTAATGTACATTTCTTACTTGTTTAAGGTGTGATTTGGGAAGATAATTGGAGCTTAACTGAGGGTGATTGAAGTGTGGAACAAAGCCAAGGGTGTTTTGGATGCAAAGGAATGAGGAAAAGTGCTTTTGGAAATGGCCGGAAGAAAGAAGGAGCGACCGAGGCGAAACTGAGCGCAACGTGAGCCAAATTCGGATCTTGCAACCTAAAAAGGACATGGAAAAATTTTGGATACATTTTAGGGTGCAAAATGTGTCTTGGGAGATCCCCCACGATGATACAAAGCCATAGAAAAAAACGGTGCGCGAATCGGAGCTAAAACGAGCAAGATATGACCATTTTACTATCAAGATCGGTTAGCCTCTGTATAGGCTGGACGACCAAGCCGGTCGACCGGCTAGGTCGACCGGCCAGATCAGAACCTGGGCCAATTTTGGCCGGACGACTTAGGCCCAAAGCCGGTCGACCGGCTGGGCCCCTGGAGGCGTTGAAAGCTTTATTTAAGCCACTTTTCAGCCCTTTGAGGAGGAACTTTTATTCTTAAACATTAATAAACCCTAACCTCGACCCACTACTCAAACCAACCTAAACCACCATCTAAACCCCAGACCAAGCAAGGATTGAAGCAGCAAAAAAAGAATTGAAGGATTTGTACGGATTTGGAAGCAAGAATTTAGGGACGTTCTTCTTGTTCTTTCTCTGTTTCTTGTAAATATGTTGCTAGATTAGGCTAGATTTAGGGTTGATTGTTATTGTATATTAGATTAGGGCGTTGAATAATGGATTTGTGTAGATATTTGGCTCTTAATACATATTTATTTACATAAATTTATGGCATGATTCAATATGTCTATGTATTGGAAATCAAGCATGTCTATGTGTTTGTTAAAATGCCTAAGTGAATATGCATGTGTTATTTGTGCTTCAAATGCTCTTATCTACTTATTTGGGTGATGTGATTATGCGTAATCTCATGGCTTTGCTTAGTAGAGTAGGCTTTAGCTTTAAATCCAGCTAATAGGTTACATGCTTTGCTTAGTCGAGTTTAGGTGCTAGTCCTTGGCTTTAAATCCAGCCAAGCGGATAAGTTAACCTAGACTAGAGTATCCCTCATCCACGTTAGTGTTGGTTAATTGAGCCTTAATATCACGTAGTGTTTAAATGCTAGTCCTTGGCTTTAAACCCAGCCAAGAGGATAAGTTCTACACACGAATTGCGTAGGCTAGGAGGGATTGGCCCTTAGCTTTAAATCCAGCTAATGGGTTAAACCACTAGTATTGGTTAGGAGAACCCCCGATCAACACAACGGCAATAGAAGTCTCGAGCCTTAGATAGACCTCATCCGTTCTCATAGCCCAAGTCTAGTTGCAATGCAATCGCCCTGGGTCCCCCTTCTTATTTATTAGTGTCTCCTTCCTTAGTTTGGCTCCCTTAAGTTCCTCCATAGATTAGTTTATTTATTTATTTTTTTTCCGAGTTCCCTTCCATCTCAAAGTAAGTACACACACGCACGTAGCTAGTTTAAGGCACCCCAGTACACAGAAACTAAACTAAGGTAGTCTCCCTGTGGATTCGACCCCGCACTTGCACACACTGTATTACACACGTCCCGTGCACTTGCGGGCTATTAAGGCTTGTGCTCAAATAGCGATATCAAGTTTTTGGCGCCGTTGCCGGGGAGGCACGGTATTGGTTCTTTGTGTGCTTTTGTGTTTGCAATTGGTTGCTTGCGTGTGGCTTATTTTTACTTGTTTTCCATTTTTTCGAAAACTTAAAAAGAAAATTAAAATTAAAAAAATTAATTAAAAAAAATTGTTTGTGAGGAGGTTTTACTTGTGATTCATTGAATATGACCGATCCTAATGCTTCTTGGTGGTCACTTGTATCCTCTTCCCCACCACCTGAACGTGTCCCTTATGCATGTCGCTTGTGTGGAAGTTTCATGCATCCTACCGTTTTCTGTCCCCACGAGAATTCCCCACCTAGGGCTAGTGCTACTAATGACCCCTATAGTCATGCAACACTTCATGCATCTTCATTTAGTAATCATGACTATATGGATACATATTCTTGTTATTGCAATCATTGTGGAAGCCGTGCTCATTTATCTAGTGCTTGTCCCACCTTCCACCCTCATTCCCAATTGCATGCAATGCCCTATGCCCCTAGCAATCATATGCCCATGCATGCGTCTACATCTAGTTATCATGATTCTAGGGAGCAACATCATGCATTTTCACAATGGGGTCAAGATGACTCTTTATTCCATTCACCTTCTAGTTTCAATTGCCCACCTCCAACACTTTCTTTTTCCACCCATTCCTCTCCTGAGTTTTTTGATGGTTATGTGCAGAATGATTTTCAACATGACTACCCTTTTCACTCGGTTGAGCCCTCTTCTTTTAGGTTTTCTTCTCAAGAGGAAACACTTGACTATCTCTTATCCTCATCCAATCTAACCAAGAACAACTTGATAGTTTGAAGCGAGACACCAAATCTTTTGGTATGTCCTTGGAGAGAGTGGTTGAGAGTATGCAACTCATGAGTGAGAATGTTGATATATCTTTAGAACGAGTTGAAGGGATAGAGATGAGACCTAATGATGAGGTGACTAGGGGTGGAAATGATGTTGCATGGGAGAGACAACTAGAAAGAGAGATTGATGGAGAGATAACATCTTGTAGTGAGGATGAAGATGAGCTTAATGATAACCTGGTTCTTGATGACTCTTGTGATTATGTTTTAGAGGAAGTAGTACCCTATCCTCTTAAGCTTTCAACGTCTCCCATTGAGTCACATGAGCTTTTTCTTTCTCCTCATCCCACACATTCCGTACACAGGGAGGTTGAGTCTTGTGTCGATAGTACTCAATTGCATTCCGAGTCAGCATTTAGGGAGTTTAGCGCGCATTCTCCTCTTGAGCATTCATGCATACATAACGAGGAATCCGTTGAGTCACCATTGCCCCCTCCATTAGTGCCTACCCCGTATGAAAAGCATGATGACGAGATGACACCCACTAGTGATGAATGTATTGATGAATTTAAAGAGACTGTAGCTAGTGAAGGCTTAAAGTCATACATTGGGGAAAACAAGACATCAATTTCAGAGATTTTAGATGATTCGTTTCTTAGAGTTAAGAATCACGATGTTGAAGAGAATAACAACTCTAAGAAGACACATAAGAAAGGAATTGATGTGCTTGGAAGAAAGATCTATGGGTCTCTTTGGATGTTTGATGATTCATTGATGGAAATAGAGCCCATTAAGATCGAATCCACCCTTCGTGAGGAGTTAGAACGACCTAGGCTTGATCATGATATATCTTGTGGAAAAGAAGAGTGTAGTACATCCACTTCCTATATCATTGCTCCTTCTTCTCCAAATGTCGTTCCAACCCCCATTTCTCATTCCATTGAGTCTTCCTTTATGGAGCATCAGTTAGTGCCTTCATGCATAGAATATTTTCATCTAGGGTCAGAAAACACATTTCCCATGTTGCATGCATTAGACCTATCTTTGACCTATGGGGAAAGTGTGTTCCTAGCCCTTGATTATGAGAAGAAGGCATTGGGGTGGCTAATTAAAGAGCAAGCGGGACATGATTCTTCACGTTTGAGCATGCTTCATTCCACACTTGCGCATTCATTTGATATTTTAGGGTGGGATCTTGAAAAGGGGTGCATCATGCATTCATTGCCCCAACCTTTAGTGCATGACCCTTTTCCTTCTACGTTCTGTGCGTTGATGATTATCCGGCAATTTGTACCACGCAACTTTAAGCATATTTTACTCTAACAGTGGCGCCCGGCTGGAGGCCTTAAATCCAGCGCTACTAGGAGGCACCCTAGGCTTGTTCATATTTTTCTTGTTTTTCTTGTATTTATTTGCCTTTGCCTTTGTATATAGTAGATTAGTTTTCTTATACTTATTCTTACTTTGTACATAATAGAGTAGATTGCTTTTGTTTGTCTTACCTTTTTTATATTTTAGGATTTCTTTTGTTTATTTTCATTCTTAGTAGGTTAGATTTTTACTCCCTTACTTGTTCTTGCTCTTTTCCTTCATTTGTGCATCAATCCCTTACCCCGTGTTTACATCCTTGTTTATCATTTCAAATGTCAATGTGAGCTTGCATAGCATATCTTCTAATCTCTTCTTTGTTTTTTGAGCATTAGTGCTTTCAACAAAAGATAGAGGCTAGTAGATCATTGGATTGTCTTTGGCATTTGTGGACTACATGGAAACAAGGTTGTATCTATCCATCTTTTACTTGTCCTTATCTATCCCTCTCCACATTCCCCATATGTATTTCATGTTGATTGCTTGTCATGTGGTTTTGTGATTTTTGCTTGAGGACAAGCAAAGTTTAGGTTTGGGGGTGTGGTTGTTCATTTATTATTTATATAATATTTGGGATAGATTTGCTTGCCATATCTTATTTTTTGCTTAAAATGTGTTCAAATTTTTCATTTTTTTTGCATATTTTGAGTTAGTTTATCTCCACGTTGGTTGGAGAGTTGGCTTTTGTTATTGACTTATTTGATTGGAGAAGATAAGGGTGTACTGTGGGGAGTAAATGGAGTGTAGGGTATAACCTAGACTTTGAAGAGAATCCTTTTGAAAACTGTGGGGAGTGAGTATTTCTAAGAATGCACCTTGTAGTTTCCCCACAACTTGGTTGGAAAAAGTGTTTTCAAAGGGTTGTTGATATGAGTGCCCATTCCTTGATTGGTTCTTTTAGTTTGCCTTAGCCTCTTCTTTTTCCTTTCTTTTTGTTCTATTTATGTATTGAAAAAAAAAACAAACAGAAAACAAAAACAAAAAAAAAAAAATGAGAAAAAGAGAAAAGCCAAAAGGCAACAAAAAGATTGAAAAGTGAAGTGTGTTGAATAAGTGTCAAGTGACAAAATGTCAATTTGACACAAGTATCTCTTCTGTTTATTTTTGTGTGTTATGAATAAGGCTCTTACGTCAATGTGAGCCATTGTGATGTATCTTCTCTTTCTTGTATCTTTGGGGCTAAGTGCATATTGGGAGGCCATGTTAGTTTATAGAGCACGAAGTATAACATCCCGAGTGCGTGAGTTCGAATCCTAAGTTTGTGGTGGTTCTAGCTACTTGGTGACATTCCCAAGAGGTGTGACACCCCTTGTGATCAAAGGGGGGATCGAAAAAGACTAGGGAAGCCCTTACATGAAAAGAATGACCTCTTGTACCCCTTGGATGCGAAAAGATAGCAAGTCAATGCAATTGGCAACTCTTTGAAAAGCATAAGGATAGACTTCATTTAGGCTTGCTTGAGGACAAGCAAGGGGAAGGTTTGGGGGTGTTGATGTGTCTATTTTGTGTGTTTATATTTTGCAATTATATACTTGTTTTGAGGTGTTTTGAACTTCATTTGATGTATTAGTTTAACATTTAGGTCATACTCATGCATATTAGGGTCTACACATTCATAGTTGAACTTAGGACTTAAATGCTACACTAATATACATTTCTTACTTGTTTAAGGTGTGATTTGGGAAGATAATTGGAGCTTAACTAAGGGTGATTGAAGTGTGGAACAAATCCAAGGGTGTTTTGGATGCAAAGGAATGAGGAAAAGTGCTTTTGGAAATGGCCGGAAGAAAGAAGGAGCGACCGAGGCGAAACTGAGCGCAACGTGAGCCAAATTCGGATCTTGCAACCTAAAAAGGACATGGAAAAATTTTGGATACATTTTAGGGTGCAAAATGTGTCTTGGGAGATCCCCCACGATGATACAAAGCCATAGAAAAAAACGGTGCGCGAATCGGAGCTAAAACGAGCAAGATATGACCATTTTACTATCAAGATCGGTTAGCCTCTGTATAGGCTGGACGACCAAGCCGGTCGACCGGCTAGGTCGACCGGCCAGATCAGAACCTGGGCCAATTTTGGCCGGACGACTTAGGCCCAAAGCCGGTCGACCGGCTGGGCCCCCGGCTGGAGGCGTTGAAAGCTTTATTTAAGCCACTTTTCAGCCCTTTTGAGGGGAGGAACTTTTATTCTTAAACCTTAATAAACCCTAACCTCGACCCACTACTCAAACCACCCTAAACCACCATCTAAACCCCAGACCAAGCAAGGATTGAAGCAGCAAACAAAGAATTGAAGGATTTGTACGGATTTGGAAGCAAGAATTTAGGGAAGTTCTTCTTGTTCTTTCTCTGTTTCTTGTAAATATGTTGCTAGATTAGGCTAGATTTAGGGTTGATTGTTATTGTATATTAGATTAGGGCTTTGAATAATGGATTTGTGTAGATATTTGGCTCTTAATACATATTTATTTACATAAATTTATGGCATGATTCAATATGTCTATGTATTGGAAATCAAGCATGTCTATGTGTTTGTTAAAATACCTAAGTGAATATGCATGTGTTATTTGTGCTTCAAATGCTCTTATCTACTTATTTGGGTGATGTGATTATGCGTAATCTCATGGCTTTGCTTAGTAGAGTAGGCTTTAGCTTTAAATCCAGCTAATAGGTTACATGCTTTGCTTAGTCGAGTTTAGGTGCTAGTCCTTGGCTTTAAATCCAGCCAAGCGGATAAGTTAACCTAGACTAGAGTATCCCTCATCCACGTTAGTGTTGGTTAATTGAGCCTTAATATCACATAGTGTTTAGATGCTAGTCCTTGGCTTTAAACCCAGCCAAGAGGATAAGTTCTACACACGAATTGCGTAGGCTAGGAGGGATTGGCCCTTAGCTTTAAATCCAGCTAATGGGTTAAACCACTAGTATTGGTTAGGAGAACCCCCGATCAACACAACGGCAATAGAAGTCTCGAGCCTTAGATAGACCTCATCCGTTCTCATAGCCCAAGTCTAGTTGCAATGCAATCGCCCTGGGTCCCCCTTCTTATTTATTAGTGTCTCCTTCCTTAGTTTGGCTCCCTTAAGTTCCTCCATAGATTAGTTTATTTATTTATTTTTTTTCCGAGTTCCCTTCCATCTCAAAGTAAGTACACACACGCACGTAGCTAGTTTAAGGCACCCCAGTACACAGAAACTAAACTAAGGTAGCCTCCCTGTGGATTCGACCCCGCTTTGCACACACTGTATTGCACACGTCCCGTGCACTTGCGGGCTATTAAGGCTTGTGCTCAAATAGCGATATCAAAAGCCAATCCAAACGAGCCCATTGATTAACTTAGGATAAAAAACCCTTTTATCCTTAGCCATGCCTTACCATCCTAGAGGGAATGCCCAAATCCTTGTGTTTGATCCTCCTAGATGCTTGATTCCTAGGTGTTTTTGTGTGTGGATGAGTGTGTGAGAGGTGGGAGATAAGAGGATTAAGGTTTTGGGAGATGGGTGAAAGAGTATGTGAAAGTTCTCCCCCAGTTCTCCTCAAGAAATTGCTAAAAACGAGCTTATAAAGCTTTCATGCGGATGCTGCCGGAAGCACTACCGGTCGACTGGCAAGATGATGACTAGGTGATCAACAAAAACAGTTGCTTCTACCTCTACCAGACTCTCTATCGATCAACTGGCAAAGGACAGGGGGCGATCGGCAGGGGCAGTGTTATGCTCAAATCTTGCCCGGTTTTGCTCTGATCGCTCCCAATTGCTTCAAGCTTCATCTACATGCCTTCAAAAGTATTTTCCTTGCTCTATTTAGCCTCGAAACCCTTTTGCAAGCTTGGATACTCGAAGAACATCATTAATCCATTCCAAGCATTGCACCAATTCTCACCTAACAAGCAATAAATGTGCATTAATGTAGAATTTAATTTCTAAGCTCAACTATGGATATGTAAACCTTAATATGCACAAATATGACCTAAATGCTATGCTAATACACCAAATGAATCACAAAACACTTCATAAGTAGATATAGAAATACAATGCAAAACCATACACAAAACCAACATATTGTGACTTCTAATACCGGGTGGTCCGTTCATATAATAGGGGTAAGGGCAGTCATATAAGCCGGATGAGGGTTTCTCGCCACCATTTGCCGGCCAAAATGATGCTAGCTTTGAAGTACTAGTGCTACTTCAAGTGCTTGTGGTGAAGCCTCTAGCGACTTAGAGAACTCCATGCTACTGATGCCCACTCACAGTGGTGAGGTTCAGGTCTTTCTCCCTCAACATCCTTAGGCGATGAGGACGTCGAGCAACTGTAGATGAGGGAAGCCTACTTTGGCAATGAGCTGATACATCTTAGCCAATAGTAGTAAGCACATTAGTGGTATAAATTGTATAGGACTGAAAGATCCATAATAAAATCTAAAGTTTCATGTTTCCCTAACTAAATAATCTACTCCATGCTAAAAGCAAATAGAACAAAAGCAATCCTAAAAGCATATCTTGACATGTTCAAGATAAAGGAAAGAGAAAAAAAAAAAAGGAGAGGAGAGGTCTTCTTACACAAAAGCTTGAAATCCACGTTTCTTGTCTTCTTCAATCAAATCTGCTATTTTCTGAAATAGACGTGTGTTGTTCGCTCCCAAAATAGCTTGGCGTCTCTTCTCCCCCCTCTCCTAGGCATCTCTTCTCTCTTTTATATTATGAGGGAAAAGAGTCATTTTTCAAAAAAGGTTCCTCTTTTGCAATCCTTCTTTCTCAAGAGCATTCCCATAAAATCACTTTCCTAATCGAATATAGGAAAGACAAAACTTGCTTCTCAAAACAATTACATAGTTGTTTCTTCCCTTCAAAAAGTAAATACGAGTTAATTTAAGGCTTTCTATGAATTGTCCTTGAAAATCTAGTAAAAATTCTCACTGGAGCACTTCAAAGGCTGCTCATGGAATTTCCACGTGCCCATGACCTAGCCATGGAATTCTTTGTCTGTACTTCATGAGCTGCTCACGGAAATTTTCTACTTCCATGGGTTGTCTATAAACTTCTCTATTTGCTCCTCACTAATCAAGCACTTCAAAATCATTCCTAAACACATAAAATTCATCTAAATAAATAGCAAATCATATCTAAACACTAATCATGCACAGTTAAGCACAAAGAACATGCAATCAACAAACTTTAATAAGAAAACTAAAACACTAAAATGAACATTAAAATCCCTACAAATGTGACCTATATCATGAGTGCCAACCTCTTTGAGTGCAAAAAAAATGCTTTGGACTACTTTGCCTCTGAAATGCTACTCGTAATGATTTATACAGTATTTGGTTACTGGTGGAGAATGGCAGGGCGTGTTTTCCCCTAATACTAGTGGGTTAGCATTCTATCTTCCCATCTTTGAACTCAGGTTGTGCTTGCCTTTTATTAAGTTCTTCGTTCTTGTCCTCCACTATTATGGGCTGGCACTAGGTTAGGTTACGCCTAGCAGATGGGCTCAGACTATCAGCTTCTTTCTTCAATGTCAAGCGGCCAACATGACATCGAATGTTGGGCTATTTGGAGAACCCTCATACTCAAGGTCGAGAGGGAGAAAGGTTGATTCCTTTTGCAAGACAGTAAAATGCATTCACAGGTTTAAAATCATCATGGAAGCTCTAGCATCACAATTGGGTTTAGGTTAAGCCAAAGTCAGGAGACTAGAATATGCCAACTCAATGGTGACACACTTTATAGGAATCGAAGAGACTTTCTCTAGATTTCCTTTTGCAAGATCAAGCTCTTCAATGAAAATTTCACGAAAAGGGTACAAGAATTACCTTGCAAATTCGTGAAGTATGCGTTGTGGAAGCCTCAAGCTTTTCCTCTTCGTACGCGACTAAGATGTTCGGAAGAAGGCTAGGGATTTCTATTGGGTTGGAGGAATTATGTTTTCTTTTTCTTCTATTAGGAAAAGATGGAATAACAAGAAGCAATAGAGCATACTATTAAGTTCTGTATAAAAAAACCAAAGGAGTTGGGCCTTCTCAAGACCCAAGCTTTATTCTTCCAACACAATAGGCCTAAACTATTTAGACTTAAAGCCTTGGACTTCTTAAATCCAAGACCCAATTTAAAATTAAATCACTATTAATTCTTAACCCATTTACCTTAAGATTTAATTCATGCTTCATGTTTGGTGCTAGCTGAAAATAGATGAAATTAAATCCGTGACCAATTAATAATTAATATTAAATATTTGATTATCCGTTAAATATTAATATACATTAACTATTAATTCCTTTATTTAATTCATAATCAAATATGGAATATTTAATTCTCAATTAAATGTAATAGTCAATCGTTCAACTAAACACTTGACCTTATGTGTGACCCTGTAGGTTCAAACTTAAGTCGGTACTACAAGTGCGATTCTTTTTCTAATCAGAGATACAATATAGCAATGGTTCCCAATGTCTAGATAAGCTGGATAATTGCAAGGCAATAAACGTAGTGGATTTCCTATGACCCTCAATATTTTGAAAATCAACTATTCCATATCAAGTCCCAATCTCATCATGACTCATCACTACATTACCCTGTGACACATCTCATAGAATATTTTGGCCAAAGTCTTAATGAATTAGGACTAAGCAGAATATCATTCTCCTAATACACAGAATGGTCAATCTCGTCTTAACCTATGCATAAAAAATATGTCTTCGACTATGCATGTTTGTCTACACATTTTCCTATGTTTTTAAAGGTGTCTTTTGCACTTTAAATTGCATTAATATGTCATTTACATTATACTTTTTCATAATCGGTGATACACTATTTGAGCATAAGCCTAAATAGCCTGCAAAATGCATGGGTCGTATGTAGTACAATGTGTGTGAGTGCGGGGTCAAATCTACAGGGAGGCCTAATGTGTATGGTGTCCTAAGCTATACGAGTCCTAAGAGCTACGTGTTGGGTTCCTAAACTACAATGTTTTTAGGGTTTTTTGGTTTAAAGGGAACTCAGAAAAGATAAACCTAATCTAAAGGCGGGAAAATAAAAGATATGTGTGTGTGTGTGATGGGGGAATCAAGTAATCTAAGGGGAGGCAAACGTCAAAAATGTGTAACTAGGGTGATGACGTCCTGTTTATGGGTGATTACTATGTCTTTCTAGGGTTACTTGATGTATTATACTAAGTGCTCTAATCTAGACCTGTAATTAGCCTCCTAATTGGTACCCTAAGCCTCAGTGTGAGTTCGTCCTTAGGTGGCGATACCTAGCAGTATGGCATGGTTTTTATGACTTAAGAATTAGGGCTCACCAATAAGGTTTTAGGTGAGTCTAGATTGGTCTAACCCTAGCACTTAATTCATTAATTAGTTCCCCAATCTGACCTTAGGACCAGGCGCGAGTCTGTCCCTAAGCTTCACCTCACTTAGAGCTACAGCGTGGTCCTTATGAACCTAGGGCATTAGGGTGGACTAACTAGCCTTCCTAAGGAAACTAAGGTCAACTAAACCTATCTAGACTCCTATTGGCCAGATTTAAAGCCAAAGGGGACTTGACCTAGGCTAGTTACTAGTTATGCACCATCGATCGCATCACAATAGCGGAAATTGGCATTAAAGTGTGAAGCTTTCACATCTATGGCATGGCATTTAAGAATGCTCTGAAATATTCTACTACTAAACACATAGACATGCTTAGATTACACCAATTTAAGGTATAGCACCCGACATATGTGCAATAGAAGCCATTCATGCTATTAAGTATGCAAACAAACACATAGACATGTATATAAGCATACCCACTTCATGTAATCATCACAAAAACACATAGACATGCTAGCATAATGATTTAGAGATGGTTAATAGCATAATAAAGTTAAATATACATATGTAAATTCATTGAGGAATTTCAACAAACATATAAACATGTATGTAAAATGACCTTTAAAACCTTAAGCATAAAGCATATATACATAAATCCATCAAGTTCCCATTAATAAAAAGTAGTTATCAATCCATAAATACAAGAATAATCACCCTACATAGCTCTAATCATACATATTTAGATTTACAATCCATGAGCTATGCCCAAATCCTAGTGTTTGATCCTCTTGGATCCTTAATTCCAAGTGTTAAATGTGTTTTGAAGTGAGTGTGTAAGGTGATTTTTGGTGGATTTTGGATTTAGGGAAATAGGTGTTTGATTTGGTTGGTGTTCTCCTTCAGAAAGGCTAAAAAGTGGCTTAAATAGAGCTGAAATTACGTCCAGCCTGGGGCCCAGCTGGTCTACCAAATTTGAGGCTAAGTCAACCGGCCAAAATTGGCCCAGATTCTAATTTGGCCGGTCAACCGGCCTTGACAGGAGGTCAACCGGTCTTCACAGTAAAATGCTCGTATTTCGCTCATTTTTGCTCCGATTCGCACACCATTTTTTTCTATGGCTTCGTACCGCTATGGGGGATCTTCCAAGCCATCTTTTGCACCCTAAAATATATCCAAAATTTATACATTTCCTTTTTGGTTTCAAGCTCCGAATTTGGCTCACGTTGCGCTCGATTTTGCCTCAGTCTCTCCTTCTTTCACCCTGCCACTTCGAAATGCACTTTTCTTCGTTCCTTAATGTCTGAAACACCTTTTCTTTGTTCCACACTCCAAGCACCCTCAATTAAGCTCCAATTATCTCTCCAAATCATACCTAAAACAAGCAATAAATGCGCATTAGTGTAGTATTTAAGTCTTAAGTTCAACTATGAACATGTAAACCTTAATATGCACAACTATGACCTAAATGCTATACTGATACATTAAATAAAGCTCAAAACACCTCAAAACAAGTATATACATGCAATACATAAACACACAAAACAAACACATCAACACCCCCTAAACCTTCTCCTTGCCTGTTCCTAAGTAAGCCCAATCCTAGGTTTACCTCTAAAGTCGATACAAATGGTTGCCTAAGGAATTGACTCGCTATCACGGTTAGCCTAAGAAGCATGAAGGGGGTATTCCTATTGTGAAGAGATCCTCAAGTCTCTTCAAATCCTCCCTCTACTCATGAAGGGCCTCAAACCTCATGGGTATTTCCCGAGTAGCCAAACCACCACAAGCCTAGGATTCAAACGCACGCACTCGGGATGCTAAGATTTCATGCCCCCTCAACTAACATGGCCTCCCCAACATGCACAAAACCTCAATGATAAGAAGAGAGAAAATATATATACATAATGGCTCATAAAAAGCCTTATTCACATATCTACATAGAGGATAGCTTGTGCTAAGTTGACATTGTGTCACTTATACACTTATTCACAAAACTTTTTGGCGCCTTTGGCTTTTTCTCTTTTTCAATTTTTTTTGGATACTTTTGCACCTTTTTGCCATTTTCAATTTTTTTGGATTTTTCATACTTTGCATTGTATTCACACAAAAAGAAAATAAAAAGAAAGGCTTTAGCACACAAAAAAGAACCAATCAAGGAAGGGGCGCTCGTATCAACAGCCTTTTTTCAACACTCTTTCCTACAAAGCTATGGAATGGCTATAAGGGTCATTCTTAAAGGTCCTCATTGCCCACAACTTCCAAGGGCATCCCCTTTAAGACTCAATTTTCAATCCACTCTATTCACTCCCTACAATGCTACTCTATTCATTAATCAATTGAGTCAACCACAATAGCCAACTCACTAATCAACCAAGAAATAAACAACTGCATATGCATAAAAATCAAAAAATTTTCACCATTTTAAAGCACATAATGCAATCTACCCTAAGCAAGATATATAACAGTAAAACCAAACTCTCACATCTCTAAACCTAAACTTTGCTTGTCCTCAAGCAAATAGAACAAGATTACTCAATAAGCAAATAAGCAACATAAAGCAAGTAAGGGCAGTGGGGATGGGGTAGATACAAGGGGACAAGTGGAGAAAGGATAGATACAACCTTGTGTTCTTTTTGAAGCTCTTTGATGCCAATGGATAATGATTCAACTAGTAATCCCTGTTTCTCAACAAATCGTAAACACTCAAAGCACATGACTAGTAGCATTACCCTGCGAGTTCACATTGGCATCATTAAATGATAAACAAGGTATATGAAGAATGGGAAACGGTAGAAGTAAGGATCAACACTTGGGAGGGTGAAAAAGAAAAACAAAAAGCAATTGAAAATCAAAGAGCGATAATACTAAAAGTAAATAAAAAAAAGGAAAGCAAATGACATATAAACATGTCTAGGATGCCTCCTAGCAGTGCTGGATTTAACGCCTCCAACCTAATGTCATTGTTAGAGTAAACTGTGTTTAAAATTGCGAGGCACAAATTGCCGGATATTCAACCAAGTGCAGAAAGTAGAAGGAAAAGGGTCATGCAACAAATGATGGGGCAATGAATTCACAATGCACCTCTTTTTTAACTCTCACCCCGAAACGTTGAATAAAAATGTGTGCACAAGTGTGGAAGATGTCATACATAAGCGTGAAAGGTCATGCCTCATGTGTTCTCTAATTAACCACCCCATCAGCTTTTTCTCATAATCAAAGGCTAAGAACACACGTTCCCCATGGGTCAAAGATAGGTCTAATGCATGCAACATAGGAAACGTGTTTTCTAATCCTAGATGAAAGTGTTCTAAACTAGAAGGCTCAAACATGAGCTACAAAGAGAGAGACTCAACAAAATGGGAACAGGGAGTAGGAATGACATTTGGAGAAGGAGGAGCAACAATATGGGAAGTGGATGTACTATGCTCTTTTTCTACACAAGGTATAACGTGATCAAGCCTAGGTTGTTTTAACTCCTCATGAGGGGTAGATTCGATCTTAATGGGCTCTATTTCCATCAATGATTCATCAAACGTCTAAAAAGACCCATAGATCGTTCTTCCAAACACACCAATTTCTTTATGTGTCTTCTTAGAGTTGCTATTCTCCTTAGCACCCTAATCCTTAACTCCCTCTAAAATTAATGTCTTGTTTTCCCTAACGGAGGACTATAAACCTTCACTAGCTAAAGTCTTTTTAAATTCAACAATACATTCATCACTAGTAGGTGTCATCTTACTATCATGCTCTTCTTATAGCGTAGACACACATAGAGGAGACAATGGGGACTCAAAGGATTTCGGGTCATGGATGTGAATGCCCAAGGGAGGTGTGTACCCGAGACTCCCTAAATGAGGACTCGTAATGAAAATGAGTGCTATGATCATGAGACTCAACCCCCAAGTGTGTGGAATGTGCAGGATGAGAAGAAAGAAAAGGCTCATGCAACTCAATGGAAGGCGTTGAAAGCTTAGAAGGATAGGGTACTATTTTCTCTAAAACATATCCATAAGAGTCATCAAGAACCAAATTATCATCAAGCTCATTCTCATTCTCACTACAAGATGTGATCTCTCTGTCGACTTCTTTTTCTAATCGTCACTCCAAAACATCATCTTTTTCACCACTATTTCTCTCATCTCTAGGTCTCTCTCCTATCTCTTCAATACGTTCTAAAGGTAGCTCAAGACTTCCAACCACATGTTGTTCAATCTCAACCATTCTCTTCAAGCACTCATCACGATTATCAACTTGTTGCCTTATATGATCTAGGCGCTCTTGGTTAGATTGGCGGAGGTATATGAGATAGTGAAGCTTTTGACCATGTGAAAGAGACTTAAAAGAAGAAAGTTCTTTCGAGTTGAGATGGGAAAGATCTTTGTTAAAAACACTAAAAACATCATCATCAAAAGACTTAGAGAAAGGGTAGGTGGGAAACGATTGTGCGGGAAGGGAATTCTCGAAACATAGAGGTGGATGATGTGAAGAGTCATCTTGACCCTGATATGAAAATGCATGATGTTGCTCTCTAGAATCATAATGATGAGATGTGGATGTATGCATGGGCAGATGATTGCTAAGAGAATTCTTGAGTTGTGCAAGAAAGTGGGATTGGGGTGGAAGATAGGACATGAATCAAAATGATCACGATTTCCAAAATGATCACAAAAATAATGATATGATTCCTTATAATCATGATTTCTAAATGAGGATGCATGAAATGGTGCATGATTATAGGGATCATGACTTGCACTAATCCAAGATTGGGGATTCATATGGGGAACGGGACAACAATCGTCTTTATGCTCACTACTTCAACAAAAGCCACAAACATTTAGAGCATATTGGGATGGTAGGGGAGAAGTTACAAGTGACAACATAAAATCATTAAAATCATCCATGCTTAGTCAATCACAAGTAATCCTCCTCTATAATGACAACAATTTTTTTTTTCTTTTGTTATTCAAAATAAAGAAAACATGAAATGAAAATATAGAACAACACGCAACAAACTAAAACACACGAAGACAAAGAAACCAAACGACCGTTGCCTCCCCGACAACGCCGCCAAGAACTTGATATGCTATTTGAGCACAAGCCTAAATAGCCTGCAAGCGCACGATTCGTATATAGTACGGTATGTGCAAGTGCAGGGTCGAATCCACAAGAAGGCCTAAAGTGTATGGTATCCTAAGCAATATGTCCTAAAAGCTACGTGTCGGGTTCCTAAACTATGACATTTTTGGGATTTTTGGTTTAAAGAGAGCTCAGAAAAAATAAACCTAATCTAAAGGCGAGAAAATAAAAGATGTGTGTTTGTGTGATGGGGGAATCAAGTAATCCAAGGGGATGCAAACACCGAAAATGGGTAACTAGGGTGATTACGTACTGTTTATGGGTGATTACTAGTCTTTCTAGCATTACTCGATGGATTATACCAAGTGCTCTAATCTAGACCTGTAGTTAGCCTCCTAATTGGTACCCTAAGCCTTAGTGTGAGATAAACCCTAGCCTATTTCCAATCTCACCCACCTCACAACACACTCTTCCACATATATCTTCAAATCAAATCAAGCAAGCTTAGAGGATTAAACACTTGTATTGAAAGAGATTTGCAAGAGATTTTGTAAAGGCAAAGCAAGAACATGGGAAAGTCTTCTTTTCTTCTTCTTGTTCTTGTATTTAAGATGTTTGAGTGGATCTCTATAGGGTGATTAACATTTGTATTATGGGATAGATTACTATACTCTTATTGTGGGTTATTTTGATAGATTAATCTATGCTTTGTTTTTGTGGCTTTAATGACTATTTTCATTCATGTCTAACTATTTGATGATATGTCACAATGAAGAAGCATATATTATCTTGATGTATGTTAGCTATTAATTGCTT
The DNA here is from genome assembly GCA_028554755.1 of Cordia subcordata. NCBI lineage: Eukaryota > Viridiplantae > Streptophyta > Magnoliopsida > Boraginales > Cordiaceae > Cordia > Cordia subcordata. The sequence goes on along the minus strand of JAPTOF010000007.1, from coordinate 10,328,915 downwards.
CTCTAGCCTTATCCAAGCATGTCTATGTGTTCGTGTGGAGCTTCTATGAAGTTGGCTATATTCATTCATGTCTATGTGTTTGTTTATATGCCTTTATAGTGAAGCATGCATTATTTATATACATGTTAGGTTTCTAATGATGTTTATGGCTTTATACACTCATGGCTGTGTGTTTGTGTAAATGTCCCCTTCAAGAAAATGTATAGATTTGCACTTTAAATGCTTTACCCATTGTTGTGATGCGTGATTGATGGTGCATAACTAGAAGATTAGGCTTGGTTGAGTTTCTTTAGCTTTAAATCCAACTAATAAGTGTCCAACTTAGTTTAATCGACTTTAGTTAGCCTAGTTCTTAGCTTTTAACCCAACTAATGGTTTAGACATTAGAGTAACATCGATCAACATCACTTAAAAAGTTTAAGTAACTTGCCCAAAAACCATAGACAATAAGGACAACACTATACTCTAGGGAGGATCCACCAAGAGATAGAATTGCACCGAGACCTAGAGGATAATAAGGTATTAATTAGGTGTTCTAGTTAGAGCATCCCTAAATCCATCAATTGAACCCAACTCTAGAGTATAGAATTGACCACATAATCGAGTGTAAGTCACCTTAGTTTCCATTAGTTGCATTTATCCCTTTGTTTGTCTTGACCTATTTCTATTCCATACACCATTAGCTTAGTTTGTTTTTAGTTTTGTTTAAATATTTTGGGCTCCATTCAATCCAAAAACACTAAAAAGAGTTAACTTAGGACCTTGTAGCTTTCTTAGTACATATTTACCATAGGAACCAATCCTAGTTTACCTCTCTGAGGAATATGACCCTGTACTTGCACATTAAACTACACATGACCTGTACATTTGCAGGTTAGAAACATATCAATTAACTTTGCTGCACTTGCCCATACCCAGTAGCCTTTCGTCACCAAATTAGAAATTCAAATAGTCTGGTATTAAGGCATGGGGAGTAATCCACAAGTCTTTATGGTGGTCTCAAGCCTGAGGGTATACGACATACATGTATACCACAAGCTATCTTTTGGCAATAGGATACATACCATAGAACGCTCGTAATATAGTCATGTTCAGTAAGAATATCTCCATACTTCACCGTAGGTTACACTAGTGTCTTTACACCTATTGGTCATAAGGATAACCAACTCATGTGATGCACCATAACCTATGCTCGATAGAATCAATGTCCTAGTATCGATTCTATCATTTGGTTACGAACTAGGTTTAAGGATGACCGGGTTATTCCTCATTCACATAACCTATTTAAGTCATTCTAAGGACTATGTCATGATCTATTAATCATGGAGAAGATGTATGATATGATGTATGACCAAACGTAACATGATTTATGTACAAATCAGTGCCAAGTCTACATTAGATGATTGACTTTAGGATGCTATTCCCAACATTCTCCCACTTGGACTAAAGCCAGTCAGATCTCTGTGCTATACCTATCTTCTCACGATCCCAAGGGCTTTAGCAAAGGGTTGGCAAGACATTCCTCGTTTATATGTTATTTGCAAAAGTTCATTACCCCTAGCTTCAAGAAGATGGTAATATCTTAACACAAGCTTAGAACTTTTCTAGCAAACATAATCTCAAATACTATGACTATCATCTTTGTTTGACCAAAATCTAGAATTAGTCCAATTAAATAGTTTCTAGACAAACTTGTCCATAAGCGGGCCATTTGTACTCTTGCAATCCAATTGCTAAAGAACAATTTCATTAGTTATCAATGCTTCTAGCTGGGATCAGGATGACACTTGTTACTTACTCTAAGAGAGTGTGCCTCATTAGGCCACATATATGACATAATGTACTTAGAAAATTCTATTACTAAAGCATATATGTATCTACGTGTATATTCCTTTCCAAAGAAATTTGTGAAACAATTTTTTCTTAAATAATGAATTTCCAAGGACCTTCTTAGGATTTAATATGTTGAACTCATTCAATGCAAAGTCAATGTACATATACTAGGACAATCCTAGTAACCTACTTGATCTATCTATATAGATTATGATCCCAAGCACATAGGACACCTTTCCTCAAACATTTATGGAGAACAAAGATACCAGATATATTTTTTTATTTCATAGTATCAATAATGTCATCCACATTATTATACCATAAATGACCACACGATCATTAGCCTACTAATAGATATAAGGCACACTTCATTCTTAACGAAGGCAAAAGTCTTGATACTTTATCAAAACATAAGTAATGACCCAAGATACTTGTACAAGCACACACATGGACCTTTGAGGCATTTGCTCTATAAACTCACTAGTATATGTGAACATTTTAGTTTGTGTCACATTCACATCCTCTTTCAAATCACCTTAAAGGAAAGCCATCTAAACATCTACTGATCAAATTTTATAGTACAAGGATACGTCTCATACATGAACAATGCAAATGTATTTGACCCTCTTTATGGGAGAAAATGTCTTGTCGTAGTCAAACTACAACATTGAGAATCCATCTTAGTAATGAGACAGGGTTTGTAGACCTAAAGCTTTCAAATAGCCCTTCATAAACCAATTTTTACTCTATGGGTCTTACACAATAAGTGCATCAACTAATGTTCATGTAGTGTTGATAAATGTGATATTTTGAGAGATTACATTGCACCTGACAAGTTTTTAAAGTCATGCCTCAGTACAACATCCATACAGGTGACTGAATTCACATTGTTCTCCAATAGTTCAATGGAATTTCTATCTTGGACAAGGATTTAACATTTTTCGATTAGACATGGTACCTTACCAAATCACCTTAGTCATTCTTCTTTAATAGGCCCGAGATTTGGTTCCAAACCTCATCTTGTTCTGTATGTTCAACTATTGGGGTTTTATCTTTCTACTTTAGAACTTTTTCATAAAGCTCATTATCAAGGGATCTTTGCTTAGGAAAGACTTTCTTGGAAAATTTCCTTTTAGGTCAATGAATATTAATTATTCATCACCTTTTGTAGAAGTTGAATTCACTAGACGCTTGAGGGAATCTTTCAAACTTAACCAATTTAAATTCTAGCTTTTCAATGATAAGATACTTGATGTATGCTAAACATCTCTTTGACCCTTCGGTGAAAGAGTATTAGCCTACTATTGTGCCATATCTAATATGGTATCTTATCTACTAACTTGCTAGATATTTAACTTAGCATATAAGCATTTGTCTCAAGTATACAATCCAAAAGATATGGTCACAACCATAAGCCACATAATGGATCAAACTATGTCCAACAACATTTGATTTCTCCTTTCTAACATACCATTCAACTATGGTACAATAGTAGGTGTCCGATGTATAAGAATCTTATTCGCTTCTAGGCAAATGAGAGATTTACTTGAAGAAGATCTGTTTCTATGATTAGATTATAGGATCATACCATCCTAGCCAACATACGCTATATTAGAAGGTTGAGCTTATTTTTGTTTATAATACATGATAATAACTTATTCATAATAATATTAATATCATGTTTATTTCTTCTATTCGAAAGTCCACTATAACAAGTTATAGGGACTTGTTTGTATCTCATACCAAGCCAATAGAATCTAATGAAGTTGTAAGGTGTTATCATATATGTAACTCATATTGCAATCACTCGGTGCACTCAGTCTTTAGAGATAAAACAACGTTAGACTTTTAAAGACTCTTCTTCTTCCTCTAGTGTTCGCAGAGACAAATCTCTAGATAACAAATTGTTGCTACCAGGCGAGGTTCTAAATCTCACTTAGCATTTAATGCATGATTTACCTCCCACTAAAATAATGTCTTCTCTAAGAGCTATTTATCTTTCTAGAAGATCAATAATAGCTCGAAAGGTTCATTATAGTCAACAATTGACTTGTATTACTTGAACTAATTCAAGAAAGGAAGATGACATAGAGCGGTGAGAATTGAGAATAATATTCCTGACTAACTTCTTAAAGGAAGTAGTCAAGTGTTAGTTGCTTCTCAATCTATTCTATCATGTATAGTACATAATCATTAATAGAAATTTCATCCCTTAACCAAGTCTCAAAGACAGCATATTAGATCTTTATGTCTTCTAACCCCATGTAAGAAGACTCATTCAACTTTTGAACGTGGACCTATAAGCTAAAATGTGTTCTTTTTGCTATGGAGGACAATCTTTTTTTCTTTTTTTTTTTTGCGAAGTAAGTGACAAATTTTATTGGTCATGGAACAAAAATGTACAAAACTAAGTACAAAAGTGTATCAGCCCCTATACAAGTATTTCTTCAAGTCCCCATGATTTACAAATGGCTTTGTTAACACAACAGGAAGTGAACTTTTTCCCAAAAATATATTTGATTCTAACATCAGTCAAAATGATGTGCTTGTCAGATATTGTTTCTTGCTTGAAGATACAGCTATTCCTCTCCATCCAAATATGGTATATGGTCATCCCCAATAAATGCTTCATAATGGTTGCCTTTAAATGATTCTCAAGTGCAAAAGAAGTGATGTACTTAACAATCTTATACCATTCAATAAGACATTCATTGATATGTGTAAGATTTAGCCCTCGTCTTCAAATTCTCCTTGTGAAGCTACATTCAAAGAAAAGGTGCTCTCTAGTCTCATAACCCAAGTTACAAAAGCTACAAGTGGGGTTAATGTTTACACCCCAATGGAGGATACAGTATTTAGTATTCAGTTCATCCAAAAAAGTGAGCCAACAAATGAAAGCATGTCGAGGAGAGTACCCCTTGAACCAAATAAGATTATGCCAATTAATTTTATCTCCTTTGGTTCTGATATGCTCCTAAGTATGTTTGAAAGAAAAGTGGCCATTGGCAGATAAGTTCCAACAAAATGTATTCGATATGTCATCCACAATAGTAAAGGAAGGAACATTAATGTGTATGAGTTGAATGAGCCAATTCCAAGCACTGTGAATGAAGATATCACGCACCTTAGTATGTAAAGGAGGATGTAAGAAAATGCAATTCCAATGCAGCCAGAGATTACCCTTTGAATGCCATGTGTCAAGCCAAAGATGTGTATTCTTCCCATTCCCTATAATATGCTTGATGTTATTCTTGGCAATGTGCCGGCATTTGAGCAAGCTCTTCAAAATCCAACTATGGTCATTAGAGAAGTTGCAAGTCCAAATAAAGCCCTCTTTGATGTAGTTATTATGAATCCAAGAACTCGAGATAGTGTCTCTATAAGCATACATCCTCCAAAAGATTTTGAGCATGTAGGTGTTGTTAATATCTTCAATCCTTTTAATGCTAAGACCCCCTTCATCAAATGGTAAACATATATCTTTCCATGGAACTTTAGCTCCCATGTCCCTCATAAAGAAAGCTTTGAATTTTTTCTCAATAAGGGCAATGACTCCTTTAGGAAGCAAAATAGCATTTGCCCAGAAAACACTAATTTGGATTAAGGTGGACTTGATAAGAAGAAATCTCCGCATAAAAGGCAACCATTTTGTTCTCCAATTCTCAAGCTTGCTAGTGATTCTTTCCAAAAAAGGATAGCAATCTGCTTTGTGTAGTTTCATAGTCACAAAATATAAGCCTAAGTAATGGATGGGAAGGCTACCCTCATTAAACCCAATCATTACCCAAGGAAACTCCTCCAAAGAACACATCACTTTTATTTCTATTGATATTCAAGCTCAAGAAAGTGAAATGTATCAAAAATACTCAACCTCCAAGTGTACATGTAGTGTAGGATGAGAAGAAAGGATGGGCTCATGTGATTTAATGATAGGCATTGGAAGCTTAGGAGGATAGGGTAATATTTCCTCTAGAACATACCCATAAGAATCATCAAGAACCAAACTATCATCAAGCTCGTTCTTATCCTCACTACATGATTTTATCTCTCCATCAACCTCTCTTTGTAGTTGTCTCTCCAACACATCATCATTTTCATCCCTACTTCTCTCATCTTTAGGTCTCTCTTCTAACTCTTCAACCCATTCTAATGCCATCCCAACAGTCTCAAGAACGGACTGCTCACTTTGAATCTCTTTCCTAAAGCACTCAACTCGATAGTCAATTTGTTGCATCAATCTATCTAGTCTCTCTTTGTTAGATTGGAGGAGGGATAAGAGATAATCAATCTTTTCATCACATGTAAGAGACCTAAAATAACAGAGTTCAACCAAGTTGGAACGGGAAATCTCGTGATTGGAAACATTATAAGCACAACTATTATAGTACTCGGAGGAAGGGTGGATGGGAAAAGGTGGTGTGAAGGATGGACTCTCAATGCATGGAGGTGGACCAAATGAAGAGTCATCTTGACCCTAATATGTAGATGCATAATGTTGCTCCCAAGGATCATAATGATAAGATGAGGATGCATGCATGGGCACATGATTGCTAGGGGCATTGGACATTACATATAATCGAGAATAAGGGTGGAAGGTAGGGCAAGTGTTGGAATCATGAGCATGGCTTCCACATAGATTGCAATAACAAGAATATGCATCCCTATAGTCGTGATTACTAAATGAAGATGTATGAGATAATGCATGACTATAGGGGTCATAGTTGGTACTAGCCTTAGGTTGGGGATTGTCAAGGGGGCAAAAGAAAGTTTGATGCATACGACTTCCACAAACACGACAAGCATTGGGAACATGTTTTGGTGGTGGGGAAGAAGATACAAGTGACCACCATGATGTATTAGGATCATTCATGATTAATTGGCACAAGTAAACCTCTTCACGAAGCTCAATAAAAAAATTGAAATTTTCTTTTATTATTCAAAACAAAGAAAACATGAAAAGAAAAGATAAAAGAACACATAACAAACTAAGCCACACAAAAACTAAGAAACCAAACAACCGTTGCCTCCCCGACAACAGCGCCAAGAACTTGATATGCTACAACTAAATAGCTCGCAAGTGCACGGATCACGTGTAGCACAGTGTGTATGAGTGCGAGGTCAAATCCACAAGGAGGCCTAACACGTAAGGTGTCCTAAGCTATGTGCATCCTAAAGACTGTGTGTTGGGTCTTAACTACAATCTTTTGGGTTTATGGGATTGAAGAGAGTTCGGAAAAGATAAACCCAAGCTAAAAATAAAGAAATAAAAAGGGGGTGTATGTGTGTGATGGGAGAGTCAAGCAATCTAAGGGAGTTAAATGTTGAAAATGGGGAAATAGGGTGATTTTTTCTTGCCTATAGGTGATTACAACTTCGTGTTAGGGTTGCTTGATAGATTATACAAAGAGCTCTAATCTAGACCTCTAATTAGCCTCTTAATCGGTACCCTAAGCCTTAGTGCAGGTCTGTCCCGAGGTGGTGATGCCTAGTAGTACGGTGTGGTCTTTATGACTTAGGAATTAGGGTTAGCTAATAAGGTTCTAGGTGATTTAGATCGATCTTACCTTAGCACTTAGTCCTCTAATTAGTTCCCCAATCTAACCCTAGGGCTCGGTGCGAGTCTATCCCTAAGCTTTGCCTTACTTAGAGCTACGGTGTGGTCCTTATGAACCTAGGGTGTTAAGGTGGACTAACTAGCCTTCCTAAGTAAACTAAGATCAACTAAACCTATCCGGACACCTATTGGCTGGATTTAAAGCCAAAAAGGACTCAACCTAGGCTAGTTACTAGTTATGTACCATTGATCGCATCACAATAGCGGAAATTGACAACAAAGCACAAAGCAAACACATCTAGGGCATGGAATTTGAGAATACTCTGGAATATTCTACTACTAAACATATAGACATGCTTAGATTACACTAATTTAAGCAATGGCACCCGGCATGTATGCAATAGAAGCTATTTATGCTATTTGATATGTAAACACACACATAGACATGTATATAAGCATACCCACTTCATGCAACCACTACATAAACACATAGACATGCTAGCATAATGATTTAGAAATGGTTAATAGCAAAATACACTTCAATATACATATGCTACATCATTAAGGTATTTCAACAAACACAAAGACATGTATGGAAAATGGCCTTTGAAACCCTAAGCACAAAGCGTATACATATATATATCCATCAAGTTCCCATTTAATAAAAAGAAGTAATAATCCATAATACTAGAGTAAATCACCCTACATAGCTCTAATCAAACATACATTAACTTAGGATAAAAGAGAGACAAAGAAACTACCCTTTTATCCAAAGCCATAACTTTACAATCCAAGAGCTATACCCAAATCCTTGTGTTTGATCCTCTTAGAGGCTTGATTCCAAAGTGATTTTATGTATGGAAAAGTGTGTGAGAGGTGCGAGATGAGAAGATTAGGGTTTTGGGAGATGTGTGTGAAAGAATATGACTTGTTCTCTATAAAATGGCCAAAAGAGGGCTTATATAGCCAATTTTTTGCAACTACTGGAACACCTAACCGGTCCACTGCATCCAAGAAGCTCTTTAATCCACAAAAGGAAGGTTTATCACTGGTTTTACTGGCGTAGTGAGCTGGTGCACTGGTTCTCTGAAGGGCACTCAGCTGACTCTTCTTGTTTTGCTCCGTTTAACTTCGCTTTGGCTCTGATTTGCATGCGGTTCTTTTCTATGGCTTTGTATTGCTTTCAGGAATCTCCCATGCCATTTTTCTTCATCTTTTTCACCCAATAAATATCCAAACTTAGGCCATGTCCTCTTTGGTTGCAAGCTATGAATTTAGCTCCCATTGTGCTCGATTTCACCCGGTTACTCTATTATTCGTCTAGGAGCTTGTAAATGCAATCTTCTTACTTTCTTCTCATCCAAAACACCTTTGGCTTGGCTTCATCATTTTAAGCTCCAAGCATTGTTCCAAATCTCACCTAAAACACAAGATAAGGGCAATTTTGGTGTAGAATTTATGCCTTAAGCTCTACTATAGACACCTAAAGTCTAATATGCTGAAGTATGATATAAATGTTGCACTAATACAACTAATAGAACACAAAACACCTCAAAACAATAACAAGAATGCAATACGTAAGCACACACAAAACCAACACATCATGTTGTCTAGAATATCCCCTTAAAAGCTCATGTGCCATAAGTATGTTTTCATGAATAAGCCTATCCTTAATGAACACAAATTGGTTGTGAGAGATGATACAAGAAAGGCACTTCTTGAATCTATTTGCAAGCAACTTAGAGATGCACTTATAGATAGTATTGCAATAAGAGATAGGTCTAAAGTCTTTCACCAAAGAGGGGTTTTGGACTTTAGGCACTAAAGTGACAATGGTTGCATTTACCTCTTTGAGGAGCTTTTTGGAGTTGAAAAAAGAGTCGATGGCATTCATAACATTAACTCCAATGATATCTCATGCCTCCAAATAGAAGTTGGAAGTATATCCATCAGGCCCTAAACTTCTGTTTGGATTAAGAGAGAATAGAGCATTCTTAGTTTCCTCACAAGTGTAAGGAGCAACAAGAATATCCACCCATCCACTATCAATTGATTTTTCAAGCATGGATTTGATACTTTGGATATTTGCACTTGAATTAGTGGTGGAGCCAAGCAATTTCATATAGTATGAGAGGAATTGAGCTTTCACTTCTTCCTCCTTGGTGAGAAGGTTACCCTCATCACCATAGATAACATTGATAGTGTTCTTGCATCTCTTACTTTTAATGGAATTATGGAAGAACTTGGCATTGGCATCACCATCTTTGATCCATTGGACACGAGCCTTTTGATGGAGAATTCTCCTTTGAGTAGCTTCAAGATTCTCCATTTCCCTGATAATGGTCTTCTCTCTTTCAAGGAGATCTTCATTACAATTACCATTCATGATATCAATTTGAACTCTATAGAGGTCAACCTTAAGGCTGTGGATGTGTTAAGGAACCATGGAGAAGTGCTTCTTGTCAAAATCTTTTAAAACATGTTTGAGTAACTTTTGCTTTTGTGTAAGGGAAAACATTGGAGTGCCAAAGACACGTGCGCTTTAAGTTTCCTCCACAATCTTTATGAAAAGCTAATGTGAAGTCCAAGCATTAAAGAATTTAAATGGCTTGGGGGGAGAGAGATTGGACTTACAAATGTGCATCACAAGAAGGCAATGATCAGAAATTCTCAGACAATCCACCAAAAGAAAAGAGCCATTGCAAGCCATTTAGAGTTGACAAGAGCTCTATCAAGTTTGTTGGCCAAGAAATTGTGGAAGAACCTTTGTTAGACCAAGTGTAACACGGCCCAAAAGCTTTAAACTCATAACAACAAGCCCTATTAATGCAATTTTTGAAGTCCCAAGCACTTGGAGGGATGGAGGAGCTAGAATCTATCTCTGCAATTTAGGATCTCATTGAAATCACCAAGGATACAAAGAGGGAAACTCTCTCACCAAGAGCTCCATTTTCAAGTTTTTTCCATAGAGAGTTTCTCTCACAAGACTCATTCCTACCATAGACAAAGGCAATACAAATGCAAGTTTTATTAGGCAAAATAATATGAGAGAGAGCACCTTAATCAAAGGAGTCAATGAAGGAGATATGCAAGTTGTTTCTTCAAAAAACCCAAAGCCAGCTAGCCATGTTATCCTCCACATGATTCTTGAATAATCGGTCAAAATAGGTTGCAATAGTGTTGAGAGAATTTGTATCACAACCTTAGTTTCCAAAATGCAAAAGCAATCCAACTTGTGTTTATTGATCCAAAAGTTCACTCCCTTGTATTTGTTTGGGGTGTTAAAACCCCTAATGTTCTGCGATCCAAAAATCATAAGGAAGGTGAAATTTGACTGTTAGTCCCCATATTGTCCTTGCCTAAAGCATTGTGATGAGAGATACAAAAATATTCCTCTCCCAGTTTTGAAGTAGAAGGGTCCCCTTGGTCACTAATGATTTCACCTTCTTCCTTGCCTTCAAGAACTTGAAATTGGTTGGTTTGTTACACCATTTGACTTGAGGGACATTTTGGTGTATGCTTGAGAGAGCATTGTTGTGCCTTAAGATGCTCCTTTGGATTACCAATCTTGGAAGTGTCCTTCTCAACATTTTTTTGCTTCTTCCCCACCATATGCCATTCATCATTTGGAAAAACATATTTAGCATTGTAATAAACTCTTTTTCTTTGTTGTTGATAGTCATTTTGAGCCTTAGAGGGCTGATTTGTTGGCTTAGGTTTAGAGAAACAATAATTTCCATTATGTCCCACTAATTTGCACAAAGCACATTTAGATGGTTGCCATGAATATTCAACATCCATCTTGGCTTTAGAACTATCTCTCAATTTCACATAAACTTCATTCGAAAGATGGCCATCAAGGTCAACCTCAATATAAACCCTTGCAAACTCCAAATTCTCCTAGACTTCGTAAGTGCATCCATTTGAAGTCACTTTCCAATTAAGTCCTCTTCTAGACCATAGGTTTAATGGAATTTCTCTTAGTTTGACCCATATGGGAATCTTGTTGCATCTAAGATTGACAAATTGAAGGTTAGGTTCCCATTTCCTTAGGAGGAGGGGTCTACGGTTGACATGCCACAATTGTTGAAGAACACTTTGGCAAGCTTCTTTTTCAAATTTAAATACAAAAAGCCTTTGTCCCTTAGTGAAGATTTCAACATGCCCAAACTTTCTTAATGCAAATTCAACCATGTTTCTTATTAGAAAGAATGGGGATAGGTTCCAAGGAATTGCCCAACAAGACAATGTGTCCAAAATTTCTCACCATCATAAAAAATTTCCTCATTAGGATCATCAACCTCTTTAATGCCATCAACAACTTTAGCATTATGCTCTTTAAGTTGCAAATTGGTGCTAACAAATTTTGCAAATTTCCTTTCCCAGTAGAGTGAGGGCTCATTAGAGATAGGTTCATACCTTATTTTTAGGGGTTGTCTCCATGCATTTGGCTGCCTATTGTTCTCCATCTATCTTAAGTTCTGTTCATAAACACCTTGCCTTGCTTCATCAATTTGTTTTGGTTGAGCATACATATAGGGAGCATGAGAAAGATGCACTTACTGGCTTTATTGCATAAGATGCTTAGATAATAAGTTGGCATTTTATGTTGAGGTGGCTACCACGTTGGAATTAAAAACGAGTGAGGAAATGTTGGCCAAATCACCACTCTGCCAAGAAGGCAAAGGGGGAAAATTTCTTCATTGATGTTCATTTTGTTATTCAAATTTTGTGGGACCAAGCTAATGTCACTTCCAAGGACATTAGAAACCAAGAGAGGACTAGTAGGTGGTTGATTTTTGGCTAGACAAATCAGAATAGTACCAGGATTTTTGCCTTTTTTAGTACTCTCCAAGTACAAAGGCTTTTGTCCATTGGTCAAATAAACTTCTTCTCTTTCTTTCACAAGAGAACCTGAACCTCCATTTTTGCTTCGAGACGTGCTTTTGTTTGTTATGGCATGGAGATCTAGACAACTTTGCTCCATATTAGAATAACTTTGCTTAGGTGAGACAAAAATTGTCTTGGCATGCTCTATTTCAACCATATGCTTTTGTTCTTCATTTGCACATTTCAGACTTTGAGAAGAGAATGAGACCGTGAGCTTTGAATGAGACTTCTAACCACGTCGCAGTTAGCTTTGTCCCTAATGTGTCTTGGTTTTATGTATGTTTACATTACTTGTTTCTATGTTTTTAGAGGTGTATTATGCTATATAAAGTGCATTAGTATAGCTTTACATTACATTTGTGCATACTAGGATGCTATTATGTATAGTTGAGCTTAAAGAGTAAATGCTACACTAAAGTGCACTTATCTTGTGTTTTAGGTGAGTTTGACGAATATCTTGAGCTAGACAAAGATGAAGATAGTTTAGAAAATAATTGAAGAAGATTTTGAGAAAGAAAAGTGGAAGAATATCAAGATTGAAGGCTTCCAAACAAAGGCCAAAGCAACCGGAAGCAAAACGGAGCGAAAACAAAGCCAAAAGAGAGAAAATAGGCACGACCTAAACACTGGCTTCAGAGTACCCATGCACCCCCTCTCTATTCTAGCAAAAATAGAGAGCAATCTTCTATGACCAGAATAGACGTCCCTTGGTACTGGTGCACCGATTAAGTATCCCAGCAATTGGAGAAAATTGGCTATATAAGCCCTCTTTTGGTCATTTTTAAGAAGAACAAGTCATATTCTTTCACACCCATCTCCCAAAACCCTAATCCTTTCATCTCTCACCTCTCACACACTCTTCCATACACAAAAGCACTTTGGAATCAAGTCTCTAAAAGGACCAAACACAAGGATTTGGGCATAAGCTCTTGGATTGTAAAACATGGCCATGGATAAAAGGGCATCTTTCTTTTATCCTAAGCTAATCTATATATGATTAGAGTTATGTAGGGTGACTTACTCTTGTATTATGGATGATTATTATGGTATTGTTATGGGTACTTGATGGATCTATATATGTGTGTGTGTGTGTGTGTGTGCTTGTACTTAGGGTTTCAAAGGCTATTTTACATACATGTCTATGGGTTTGTTAAAATGCCTCAATGAAGTTGCATATGTATATTGAAGTCTATTATGCTATTAACCATCTCTAAATTATTATGCTAGCATTTCTATGTGTTTGGGTAGTGATTACATGAAGTGGGTATGCTTATATACATGTCTATGTGTGTGTTTGCATACTTAATAGCATAAATAGCTTCTATTGCATACATGTTGGGTTCTATTGCTTAAATTGGTGTAATCTAAGTATGTCTATATGCTTAGTAGTAAAATACTTCAGAATATTCTTGAACCTCATGTCCTAGATGTGTTTGCTTTGCACTTAAACGTTAATAACCACTATTGTGATGATGATCAGTGGTGCATGACTAATGGCTAGCCTAGGCCGAGTCTCCCTTAGGTTTAAATCCAGCTAATGGGTTTTAGGATAAGTTAGTCGACCTTAGACAGACTAGGTCTTGGCTTTAAATCCAACCAACAATTTAGACGCTAGGGTTAGACCGATCTAATTCACCTAAAACCCTAACTAGCTAGTGCTATGGGCCTAAGTCATAAAAACCATGTGCCGTGGCTCTAGGGGTTGACACCTAGGGACAGATTCACGTTAAGGCTTAAGGTGTAATTAGGAGGTTAATTAGGAGACTAGATAAGAGCAACTCAAGTATAATCCATCAAGTAACCCTAACAAAAAGTAGTAATCACCTATTTGCAAGACATAATCACCCGAGGCCCTATTTTCACATGTTTGACTCCCTTACATCACTTGATTCCTCCATTTCACACTCACACTTAGATTAGGTTTTCTTTTCCCGAGCTCCCTTTAAACTAAAAATCCAAAAACATTGTAGGTTAGGTCCCAACACGTAGCTCTATGGGCACTCACACACATCGTATTACATGTGACCCATACGCTTGCGGGCTATTTAGGCTTGTGCTCTGAAATAGCATATCAGTCCCTAAGCTCTTCCATTTGCTTGAATGTTTGACTGGATACAATAGCATCATAAACCTCCTTAAGTTCCTTACTAGTGGTTGAGAGAGCATATTCACTTACAAGAGGTGAAGAGGTTGACTCAACCTTCATGGAATCTTCAAGCTTGGACTTAGAGGATGAAAGGCATTCCTTGGTAAGCATTTTTGCATTTAACCCAGCACTAGACCTCACAAGAGGAGCACTTTTCTTGTTTCTACCCATGAAATCAAAAGGTTGTGGTTAAGGGACAAGTTTGGCAAAAGTGTTTAGGTTTCAAGATATTAGGGGTTCAAGAAATGGGGTTTGTGAAAATGGTGAGATGGATTTTGGTGATGGAAGGTTGTGATGGTAGTGGCAGGTTAGGATGGGCTAGAAAGAAGAAGGAGAAAATTCATGGTTAGAGAGAGAAAGTTTGTTAATTTATGAAGAACAATCTTTCACGCAGCCTTTATATCCTAGTGAACTAACATCCTATCATCAACAAATTGATGATCTTTCGACACTCGCTGATAGTCGCTACCCAATTGGTTTTACTTTTACTGAGCTAAATAAGAACATAGAAAGGATATATATGATCGTGATGTATTCACTATTCAATATTGTTTTAAGTTATGAAGTATTGATATATGTAAAAGCAAATAACAAATGCAAAGAGTTACTATATGCCAATGTATATGAATTGTCATTCCAAGAGACATCGGTCAATGTCTAAAGGATTCTCCCACAATTTTATTAAAGGTGATAGCCTCTATCTTCAATTTGAAAGGGTTTTTGAATCCAAAATAGCTATGGATAAGCCCGACTGATGTCGACCTACCAATGGACATTGCTTCGTAGCTTAATAATTAGTTGCTTCACTAAACAACTCTTAGTAGTTAGTTTTGCCCCAAGCATCTCTTCAGCAAGACTAACGTTCTTCATTGAAAAGCTTGGTTAGGTCAAACCATTAATATGAACTCTTAAGGTTTACCTCCAAGCCTAATGACCAAGCCCGACTGAGGTTGGCCCATCTACTCATTAGTCTAAAGGGATTCCAAGGGCTTCATGTAGTGAATAACTAGAGTGATGCCTATGCGTTACATAGGTGTAGCCTATGAAATGAAATTGTTATCAATAAGAATTGTAAAGGTTATGAGACTTTTGTCGTTCTAGAAAAATGTCCATAAAAATTATAATTTAATAAGAAGGTACAATATTTGTTTTGTTAGCTTAATTGTTATATGTTTAAAGAGATTAAAGAGTGTTAAAAGCAATAAATAGTAGCTTGTAGTAATTTATATTATATAAGTTGTTCATACAGTCAAAGACACACACCGCACTTGTAAGCTTTTGGTGTGCACATTCAAAAAGCCTATCAAAAATTACACCAAAAGAACATTCCTATCGGCATTAGTACATGTTTATTTATATACACCACAGGAACATACGTTGGTTAACTATGCATTGGTAGAATATGTTTGCCAAACAATAGAGATATTTACATTCTAAGACAACCAGTTTTTGATATATGATGATCATGGAAATTTGTTGATATGTATTATGACCTAAAATATGAATGGTAGTTGAGTAAAGATGTGGAAAGGCTAGCGATTAGGGTGGATGACGTTACAAAGGAAACAAATCTAGGGTAACCTCTTTGGAAGTTATAGTCCTTTATACAGTTAATGGAAATCATTTGACATGGCATATGTGGCGCTATATGAATTAAAATATACCTACTTAGTTGATAATTAAGAAAATTAATGTCCTATAAACCAATTGCATTGCGATTTTTATGTAAGCTTATGGTAAGATGCACTTTTCGATGTTTTATGAACTTATATAATTAGAGCTAGTTTTTGGCATTCATTTGAGAAATTCAGTTTTGCAAAAAGGCCTTTTGAAAACAAACTTTTAGGTAAATGGACTTTTGGTAAAAATAAAATTGTGTTTGGTTAATTTTATGTGAAATAAACTTTATCAAATGAGATAGTGTTTGGTTTTGGAAATAACTGTTGGTTGCCTAAAATTATTGAAAAGGACATTTTGAAACTAATATTGTTTGTTTTTTATAACATACTATTGTGTTCATATTTCTACTTGTTTGAAAACATTACCTAAAAAGTTACAGTTATAATTCAAAATATTAATCACAAAATTAAAATAATTTTAGCAAAAATAGAACCAAAGGTAATTACAATCTGATAAGAAGCTAAGAACTTCAAACAAAACAAAATAAGAATAGGAAAAAGAGGGATAGTCATTGGCATAGTGAAAAATTACAGAGGCTGTTTTTGCCTAAAAAAAACTTAAACGCCATTGCCAAAATTGCAAACAAAAAAGCTAAAAATTTTAACTTTTTAATTTTGCCCCAAAACTCAATTAACTTTTAATCAAAACCAACTTTTAGAATGTAAAATCAAACACCTTTTTTTCTTTAAATGGACTTTTAAAGTTTAAAAATCAGTTTGGCTCTCTAAAATGAAAAACCAAACTAGCTCTTATTTTGTTTAATTCTATTGCAACTAATCCTATCACTTAACACACAAAGTTTTGGTAAACAAAATAATTTTTTTCAGTGACAACTAATTAGAAACAATGATCAATGATATATGGCATCACGTATCATTAATACATAGTATACAATCTAATAGTGTAGACAATAAAATTAAAATATGTTGGATGCTTAAGTTTACATGAATAAATAGATTATGTTAACGCAAATTGTTAATAACACATAATAGAATTTTGTAACATTGAAGGCACAATTTCAAGGTTAAACACAATAGGTTAAAAATGGAAAATTAATATATGGAAATATGTAATTGGCATGCAGACAATGTGGAAATTAATTTACTTGCACATGTTAATTAAGAATTGCATTGTCAATTTTAGGAAAAAAAAATATAAAGTACAAACTCCTATAAAACATGTGTAAATCATGTGATAGGTAAAACACATGTGAATTTATCTATGAAGAAGACAAAAGAATAGGGGCTTTTTTAGGCAATCAAGGTTTCCAGTTTATTCTTAGAAATGTTACACCCTAAGTTCTTAATTTTTATAATTATAGTCTAGATAATTATATGTTTAATTTTACAAAATTTACTCCGACACTTGACTAAAAATTAAATCAAATTGCCTCACTTTTCCTAATTAATCGCATTCTCACCTTCAAAGTAAACATCAATTAAAAACGCATAAAACTCTATAGTTGAACTTTAAATCAGAATTCGCTATGTGTATTTAAGTTCATTATTTGTTTTTTTTGAAATGAACAACACAAAAAATGAAGACAAATCTTATTACAATAATGTGATTGGAGTCGAAGTCATGGAAAAACTTTCTTTCACATCTCTCACGAGTCAAATGATAACTCCTTTAAATTTTTCACTTTTGCACTTAGAGCATTAGTCTTTTCTGTATTTTCAAGATCTACTCTTTGGAAGCCTACATTATTATCAATCTCTACTCCTTAAAACTAAGCAATAAATTAGTGAACAACATATATTGATACCATTTACGTAGTGAAAAAAAAAATATTTAACCTGAAGAAATAAACACCATCACAAAACAATAAGTAAATAGAATTAGATAGATAGATTTAACTCACCCTTATTATAAAAACTTATTATAGATAGATAGATAAATATATTTCATTCTTGGCATAAAAAGTTATTAGCGTGAAAAAAGGAAAAACTGTTTAAGTGACACTTATGTTTTCTATTCTTTCTTCAATCTCTTCTCACCTTCACACTCTAGAGAAAACCTCTCTAAAAAAATTGAAATTTTTATTTTTCAATTTTGTTAATATTTAATGCTTTTTTGTTTCATTTGAGAAGAAAAAAAATTCTGAGAAAAGGAAAAAGATAGAGAAAGAAAAGACATAAGCGGACTAAAAAATTGACAAGTACAACATCTTCGGGGATGATGGCATTGACATCAGTGCCCAAGCCGACGCCAGAATCCTTCATCTATACATCATCATCAACATCATTCTTCTTTTATTTCTTGTGCATGGACCTCTCACTTCTTCTTCACGCTTGCAACGATCAAACCCAAAGTTTCAGCTCCATGAACATAGAAGAAATTCTCAAAAACATGGAAAAAGAGAAATAAGAGATAAGCATTCCTCCACATATGAATATACAAAAGATAAGAATAAAACAATGTCAGAGTTGGAAATAGTGAACTATCATAAAAAAATCAACTAAGAATGATGATGTAGTGCTGCAATGCAAAAAAAACCTTGTCCAATTTATACAGTAATGAAATAAACCATAATAGGTAGCAATTGACAGGGGAAACCACCATGAATGGCCAACCCATATGAATGAAAAAACCTACAAATGATGAATCATCGTAAGAAGAAAAATTCAACTGCAGGGGGCCTTCGGATACATGAGACATAGTCATTTCACGAATTTTTTGAATAAAAAATGCAAACCACAACCAAGCATAGCAGCGTCATAACAAAATGCACTAATAGAATGAAGAAACAATGATGGTAGGCCCTTTTCAGTCCCCGCATTTATAGAGGTTGTTGAATCAACTTAGAAACATCTAGAGATTATTTTTATTTCTGACACCAAAAGTCACCTATACTAATTTCATAAACAATGAATTTCAAGTTTGCGAAGCACACAAGAAATTTTTTCCCATGGGTTGTATAGTGAAGTTCAAGTGAGGATTGAAGTTTATGAGTAGTTGTGTGGTTAATTGACCTTCTCCAAAGTCACCTGGATATACAAAATTTATAGGTGAAAACCATGTGCTGCATGGTAAAACGGGCATGTGGATTTTGTGGGCACAAATTAGCACGTGGAAAGGACAAAATTCATTAATAAGACAAAATAAGTGAATAGGAAAAAAATTATTAGTAAGATAAAGTAGATGAATAAGATAATTTTCTTTTGAAACAAATTAGAAAACGACACATAATATGGGAGGGTGTTTACATGGTTTTCATAAGCCAGAGGAAGAGTGTAACACGTGTAGCCAAAAATAGGAGGCTACGTGTTAATTGCATAGATGAGGAAAATGGCTAAGTAAATTTGCATGCATACTAGTTGCTGCATATCCATCAATTGGAACAACGTATTTATTGGTGGCTACGAGGGTTAATAATAGATGCATGCTTTAAATTCTCCCCATGTGAACATGTAGCGTGTATAAAATGACAATTATTTTTTTTCCCTTAATTGCATGGCATCAGTTGCATACAATAGTGCCATTGGGGAATGCACATACATATATGGGGGGGGGGGGGCAATTGACCCCTCTTTTTTTCTAATATATATATTTAAAAAACAATATATAATATAGAATTTTATTTAATTGACCCCGTCTGAATATTTGTATTGAACCCTCCTAATTAAAAATAATAATATTGTTAAAGAAAAACCCATTTATATTTAATGTAATAGAGCTATTCCTAAAAGTAAATTCGAATCCTTCATCAACAATAGCAAGTAATGCCTAAAATGAGTTAAAATATTTATTCAAAAGAAAGAAAAAAATAAATTTCTCTTGATAAATATTTACACTACGACACATCATTTTTTGGCCTTCAGCATGACATTGATATCAAAATTTTTTTTTACATTTTATTTTCTCAAAATTAATTTATTAATTTAATTGATTTATAATTTAATGTTGACCACGATAAAAAAAAATTTTTGACTCTGCCACTTAATGGTGCCATTCTAATTACCTATGTGGATCTGATATAACCGTTGGATAAGGTAATATGTAAGTAAGTGTGCATGTGCCCTTTAAATAAATTGCATTACCATTGGCCCAACTCTTGCAATGTGTCGCTACCAAAATCACTTCTCACCATGGCTTCTATATTAGTTAACACTAGTGCTTTCATACCTCGTGCTTTGTACGGGTTTATTTAAGTATTTTTTAATTTTTTTAAATATTTATAGATGTGATATTTTGTTGGTTCTAGGTTTTTGTGTGTTTTTTTAATTATTTTAAATATTTATAAAAAAATAATGTTAGTACTTTTTTATTTTTATTTTTATTTTTTAATTAGGATATGATGGATAAACTCATTAAAAAGAAATATATAGGTGGTGCATAAATATAATTAAATATGTTGTAACTCCATTTCAATGATGAGATTAGAAAGTGATGCATAAATATAATTAAACACTATAATATATATATTTATAATAATGTAATGATATAAAAAATAGAATTTATTATTACTTGGCAAATAGATGGATGCTGATGTGACACTCTTATTTAAGCTTCTTTGGGTTCAACTTTGTTATATATGTGATTTTTTTAATTGTTTTTAGTTTTTCGATTGTTTTTTTATTTATTTCTAAATATCTATAAAAATAAATTCTAGTGCTTTTTATTCTTATTTTTATTTTTTTTAGTTAAGATATGATGCATAAATTAATTAAATTAATGAGTTTTTTTGAATTTTATTACTTTTTATTTTTATTTTATTAATTAGAATATGATGCATAAATTAATTAAATTAATGAGTTTTTTTTGGATTTTATTACTTTAAACTCATTAAAAAGAAATATATAGGTGGTGTATAAATATAATTAAATATCTTGTAATTCTATTGCAACGATGAGGTTAGAAAGTGGTGCATAAATGTGATTAAACACTATAATATATAGATTTATAATAATGTAATAATATTAAAATAGAATTTATGATGACTTGGCAAATAGATAGGTGCTGATGTGGTACACTTCTTTAAGCTCTTTTGGGTTTAACTTATGTATATATATATATATATATATATATGTATGTATGTATAGCCATTCCTATGCTTTGCATGGTTGAGATTGGAAAAAATGTGATGGCAAAATGCAAGTAATGGTTGAAATTTTTACAATAATAATGTAATGCATGTGTGGCAATATTAGTTGGAATGGATATATGGAATGTTAACTGTTGAAATGTAACAGAATATATCAGCAAAACATAATGTATTCAATATCCTCGAATAAAACTTAAATCAAATACCAACTAACGTTATTACTCATTTAGTTGAAGATTGTTGTATATATTTAACCTATTTATCAAATTGTAATTTTGCTTGTTAATTTTTTCTCATGTAGTTGAAATGGTAAAAGCTTTGCATTAGTTATTAGAGTGAGAAATTCTGATGGATAACTTTTACCAAGGACACCTCATATGTAATGCTAAAACCCATGGGTTGGTGAGTGAAATCATATTGTTGCACTCGATATTTATATTACCACTTATGACAGGCCATAAGAATACAAAGACAAAAATAGCTAAACACAAAAAAAAAATTAAAAATAAAAAATTCTAGTATGAGGTAAATGTGTGTGCCATTATGGAACCATGTTTAAATTGTGGAAGTCATATAATATATAAATACAAAATCATTAAAAAATTGGTTTTGAGGCGTGTGGAAAACATGGAAAAATTAATTTCATCACATGTTTGTTACGCATTAGAATAGATTGAAGAAAATAATTTAGAAATTGGCAAAAAGTAAACATAATATATAAGATAAACAAATAAAATTTTTAGTTTTTGAGTATTTGATGCTGCTTTATAATATATGCAGAACTATAGATAACTCAATATGTATTAGAACTATATTATTAGGGTTGTATAATTGAGAGACATTGTGTTTGAAAATAAAAATGCAAACTTACATTTATATATAAAATATATATGTTACAATTTTTTACAAAACATCATAGAAAGAATATGCATGGGATAGACAAAGTTTACTCAGCTAATTGATCGCAGTTATATTTATATGTTGAAACCAGGGAAGACACTTTAATCATCAAAAAATGAAATACCATAATTTCTAAATAATTTGATATATATTATACGTGCTTATACAAAAAAATAGTAAGCGTAGTTTTTTTTTTTTTTTTTCAAGTAGGGAATAAGCCAAATTGCCAAAACACGTAACACTCGTGGTATATTGAATTATCTCTTACGTAATCAAATATAATTCAAGCATTACTTTTCATTACATGCTGATTCGTATTGCCTAATTACCTCACCATTACAATTGCTCACATTAATTACTCACATCAAAACCCTAAATGTTTTATTCTTAATGTAGTAAAAAATTTACCAATGTGACATCTAATTTTCTAAGAACTTTCTTTATTTTTCATTACTCTTTTTTTTGCTTGGAAATTAGTTTTTTTTTCCTTTTTTGTGGCTATCAATTTTTGTTCTTATTGAGCACGTTTGTTCCAATGAATACTTTTTTTTTTTTAACTAATCAAGCAAGTTCTTGTATTTCACAAAAGAAGTGTACAAAAGTCCAAAGGCAATGTCACTTTACATTTGTTGTAATAAATACTTGTCCATATATTATTTACATTAACTATAATTCTATTAATATGAACTTCACTTGTTTTATAGTCTTCTTCTTTTCCTTATTTTTCCAATTTTTTGAAATTTATGTTGCCATATAGATTTGCTTTTTTTCATTAACATAGTTCCATTTTAAGTAATTCATACTTTATTAAATATATCATTATAAATAATGCATGTCGATGATAAATTGAAAAATAAATGTTTGAAGCGCTCTAATACGATTTGTGCATTAAATTGCAATAATTAATAAATTAGCATTTAGGATATATAAGGTTATTTTGTTAAATAATATGGCCTCCATTTTCTAATATATTAAGAATGAAAGTTCATTTTAGAACTGCATAGACAACAGCCATATTTTCTCAAAACATAGCATTCTAATCACAAATTTTATGCATACAAACCAACATGGTGCCAAGTGTAGGCAATCAAAATTTTCAGTTTATTTCCTCAAAAATGTTACACCCTAAATTTTTAATTTTTATAATTATAGTCTAAATAATTATATGTCAAATTTGATAAATTTACTCCGACACTTAAATAAAGTTAGATGAAATTGCCTCGCGTTTCCCAATTAAATGCATTCTCACCATCAAAGTAAACATCAATTAAAACGCATCAAATTGCACATTTGAACTTTAAATCAGAATCCACTATGTGTATTTTAAGTTGATTATTTGTTTTTCTCAACTTGAAATGAACAACACGAAAAATAAAGACTAATCTTATTACAACAATGTGATTGGAGTAGCGGTCATGAAAAAAATTTCCCTTCACATGCGGGTATCTCTCACCCTCTCAAGAGTCAAACGATAGCATTACGTTATTTACTTGTTAATTTTATGAAATCATGGCAAACACACATCAAACTACATTCATGTTGACTATGCATCTACTAGCTTTTAATCAAGTGAAACATTTTAATTAATTTCATGAAACTTAACTGAATCTTTTTATGATTGCGTATCGTCAAATGTCGTAAAAACATGCTGACTACAATTAAACACATGTACAAAATCTTAATATCATTAAACATTACCAAAAATGCAAGACCATTCTGCCAAATATAAATTTCTACATTTTTATGTCGTAGAGGTACAAATATATACTTCATGCCAACAATATTGGACTATACCCACATTTAAGAGAATTCTTTTGGCTTGTTATTGCATGTAATTCTACAGCTAATGTGTTGACACTTAACAAACAAATTAGCATACGTGGGAAGTAAGAGGGGAAAAACCTTCAGCATGCTTACACATATACTTTAGGCTGGAAAGGACCCACTTGTTATCACCATATTCACTGTCCACCTTGGCTTTCGTATTAGTTATATTAAAGTATAGATAAAGTATAAATAATCCCAATATTCAAATAAAAGTTAGGCCTAATGGCTTCTAATGTTTATTAGAATATTGGCTTGTTATTATTTATTTTAATAGGAGGCAATGATTTGGGTATCTCCATGTCCAAACCACTTAATGGACCTAAAATTTAGAGGATTTAATAGAGGTATTAAGCGCTTTTTTTGTAGCTAAACCTTTTAATTAATCCAGTTAATTAATCATAATTGGCATACAAAACATATATATCTCAACATATATAAACACATATGGTGGTTATGGGATTTTCTAGTGTGGCCCATTAGAGCCTTCATGGGCCACTTTATCATTAGCAAGCTAGATTATTACCTGTTAATTATTTATTACATTAACTAGAAGACGAACTCATTTTAAAAAGAGAAGATACATCATTTGGGACAGGGGATTACAACCAGAATTAGAAACAAAGCTGGGCCTACAGGCCCCATTTAATTGCAAAAACAATTATGATAATTTTTAAATAAACATTTAATAACATGCATGAAATGCAAGTCCATAACCATGCCAAAATATTCATACATCATGATAAAGAAAAGTAAAATAGTAATTTGTCATTGAATCAACTTAATTGTATTAAATCAATCCTCCAATTAAATGAAACTCCTTTTGAAATTAACTGGAGTCAAAATCCAATTTTGACAAGTTTTGGGACATTATTTAATTAATTAAAAACTCCTTTCTAATTAATTAGTATCAAAATTACTATTTTGACTAATTAAGAGACTTAACCAATTTATTAAAACTCCTTATAAATTAATTAAGGCCAAAATCATAATTTTGACTAATTAATGAGCCTTTGTCCACTTAATTAAAACTCCTTTTAAATTAACTGGAGTCAAAATCAAATTTTGATTTTCTTTGGGTCATCATCCAATTAATTATAAACCACTTTCTAATTAATGGGGAACAAATTAAGGCCTTACCCAATTAATTAAAACTCATTTAAAAATTAATTAGGGTCAAAATTTAAATTTTAACAAATTAAGGGATTTATCCAATTAATAAACACTCATTTTAGAAATAGTTACGGTCAAAATCGCAATTTTAACTAACTAAAGGCCTAGCCCAATTAATAAACACTAGTTTTAAAGCAATTGAGGTTAATTTTTTTAAAAAAAAAATATTTTCGGCTTATCTAATTAATTAAAAAATTAATTGGAATATAAAAACATATTTTTCAAAAATATAGGCTTTGATAAAATATCAAATATTTAATTAAAAACCTAAATGCAATAACGATAAATCCACCTTGGAAGAAGGGAATTAATAAACAATTTATTAAATATAATCTAAAATAACAATTATTTTGAATTATTTCAAGCTTTACTAATACCACCTAAAATGATCTCAGCCTCTTAATCGCCCATTGGAGTAATAACAGATTGAGGCCTTTCATTAAGTAAAAGAGTCCAATAACTCTATGCCCATAGACTGATTATCAAACAAGAAACATTTTAAGCCCAAAATACATTTAAAAAAAAAAAAACTATAGTCTGGTTCAGATCATACCCAACCCAAATTTGCCATAAAAAGGGGTAATGGTTTCAGCCCATAAAATGTCAAACGGTCTAAACTCCTTCCGCCTATTAGTATTATTAGTACCTAAATAACCAAAATAACCCAAAAAACAAGAAACTTTAATTTCACAGCCCCCAAATATACACGTTCAGATTTTGCCAAATCTGAAGGGTCAAACCCGGCCCTAGATGTCCCCCCCTTTCGCAGCGGCCGTCACCAAACAACAAACCGGCCGATGAAAAATCTTCATCAACGTCAAATACCGACGACGAGCCACGTCTAAGCTTTGAACTGCCACCAACCATAGCAGTCCACCGTGCACAACAACTCATCCAGCCATCATCTATGGCTTCCTCGAGTATAGAGGAAAAACTGCAGACCCATTCGGCCATCCTATGGCCAAAAAGGTTCCCCTTCTTTTTTTCTTTCAAATGACACCAACCCATCAATGGTTTCCATGGCCATCGTGTTTATGTGTCTTCTGCAACTATCATATAAACCACATCACCATGGAGGCGGAAAATGGAATAAACCCATCTCAATCTTGTTTTCCGTCTAACAAAAAAACATTTTCTTTTTTTAAATGCATGAATAGTTTCGTCAAAGTTTTGGTGACTATCAATTTCATATAATGGTTACCAAGACAAAGACGGTAACATTTACCGTGGAAATGAAGCACTAGGCATAAACTAGTTCTACTGTTACGTATGGCCAAGACAAGCAATTCTTGTACGTGAACCTTTCACAACATAAAATATATATTTATGGAGTTATAGATGCATCACTGGGTTTTCACCCGTGCATCGCACGGAATAACATAAAATTTTATCCAATGTAAAATATTTAACAGGCAAAAAGCATCTTAATAGGAAAGAAAATATATAGAATGTTCATCCCAAAATTACAAGCATATAAAAATTACATAAAAATATACTTTCCAATCTAATTACTAATAAAACAAAAGGCGAAGATTTGCCATAGTAAAAATGCAAACGAGAAAATTGTTTAAGTTGAGAAACTGTAGAATAAAGTCTAGATTGTTATAGTATTTTCGAAATAGAGATATAGGGTCTGTTTGGTAAAATTAGCTGTTAGGATATTTGATAGCTGTTTGATTAGCTTTTTGCTGTTTAGGTAGCTGATAACTGTTTTATTTTAACTGTTAGCTGATAGTTATTAAGTTTGATGATTGAACAAAATATATTTGGTAAAATTAGCTGTTAGATTAGCTAAAGAATATGAAATGACGTAAAAAGACATAAATACTATATTGTTTGCTTGAAAAAATCTTCACTAGGCCACACACCTGGGGCCACAGCTTCAGCCAGGTGCATCTAAAGCATGAAGGGTGATCTTATAGTAATGCATTTTCGGCCTGGGAGTCTCGACAGACAATTTTAAGATTGTGAGTTCTTTATTTCTTGCTTCAAACTCCATCCAAAGACTTTATAAATAACAAGATATGGATTGTTCAATTGTAATGAAATAAACTGGAATCAAAGTAATAAAGATTGAATCACCATGAAACCAAATCATGAACTTTTATTACAATTGGAATAGCAAATTGAGAATAAGACGGACCCTCAAACAAATGGACACAATATGAAGTAAAGGTTTACCATATTGCACCACAAAGGTAATTGCAGTGAGTTTCTCCTGGCATAAACTTAATTACAGCTCGAAAAGTTGATAAAAAGCTAAGCCATAAAAGAAAAATGTAACTACAGATGAAAAGGCTATAAACTTAATTACAGCAAAGCCATAAACTGAATTATAGGAAAAAAGGAAAAATCTAGGCCTTAAAATGAATTATAGCGGTGTTTGGGATAGAACTAAGCTAACATTATGCTATCTACATCTAAGCTACAAGCTAAGCTAAGGATAGGAGTAAACTATGGAGCTACAAAGCTAAGAAGCTAGGAGATAGATGTATGATTAAAGCATGGTGGTTGTAAACTCCTTTCTTCTTGGCTTCGATTAGCTTTTATAGCTACTGCCTCTAAAATCTCCACATTTTGTTGGTGACTCTGGCATCTTCTGATTTGTTGGAGCTGAGCAAGTTTCTTGCTCCATTTTCATCCCTTTAGTTTCAGCACTGTACATTTCATCAGACTTGGTCTTCCTTATTTGAATCAACCATATACTTGTTATGCATCGATTTATTATTACTGGCCGAAGATTGGCCTTAAAACCAATAGTAGCTATGGTATCGACCTTAGAGTTTCTTTGTTTTGCAACCTCTTCTTCAACCTCCAGGCCAACTATTTGTAGATCTTAGTCGAAGAATAACTCATCTCGTCCTGAATCCCTCTCTTTGACCATTAGGCTGATTGGCTACGAAATATGGGTTTAAACACATGTTATTATTATTATTATTGTTATTGTTGTGGTAATTATAATTATTATTACTATTATAGGAATAAGATAATATATTTTATAGTTATATATTTTTTGATAGTAATATTTTAATATTAAAATTTAACTAAATTTTGATAAAATATTTGTATCAATATTATAAAAAGTAATTTTAATATATTCAAAATTTATTTTGTAAAGAAAAAAGAACTAATCCAACTTATATTTTTTAAATATATGTTGATTAGATGGAATTTAAGATTTATTTTCATATTATTTTTTATTTATATTTGTGAAGAAAAAGTAAAAATATAG
This sequence comes from Cordia subcordata, assembly GCA_028554755.1. Taxonomy (NCBI): domain Eukaryota; kingdom Viridiplantae; phylum Streptophyta; class Magnoliopsida; order Boraginales; family Cordiaceae; genus Cordia; species Cordia subcordata. The sequence continues at coordinate 10,300,639 of JAPTOF010000007.1, read as the reverse complement.
AGAAAGATTGGAGAATGAGAAAGAGTAAAATTGACAAAAAAGAAGAAAGGGTAGAATTGCCAAAAATAAAATAAAAAGTTAAAAGCTACCTAAAATGCTAAAATTTTTAGCTTTTGAGAAAAGCTAGTTGAAATGCTAAAGGCTAATATAAAAAGCTAGTTTACTGAACAAGATTCCTTTAACAAAATAGCATTTTGACTTGGTCAAGACGCTAAAAGCTACTCCGAAAACTGTTACCGAACATACACATAATGTTGCATTTATTAGAATGTACATGTAAAATAATAAGAAGAATAAAGCATAATAGAATTACACATATAATATTTAGAAAATTACAAGAAAAAGGTAATTACATCACAAAAGCATATAGAAAAAAATAACTAAAAAAGGTAATTACATCACAAAAGCATACAGAAAAAAATAACTACATTATATTTTGAAATATTCCCAAAAGTACAACATCTTTAGTTACATTTGACCATATATAAATATAGATTGTGGCTAAAAACCTACCATTTTAAGAATTTAGCCTTGACTTTTAATAATAGTCACAACAAACAAAACTACTAAAGAAAACTATGGTCATTAAAGTTTAAAAGGCAATCTATAATTAAAAGACTCATGATCAAGGATGTGCCAATTGAATTTTGTGGAGTGAGTATTTGAATTGGAGAATTATAGTCGGACTTGATGCTTGTGGTTGCATGCATGACAGGTGCATTATTTTGAAAGTCCAAATTGAGTAAAATTTATTGGTCACTTGAGCATGACACTTGAGGTGATTGAAAAGTGTTAGAAGTCTTTATTTGCATGCGATTGCCAATTAGATAAAGATCTGCGAAACAATGGACAATGAACAATATATATACATTGATTAGATAATACATATTCAAAGAATCTCATAAGGAGATAACACCAAATGAAAACAAAATTGGCATAATGGCATAAATTCATAAAAAAATTAACTAGCACGATACCAATTATTAAGTATCTTAACAATTAATGATACTCAAAACAAAATATAGTATGCATGTAGTTAAAATGAAAAAACAGTATGTATTATACAAAGAAGTGTTAAGTGCATTTAAAAATATTTCTTAATAAGTTAAACGTTTAAAGAATAATATTATTTGGCACCATAAAAAATTAAAAGAATCATAAAGTATAAAAAATTAGAAAAAAGAACATAAGGTAACAAAATTTGCACAAATAATTTTAATAGGAAATACAAACAAATACAATGCAAGGAAAAAAATGATATGTATATTAATAAGTTATATATTTTCTTTTGCTTGCCTGACTTCTTTTCCACCCTTCATTCTCGAAAACAATATTATTCAAAAAATTACATAGCAAAAATAAAAAACATAAAATGGCAGCAGATCTGCCAAACCCAAAAATTAGTATTCAAAAAATTACATGAATAAACCATGGCATTGTGATCTAAATAATAAGCATCCTATAAAACATAACATCAACAACATTGTAGATTTATACATTTTTCATCAAACACATTGATTTGTTGGTTTTGTGTGTATTTACGTATTGCATTCTGGTGTGCTATTTTGGTGGAAGCCCTAAAAGACCTGCAAGTGTACAGATTGTGTAAAATAGTGTGTACGAGTGCCGGTGTCAAACCATAGGGAGGCGTGAATTTGTGGAAGAAATTATATGCTAGCATGCTCTAGAAGAAGCTTAAAAAGGAGACCTAAACTAACATGTTTTTGTACTTTTTGGATTTTTGGGAGCTAAAGGAAAAAGATGAAAGACTACACTATAAATGCACTAAGGAAAATAAGGAAAGAACTAAGCTAACTTAGGGGATTAAAACAAGGGAAAGGTGATCAGGTGACCTGCACTTGTAGATAGGTGATTTAGTGCCTCTATGCTATGGGATTTGGGGATTGGCTTTCTACTTAAAGCTTCTAATACTAAGCAACTAACTAATATCCTAATTACACCCTAGCACTTGGTGCGGGTCCGTCCCTAAGCGTGCACACTTAGAGCTATGGCGTGGTCCTTATGTACCTAAGGCCATAGGAGGGACTAGAAAGCTACCTAGGTGCCCTAGAACAATCCTACCCTAGTTCCTAAACCATTAGCTAGGTTTAAATCTAAGACTTAGGGTTCCTAAGGTTGATTAAGCTTATTCGGACTCCTATTAGTTGGATTTAAAGCTAAAGGGGACTCGACCTAGACTAGTCCTAACTTATATACCGTTATTCTAGGGACAATAAAGGGGATTAATACTTAGTAAATGCAGTCCTACATGTTCTAAGGCAAGGTGTTGTGAACATGACGTCCTATCCATGATACAAACACTAGTGAGTTTGATTTACGCCATTGAAAGCATTCAAGTATCAACATGGAGCATTGATTAAGCATGTATTCACTATAAGGCATATTTCATACTCACATGGACATGAATAGAATCAACCCACTTTATATTATCCATAGTCACACACATAGACATGCATAATCTAAGGATTAGAAGTGTTCTATAGCAAATATGACCGAATCTATATATATACAACTTATTCAAGCATTACATCAAACACATAGACATGAATTGATATAAAACTTCTAAAAATAAGAACAAAGTATGTATATATATAAGCCAATAAAGTCCCATAACGAAGAGAATATATATATCATCCCATTACACAAGTTAGGTACCCTAAATTATTTATTCAAGCATGAAGTAAATAAGAATGGAAGAGGTTATAGAAATCTCCCCTTTCAGCCTCACTTGTTTCTTTACAAACTTTAGTAAATCTTCATCAAGTAATGTTTGAAACCTCCAAAATTAATTTAATTTCAAGTGGGTGTGTGTGTTAGTGTGTGAATCAGAGGTGGGTGAGAATTGGGTTTTGTGTGTGAGAAATGGGTGTGTGTATGGGTCTCCAAAAATCTTTTTTTTAAAAGCTGAAAAGTTAAGTTTTTATAGCATCTACTGTGCACAGCCGATCGACCTAGCCGATTGACCGTCTTCTCTTCTTAACTCGTCTGACTTTCAAAGTGGTGTTCCCTGGACTAGCTGGTCGACCTAGCTGGTTGACTAGTGATGTGCCTTGATTTGTTTGGGTATATTGACGCCATCAGCTTGCATTTAGATGGATTCTAGAGCTTTACAAGTACAATTGCATGGTATTTGGTGCATTAAAGTTAATAATGCTTGCTTGATAAGGTTTGCATGTTTTAGTGTTCATTTTAGCCATTCTGAATACATAAAGTGTGTTTTAGCATATTCCAAGTGCCTTGAATGATGAGCGAGTGCCGAGATTGAGAGCAAAATTTGGTGCATATGCATGTCCTAGGATTCAAATAGTGTAGTATTAGATTAGATTTTAGATTTAATTTACTTTAGTAGGTTAAATAATTATGTAGAATAATATAGGAAAATGTATGGTAGCTTATTTGCTTATTTTATATAGTAGGATATTAGTATATCAATTTAGTGCATTTTATTGGTTTATATAATGATAATGGGTACTTGTAATTTAGTATATGCATCAATAGTAGTTATTACAATTGCAGCACATTATATTACAATATTTTCATTACTTAAACTTCTCGCTCGTGCCAAGCACCAAACTATTCATCAAATTAGTCCAAAAGCCACGCATGTGCAACTTATCTTATCTTGACTTGCAGGGTTGAATTCAAAAAAAAGAGAGGCAGCAATGTATCAACTAGTTTGTAGCAACAAGAGATGTTCAAATTCAAGGAGAAAGAAGAAAGAAAGGGGCTGGGCTCTTTAAGGATAAGGTTGTTGAGATTTCAGCAAATGGTTGGCCTTTAGAAGGGACTTCTTTGATCTCTTAGAAGGGGAGGTGTACTCGGCTAGAGAGGGGGAGTTCTCAAGCAAAATCCAACCAATTACCACTGTGCAGTCAACTCCTTAAATCTCGACCGAAAATAAACAAATTAGGGGGGTCTTCATCTCGTAGCCGCTGATAGCATATGGGGAATTAGAGAAAGGAAGACTACAGCTATCGTATAGTACTAACTTGAAAGCTCAACAAGAAAAACTCTTGCTCTCTTCCTTCATTTCTGTGTATTCTCGGGACATCTAGCAAGCTGAAGTAGCATTCCTTTTGCGATCATGTGATGGGCTAGACAGAAATGGGACGAGTAAAGAAATCATCCCTTGGTGCATGTTCTTGATTAGTCATCACTATTATTGCCATAGGAACAAACACAAAGCTGTGTTGTTAGCGTTTTGTCGTCAATGGAAGCAAGTGCAAGCAACCGACTTGACACAAAAGCTCGCCGAGGTTTCTTTGCATGACTGAAAGGGAAACATTATACTTTGATTTGCATCTTCTTGCAATCACGATTGTTTAATTTAACTAGGGTGAAGCATGCTTGGTTTGCAGTGGAATAAAACACTTTTCTATAAAGATTTTGAATTATATTTGCTTTAGGTTCTATGTTTAGAATGGTTTGCAACAGGTCCTATTGAAAACTACATATCAAATGCTAGAATCACTATCTTTAAAAAGCAAATAATCAAAGTGTGCATGACTGAAATTTTCAAGAGTTTAGGGTTAATTGTAGACAAGATGGAAGGAGCAAATCAAATTTAATTGCCTGAATAAAGTGTGTTAGAATGCATGAGAGAGATGGGATTTAGTGTGCACAATAAAACTTGGGGTTCTCAATTTCTTTTGACTTTATCCGTATAAATGATTAGGAACAAAATTTACCAATACATCTCACTAAAAGGGTTGATCGTTGGTTTGTAATTCAGTGTTTAAACTATGGCATAGCCCTTTAACTTTAAACCCAGTTAAGAGGTAACTGGCATAGTCTAATCAAGCTTAGGAAGGTGATTCTTAGCTTCAAATCTAGTTAATGAATTAACCACTAAGTTAGATTGGCATCAATCTTGCATAGGAATCTTAAAAAGTAAACAAGAATCCCGATTAACCATTAGGACCACGCTATGCTTTAGGAGGACCCGCCTAGGGATAGTTTCACTTTGAGGTTTCTTCGGTAATTTGTCGATTACTTTAATTCTGAGTTTGAGAGCACAAAATTTGATATTAGAATCCAATTTAAGCCTTAATAGGGAGTGTGAGATAAAGTTGAAACCAAGTATGTGTCGCCCTATTTTTTCATTAATTGTTTAGTCTTTCCGGTTGATCTGAGAAATAGCACTATTTCCTATTTTTTTAGAATTTCCTTGTTTAGATTTGTTTTATACTTAGGTAATTTCTAGTTTAAATCTTCAAAAAAAAGAATTCAAGTTGCATTACCAACTCTGGAGCACATTAATTTATAGGGTTTTGATATGAGTTTAGCCTCCCCTTGGAAAAACGATCCCGTACTTACATATTGCACTACATACGATCCGTGCACTTGCGGGCATCTCTAGGGTTCATTCCTTGGAATACGATTAAGTTTTTGGAGCCGTTGCTGGGCAGGTGCTATGGTTAAAAATCTTTAATTAATTGTGCTTTTTGACTACGTTGGCACTTGGGGTTGAGAGGACTCTTGTTGACGCCATGAAATCTTTAATTCCCGATTGCATGCAATGCCCTATGCCCCTAGCAATCATACGCCCATGCATGCATCTATATCTAGTTATCATGATTCTCGGAAGCAACATCATGCATTTTCACAATGGGGTCAAGATGACTCTTTATTCCATTCACCTTCTAGTTTCGATTGTCCACCTCCAACACCTTCTTTTTCCACCCACTCCTCTCCTGAGTTTTTTGATGGTTATGTGCAAAATGATTTTCAACATGACTACCCTTTTCACTCGGTTGAGCCCTCTTCTTTTAGGTTTTTTTCTCAAGAGGAAACACTTGACTATCTCTTATCCCTCATCCAATCTAACCAAGAACAACTTGAGAGTTTGAAGCGAGACACCAAATATTTTGGTGTGTCCTTGGAGAGAGTGGTTGGGAGTGTGTAACTCATGAGTGAGAATGTTGAGATACCTTTAGAACGAGTTGAAGGGAAAGAGATGAGACCTAACAATGAGGTGACTAGGGGTGGAAATGATGATGTATGGGAGAGACAACTAGAAAGAGAGGTTGATGGAGAGATAACATCTTGTAGTGAGGATGAAGATGAGCTTAATGATAACTTGGTTCTTGATGACTCTTGTGATTATGTTTTAGAGGAAGTAGTACCCTATCCTCTTAAGCTTTCAACGTCTCCCATTGAGTCACATGAGCTTTTTCTTTCTCCTCATCCCACACATTCCGTACACATGGAGGTTGAGTCTTGTGTCGATAGTACTCAATTGCATTCCGAGTCGGCATTTTAGGGAGTTTAGCGTGCATTCTCCCCTTGAGCATTCATGCATACATGATGAGGAATCCGTTGAGTCCCCATTGCCCCCTCCATTAGTGTCTACCCCATATGAAAAGCATGATGGCGAGATGACACCCATTAGTGATGAATGTATTGATGAATTTAAAGATACTGTAGCTAGTGAAGGTTTAATGTCATCCATTGGGAAAAACAAGACATCAATTTCGGAGGTTTTAGATGATAAGTCTCTTGGAGTTAAGAATCACAATGTTGAAGAGAATAACAACTCTAAGAAGACACATAAAAAAGAAATTGGTGTGCTTAAAAGAATGATCTATGGGTCTTTTTGGATGTTTGATAAATCATTGGTGGAAATAGAGCCCATTAAGATCGAATCCACCCTTCTTGAGGAGTTAGAACGACCTAGGCTTGATTATGTTATATCTTGTGGAGAAGAAGAGTGTAGTACATCCACTTCCTATATCGTTGCTCTTTCTTCTCCAAATGTCGTTCCAACCCCCCTTTCCCATTCCATTGAGTCTTTCTTTTTGGAGCTCACATTTGTGCCTTCATGCATAGAACATTTTCATCTAGGGTTAGAAAACACGTTTGCCATGTTACATGCATTAGACTTATCTTTGACCTATGGGGAAAGTGTATTCCTAGCCCTTGATTATGAGAAGAAGGCATTGGGGTGGCTAATTAAACAGCAAGCGGGACATGATTTTTCACGTTTGAGAATGCTTCATTCCACACTTGCACCCACATGCTCATTTGATATTTCGGGGTGGAATCTTGAAAAGGGGTGCATCATGCATTCATTGCCCCAACCTTTAGTGCATGACCCTTTTCCCTCTACGTTTTGTGCTTTGATGATTATTCGGCAATTTGTGCCACATAACTTTAAACATGTTTTACTCTAACATTGGCGCTGGCAGGAGGCGTTAAATCCAGCGCTACTAGGAGGCACCCTAGGCTTGTTCATATTTTTCTTGATTTTCTTGTATTTATTTGCCTTTGCCTTTGTATATAGTAGATTAGTTTTCTTGTACTTATTTTTGCTTTGTACATAATAGATTAGATTGCTTTTGTTTATCTTACCTTTTTATATTTTAGGCCTTCTTTTGTTTATTTTCATTCTTAATAGGTTAGATTTTTGCTCTCTTGCTTGTTCTTGCTCCTTTCCTTCATTTGTGCATCAATCCTTTACCCCGTGTTTGCATCATTGTTTATCATTTCAAATATCAATGTGAGCTTGCATAGCATATCTTCTAATCTTTTCTTTGTTTTTTGAGCATTAGTGCTTATAGAGGCTAGTAGATCATTGGATTGTCTTTGCCATTTGCAGATTACATGGAAACAAGGTTGTATCTATCCATCTTTACTTGTCCTTATCTATCCCTCTATGCATTCCCCATATGTGTTTCATGTTGATTGCTTGTCATATGGCTTTGTGATTTTTGCTTGAGGATAAGCAAAGTTTAGGTTTGGGGGTGTGGTTGCTTATTTATTGTTTATATCATATCTGGGATAGCTTTGCTTGCCATATCTTATTTTTGCTTAAAATGTGTTCAAAATTTTCAATTTTTTTGCATATTTTGGGTTAGTTTATCTCCACGTTGTTTGGAGAGTTGGCTTTTGATATTGACTTAATTGATTGGACAAGATGAGGGTGTATTGTGGGGAGTAAATGGAGTGTAGGGTATGACCTAGAATTTGAAGAGAATCCTTTTGAAAACAGTGGGGAGTGAGCATTTCTAAGAATGCACCTTGTAGTTTCCCCACAACTTGGTTGAAAAAAAAAGTGTTTTTAAAGGGTTGTTGATATGAGTGCCCATTCCTTGATTGGTTCTTTTAGTGTGCCTTAGCCTCTTCTTTTTCCTTTCTTTTTGTTCTATTTATGTATTGAGAAAAAGTGCAAAAAAAAAAATGATGAAAAATGCAAAAAAAAAAAATGATAAAAAAAAGAGAAAAAGCCAAAAGGCAACAAAAAGATTGAAAAGTGAAGTATGTTGAATAAGTGTCAAGTGACATAATGTCAATTTGACACAAGTATTTCTTTTGTTTATTTTTATGTATTGTGGATAAGGCTCTTACGTTAATGTGAGCCATTGTGATGTATCTTCTCTTTCTTGTATCTTTGGGGCTAAGAGCATATTGGAAGGCCATGTTAGTTGATAGAGCACGAAGTATCAACATCTCGAGTGCGTGAGTTGGAATCCTAAGTTTGTGGTGGTTCTAGCTACTCGGTGACATTCCCAAGAGGTGTGAGACCCCGTGTGATTGAAAGGAGGATCTGAAAAAGACTAGGGAAGCCCTTACATGAAAGGAATGACCCTTTGTACCCCTTGGATGCGAAAAGATAACAAGTCAATGCAATTGGCAACTCTTTGAAAAGCATGAGGATAGACTTCATTTAGGCTTGCTTGAGGACAAGCAAAGGGTAGGTTTAGGGGTGTTGATGTGTGTGATTTGTGCGTGTTTGCATCTAGTTTTGCATGCACATTTAAGGGTGTTTAGAATATAATTGAGTGCACTTAGTACAAAGTTTATGCATATTTGTTAATATTTGTACATAATGTATTTAGGTGCATAAATACTATACTAAGTGTTATATTCCATGTTTTAGGAGTGTTTTGGAAGGGTTCAAGCTTATGCGGGGAAGAAATGAGCTAACGGATGAAGACCAAAAGAAAAGAAATAAAAAAGAGATCATTCTGATCCAGCCGGTCGACTTAGAAGAAGACGGTCGATCGGCCGCTCCAGAGAATAAAAGATTTGAAGCTGGTTGAGTTCCTCAAGAAGCCGGTCGACCGGCCATTCCAGAGAGCATCATGATTTAGGCCGGTCAAGCAAGAAAGAGGAGCCGGTCGACCGGCTGTGCGCTAAAGAAATCCATAAAAAGCTCGTTTCTGCTCATTTTCAAGAGAGGAACTTTTATTTCTTAAATCCTAATAAACCCTAACCCTTTACCCACTTCACAAAACACCCTAAACCACCATCTAAACCCCACACCAAGCTAGGATTGAAGCATTAAACAAAGATTTGAAGGATTCGTACGGATTTGAAAGCAAGAATTTAGGGAAGTTCTTCTTGTTCTTTCTCTATTTCTTGTAAATATGTTGCTAGATTAGGCTAGATTTAGGGTTGATTGTTGTTGTATATTAGATTAGGGCTTTGAATAATGGATTTGTGTAGATCTTTGGCTCTTAATGCATGTTTATTTACATAAATTTATGGCATGATTCAATATGTCTATGTATTGGAAATCAAACATGTCTATGTGTTAGTTAAAATGCCTAAGTGAATATGCATGTATTATTTGTGCTTCAAATGCTCTTATCTACTTATATGGGTGATATGGTTGTGCTTAATCTTGTGGCTTTGCTTAGTAGAGTAGGCTTTAGCTTTAAATCCAGCTAATAGGTTATATGCTATGCTTAGTCGAGTTTAGGTGCTAGTCCTTGGCTTTAAATCCAGCCAAGTGGATAAGTTAACCTAGACTAGAGTGTCCCTCACCCGCGTTAGTGTTGGTTAATCGAGCCTTAATGTCACGTAGTGTTTAGGGGCTAGTCCTTGGCTTTAAATCCAGCCAAGAGGATAAGTTCTAAGCACGGATTGCATAGGCTAAGGGGGATTGGCCCTTAGCTTTAAATCCAGCTAACGGGTTGAACCACTAGTATTGGTTAAGAGAGCCCCCGATCAACACAACGGCAATAGAAGTCCCGAGCCTTAGATAGACATCATCTGTTATCATAGCCCAAGTCTTGTTGCAATGCAATCGCCCTAGGTCTCCTTCTTCTTTATTAGTGTTTCCTTCCTTAGTTTGGCTCCTTTAAGTTCCTCCATAGATTAGTTTTTTTTTTCCTTTTTCCGAGCTCCCTTCCATCCCGAAGTAAGTACACACACGCACGTGGCTAGTTTAAGGCACCCGAGCACATAGAGACTAAACTAAGGTAGCCTCCCTGTGGATTAGACCCCGCACTTGCACACACTGTACTACACACGTCCCGTGCACTTACGGGCTATTAAGGCTTATGCTCAAATAGCGATATCAGTAAGCTTTACCTTCTTAGGTAGACGGGTGGTTTGCCTATTCCTATTACATAGATCTCTAAAGAATTTGGCATAAGCTGGTATCTTCTTAATGGCCTCAACTAAAGGTAAAGTGATATTAATATCCTGACGAGGCTCTAAAATCCTCAATTCTTTGTCGTCCTTAACTTTCTTGGATCTCTCTAATACAAAAGGAAAAGGAACTCTAGGAGTAATATCATGAGATTCAACAACCTATTTCCCTTCTCTACATGGTGGATCAACACTCACCTCAATGTGATTTCTTTTTTTCTTTTCAGACTCTCTAGTATTCTCCTTAGGCACACTAGTTTCTCCATTAACACACGTTGTTTTCAGCCTAGCTCTACTCACGGACTCTACCACCTGATTATTAATAACCATACCACTTCTTAAGGTCGTAATGGCCCTAGCCTATATATAATCACTCGGGGAAGGGCTAGAAGTGCTACAGGAATCTCTAGGACTTGGCTCAGGATAAACAGGTAGCTTCCTTGGGTCTCTATAGCAAACTTATTCAGCAATATGTCCTACTTGGCTCTTTAACTCCCCAATGGCACTTTGAAACATCTAATTTTAAGACTCTATGATCTATTGCTGAGCTTGTATCATCTTAGAGAGTAAGTCTATTCTATGGTCAACTACAGGATAGATAGGTGGAGTAGAACAAATGGGAGTAAACTAGAATGATTGCTGTGACAAACTAGGATACCTAGGCTCAGAAACTACTTGATAAAACCCTGGAGAACTAGGAAGTGATGGACTAGGATGAATCTGGAATGAGTAAGAAGAATTTGTGTTATTATGAGACTGCATTATCTTGGAATGATTATGCCACCCAAGTCCAGGTGAGGGAGAAGGAATGGACGAGTGAATTTGATTAGCAAAAACGTGTTTTTGTATTAACTCAGGGAACTGTGGGACCAAAGGGCATGCTATGGTGGTATGGCTAGACTCAGAACACAAAGCACACACCTTTACAAGACTAGGAGGATGAGGAAAAATGCACTAGGAGTAGGCCTATAAGTAGATATAGCTCCTAAAGACATAAATTGGTCAAACTTCCTAGTGAGTGCTCTTACCTGAGTAGCTAAATCATAATTAGAGTCAACCCAAAACACACTACTAAGAGTGGTATTCCTAGTTCCCTTCCTTACTCTCTCAAAATTAGCATTCTGGAATGAGTCCACCGCCATAACCTCTAGTTTTGACCAAGCTTCCTCGGGTGTCAAATCTAAGAACCCCTCATCACTCGAAGCATTGACCATTAGCCTATAAGGTGAAGTCAAGCCTAAGTAGAAAAACTGGAGCAATTCATGTAAATCATACCCATGATATGGGCATTAGCGACAAAGCTCATTGAATCTCTTACAAGTCTTGTGAAGGAGCTCTAATTCTTGCTATGCAAATGTCACGATCTCTGCCCTATGAGTGGTTGTCCTAGCTATTAGGGAAAATCTATGAAGGAACTTCACTTGAGCTCATCCCAGTTAGTGATAGACTCATGGGGTAAGGACTTGAACCATTGCCTTGCTTTATCTTTAAAGAGAAAGGGAACAATCTAAGCCTAACGTTCTCGGAAGAGACATCCCTAAAATGAATGGTAGAGCATATCTCAAGAAATGCACCTATATGCGCATGGGGATTCTTATTATTATGACCATAGAATGATGGAAGTATTTGCAAGGTCTCGGGCCTAATCTTAAAGGTCGCATCTCCTAGGGTCGGTAATTGAATAGGCATGCAAAGTTGATAAGTGTTGAGCTCAAGATTTTGCCTCAAGGTCTTGGCTCTAGGTGGAGGATCAAGATTAGTATTAGCCATCAATTCAAGAATGCACAATAACCTAATTCTCCTTCCACACTTCAACCCCCAAAACTTCAATTTAACAAGCAACTACTACCACAAACACTTAAGTCCTAAGAAAAACACAAAAGGAAAGCACAAACATAAGAAGCAATCTGAACTGGCAATATCAAAATAAGTAAAAGCAACAAGCAATGAAAATAGATATGTAAATGATAGGCAAACAAGAAATGTATATACAACACATATCTAATGAAACACACACAAAAACAAAGAAACCAATAACTGTGCCTCCCCGGCAACGGCGCCAAAAACTTGATCATAATCCTTTAAGAGTGTTACTCGCAAGTACACCGGTCACGGTAGTATAGCGTGTGCCAGTGCGGGGTTGTGCCCACGGGGAGGCTATCTAAGTGCGGTTCTAATGTAAAAATGTGTCTTACACTAGCTACGTGTGGTCCTACCTATACTTTTTTGGGTTTTTGGATTGATTGAAGCTCTAATTTAAACCTAAACTAAGGGAAAATAAACTTGACTAATGGAAATGGTGGAATAAACAAGCTATGGAAGTGAGGATCTACAAAGTTTTGGGGGAACTTAGGGGTGATTGCTCCTTCGGAATGGATTTGGGTTATTTACTTTGTTTTGAGGTTATTGATTGTTTGATTACTCTAATTGTGGGCTTAGATTACTAGACTTACTATCTCTAACTATCGGTGCAATCCTATACCTAATTGGGCCCAATTAGAAGTATAAGTTTGTCCTAACTAGCTATGGCTTTTGGGTCTAGTTCTAAGTCCCTTGGGTGTTGATTAATGTCCTAATAGGGCATCTAACCTTTTAGTTATATTTCAAACTAGAGATTAAGTCCCTAGGTCAAGTAAGTGATAGTGGTACCCTTTTAGCCTGTTAGGATTAGTATGCCCTAAAGCTCACTTGTATATAATATATTGGATGTTAAACAATGTATAATCATTTTGTTAAACGGCATTATGAGTTCCTTACATATTATCTCTGGTATGTTTTATTGATGTATGTATAAAGGTCCCTTGACTTAAACTAATGACTTTGGTGCGCATGAGGCTGGATGCATAGTAGGTCTAAGTCTAGATTTAGTCACGTCATAAATTGAGTCCGTAACCGAATGGTAGTGTTGGGCACTCTACCAGGATGAGGATATATTGAGCAAGTCTCCTCGTTGAGGGTGATCTACCTAGGTCATTGGAGGACTTTCTGGATTTGTCTCAATAGTACGTGTGTCACGTATTTGACAGGACCATTGTGAGTATGTTTTCTAGAGACGTACTATTAAAGAAAGAAAACAAGATACTCACTACTACTAAATGATCATTGCTCTTAATCTTGAGCATATGTGGTCGAACTAATGAAGTTAGGGTTTGGTACTTTGATTCACTGTGGGTGAGATCTTACTTTATCAGGATCAATAGCCTTGTGCATTGAGTGCTAAGTTTTAATTAATTGGAACATGCATAGCAATATGGAATCTATGTGCCCTCTTTGGGATTGTCTATTTTTATCATCCGAATCTAGATATAGTGATACTACCTTTATGGGTGTATCGGTCATATGGCTTAAGGGTCGCTCCCGAGATTAAGAGATTCCATGACCAAGGATGGTTGGCAATAGGACAAAAAACCCAACGGAAAAAGATACAGCTAAGGAGGTGATAGTACACAGGCCAAAGGACCGGTCTTAGCTATGGGTATACATAGAGAGGCATTATGGTCGGTTATTTAGTAGGTCAAAGACAAAGTTCACATTCTTTTGTGACAAGCTTTTGGGTAATAGCAATTATTCTTGAAGTGCAACTTTGATCTTACAGTGGAATAGATCGGAGTTAAAAATAATTATTATTATGTCGCCTTGATTGGGCAAGGACATTTTTTATTATTTTTGGAAGCCAAGGTTAATTGTGTCTTCTTGGTCCCTTCCTTGGTTAAAATGACTTTGAGAGAGTAATCTTGAAAGAGCAAATTCCATATTGTGATAGTAGCCTTATTGGGCCAAAGCTTGGAATTGGGTTTGAGCTTTCTATAGAGTCCAAGATAACCTAATTGGGCTTAGATGGTTTCTTATTGGGCTTGGGCCTCCACATGGATTATGGACTATGTGTTGGACTTGGATTGTGGGCTTGGCCTAATCTTTTAAGACATGTGATAGAAAGTTACTACAAGAAAAATTCAAATTGTACAAGTAACTTCCATGACATGTGGCAAACATTTACTACTAGGAAAAAGTTTCCCACATGGAAAGTTTGCAAGGTTTAGGTGCCAAATTTTTTCTATAAATAGGCAAAACCTTAAACCATTTTAGCATCAAAGAATTTTGTAGTTGATCTCTTCCATTTTGGCAAGAGAATAATACAACACATAGTACACACTTATTGTGTGGTTTTTTTTGCTCTAGATTTTTAGGAGCATATTACTTTGCTTCTTCCCACACAAGAGGCTATTCTCTAAAAAAAATTCTTTTTAACCATAGGGAAAAAGACTAGGGAGTTGCATATTGCGATACTCTTATAGTAAATTTTTTTTGTGGCCTTGTTCGTGAGCGGGAACAAAGCTTGTGACGTTGTTAGCTTCATCAAAGGCCCCATGCTTCAAGAGGTTAGCTTTACATATTTTGCAAATACTAGTTATATTCTATATGTTCTTAAGCATGTTCTTGTGTGTATTATGTGGTTATTTTATTTTCCTAGCATGTTTTCTTGGTATTTTTTTTTAAATATGGACTAGGATAGAACACATGTAATATTAGCGATTCTACACCATCTCTTTTTCGTGATTCATTTCCCGATGAACAATTGTTTGCCGTCTCTTATCACACACCTTGGTTTGCTCACATAGTTAACTATCTTGCTACAGGGCGTTTCTCCTCCCATTGCTAGAAGAGGGAAAGAGATAGGTTCCTAGTATAAGTTAGGCATTTCTTTTGGGAGGACCCCTATCTTTTTAAAGTGTGTGCAGATCAAATGATTAGCTGGTGTGTGCTAGAGGATGAGATTGAGAGTGTGTTGAGTATGTGTCACGATAAGGGGTGTGGAGGCCATTTTGGTGGGAAAAAGACCACCGTGAAGGTCTTGCAATGTGGATTATTTTGGCCCTCTCTCTTTAGGGATGCCCAAGAATATTGCAAAAAGTGTTTTAGATTTCAACAATCCAGGCCTATCTCTAGGAGAAACATGATGCCTTTATCCCCTATTCTTCCATGTGAGTTATTTGATGTTTGGGGTATAGACATCATGGGTCCATTTCCACCTTCCTTTGGGTACCAATACATTTTAGTGGCCGTTAATTATGTGTCCAAACGAGTTGAGGCTATTCCTACATGCACTAATGACCATAGGGTAATGGTGAAATTCATTAAGGAGAACATTTTCTCTAGATTTGGAGTCCCTAAGGTCTTGATTAGTGATGAGGTATCGCATTTTCACCATAGAACTTTGGAGGCCTTGTTGAGAAAATATTCGGTCACCCATAAGGTAGCTACTCCTTATCACTCGCAAACTAGTGGACAAATAGAGGTGTCTAATAGGGAGATAAAGCACATTTTAGAGAAAATGATTAGGCCCAATAGGAGAGGTTGGTCTCTTAAGCTAAATGATGCTTTGGGGCCTATCGTACCGCCTTTAAGACTTCTATTGGTATGGCTCCTTATAGATTGGTTTATGGGAAAGCTTGTCACTTGCTAGTAAAACTAGAGCATAGGGCTTATTGGGCCATTAAGGCCTTAAATTTTGATTTGGCAAGAGCGGGTGAGAAAAGGAAACTTAACCTAGCAGAATTAGAGGAGCTTAGAATTGAGGTGTATGAAAACGCCAAACTTTATGAGGATAGGATGAAGAGAATTCATGATAAACTCATAATTAAGAAATCATTCTCTCCCTCCGATAAAGTTTGGTTATTTAACTCACGTTTGAAGCTCTTTCCAGGTAAGCTCAAGTCAAGATGGGATGGTCCATATGAAGTATTGATAGCCTACCCTTCCAGAGCGATCAAGATTAAGGACTTGAAGGATGGCCGAGAGATCACACAGTAAATAGGCAGTGCCTGAAGCATCCATATGATCTGAGCATGGCTCATGTGGAAGTTTTACTGCTTCAAGATCCCATATATGGAGGTTGAAGAAGAGTTGGTGTTCGCTTGGCTGACGGCATGGTGGTTAACACTACTAGGAGACAACCTAGGTTTAATTTTACAATCTCACATTTGTTTCATTTTCCTTTCTTTTTTGTTTTTCCTTCTTTTTTCTACACCCACACCAAAGTGTTGAATCTCGATCCTTTGTCCATTAAGATACACTGTTGCTATTTATTGTACATGTCAACGCAAGCACGCGTAGGCAATGCTACTAACCTTGTTTTCTTTGAGTATTTATGAATTGTGAGTCATAGGATCAGTAGTAAGATGATCTATCATTGGCATAGAGAACTTTGAAGCAACTGTAAGGTTGTATCTATCCTTTCCCCACTTGTTCCCCATGTTTCTACCCCATCCCCATCACCTTTACTTGTTTTGTAATGCCAATTTGCTTGTTTATGTGCTTTACTTCGTTTGCTTGAGCACAAGCAAAATTTAGGTTTAGGGTGTGGGAGTTTGGTCTTATTGTTTTCATGTTTTTCTTAGGGTAGATTGCATTATTTGGTTAAAAATGGTGAAAATTTTTCAAATTTTAATGCATGTTGAGTTGTTTATATTATTTTTTTAATTTTTTTTGGTTGATCATTGTGTTGACTATTGTGGTGACTCAATTGATTAGTGAATATGAGTAGCATTGTGGGGAAGTGAATGGAGTGTTGAGAGAACTGAGACTTAGAGGAGATGCCCTTGAAAGTTCTAAGGAGTGAGGACCTTTAAGAATAACCCTTATAGCCACCCCATAGCTTGATAGGAAAGAGTGTTGCAAGAAAGGGTTGTTGATGTGAATGCCTCTTCCTTGATTGGTTCTTTTTTATGTGCCAAAGCCTTTCTTTTTCTTTTCTTTTTGTGTGAATAAAATGCAAAGCACAAAAAATTAAAAAAATTGAAAAAGGCAAAAAGTTGTAAAAATATGAAAAAGAAAAAGATAAAAAAATTGAAAAAGAGAAAAAGCCAATGGCACCAAAAAGTTTTGTGAATAAGTGCATAAGTGACACAATGTCAACTTAGCACATGCTATCATCTTTGTCGATATGTGAATAAGGCTTTTATAAGCCATTACATTTTTATATTCTCTCATCTTGTCTTTGAGGCTTTGTGCATATTAAGGAGGCCATATTAGCTGAGGGGGCACAAAATATCAACATCCCGAGTATGTAAGTTAGAATCCTAGGCTTGTGGTGGATTGGCTACTTGAGGATTTCCCTTGAGAAATGAGACCCCTTATGAGTATCGGAAAGATTCAAAGAGGCTTGGGGATCTCTCCACAATAGGAATGCCTTTTTCATGCTTCTTAGACTAACTTTGATAGTGAGTCAACCCCTTGGGTAACCTTTTGCATCAACTTTAGAAATAAACTTAAGATTGGGCTTCCTTGGGGACAAGTAAAGAGAAGGTTTGGGGGTGTTGCTGTTTGTTGTGTTTTTGTGTGCATTTATGTTATTAATTGCCCATGTTTTAGAGGTATCTTGAGCCTTAAAAGATGCATTAGTATAGCACATATACTAGAGGTAGGCTTAAGCATAAGCAAATGTACATAGCTGAGTTTCTAAGTTAAATGATATACTAAATGCTTAATTTTGTACCTTAGGTGAGCTATAAGGCTAACATAGAGCTTGAACGAGGATGAACAATGAAGATAGAAGAGGTACGGGTCGTGCGATGAAGGTCAAGTGCAAGAAAGAGACCATAGAATGCCAATTAGAGGAGTCGGTCGACCTAGAAAAATTGTCGGTCAACCGGCTAGGTCGACCGGCCATTCTAGAGAAGAGCCCAAAATTACCGATCAAGTTCCCCTAGAGAGCTGGTTGATCATATTCCAAGGTATGAACCCTAGAAATGCCCCGAACTGCACAGATCGTATGTAGACCAATGTGCAAGTACGGGGTCATTTTTCCACGAGAAAGCTAAACTTAGATCAAAACCCTATAAATTAATGTGCTCTAGAGTCAGTAATGCAACTTGACTTCTTTTTTTTGAAGATTTAAACTAGAAATTACCTAAGTATAAAACAAATCATAAACAAAGAAATTCTAAACAAATAGGAAATAGTGCTATTTCTCAGATCAACTAGAAAGACTAAACAATTAATGAAAAAATAAGGTGACACATACTTGGTTACAAATTTATCTCACACTCCCTATTAAGGCTTGAATTGGGTTTTAATGGCAAAGTTCGTTCTCTCAAACTCAGAATCAAAGTAATCGACAAATTACCCTAGAAACCTCGATGCGAAACTATCCCTAGGCGGGCCTTCCTAAAGCATATTGTGGTTGATGTGTTGTGTTTTTGTGTGTGTTTGAATTGTTATTTACCTATATTTAAGAGATATTTAGTGCTCTAAAAGATGCATTAGTGTAGTGCTTTCGATAAGAATAGGCTTAAGCGTAAACAAACGTACATATTGAGTTTAAGAGACAAATTACTACACTAATTACTCGTTTTCAGTGATTTAGGTGAACTTTGGGCTGAGATCAAGATTGAATGATGATAGGTGATGAAGATGGGAGATGCACAGGTCAAAACGAGAAGATTGGAGGCCGAAAAGACAAAGAATGGAGGAAGGAAGTCAGCCGGACGACCTAAGAGAAGGAGCTGGTCAACCGGCCACTCTAAAGAGGTGTTGAAAATAGCCGGACGACCACCCCTCCAGAGCCGATCGATCGGCCAGTCTAGAGAACACCATCAAAAAGTCGGTCGAGCTAAAAGGAGAAGCCGGTCGAGCGGGAGTTCCTGAAAAACTGATATAAAAGCCCAATTTTCAGAATAAAAGAGGGGGATCTTTTTGATAATTGTAGAGAGGATCTTTACACACCCATCTCACACACACACACACTTAACCCTAGTCTTCACCCACATCACACACACTCTCTCACACATTTTATCACCTTGAAGCAAGAAGATTTAGAGGGTTTCAAACATTTGGATTCAAGTTTGCTCAAGAGCTTTGTACAAGATTAGCTAGGATGAAGGGAAAGCTTCATAAACTCTCTTTCATTCTATCTCTTATTATGATTGAGTAGACTTGTGTAGGGTGATTTAACTTATGTAATGGGTTAGCTATATCTTCTTATGATATGGGATTAAATGGCTGAATATATACATGTTGGATTTTCTTGTTCAAATGGTTATTTTCTCATTCATGTCTGATTGTTTGATTAAACGCCTAAATGAGTAACATGTGTATAAATTGAAGTGTATTTATTACTAAACACATCTAATCCATGCTATAATTATGTTATGTGTTTATTTGTGGATGCTATGAAGTAGGTAATGCTTATATTCATGCCTATGTGTATATTTGCATGCCTAGTAGTGAATATGACTTCAATAACGAATACATGTTGGTTGTTAATTACTTCTAATGGTGTAATTTGAGCATGACGATGTTTGGTAGTTGAATAGATTCATTTATTCATGAACACCTTGGCCAAGAACATGTAGGAATATGCTATCAAGTCAAATCTCGCGATAGTGACCTTAGAATGACGGCAAGCAATTTAGGGCTAGCCTAGGCTGAGTCTTCTTTGGCTTTAAATCTAGCCAATAGGTTTCAGGATAGGTTTAGTCGACCTTAGAAATAGTAGGTCTTGGCTTTAAATCCAGCTAATGATTTAGGTACTAGGGTAGGCTCATTCTAAGTCACCTAGGAAGCTAATTGGTTACTCTTAAGACCGTAGGTCATAAGGACCACACCGTAGCTCTAGGAGGCGCCACCTAGGGACAGACCCGCATCGAGTCCTATGGGGAAATTAAGACGCTAATTTAGCATCTTGGTTAAGGGCAATTATGAAAACAACCTCTCATTCTTTAATCCCATAGCATTTGAGTATAGAATCACCCATTCATAAGTTGAAGTCACCCTAACCCCTTTCCATTTGTTAGTTCTTCTAGATTAACTTGTTATCCACTTTCCATTCCCATAGTTTAATTTAATTCGTTTTAGTTAGAGCTCCCGACCATAAAAAATATAAAATCCCAAAAATAGATTGTTTAGGTTTCTTCTTAGGCATACTTTAGAACACACACGAAGAATCTATCTTCCAATATAGCCTCTCTGTGGAATCAACCCCGCAATTGCATACACTTTGCTACACTGATATGTGCGCTTGCGGGTCTTTAGAGCTTGCACTGGAGACGCATACCAAGTTCTTGGCGCCGTTGCCGGGGAGGCACGGTGGTTTGCATTCTTTGTTTGTGTGTTTTGGTGGTTGCTTTTCTTATTTTCTTGCTTGTACTTTACAGTTCATTTAGTTTTTACTTATCTTTTTTATTGTTTATATTATCTTGCTTTTGTTCTTGCTTATCTACTTCAGCCTTTGCTTTTGTGTTTAGTAGACTTTCTAGGATTGTGGTCTATTTGCTGTAGTTTTAGGAATATTGAAGTTTTCAGGGGTTGAAGTGGCCGGAGTTAGGATAGTTTGTGCATGCTTGGTAGGAGATCCCTTAGAGATCCCCTAGTTCCTTTTAATCTCGAATCCGATAGAATTGCAAGACATTTTAGGAATTTAGGAGATCTTCTTGAGGAGATGGCCGATCCCAATCATATTTCTAATCCTCCCAATCCCCGAATGAATCCCATTCCACCTCATGATTACCTTGGGCATCAAGCCCAAGATTGTTTTAGACGAGATCCCCATAGATTGGACCTACCTATAGTTGAGGAACCAACTCTTAGGCAATTAATTCTCCCCGAAGCCTGTGAGCCTAATTTGGCTATTCAAATTCCAGGTTTGGGGGAGACAAACTTCGAGATTAAGCCTAATATGTTGGCCATGCTTCCTTCCTTCTGCGGGAGAAGCAATGAAAGTCCTCTCGATCATGTCACTGATTTTGTTGAGATGAGTTCCACTCTCCATGTCCCCAATGTCTCCCAAGAGGTCATATGTCTAAGACTGTTTCCTTTCTCTCTTAAGGACAAGGCTAGGACTTGGATGTATTCCTTACCTAACGGTTGCATTACTACATGGGCTGAGCTTCAATTGAAGTTTTTTCAAAAATTTTATCCCATGGCTAAGACGGCCGACCTTTGGACTGCCATTATGACTTTCTTCCAATATGACCTAGAATCATTTCATGAGTCTTGGGAGAGGTTCAAGGATCTTCTTAGACAATGTCCGCACCACGGGTATGGCAATCATGACCTAATGCAATACTTTTTTCAAGGCTTAAATGAATAAAATAGGATGATGGTCAATGCCACCTCCAGTGGTGGTTTCTATCTTTTGAGACTGACCGAGGAATGGGAGAAAATAGAAATGATGGCCGAAAATTCTTTTCAAAATTTTTCCATGGAATGGTCTAGTCGGGGAGGCAACAAGAGAAGTGTTAGTGAGGTTGGAGTTTCTTTAGATTTACCTGCTAAGGTTGAGGCTTTGACAAATAAGCTAGATCAATTCATTTCTTTGCCTCTTTCATCCCAAGGTCATAAGACTAGTTCTATAGGTTCTTCCTCCGCTCCGTTAGTTGTTGAAGTTTGTGCATTGTGTTCCGAGTCATCTCATGAGACCATAGCTTACCCTTTAGCATCTCAATTTCCTAAATTCATGAAAGAGCAAGTGCGTGCCATACAAGGTTATTCTCATGAGTATAATCCATACTCAAACACATACAATCTGGGTTGGAGGGACAACCCAAAATTTTCTTAGAGACAAGGCCAGCATGAGTCTAGTTCACATCCTCAGGTTCCACCTCAGCAGCGACCCTGTCTCAATATCCCCCAAGTTTCTATCATGTTAATCAGCCCTGTCTCACTAATGCTCCTCAATCTCAGGCTTTACCTGCTCCCTTTAGTAGCCAGACTCCTAGTAATAATGTGATGAAGTTAATGTAGTTTATTCAGAATTAGTAGCAGGCATTAGCTAATTAGCAGTAGAGTTAGTTGATAATAGGCAAGAGATGGCTAGCTATAGGTAGCAGATGGCCAAGTTTGAGACACAGTTAGGACAGATTGCTAGTCAGTTGAGCACTAGAGACCCCAGGAAATCGCCTTCTCAGCTGGAGGTAAATCGTAGAGTCCAATCCTGCTCCTCCATTGATACCACTTATCCCCCTCAGGCCCAGGCTAAGGCCATCACCATTCTTAGGAGTGGTAGGGTAGTGGATAATAGGGTAGGAGTTGACTATTCAATGCCTGCACCTAGTGGTCTTTCTGAGTCTAGAGTACTACATAGTAACCCTGTTGAGAGAAATTCTTGAGAGGGTCCCATTGAGAGAGAAGACCCTTTAGAGACCATAGAGAGAGTAGTACTTCCCGGTCTCATAGAGACGGAAAGGAGCCCATTGATGATTCCCATGTGTCTAGAGGTATTGAGCCTAGAGTTCCTTTTCCATCCGCCTTAGAGAGGCCTACACCTAGTGAGGATTCTAGGTTCTTCAAGGTTTTAGAGCATCTTAAGGACCTAAAGGTCAATCTTCCTTTGATAGATGCGATCCTTTCCATCCCCTCTTATTTTAAGTTCTTTAAGGATCTTTGTACAAGGAAACATAGGTCATCGAACATTCCTAAGAAGATGAGGCTTATGGAGAAGCTAAGTGGTATTTGTACTTCGGGCCTTCCGCCCAAGATGAGTGACCCCGGAGCCTTCACTATTCCTTGTTGGATCCGAGAAACTCAGATTGATCACACCTTGTTAGATTTAGGATCTAGTGTAAATCTTATTCCCTACTCTGTCTATCAGTAGCTAGGTCTAAGTGAGTTGTCTCCTACGCATGTTACTCTTCAGCTAGCTGATAGGTCCGAGCGTAGACCTCGGGGTGTGATAGAGGATGTTATGATCCAGGTAGGTGAGTTTATGTACCTTGTTGACTTCATAGTGTTAGATATGGATTCAGGACATGACTCTAGACGTTCTACACCCATTCTTCTAGGTCGCCCCTTCTTCGCCGCCGCAGATGCCATTATCCATTGTAGGTCGGGGTTATTAAAGATGAAATTTAGGAATTTGAGGTCCACCATAAAGGTTGCCAAGGTGATGAGTAGGGCTAGTGATGTGTTGTGTTTTTGTGTGTGTTTGCATTGTCATTTACCTATATTTTAGAGGTGTTGAGTGCTCATAATGATGCATTAATGTAGTGCTTTTGATAAGAATAGGCTTAAGCGTAAACAGATGTATGTATCGAGTTTAAGAGACAAATTGCTACACTAATTGCTTGTTTTCAATGATTTGGGTGAACTTTGGGTTAAGATCGAGATTGGACGATGAATGGTGATGGAGATAGGAAATGTACGAGTCTAAGAGAGAAGACCAGAGGCTGAAAAGACAAAGAATGGAGGAAGAAAGTCAGCCGGACGACCAAGGAAAAAGAGCTAGTCGGACGACCACTCCCCAAAGCCGGTCGACCGGCCAGTCTAGAGAGCATCATAAAAAAGCCGGTCGAGCTTGGTCCAGACACCAGTCGACCTAATATGCTGAGAACATATAAATAGGGCCCAATTCTGCAGAAAAAGGAGGACTTTTTGGAAGATTAACACACACTTCACACTTAAAATTCTTACATAGTTAACCCTAGATCCCACCCACGTCACACACACTTTTCACACATTTCTCACTAAGAACCAAGCTTGATTTGGAGGGTTCAAACATTTGGAATCAAGTTTGCTCAAAAGCTTTGTACAAGATTAGTTAGGATGAAAAGGAAGCTTCATTCTCTCTCTTTCATTCTATTTCCTATTATGATTGAGTAAACTTGTGTAGGGTGATTTAACTTATGTAATGGGTTAACGATATACTCTCATGATATGGCATATGATGGCTGAATATATATACATGTTTCAAATTTTCTTGTTCAAATGGGTATTGATATCACTATTTGAGCACAAGCCTTAATAGCCCGCAAATGCACGGGACGTGTGTAGTACAGTGTGTGCAAGTGTGGGGTCGAATCCACAGCGAGGCTACCTTAGTTTAGTCTCTATGTGCTCGGGTGCCTTAAACTAGCCACGTGCGTGTGTGTACTTACTTTGGGATGGAAGGGAGCTCGGAAAAAGGAAAATAAAAACTAATCTATGAAGGAACTTAAAGGAGCCAAACTAAGGAAGGAAACACTAATAAAGAAGAAGGGGACCTAGGGCGATTGCATTGCAACAAGACTTGGGCTATGATAACAGATGATGTCTATCTAAGGCTCGGGACTTCTATTGCCGTTGTGTTGATCGGGGGCTCTCTTAACCAATACTAGTGGTTCAACCCGTTAGCTGGATTTAAAGCTAAGGGCCAATCCCTCCTAGCCTACGCAATCCGTGCTTAGAACTTATCCTCTTGGCTGGATTTAAAGCCAAGGACTAGCACCTAAACACTACGTGACATTAAGGCTCAATTAACCAACACTAACGTGGGTGAGGGATACTCTAGTCTAGGTTAACTTATCCACTTGGCTGGATTTAAAGCCAAGGACTAGCACCTAAACTCGACTAAGCATAGCATGTAACCTATTAGCTGGATTTAAAGCTAAAGCCTACTCTACTAAGCAAAGCCACGAGATTAAGCATAATCACATCACCCATATAAGTAGATAAGAGCATTTGAAGCACAAATAACACATGCATATTCACTTAGGCATTTTAACAAACACATAGACATGTTTGATTTCCAATACATAGACATATTGAATCATGCCATAAATTTATGTAAATAAACATGTATTGAGAGCCAAAGATCTACACAAATCCATGATTCAAAGCCCTAATCTAATATACAACAACAATCAACCCTAAATCTTGCCTAATCTAGCAACATATTTACAAGAAATAGAGAAAGCAAGAAGAACTTCCCTAAATTCTTGCTTCCAAATCTGTACAAATCCTTCAAATCTTTGTTTAATGCTTCAATCCTAGCTTGGTGTGGGGTTTAGGGTGGTTTGTGAAGTGGGTAAAGGGTTAGGGTTTATTAGGATTTAAGAAATAAAAGTTCCTCCCTTGAAAATGAGCTGAAACGAGCTTTTTATGGATTTCTTCAGCGCACAGCCGGTTGACCTAGCCGGTCGACCGGCTCCTCTTTCTTGCTCGACCGGCTTCAATCATGATGTTCTTTGGACTGGCCGGTCGACCGGCTTCTTGAGGAACTCGACCGGCTTCAATCTTTTATTCTCTGGAGCGGCCGGTCGACCTAGACGGTCGACCGGCTCTTCTTCTAAGTCGACCAGCTGAATCAAAATGATCTCTTCTTTATTTCTTTTCTTTCGGTTTTCATCCGTTAGCTCGTTTCTTCCTCGCATAAGCTTGAACCCTTCCAAAACACTCCTAAAACATGGAATATAACACTTAGTATAGTATTTATGCACCTAAATACATTATGTACAAATATTAACAAATATGCATAAACTTTATACTAAGCGCACTCAATTATACTCTAAACACCCTTAAATATGCATGCAAAAACTAGATGCAAACATGCACAAATGACACACATCAAGTATTTTCTGATTCATGTCTAAGTGTTTGATAAAATGCCTAGATGAATAACATGTGTATAAATTGAAGTTTATTTGTTACTAAACACATCTAATCCATGTTATAATCATGTCTATGTGTTTATATGTGGATGCGATGAAGTGGGTAATGCTTATATTCATGTCTATATGTATATTTGCATGCCTAGTAATGAGTATAACTTCAATAAAGCATACATGTTGGTTGTTAATTGCTTCTAATGGTGCGAACTGAACATGACGATGTTTGGTAGTTGAATAGTTTCCATTATTCACAAGCACCTTGGCCTTGAACATGTATGATCGCACTAGCAAGTCAAATCCTGCGGTAGTGACCTTAGAATGACGAAGTGTAATTTAAGACTAGTCTAGACTGAGTCTCCTTTTGCTTTAAATCCAGCCAATAGGTTTCCAGATAGGTTTAGTCGACCTTAACAACACTAGGTCTTGGCTTTAAATCCAGCCAAAGGTTTAGGTACTAAGGTAGGTTCATTCTAAGTCATCTAGGAAGTTAGTTAGTCACTCTTGAGGCCCTCGGTCATAAGGACCACGCCGTAGCTCTAGGAGGCACCGCCTAGGGACGGACCCGCACCGAGTCCTAGGGGGAAATTAGGACACTAACTAGCATTCTAGTTAAGAGCACTTATGATAGTTAGCCATCATCACTTAATCCCATAGCATTTGAGTATAGAATTACCCATTCATAAGTTGAAGTCACCCTAACCCCTTCTCAATTGTTAGTTCCCTCTTGACCAACTTGTGTTCCCATTTTTCATATTCATAGTTTAGTTTTATTTCCTTTACCTAGAGCTCCCGATAATCGAAAACCCTAAAAAAATATGTCTATTTTAGATCTTTCTTTTTGGCATCTTTTAAAGCACCAAGCTTAGAATCCAACCACATTATTCACGCCTCCCTGTGGTTCGGCACCCACACTTGTACACACTATATTGCACGATCCGTACGCTTGTGGGTCTTTTAGAGCTTGCACTTGAAAGACGCACCAAGTTCTTGGCGTCGTTGCCGGGGAGGCACGGTGATTTGCATTCTTTGTTTGTGTGTTTTGGTAGTTCCTTTTCTTACTTTTTGCTCTTCCTTTATAGTTTATTTAGTTTTTGTTCATCTTGTTTATTGTTTATATTATCTTGCTTTGATCCTTGGTTATCTATTTCAACTTTTGTCTTTATTTTTAGTACTAGGATTGTGGTTTATTTGCTGTAGTTTTAGGAATATTGAAGTTTTCGGGGGTTGAAGTGGCCGGAGTTAGGATAGATTGTGCATGCTTGGTAGGAGATCCCTTAGAAATCCCCTAGTTCCTCTTAATCCCGAACTTGATAGAATTGCTAGACATTTTTGGAATTTAGGAGATCTTTTTGAGGAGATGGCCGATCCCAAACATCCTCCTAATCCTCCCAATCCCCCAATGAATCCCATTCCACCTTATGATCACATTGGGCATCAAGCCCAAGATCATTTTAGACGAGAGCCCCGTAGACTAGACCCACCCATAGATGAGGAACCTACTCTTAGGCAATTCTTTCTTCTCGAAGCCTTTGAGCCTAATTTGGCTATTCAAATTCAGGGTTTGAGGGAAACGAACTTTGAGATTTAGCCTAGTATGTTGGCTATGCTTCCCTCTTTCTATGGGAGAAGCAATGACAGTCCTCTAGATCATATCACTGATTTTGTTGAGATGAGTTCCACTCTCCATGTCCCCAATGTCTCTCAAGAGGTCATACGTCTAAGATTGTTTCCTTTCTCTCTCAAGGACAAGGCTAGGACTTGGTTGCACTCCTTACTTAACGGTTGCATTACTACATGGGCTGAGCTTCAATCTAAGTTCTTTCAAAAATTTTATCCTATGGCCAAGACGGCCAACCTTAGGACTGCCATTATGACTTTCTCCCAACATGGCCTAGAATCTTTTCATGAGGCTTGGGAGAGGTCCAAGGATCTTCTTAGACAATGTCCACACCACGGGTATGGCAATCATGACCTAATGCCATACTTCTTTTGAGGCTTAAATGAACAAAATAGGATGATGGTCAATGCCGCCTTCGGTGGTGGCTTCTATCTTTTGAGACCGATCGAGGCATGGGAGAAAATAGAAATGATGGCTGAAAATTCTTTTCAAAATTTTGCAATGGAGAGGTCTAGTCGGGGAGGCAACAAGAGAAGTGTTAGTAAGGTTGGAGCTTCTTTAGACTTACCCGCTAAGGTTGAGGCTTTGACGAATAAGCTAGATCAATTCATTTCTTTGTCCATTTCATCCCAAGGTCATAGGACTAGTTCTTTAGGTTCTTCCTCCGCCCCTTTAGTTGTTGAAGTTTGTGCATTGTGCTCCGAGTCATCTCATGAGATCATAGCTTGCCTTTTAGCATCTCAATTTCCTGAATTCATGAAAGAGCAAGTTTGTGCAACACAAAGTTACAACCCATACTCGAACACATATAATCCAGGTTGGAGGGACAACCCAAAATTTTCTTGGAGACAAGGCCAGCATGAGTCTAGTTCACATCCTCAGGTTTCACCTCAGCAGCGACCCCATCCTCAATATCCCCCAGGTTTCTATCATGTTAATCAGCCCCGTCTCACTAGTGCTTCTCAACCTCAAGCTTTACCTGCTCCTTCTAGTAGCCAGACTCCTACTAATGACGTGATGAAGTTAATGCAGTTTATTAAGAATCAGCAGCTGGCATTAGCTAGTCAGCAACAGGAGTTAGCTGATAATAGGCAAGAAATGGCTAGCTATAGGCAGCAGATGACTAGGTTTGAGGCATAGTTAGGACAGATTTCTGGTCAATTGAGCGATAGAGACCCAGGGAAATTGCCTTTTCAGCCGAAGATGAACCCTAGAGTCCAGTCCTGTTCCTCCACCGATACCACTTATCCCCCTCAGACCCAGGCTAAACCCATCACCATTCTTAGGAGTGGTCAGGTAGTGGATAATAGGGTAAGAGTTGACTTTGCAGTGGCTGCACCTAGTGGTCCTTTCAAGTTTAGAGTACCACATTGTAGCCCTGTTGAGGGAAATTCTAGAGAAGGTCCTGTTGAGAGAGATGAGCCCATTAAAGATCATGGAGAGAGTAGTACTTCCCGCTCACATCGGGAGGAAAAATAGCCTATTGATGACTCCCATGTATCTAGAGGTGTAGAGCCTAGAGTTCCCTTTCCATTTGCCTTAGAGAGGCCTACACCTAGGGAGGATTCTAGGTTCTTCAAGGTTTTAGAGCATCTTAAGGACCTTAAGGTCAATCTTCCTTTGATAGATGCGATCCTTTCCATCCCTCTTATTCTAAGTTCTTTAAGGATCTTTGTACAAGGAAACATAGGTCATCAAACATTCCTAAGAAGGTGAGGCTTATAGAGAAGGTGAGTAGTATTTGTACTTCGGGCTTTCCGTCCAAGATGAGTGATCTCGGAGCCTTCACCATTCCTTGTAGGATCCGTGAGACCCAGATTGATCATGGCTTGTTAGATTTAGGATCTAGTGTGAATCTCATTCCCTACTCTGTCTATTAGCAACTAGGTCTAGGTGAGTTGTCTCCTACACATGTTACTCTTCAGCTAGCTGATAGGTCTGAGTGTAGACCTAGGGGTGTGATAGAGGACGTTATGGTTCAGGTAGGTGAGTTTGTGTACCCTGTTGACTTCATAGTGTTAGATATGGATTCGGGACATGACTCTAAATACTCTACGCCCGTTGTTCTAGGTCGCCTCTTCCTTGCCACCGCAGATGCCATTATCCATTGTAGGTCAAGGTTATTGGAGATGAAATTTAGGAATTTGATATCCACTATGAAGGTTGCCGATGCGGTGAATAGGGTTAGTATAGGAGGAGAGGATGGAGAAGAGTGCTTTAGGGTGGATGTGATTGATTCTTGCGTTGAGGATCTTATAGAGAAGACTATGACCGATGGAGAAGAATTGAAGAAGTTTGAGGAATTGATGTCTAGTTTTGATTTGGAGACCTTAGAGCGAAAATGTGTAGCTTCTATTTCCTTGATTGAGAGCCATTTGACTAATAAATCAATTGAGGTAAATCCTTCTAGTCTCATTTCTAGTGATGTCCCCATTAATAATATTGAGGTTAAGTCCCCCTTGGTTGAGCCTAGCGCTTCTTTAGAGCTTAAACCCCTTCCCGATCATTTGAAATATGCATTCCTAGGCCCTAGTGAGACCCTTCCAGTCATCAGAGCTTCCAATCTTTCTAGTGAGCATGAGAAGCATCTCTTAGAGGTCCTTAGAAAACATAGGAAGGCTATAGGGTGGAAAATTGATGATTTGAGAGGTATAGACCCTCTGGTTTGCATGCATCGTATTCACCTTGAGGATGGAGCCATTCCTTCTAGGGAAATGCAAAGGAGGCTAAACCTACACATAAGCGAAGTAGTTAAGAAAGAGATCATTAAGCTTTTAGATGTAGGCATTATTTATCCGATCTTCGATAATGAGTGGGTTAGCCCGGTCCAAGTTGTCCCTAAGAAGTCTGGGATCACGGTTGTTGAGAATGAGAGAGAAGAGCTTATCCCTACATGTTTTCCCACGAGATGGAGAGTTTGTATTGACTATAAGAAGCTCAACTCCAAAACTAGGAAGGATCATTTCCCATTGCCTTTTTTAGACCAGATCTTAGATAGAGTAGCTGGGCATAGCTACTATTGTTTTCTAGATGGCTATTCGGGTTATAACCAGATCCCTGTGTTTCTCGAGGACCAGGAGAAGACCACCTTTACTTGTCCCTATGGCACTTTTGCTTATAGGAGAATGCCTTTCGATCTTTGTAATGCCCCAGTAACTTTTCAGAGATGTATGATGGCCATTTTTAGTGACATGATTGAGAGGCATTTAGAGATTTTCATGGATGATTTCTCAGTCTTTGGAGATAGCTTTGATGAGTGCTTGAGTCATCTCTCTTTAGTCTTAGACCGATATGTAAAGAAGAATCTAGTGTTAAGTTGAGAGAAATCCCATTTCATGGTGCAACGAGAGATAGTGTTGGGTGATGTTGTATCATCTAGTGGAATTCAAGTTGACCCAGCTAAGGTAGAATTAATTGACAAGTTGCCTCTCCCTAAGTGTGTCAAGGATGTTAAATCTTTTCTAGGGCATGCAAGATTTTACCGTAGATTCATTAAGGATTTTAGTCATATTGCATGCCTGTTGTCTAGGCTCCTGGCACAAAATGTCCGTTTTGACTTTGATGATGAATGTGTTAGAGCTTTCAATAGGCTTAAATCCTTATTGTCTACATCCCCAATTATCTAGCCACCTAACTACAGTCTCCCATTTGAGGTTATGTGTGATGCATCCGATTATGCGATAGGAGCTGTTTTAGGTCAAAGAAAGGATAAGTTGCCCTATTTTGTGTACTATGCTAGCAAGACTCTAGATGAAGCACAAAAGAATTATACCACTACAGAAAAAGAGCTTCTAGCAATAGTTTTCTCCCTTGACAAGCTTAGGTCATACGTCCTAGGGTTCAAAGTGATTGTCTACGCCGATCATGCGGCATTGAAGTATTTGTTGTCTAAGAAAGAATCTAAGCCCCGCTTGATTAGGTGGTTGCTCCTCCTTCAAGAGTTTGACATAGAAATCCAGGATAAGAAGGGTAGAGAAAATTTAGTTGCAGATCATCTTTCCCGTCTTGTTAGCAAGTCTTCTAGTGATCAATCTCCTTTTCATGATTCATTCCCCGATGAGCAATTGTTTACCGTCTCTCATCACACACCTTGGTTTGCTCATATTGTCAATTATCTTGCCACAGGGCATTTTTCTTCCCATTGGGAAAAGAGAGAAAAAGATAGGTTCCTAGCACAAGTTAGGCATTTCTTTTGGGAAGATCCCTATCTCTTCAAAGTGTGTGCGGATCAAATGATTCGTCGATGTGTGCCTGAGGATGAGTTTGTGAATGTTTTGAGTATGTGTCATGATGAGGGGTGTGGAGGTCATTTTAGTGGGAAGAAGACTGCCGCGAAGGTTTTGCAAAGTGGACTATTTTGGCCCACTCTCTTTAGGGATGCCCAAGAATATTGTAAGAAGTGCTTTAGATGTCAACAATCTGGGTCCATCTCTAGGAGAAACATGATGCCTTTATCCCCTATTCTTTCTTGTGAATTGTTTGATGTTTGGAGTATAGATTTCATGGGTCCATTTCCACCTTCCTTTGGGTATCAATACATTTTAGTGGCCATTGATTATGTGTCCAAATGGGTTGAAACAATTCCCACACGCACTAATGACCTTAGGGTAGTGGTTAAGTTCATTAGGGAAAACATTTTCTCTAGATTTGGAATCCCTAGGGTCTTAATTAGTGGTTAAGTTCACTAGAACTAGAGCATAGAGCTTATTGGGCAATCAAAGCCCTAAATTTTGACTTGGCAAGAGCAGGTGAGAAAAGGAAGCTAGACCTAGCAGAATTGGAAGAGCTTAGATTCGAAGCGTATGAGAATACTAAACTTTATAAGGATAGGATGAAGAGAATTCATGATAAACACATTATAAAGAAATCAGTCTCTCTTTTTGAAAAAGTTTGGTTGTTTAACTCACGATTGAAACTCTTTCCAGGTAAGCTTAAGACAAGATGGGATGGTCCATATGAGGTGATGGAGGCCTATCCTTCCGGAGCAGTCAAGATTAAAGACTTGAAGGATGACCAAGAGTTGACGGTGAATGGGCAATACTTGAAGCACACATATGATCTGAGCATCGCTTGTGTGAAGGTTTTAATGCTTCAGGATCCCATCTATGGAAGTTGAAGATGAGTTGGTGTTTACCTAGCTGACGGCATGGTGGTTAGCGCTACTAGGAGGCAACCTAGGTTCAATTTTGCTATTTTGCATTTGTTTCACTTTCTTTTCTTTTTATTTTCTTTCTTTTATCTTTCTTGCACCCAAACCAAAGTGTTGAATCCCAATCCTTTGTCCCA
This sequence comes from Cordia subcordata, assembly GCA_028554755.1. Taxonomy (NCBI): domain Eukaryota; kingdom Viridiplantae; phylum Streptophyta; class Magnoliopsida; order Boraginales; family Cordiaceae; genus Cordia; species Cordia subcordata. The sequence continues at coordinate 10,267,975 of JAPTOF010000007.1, read as the reverse complement.
TAAGATACAACATTGCTTATTATTGCATATGCCAATGCAAGTATGCATAGGCAATGCTACTAATCTTGTTTTCTTTGTGAGTGTTTATGAATTGTGAGTCACAGGATTAGTAGTATGGTGATTTATCATTGGCATGGAAAGCTTTGAAGAAAATGCAAGGTTGTATCTATCCTTTCTCCACTTGTTCCCCATGTTTATACCCTATCCCCACCACCCTTACTTATTTTGTAATGACAATTTGCTTGTTGTTGTGTTTTGATCTATTTGCTTGAGGACAAGCAAAGTTTAGTTTTGGGGGTGTGGGAGTTTGTTTTTCTTGTTATATATCTTGTTTTGGGTAGATTGCATTATGCATTTAAAAATGGTGAAAATTTTTCAATTTTGATCCATATAGAGTCATTTATTTCTTTGTTGATTATTGTGTTAGCTTTTGTGATTGACTCTATTGATTTATGAAGATGAGAGGTATTGTGGGGAAATGAATAGAGTGGTTTGAAAACTAAGTCTTGGAGGGGATGCCCTTCAAAGTTGTGGGGAGTAAGAACCTTGAAAGAATAACCCTTGTAGCCACCCCATAGCTTGGTAGGAAAGAGTGTTGGAAAAGGGTTATTGATGTGAGTGCCCCTTCCTTGATTGGTTCTTGTTGATGTGCCTAAGCCTTTCTTTTTCTTTCTTTTTGTGAATACAATACAAAGCATTAAAAGTTCAAAAAAAATGAAAAAGGCAAAAAGGTGCAAATATATATATATATATATATATATATATATATATATATATATATAAAATGAAGTGAAAAAGAGGAAAAGCCAAAGGCACAAAAAAGTTAGTGAATAAGTGCATAAGTGACACAATGTCAACTTAGCACAAGTTATCATTTTTGTAGATACGTGAATAAGGCTTTTTATAAGCCATTGTGTTTGTATATTCTCTCTTCTCATCTTTGAGGCTTGGTGCATGTTGGGGAGGCCATGTTAGTTGAGGAAGCACGAAATATCAACATCCCGAGAATGTGAGTTAGAATCCTAGGCTTGTGGTGGATTGGCTACTTAGGAAATTCCTACGAGGAACGAGACCTCTTGTGAGTAGAGGAAGGATCCAAAGAGATTTGGGGATCTCTCCACAATAGGAATGCCCCATTTGATAGAGAGTCAATCCTTTAGGCAATCCATTGTATCGGCTTTAGAGATAAAATTTAAGATTGGGCTTACTTGAGGACAAGCAAGGAGAAGGTTTGGGGGTGTTGATGTGTTGTGTTTTTGTGTGTGTTTGCATTGTCATTTACCTATATTTTAGAGGTGTTGAGTGCTCATAATGATGCATTAGTGTAGTGCTTTTGATAAGAATAGGCTTAAGCGTAAACAAATGTACATATCGAGTTTAAGAGACAAATTGCTACACTAATTGCTTGTTTTCAATGATTTAGGTGAACTTTGGGTTAAGATCGAGATTGGACGATGAAAGGTGATGAAGATGGGAAATGTACGGGTCTAAGAGAGAATACCGGAGGCCGAAAAGACAAAGAATGGAGGAAGAAAGTCAGCCGGACGACCAAGGAAAAAGAGCCGGTCGACCGGCAACCCCAGAAAGGTGCCAAAAATACCCGGACGACCACCCCATCATTAAAAAGCCTGTCGAGTTAGGTCCAGAAGCCAGTTGACCATCCTTAGAACATATAAATAGGGCCCGATTCTGCAAAAAAAGAGGACTTTTTGGAAGATTAACACACACTTCACGCCTAAAATTCTCACACACTTAACCCTAGATCCCACCCACTTCACACACATTTTTCACACATTTCTCACTAAAAACCAAGCTTGATTTAGAGGGTTCAAACATTTGGAATCAAGTTTGTTCAAAAGCTTTGTACAAGATTAGCTAGGATAAAAGGGAAGCTTCATTCTCTCTCTTTCATTCTATTTCCTATTATGATTGAGTACACTTGTGTAGGGTGATTTAACTTATGTAATGGGTTAACTATATACTCTTATGATATGGGATATGATGGCTGAATATATATACATGTTTCGAATTTTCTTGTTCAAATGGGTATTTTCTCATTCATGTCTAAGTGTTTGATAAAATGCCTAGATGAGTAACATGTGTATAAATTGAAGTTTATTTGTTACTAAACACATCTAATCCAAGTTAAAATCATGTCTATGTGTTTATAGGTGGATTCCATGAAGTGGGTAATGCTTATATTCATGTCTATATGTATATTTGCATGCCTAGTAATGAGTATAACTTCAATAAAGCATACATGTTGGTTGTTAATTGCTTCTAATGGTGCGAACTGAACATGACGATGTTTGGTAGTTGAATAGTTTCCATTATTCACAAGCACCTTGGCCTTGAACATGTATGATCGCACTAGCAAGTCAAATCCTGCGGTAGTGACCTTAGAATGACGAAGTGTAATTTAAGACTAGTCTAGACTGAGTCTCCTTTTGCTTTAAATCCAGCCAATAGGTTTCTGGATAGGTTTAGTCGACCTTAGCAACACTAGGTCTTGGCTTTAAATCCAGCCATAGGTTTAGGTACTAAGGTAGGTTCATTCTAAGTCACCTAGGAAGTTAGTTAGTCACTCTTGAGGCCTTAGGTCATAAGGACCATGCCGTAGCTCTAGGAGGCGCCGCCTAGCGACGGACCCGCACCGAGTCCTAGGGGGAAATTAAGACACTAACTAGCAACCTAGTTAAGAGCACTCATGATAGTTAGCCATCATCCCTTAATCCTATAGCATTTGAGTATAGAATTACCCATTCAGAAGTCGAAGTCACCGTAACCCCTTCTCAATTGTTAGTTCCCTCTTGACCAACTTGTGTTCCCATTTTTTATATTCATAGTTTAGTTTTATTTCCTTTACCTAGAGCTCCTGATAATCCAAAACCCAAAAAAAAATATGCCTAGTTTAGATATTTTTTTGGGCATCTTCTAGAGTACCAAGCATAGAATCCACCCACATTATTCACGCCTCCTTGTGGTTTGACACCCGCACTTGTACACACTATATTGCACGATCCGTACGCTTGCGGGTCTTTTAGAGCTTGCACATGAAAGACGCACCAGCTAGTATAAGAGGAGAGGATGGAGAAGACTGCTTTAAAGTTGAAGTGATTGATTCTTGTGTCGAGGACCTTGTAGAGAAGACTATGACTTATAGAGAAGAATTGAGGAAATTTGAGGAATTGTTGACTAGCTTTGATTTAGACACCGTAGAGTGGAAGTGTATAGTCTCTACCTCTATAGTTGAGAGTTTTTTGATTGATAAATCACTTGAGGTTAGTCCTTCTAATCTTGACTCTAATGATGTTGCCATTGATAATGTTGAGGTTGAGTCCCCCTTGGTTGAGCCTAGCCCCTTTTTAGAGCTCAAATCCCTTCCCAATCATTTGAAGTATGCATTCCTAGGCCTTAGTGAGACCCTTCTGGTCATTGTAGCTTTCGATCTTTCTAGTGAGCATGAGGAGCATCTCTTAGAGATTTTTAAGAAGCATAGAAAGGCTATAGGGTGGAAAATTCATGATTTAAGAGGTATAGACCCTTCGGTTTGCATGCATCGTGTTCACCTTGAGGATGGAGCCATTCCTTCTAGGGAGATGTAAAGGAGGCTAAACCCACACATTGAACGAAGTAGTTAAGAAAGAGATCATTAACCTTTTAGATGCAGGCATCATTTATCCGATCTCCGATAGTGAGTGGGTTAGCCCGGTTCAAGTCATCTCTAAGAAGTCCGGGATCACGGTTATTGAGAATGAGATAGGAGAGCTTATCCCTAGACGTACTCCCACGGGATAGAGAGTTTGTATTGATTATAGGAAGCTCAACTCTAAGACTAGGAAGGAGCATTTCCCATTGCCTTTTCAAGACCAAATCTTAGATAGAGTAGCTAGGCATAGCTACTATTGTTTTCTTGATGGCTATTTGGGTTATAATTAGATCCCCGTGTTTCCCGAGGACTAGGAGAAGACCACCTTTACTTGTCCCTTTGGCACTTTTGCCTATAGGAGAATGTCCTTCGGTCTTTGTAGTGCCCTAGCGACTTTCCAGAGGTGTATGATGGGCATTTTTAGTGACATGATTGAGAGGCATTTAGAGATATTCAGGGATGATTTCTCTATCTTTGGTCATAGTTTTGATGAGTGCTTGAGTCACCTCTCTTTAGTCTTAGACCAGTGTGTGGAGAAGAATCTAGTATTGAGTTGGGAGAAATCCCATTTCATGGTGCAAAGAGGGATAGTGTTGGGTCATATAGTTTCATCTAGTGGTATTCAAGTTGACCCAGCTAAGGTAGAATTGATTGAGAAGTTGTTGAGTCCTAAATGTGTCAAGGATGTTGTATCTTTTCTAAGGCATGCAGGATTCTACTGTAGATTTATTAAGGATTTTAGTCACATTGCATATCCCTTGTCTAGGCTCTTAGCACAAGATTCCCTTTTGACTTTGACGATGAGTTTGTTAGGGCTTTCATTAGGCTTAAATGCTTATTGTCTACATCCCTGATTATCCAACCACCTAGCTACAGTCTCCTATTTGAGGTTATGTGTGATGCATCAGATTATGCGATAGGAGCTGTCTTAGGTCAAAGGAAGGATAAGTTGCCCCATGTTGTGTATTATGCTAGCAAGACTCTTGATGAAGCCCAAAAGAACTATACCACAACCAAAAAAGAGCTTCTAGCAATAATCTTCTCCTTTGACAAGTTTAGGTCGTATATCCTAGGGTCTAAAGTGATTGTATACATTGATCATACGGCATTGAGATATTTGTTAGCTAAGAAAGAGTCTAAGCCCTGCTTGATTGGGTGGTTGCTCCTCTTTCAAGAGTTTGACATCGAAATTCGGGATAAAAAGGGTAGAGAAAATTTAGTTGTGGATCATCTTTCCTGTCTTGTTAGTGATTTTTCTAGTGATCCATCCCCTTTTCATGATTCATTTCCTGATGAGCAATTGTTTTCGTCTCTCATCATATACCTTGGTTTGCTCATATTGTTAATTATCTTGCCATAAGGCGCTTTCCTCCCCAATGGGAGAAAAGAGAAAAAGATAGGTTTCTAGCACAAGTTAGGCATTTCTTTTGGGATCCCTATCTTTTTAAAGTGTGTGCGAATCAAATAATTTTCCGGTGTGTGCCTGAGGACGAGTTTGAGAATGTTTCGAGCATGTGTCATGATGAGGGGTGTGGGGGTTATTTTAGTGGGAAGAAGACCATCGCGAAGGTCTTGCAATGTGAACTGTTTTGGCCCACTCTCTTTAAGGATGCCCAAGAGTATTGCAAAAAGTGTTTTAGATGTCAAAAATCTGGGTCCATCTCTAGGAGAAACATGATGCCTTTATCCCCTATTTTTTCATGTGAGTTGTTTGATGTTTGGGGTATAGATTTCATGGGTCCATTTCCACCTTCCTTTGGGTACCAATACATTTTAGTAGCCATTGATTATGTGTCCAAATGGGTTGAGGCAATTTCCACATGCACTAATAACCATAGGGTAGTGGTTAAGTTTATTAAAGAGAACATTTTCTCTAGATTTAGAGTCCTTAGGGTCTTGATTAGTGATGGGGGTTTGCATTTTCGTCATAGGACTTTAGAGGCCTTATTGAGAAGATATTCAGTCACCCATAAGATAGCCACTGCTAATCACCTGCAAACTAGTGGATAAGTAGAGGTGTCTATTAGGGAGGTCAAGCACATTTTAGGGAAAACGATTAAGCCCGATAGGAGAGATTGGTCTATTAGGCTAAATGATGCTTTGTAGGCCTACCGTACCGCCTTTAAGACTCCCATTGGTATGTCTCCGTATAGATTGGTTTATAGGAAAGCTTGTCACTTGCCGATGGAACTAGAGCATAGAGCTTATTGGGTAATCAAAGCCCTAAATTTTGACTTGGCAAGAGCGGGTGACAAAAGGAAGATAGACCCAGCAGAATTGAAAGAGCTTAGATTTGAGGCATATGAGAATGCCAAACTTTATAAGGATAGGATGAAGAGAATTCATGGTAAACACATTATTAAGAAATCATTCTCTCATTTTGATAAAGTTTGGTTATTTAACTTACGATTGAAACTCTTTCCAGGAAAGCTCAAGACGAGATAAGATGGTCCATATGAGGTGATGGTTGCCTATCCTTCTGGAACAGTCAAGATTAAAGACTTGAAGGATGGCTGAGAGTTAATGGTGAATAGGCAATGCTTGAAGCACACATATGGTTCAAGCATGTCTCGTGTGGAGGTTTTAATGCTTCAGGACCCCATCTATAGAAGTTGAAGATGACTTGGTGTTTGCCCGGCTGACGGCATGATGGTTAGCACTGCTAGGAGGCAACCTAGGTTCAATTTTGCAGTTTTGCATTTGTTTCACTTTCTTTTCTTTTTATTTCTTTCTTTCTTTTACCTTTCTTACACCCAAACCAAAGTGTTGAATCCTAATCCTTTGTCCCATAAGATACACTATTGCTTATTACACACATGCCAATGCAAGCATGCATAGGGAAGGCTATTAATCTTGTTTTCTTTATGAGTGTTTGTGAATTGTGAGTTACAAGGTTAGTAATATAGTGATTTATCATTGGCATGGAAAGCTTTGAAGAAAATGCAAGGTTGTATCTATCCTTCTCCACTTGTTCCCTATGTTTTTACCCCATCCCCACCACCCTTACTTGCTTTATAAATCCAATTTGCTTGCTTTTATGTTTTGCTCTATTTGCTTGAGGACAAGCAAAGTTCAGGTTTAAGGGTGTGGGAGTTTGGTGTTCTTGTCATATATCTTGCTTAGGGTAGATTGCATTATGTGCTTAAAAATGGTGAAAATTTTTCAATTTTGATGCATGTAGAGTCATTTATTTCTTTGTTGATCATTGTGTTGGCTATTGTGATTGACTCTATTGATTTGTGAAGATAAGATGCATTGTGGGGAAATGAATAGAGTGGTTTGAAAACTAAGTCTTGGAGGGGATGCCCTTCAAAGTTGTGAGGAGTGAGGACCTTTAAGAGTAACCCATGTGGCCACCCCATAGTTTGGTAGGAAAGAGTGTTGGAAAAGGGTTGACGTGAGTGCCCCTTTCTTGATTGGTTCTTTTTGATGTGCCTAAGCCTTTCTTTTTCTTTCTTTTTGTGAATACAATACAAACCATGAAAAATCCAAAAAAAATATTGAAAAAGGCAAAAAAGGTGCAAAAATATATATAAAAAAAAGTAAAAAAGAGAAAAAGCCAAAGGCACCATAAAGTTTTGTGAATAAGTGCATAAGTGACATAATGTCAACTTAGCACAAGTTAGCATCTTTGTAGATACGTGAATAAGTCTTTTTATAAGCCATTGTTTTTGAGGCTTGGTGCATATGAGGGAGGCCATGTTAGTTGAGGGAGCATGAAATATCAACATCCCGAGTGCGCGAGTTAAAATCCTAGACTTGTGGTTGATTGGCTACTTGGGAAATTCCCACAAAGAATGAGGCCCTTTATAAGTAGAGGGAGGATCCAAAGAGATTTGGGGATCTCTCCACAATAGGAATGCCCCCTTTATGCTTCTTAGACTAACCTTGATAGCAAGTCAATCTTTTAGGCAATCCATTGTATCGGCTTTACAAATAAACTTAAGATTGGACTTGCTTAGGGACAAGCAAGGAGAAGGTTTAGGGGTGTTGATGTGTTGTGTTTTTGTATGTGTTTGCATTGTTATTTACCTATATTTAAGAGGTATTCAGTGCTCTAAAAGATGCATTAGTGTAGTGCTTTCGATATGAATAGCCCTAAGCGTAAACAAATGTACATATTGAGTTTGAGAGACAAATTGCTACACTAATTGCTCGTTTTCAATGATTTAGATGAACTTTGGGTTGAGATCGAGATTGAACGATGATAGGTGATGAAGATGGGAGATGCACGGGTCAAAACGAGAAGATCAGAGGCCGAAAAGACAAAAAATGGAGGAAGGAAGTCAGCCGGACGACCTAAGAGAAGGAGCCGGTCGACCGGCCACTCCAGAGAGGTGCTGAAAATAGCCGGACGACCACCCCTCCAGAGCCGGTCGACCAGCCAGTCCAGAGAACACCATCAAAAAGTTGGTCGAGCTAAAAGGAGAAATCGGTCGACCGGCAGTTCCAGAAAAGTCGATATAAAAGCCAATTTTCAGACTAAAAGAGGGGGATCTTTTTGATAATTGTAGAGAGGATCTTTACACACCTATCACACATACACACACTCAACCCTAGTCTTCACCCACATCACACACACTCTCTCACATATTTCATCACCTTGAAGCATGAAGATTTAGAGGGTTTCAAACATTTGGATTCAAGTTCGCTCAAGAGCTTTGTACAAGATTAACTAGGATGAAAGAGAAGCTTCATAAACTTTCTTTCATTCTATCTCTTATTATGATTGAGTAGACTTGTGTAGGGTGATTTAACTTATGTAATGGGTTAGCTATATAGTCTTATGATATGGGATTAAATGGCTGAATATATACATGTTGGATTTTCTTGCTCAAATAGTTATTTTCTCATTCATGTCTAAGTGTTTGATTAAATGCCTAAATGAGTAACATGTGTATAAATTGAAGTCTATTTATTACTAAACACATCTAATCCATGTTATAATCATGTCTATGTGTTTATATGTAGACGCTATGAAGTAGGTAATGCTTATATTCATGTCTATGTGTATATTTGCATGCCTAGTAGTGAATATGACTTCAATAATGAATACATATTGGTTGTTAATTGCTTCTAATGGTGTAATCTCAGCATGACGATGTTTGGTTGTTGAATAGATTTAGTTATTCATAAACACCTTAGCCAAGAACATGTAGGAAAGTGCTATCAAGTCAAATCTCGCTATAGTGACCTTAGAATGATGACAAGCAATTTAGGGCTAGCCTAGGCCGAGTCTTTTTTGGCTTTAAATCCAGCCAATAAGTTTCAGGATAGGTTTAGTCGACCTTAGCAACACTAGGTCATGGCTTTAAATCTAGCCAATGATTTAGGTACTAGGGTAGGCTCATTCTAAGTCACCTAGGAAGCTAATTGGTTACTCTTAAGGCCCTAGGTCATAAGGACCACGCCGTAGCTGTAGGAGGCGCCACCTGGGGATGGATCTGCACCGAGATTAAGACACTAATTTAGCAACTTGGTTAAGAGCAATTATGAAAACAAGCCATCATTCTTTAATCCCATAGCATTTGAGTATAGAATCACCCATTCATAAGTTGAAGTCACCCTAACCCCTTTCTATTTGTTAGTTCTTCTAGATTAACTTGTTACCCACTTTCCATTCCCATAGTTTAATTTAATTCGTTTTAGTTAGAGCTCCCGACCATCAAAAATCCAAAATGCCAAAAATAGATTGTTTAGGTTTCTTCTTAGACACACTATAGAACACACACGAAGAATCTATCTTCCAACATAGCCTCTCTATGGAATCGACCCCGCACTTGCATATACTTTGCTACACCGATCTATGCGCTTGCGGGTCTTTAGAGCTTGCACTCGAGAGACGCATACCAGTGGTCCTAATGATTAATCGGCATTCTTGTTTACTTTTTAAGATTCCTATGCAGGATTGATGTCAATCTAACTTAGTGGTTAATTCATTAACTGGATTTCAAGCTAAGAATCACCTTCCCAAGCTTGATTAGACTACACCGGTTACCTCTTAATTGGGTTTAAAGTTAAAGGTCTATGCCATAGTATAAACACTAAATTACAAACCTGTTAGGATTATTATGCCCTAAAGCTCACTTGTATATAACATTTTGGATGTTAAAAAATGTATAATCATTTTGTTAAATGGCATTATAAGTTCCTTACATATTATCTCTGATATGTTTTATTGATGCATGTATAAAGGTCTCTTGACTTGAACTAATGACTTGGGTGCGCAATGAGGTTGGATACACAGTAGGTCCAAGCCTAGATTTAGTCACGTCATAAATTGAGTCCGTAACTGAATGGTAGTGTTGGGCACTCAACCAGGATAAGGTTATATTGAGCAAGTCTTCTCGTTGAGGGTGATCTACCTAGGTCATTGAAGGACTTTCCAAATTTGTCTCAATAATACGTGTGTCACGTATTTGACAGGACCATTGTGAATATGTTTTCTAGAGACGTACTATCAAAGAAAGAAAACAAGATACTCACTGCTACTAAATGATCATTGCTCTTAATCTTGAGCATATGTGGTTGAACTAATGAAGTTAGGGTTTGGTACTTTGATTCATTGTGGGTGAGATCTTAATTTATTAGGATCAATAGCCTTGTGCATTGAGTGCTAAGTTCTAATTAATTGGAAGATGCATATGCAATATCGAATCTATGTGCCCTATTTGAGATTGTCCATATTTATTATCTGAATCTAGATCTAGTGAAACTACCTTTATGGGTCTATTTGTCATATGGCTTGAGGGTCGCTCCGAGATCAAGAGATTCCATGACCAAAGATGGTTGGAAATAGGACAAAAGACCCAAAAGAAAAGATGCAACTAAGGAGGTGATAGTACACAGGTCAAATGACCGGCCTTAGTTGCGCGTATACATAGAGGGGCCTTATGATCGATTATTTAGTAGGTCAAAGACAAAGTTCACATTCTTTTGTGATAAGCTTTTGGGTAATATCAATTATTCTTGGAGTGCAACTTTGATCTTATAGTGGACTAGATCGGAGTTAAAAATAATTATTATGTCGCCTAGATTGGGCAAGGACATTTTTTATTATTTTTGGAAGCCAAGGTTAATTGTGTCTTCTTGGTCCCTTCCCCAGTTGAAATGACTTGAGAGAGTAATCTTGAAAGAGAAAATTTCATATTATGGTAATAGCCTTATTAGGCCAAAGCTTGGAATTGGGTTTGGGCTTTCTTTAGAGTCCAAGATAACCTAATTGGACTTGGATTGTTTCTTATTAGGCTTGGGCCTCCACATGGATTATGGACTATGTGTTGGGCTTGGATTGTGGGCTTGGCCCAATCTTCCAAGACATGTGGTAGAAAGTTACTACAAGAAGAATTCAAATTGTAAAGTAACTTCCATGAGATGTGGCAAACATTTACTACTAGGAAAAAGTTTCCCACATGGAAAGTTTACAAGGTTTAGGTGCCAAAATTTTTCTCTAAATAGGCAAGACCTTAAACAATTTCTAGCATCCAAAAATTTTGTAGTTGATCTCTTCCATTTTGGTAAGAGAATACTACAACACATAGTACACACTTATTGTTTGGTTTTTTGCTCTAGATTTTCAAGAGCATATTACTTTGCTTCTTCCCACACAAGAGGCTATTCTCTCAAGAAAAGTCTCGTTAACTATAGGGAAAAAGACTAGGGAGTTGCATATTACGACACCCTTATAGTAAAATTTTTTTTGGGGCCTTGTTCGTGAGCGGGAACAAAACTCGTGACAGTTTTAGCTTCATCAAAGGCCCCACACTACAAGAGGTTAGCTTTACATATTTTGCAAATACTAGTTATGTTCTATATGTTCTTAAGCTTGTTCTTGTGTGTGTTATGTGGTTATTTTATTTTCCTAGCATGTTTTCTTGGTAGTATTTTTGAAAATATGGACTAGGATTGACCACATGTAATATTATCGATCCTACATAGTCGTGTTTCATGCTAGAGGTGATTGCCTATTATATTAAAGGCATTAATAACACAATTAATCAACACAAATGTAGTTGTAAGTAGGGCTCATGCCATTAGCATAGATGAAGGCTAAGGTGAGGCCACTACTATTAGAATCTAAGCACAAATTACACATGCAAACTCATAGAGACAATTCATCAAACACCTTGACATGTTCAATTTCAAGCCATAAGAATATAAGAACAACGCATGAATATACAACCATCAATATCTCCAAACAAGTGTTAAAATCCTTAATCCATTACAAAAGTTGCAATCCTCCCTAATCTAGAGCTAATCTAACATATTATAGATAAGAATAAAGAGAAGAATATAGAGCTCCCTCATTATTTTTGCTTGCTCTTTGCAAATCTTGCTTCAAAACCCTCTAAATCCTTGTTTGATCTTCAAACTTGTTTATTGATGGAATTGATGTAGGATTTAGTGTGTAAGGTGGGTTTTATGTGGATTTTGAGTCTTGGCAAGTGGGTGTAAGAAACAGTTGGTGTTCTCCTTCAAAAGTTGCTAAAAAATGGTTAAATAGAGCTGAAATTGCGTCCAGCCGGGGGCCCAGCTGGTCGACCGGCTTTGGGGCTAAGTCGTCTAGCCAAAATTGGCCCAGATTCTAATCTGGCAATTGACCTAGCTGGTCCACCGGCTCGGTCGTCCGGCCTAGATAGATGCTCAACCTGTCTTGATAGTAAAACGATCATATCTTGCTCGTTTTAGCTTTGATTCACGTACTGTTTTCTCTACGGCTTTGTATCATCGTAGGGATCACCCAAGCCATCTTTTGCACCCTAAAACATGTCCAAATTTTGTCCATGTCCTTTTTTTGGTTGCAAGCTCTGAATTTAGCTCACGTTGCGCTCAGTTGCACTTTGGTCGCTTATTCCTTCACCTGGCCACTTCCAAATGCATCTTTCAAGCCTTGTTTAAGTCCCAAACACCTTTGGCTTTAATCCACATCCTAAATTCCACCAATCAAAGTCTAATCATCTCTCTGAATCTCACCTAAAATAGGCAACAAATGCACATTAGTGTAGCATTTAAGTTCTAACCATAACTATAAACATGTAAATCCAAATATGCATAAGTATGGCCTAAATGCTACTCTAATACACTAAATGAAGCTCAAAGCACCTCAAAACAAGTATATATATGCAATGCATAAGCATACACAAAACTAACACATCACCAGTTAAGCACTGGAGATCCTGGAAAGCTTCCATCCCAACCTGAGTTTAATCCTAGAGCATAGTCTTATTCCTCTACTAACCCTAATTACCACTAGGTCCAAGCCAAAGCTGTTACAACTTTGAGAAGTGCCTGGGTAGCTGATAATAACGTGGGAGTTGATTATATAGTCCTGGTGCCTTTGGTTCCTCTAGTTTTTGAAGAGATTAGTTCTGGATAGAAAAAGAACTCTGCTAATGAATATGCTGAGAGTAGTTCTTATTGGGATAGGAAATAGGCCGTTGGTATTGTTGAACCCATGTCTAGAGCCCTCAAGCGTTGGAGAGATCGAAAGCTACTGAGGATTCTAAGGTCTTCAAACTTTTAGAGTGCTTGAAAGATCTGAAAGTCAATCTTCCTTTTGTAGATGCTATTCTTTCTATTCCTGCTTACTCTAAATTTTCAAAGATCTCTATACGCTTAAGTGTAGAACTTCTAGCATGCTTAAAAAGGTGAAGCTAATTGAGAAGATCAGTAGCATTTGTATCTTTGGCCTTCTGCCCAAGCTAAGTGACCTAGGGGCCTTCACCATACCGTGTCGTATTCAAGAAATATCATTGATCATGCTCTTCTTGACCTAGGTTATAGTGTCAATCTGATCCCTTATTCAGTCTATCAACAGTTAAACATAGGTACTCTTTCTCCTACTTATGTTACCTTGCAACTAGCTGATAGGTCTAAATGTCAATCGAGGGGCATTTGTGAAGATGATATGTATTGGTTGGTGAGTTTGTTTATCCTGTTGACTTCATTGTGTTAGATATGGACTCCAGCTATGACACTAGGCTTGCTACCCCTATCCTCTTAGGGCGTCCTTTCCTTGCTACTGTTGATGCAGTCATCCACTGCAAATCTAGGATGTTAGACCTCAAATTTGGTAATTTAAGGTCTACAATGAAAGTAGCTGAGGCAGCAAATAAGTTAAAGGTAAGTAGGGAAGAGGAAGAATGTTTGATGATTGACTTAGTGCATATATATGTAGGGGATCATATTATAGAAACAATGGTTGATAATGATGAATTGAAGAAGCTTGAAGCTATGTTAGATAGTTTTGTGGCCTTTCCTTCTTATTTAGTTAAGCCCATTCCTATGCAGTTGTTTGAAGTCAATACTTTTGATCATTTTGATATTTCTAGTACCATCCCTTCTATTGAGTCTCCTCTGGCCTTGGAGCTCAAACCTTTTCTTGATCATTTAAAATACGCATTCTTAGGACTTGATGAAACCCTCCCTGTCATTATAGCTTCTGATTTGTCTAGTGAGGAGAAGAAACGTTTGTTAGGTGTTCTTAGAACCCATTGGAAGGCGATAGAATAGACAATCAGTGATTTGAAAGGCATAGATCCCTCTGTGTGTATGCATAGGATTCATCTTGAGGAGAGATAGTACTGTCTAGAGAGATGCAGCAGAGACTGAACCCTAACATGTGTGAAGTAGTGAAAAAAGAGGTCATTCAATTATTGGATACAGGAATGATTTACCCGATCTCTGATAGTGAATGGGTTTGTCCTGTACAGGTAGTTCCAAAGAAGACTGGGATTATAGTCATAGAGAATCAAAAGGGTGAGCAAATTCCTACCCATACTCTTTCGGCTTAGAGAGTTTGTATTGATTACAAAAAGCTTAACTAAAAGACAAGAAATGATCATTTCCTATTACTTCCTAGACCAGATTTTGATGGGGTAGCTGGCCATGGCTATTATTGTTTTGTGGATGGGTATTCTGGGTACAACCAAATCCCTATATACCCCCAGGATCAAGAAAAGACCACGTTGACGTGCCCCTATGGTACCTTTGCCTATAAGAGAATGCCTTTCGGTCTTTGCAATGCTCTGGCTACATTTCAAAGATGCATGATAGCCATCTTTAGCGATATGATTGGGAAATATCTAGAGATCTTCATGGATGATTTCTCAATTTTTGGAGCAAGTTTTGATAAATGTCTGAAGCACCTATCGCTAGTTTTAGATCAATGTGTAGAGAAGAATTTGGTGCTTAGTTAGGAGAAATCTCATTTTATGGTTAAGAGAGGTATAGTTTTGGGTCATGTTGTTTCTGCTGAAGGCATTTGAGTAGACCCCGCTAAGGTTAAGCTTATAGAAAAACTACCAGTTCCCAAGCATGTCAAAGACATTAGATCTTTTCTCGGACACACATGTTTCTATAGGCACTTTATTAAGGATTTTAGCCATGTAGCCCATCATCTGTCTAAGCTTCTTGCACAAGATGTTCCTTTCATTTTTAATGATGAATGCAGCAAAGCCTTTAAGAGCTTGAAATCCTCATTATCGTCTTCTCCGATTATTCAGCCTCCCGACTATAGTCTGCCATTCGAAATCATGTGTGATGCTTTAAATTTTGCGATAGGTGCGGTGTTAGGGCAAAGGAAGGGGAAGTTGCCCTATGTCATTTACTATGCTAGTAAGACTCTGGATGATGCCAAGAGAAATTACACTACTACTGGAAAGAGTTGTTGGCTCTAGTGTTTGCTTTGGACAAATTCTGTCCTTACATCCTTGGTTCCCAAGTCATAGTCTATTCTGATCATGCAGCTTTATGCTATCTTCTTTCAAAGCGTGACTCGAAACCCCGTCTAATTCATTGGATGATGCTTCTTCAAGAGTTCGATGTAGAAATAGGAGATAAAAAAGGTAAAGAGAGCTATGTAGCTGACCATCTTGCCTGATTAGTTCATCACTCTTCTAATGGCCCCATTCCTTTTTGTGACTCTTTTCCAGATGAGCAACTATTTGCTCTTTCTCATATCACACCATGGTTTTCCCACATTATGAATTTCCTTGTTATTGGTCAATTTCCTTCCAATTGGGAGAAGAGAGAAAAGTATAGGTTTTGTGCTCAGGCCCATCATTTCTTTTGGGAAGACCTTTATCTCTTTAAGATCTGTGCTGACCAGGTAATTCGGTGATGTATTCTTGAGAATGAGTTTGAGAATGTTCTTAACATGTGTCATGGTGAGGGGTATGGGGGACACTTTAGTAGGAAGAAAATAGCTTAAAAATTCCTTAAGAGTGGCTTCTTTTGGCCAACTCTTTTTCGAGATGCTCAAGACTTTTGTAGAAGGTGCATTAGATGTCAATAGTTCGGGTCTATTTTGAGAAGAGATATGATGCTTGATGTGTTTGTTTTGTGTGCGCTTAGGCATTATATGTATATGCTTGTTTTACGGTGTTTTGTGCTTCATTTGGTGTATTAGTATAGCATTTAGGTCATATTTGTGCATAATAAGGTTTTCATGTCATAGTTGAAGTTAAGACTAAATGCTACACTAATGTACATTTATTGCTTATTTAAGGTGTGATTTGGGAAGATAATTGGAGCTTAATTGAGGGTGCTTGAAGTGTGGAACAAAGCAAAGGGTGTTACGGACATAAAGAAATGAGGAAAAGTGCTTTTGGAAGTGGCCGGGCAAAAAAAGGAGTGACCGAAGCGAAACCGAGCCCAACATGAGCCAATTTCGGATCTTGCAACCTAAAAAGGACATGGAAAAAATTTGGATATGTTTTAGGGTGCAAAATATGACTTGGGAGATCCCTCACGACAATACGAAGCCATAGAAAAAATGGTGCACGAATCAAAGTTATGACGAGCAAGATATGATTATTTCACTATAAGACTGGTTAGCCTTTGTCGAGGCCAGACGACCTAGCTGGTCGATCGGCTAGGTCGACTGTCCGGATCAGAATCTGGGCTAATTTTGACCGAACGACTTAGCCCCAAAGCTGGTCGACTGGTTGGGCCGCCGGCTGGATGAGCTGAAAGCTTTATTTAAGCCACTTTTTAGCCCTTTTTGAAGGAGAGCAACACCCAAATCAAACACCCATTTCTCTAAACCCAAAATCCACCAAAAATCACCTCAAACACTCACTTCTAAACACATTTTTAACACTTGGAATCAAGGATCCAAGAGGATCAAACACTAGGATTTGGGGCATAGCTCATGGATTGTAAAGCTTGGCTATGGATAGAAGGGTATCTCTCTTTTACCCTAAGTCTAATTATGTTTGATTAAAGCTATGTAGGGTGATTAGATCTTGTATTTATGGATTGATTACTACTTTTTATTAATGGAAACTTGATGGATTTATGTATATATGCTTTATGCTTAGGGCTTCAAAGGCTATTTTACATACATGTCTATGTGTTTGTTGAAATGCCTCAATTATGTAGCATATGTACATTGAAGTCTATTATCCTATTAACCATCTCTAAATCATTATGCTAGCATGTCTATGTGTTTGTGTGATGATTACGTGAAATGGGTACGTTTATATACATCTCTTCACATACTTAATAGTATACCTTCTATTGCATACATGTTGGGTGCTATAGCTTAAAATGGTGTAATCTAAACATGTCTATGTGTTTAATAGTAGAATATTCCGGAGTATTCTCGAATGAATTGCCCTAACTGTGTTTGCTTCGCACTTAAACGTTAATATCCGCTATTGTTATGCGATCGATGGTGCAAAACTTGTACCTAGCCTAGGTCGAGTCCCCTTTGGCTTTAAATCCATCCAACAGGAGTTCGGATAGGTTTAGCTGACCTTAGTTCACTTAGGAAGGCTAGCTAGTCCACCCTAACACCCTAGGTTTATAAGGACCACTCTGTAGCTCTGAGTCGGGCGAAGCTTAGGGACGGACTCGCATTGAGTCCTAGGGCCAGATTGAGGAACTAATTAGAGGACTAAGTGCTAGGGTTAGATGGATCTACACTCACCTAGAATCTTATGGCTAGCCCTAATTCCTAAGTCATAAAGACTACGCCTTACTATTAGGCATTGCCACCTAGGGATGAACCCGTACTGAGGCTTAGGGTACCAATTAGAAGGATAATTATAGGTCTATATTAGAGCACTTAGTATAATCCATCAAGTGACCTTGGAAAGATGTAGTAATCACAATAAACAAGACGTAATCACCTTAGTCCCCTATTTTCGACGTTTGAATCCCCTTAGATCACTTGATTCCCCCTTCACACACATTCATCTTTTATTTCCTTGTCCTTAGTTTTGCTTTATTTTTCCAAGCTCCCTTTAAACAAAAAATCCCTGAAAAGAGTGGTTTAGGTCCAAACATGTAGCTTTTAGGACACGCATAGCTTAGGACACCATACACGTTAGGCCTCCTTGTGGATTCCGCTAGGGTTAGATCGATCTAAGTCACCTAGAATCCTAACTAGCTAGCCCTATGGCCCTAAGTCATAAAGACCATATGCCATGGCTCGAGGGGTCGACACCTAGGGACATATTCGCACTGAGTCTTAGGGTGTAATTAGGAGGTTAATTAGGAGGCTAGATGAGAGGAACTAAGTTTAATCCATCAAGAAACCCTAACAACAAATAGTAATTACCCATTTGCGAGACGTAATCACCCTATTCCCTATTTCCATGTGTTAGCATCCCCTTAGGTCACTTGATTGCCCCATCACACATATACAACACTTTTTCATTTTCTTGCTTGTAGCTTAGATTTATCTTTCCTGAGCTCCCCTCAAACCAAAAACCCCAAAAACATTGTAGTTAGGACCTCAACATGTAGCTTTTAGGACGTACTTAGCTTAGGACACCATACATGTTAGGCTTCCTCGTGGATTCGACCCCGTACTCCCACACACCGTACTACACATGACCCGTGCGCTTACGGGCTATTTAGGCTTGTGTCGCAAGACAGCATATCAATGCCCCTATCCTGATTTTAGTTTGTGAATTTTTTGACGTTTGGGGCATAGATTTCATGGGCCCTTTTCCATCATCCTTTGGCTATTTGCACATTTTAGTGGCTTTAGAATATGCATCAAAATGGGTCGAGGCAATCCCCACACGTACGAATGACCATAGAGTTATGATCAAGTTTGTTAAGGAGAATAGTTTCTCTAGGTTTGGGGTCCTTCATGTCTTGATTAGTGATGAAGGTCAGCAATTCTGTCATAGGACACTTGAGGCACTACCTAAGAAGTATTTAGTTGCATATAAGATAGCCACACAATATCATCCAAAAACTAGTGGGCAGGTGGAAGTTCTAAATAGGGAGATAAAGTTTATTCTAGAGAAGACCATTAGACTTGATCGTAGAGATTGGTCATATAGATTGAGTGACGCATTATGGGCCTACTGCACAGCATTTAAGACTTCCATTGGCATGTCAATATAGATTAGTGTATGGTAAAGTATGCCATCTACCTATTGAGTTGGAGCATAGATCTTATTGGGCTACCAAAGCCTTAAATTTTGATTTGTCTAAGGTAGGTGAGAGGCAAAAGCTTGATTTAGTCGAGTTAGAAGAACTCAGGTTCGAGGCATATGAAAATGCCAAACTTTACAAAGATAGGATGAAGAGAATGCATGACAGGCACATCCTTAGGAAAACTTTCTCTTCTACTAAGAGGGTTTAGTTGTTTGATTCCAAACTTAAGTTTTTTCTAGGGTTTGAAGCATACCCATCCAGGGCAGTGAAGATTGGTGATATAAAAGATAGCTGTGAAGTAATTGTGAATGGCCAACAACTAAAGCATGCATTTGATCTAGGATTGTCGATGACCAGTATGGAATCTGTATAGCTTCAAGACACTATTTATGAAGAATGATTGTGATGATCGCCTGGCTGATGGCATTGTGGTTAGCGCTACCAGGAGCCAACCTTGGGTTAAATTGAAATTTTCATTCTTTGTGGTCTTATATTTTTCTTTATTTTTGTTTCCTTTTCGAAGTTTGAGTGCATGTTCCCTGTCATCTATGACTCTTTGTTATTTATACACCTATTTATTATTCGACAATGCCAACATGGGAATGCTTGGCCGAGCTACTAATTTTGTGTCTTGTGAGTGTTGGTAAATTGCTTTAAATAGGATTGGTGGCTGGATGACTGATCTTTGGTGTTGAAGGACTTCAAGAGTAAGTAAGGGAGTATCTTTTCCAATCCCCAATAATTCTTTATGTTTCTCCCTTTCCTGCTTCATATATTTGCTTTGTATTTGTTTGATGGTTTTTATTCCACTTGCTTAAGGATAAGAAAAATACAGGTTTGGGGGTATGGGAGTCCTATTATGCCACATAAGTATAGGAGGTACGAGTTTTATGCATTGTAGGCATGCTTAAAACCATTTATCTCCGTCATGTTCCATATATTGGCTCCTACTATTAGTTTGTTTTGAATGGAGACAAAGGGGTTGTGGTGTGGGGAATGAATAGAAAAAAAGAAGGAGGACTTAGTTTTTAGAGGGGACAACCTTTAGAGAATTTGTTGGGAAATGAAGTCCATAAGACTTTCCATTGCCATCACTCCCTTTTTGGTTGGAAAAAGTGAAAATTAAAGGTTTTTGATGTGTGTCCGATCCTTGAATGGCTTTCTTACTATTTTTTTAGCCTATTTTTTATTTTGAATTTGTTGATAGTATTAATTTATTTGTATGGAAAAAAAGGAAGCAGAGAAGAAAAAAAAAGAAAAAAAATGATGAATTCGAAGTAAAAAGAAAAAAGAAAAAAGAAAAAAGAAAGAAGAAAAAAAGAAAAAAAAGAGAGGAAGTATGTTGGACAAATGTCAAGGGGAAATAAAGTCGACTTGGCAAGTGTTTAGTTTCAATGTTTTGTCATTTAAGATGATTGGTGAAACCCGACTTAGTAGGTCTGAGGGGGGTTTCTTCCCTTAGTACCCTAAGCCTTCGGTGGTTTGGGATGTGCTGACTCGAAAGCTTCCTGACCATTGAGAATGGCAGTATGTTACCTTTTTAGTGTTTGTAAATAAGGCTCTTTAAACATAATATGAGCCGTTGTGATTTGTTTTTCTTTGTTGTATTTTCTTTTTGGGCTAAAATGCATGTTTTGGAGACCATTGAAGTTGACAGGACACAAAATATCAATATCTCTAGTGCGTGAGTTAGAATCCTAAGGGGTGTGGTGACTTAAATGAGCTTGGAAATGTATAGCAGATATGAGTACCTTTTGATTGAAAGGAAGAACTGGCAAGAACTTAGGAATCCTTGACATGACAAGATTGACCCCTTCTACACCTTTGAGGCAAAAAGAAGGCAACTCAATGTAGTTGGCAACCCTTGTGAACAATTTGGAGATGGACTGTAGGATAAATTTGCTTGGGGATAAGCAAGGAGAAGGTTTGGGGGTGTCGATGTGCCTTGATTTGTTTGGGTATATTGACTCCATTAGCTTGCATTTAGATGGATTCTAGAGCTTTACAAGTACAATTGCATGGTATTTGGTGCATTAAAGTTAATAATGCTTGCTTGATAAGGTTTGCATGTTTTAATGTTCATTTGAGCCATTCTGAATATGTAAAGTGTGTTTTAGCATATTCTAAGTTCCTTGAATGACGAGTGAGTGCCGAGATTGAGTTTGAGCAGATTTTGGTTCATATGCATGTCCTAGGATTCAAATAGTGTAGTATTAGATTAGATATTAGATTTAATTTACTTTAGTAGGTTAAGTAATTATGTAGGATAATATAGGAATATATATAGTAGTTTATTTGCTTATTTTATATGGTAGGAAATTAGTATATCAATTTAGTGCATTTTATTGGTTCATATAATCATAATAGGTACTAGTAATTTAGTGTATGTATCAATAGTAATTATAATTGCAGCACATTATATTACAATATATGCATTACTTAAACTTCTCTCTCGTGCCAGGCACCAAACTATTTAGCAAATCAGTCAAAAGCCATGCATGTGTAACTTATCTTATCTTAACTAGCAGGTTCTAATTCAAAAAAAAAAGAGAGGCAGCAATGTATCAGCTGGTTTGTAGCAACAAGCGATGTTCAAATTCAAGGAGAAAGAAGAAAGAAAGGGGCTGGACTCTTTGAGAATGAGGCTGTTGAGATTTTTCAGCAAATGGTTCACTTTTAGAAGGGGCTTCTTTGATCTTTTAAAAGGGGAGGTGTACTCGGCGAGAGAGGGGGAGTTCTCAAGCAAAAACCAACCAACTGCCGCTGTGCAGTCAACTCCTTAAATCTCCACCGAAAATAAACAAATCATGGGGGTCTTCATCTCGTAGCCACTGACAGCATATAGGGAATTGGAGAAGGTAAGACGGCAACCATCGTATAGTACCAACCTGAAAGCTTGACAAGAAAAACTCTTACTCTCTTCCTCCGTTTCTGTGTATGCTCAGGACATCTAGCAAGCTGGAAACTGGAGCAAGTCAAAGTAGCATTCCTCCTACGATCATGTGATGGGCTGGATAGAAACGGGACGAGCATAGAAATCATCCCTTGGTGTATGTTCTTGATCAGTCATCACTATTGCTGCCATAGGAACAAACACAAAGCTACGTTGGTTAGCGTTTCGTCATCGACGAAAGCAAGTGCAAACAGTCGACTTGAAACAAAAGCTTGCCAAGATTTCTTCGCATGGCTGAAAGGGAAACACTATACTCTGGTTTGCATCTTCTTGCAATCATGATTGTTTAATTTAATCAGCGTGAAACATGCTTGGTTTCTAGTGGAATGAAACACTTTTCTATAAAAATTTTGAATTGTATTTGCTTTAGATTCTGTGTTTAGAATGGTTTGCAACAGGTCCTATTGAAAACTACATATCAAATGCTAGAATCACGTTCTTTAAAAAGAAAATACTCAAAGTATGCATGACTGAAATTTTCAAGAGTTTACGGTTAATTGTAGACAATATGGCAGGAGCAAATCAAATTTAATTACATGAATAAAGTGTGTTAGAATGCATGAGAGAGATGGGATTTAGTGTGCACAATAAAACTTAGGGTTCTCAGTTTCTTTCGACTTTATCCGTGTAAATGATTAGGAACAAAGTTTACCCATACATCTCACTAAAAGGATTGATCGTTGGTTTTGTAGGATCCATAATATTACATGTGGTCTGTCCTAGTCTATATTTTCAAAAATAATACCAATAAAACATGCAAGGAAAATAAAATAATCACGTAACACACACAAGAACATGCTTAAGGACATATAGAACATAACTAGTATTTGCAAAATATGTAAAGCTAACCTCTTGTAGTGCAGGGCCTTTGATGAAGCTAAATTGTCATGAGCTTTGTTCCCGCTCACGAACAAGGCCGCCAAAAAAATTTTACTATAAGGGTGTCGCAATATGCAACTCCCTAGTCTTCTTCCCTATAGTTAAAGAGACTTTTCTTGAGACAATAGCCTCTTGTGTGGGAAGAAGCAAAGTAATATGCTCTTGAAAATCTAGAGCAAAAAACAATACAATAAGTGTGTACTATGTGTTGTAGTATTCTCTTGCCAAAATGGAAGAGATCAACTAAATTTTTGGATGCTAGAAATGGTTTAAGGACTTGCCTATTTGGAGAAAAAGTTTGGCACCTAAACCTTGTAAACTTTCCATGTGGGAAACTTTTTCCTAGTAGTAAATGTTTGCCACATGTCATGGAAGTTACTTGTACAATTTGAATTCTTCTTGTAGTAACTTTCTAGCACATGTCTTGGAAGATTGGGCCAAGCCTACGATCCAAGCCCAACACATAGTCCATAATCCATTTGGAGGCCCAAGACCAATAAAAAACCATCCAAGCCCAATTAGGCTATCTTGGACTTTAAAGAAAGCCCAAACCTAATTCCAAGCTTTGGCCTAATAAGGCTATTATCACAATATGGAATTTTCTCTTTCAAGATTACTTTCTCAAGTCATTTCAACTGGGGAAGGGACCAAGAAGAAACAATTAACCTTTGCTTCCAAAAATAATAAAAAATGTCCTTGCCTGATCTAGGCGACATAATAATTATTTTTAACTCCGATCTATTCCGCCATCAGATCAAAGTTGCACTCCAAGAATAATTGCTATTACCCAAAAGCTTATCACAAATGAATGTGAACTTTGTCTTTGACCTACTAAATAACCGATCAAAAGGCCCCTCTATGTATTGTGGATTCGATTGCAGGTATCGTCTCCACAGGAAGGCTACCTTAGTTTAGTCTCTATGTGCTCGAGTGTCATAAATTAGCTACATACGTGTGTATGCTTACTTTAGGATGGAAGGGAGCTCAAAGGGAAAATAAAAACTAATCTATGGAGCAACTTAAAGGAGCCAAACTAAGGAAGGAGAAACTAACAAAGAAGAAGGGGACCTAGGGTGATTGCATTGCAGCTAGACTTGGGCTATGATAATGGATGCAGTCTATCTAAGGCTTGGGACTTCTATTGTTGTTGTGTTGATTGGGGGCTTTCTTAACCAATACTAGTGGTTTAACCCGTTAGCTGGATTTAAAGTTAAGGGCCAATTCCTCCTAGCCTATGCAATCCGTGATTAGAACTTATCATCTTGGCTAGATTTAAAGCCAAGGACTAGCACCTAAACACTACATAACATTAAGGCTCGATTAACCAACACTAACGTGGGTGAGGGATACTCTAGTCTAGGTTAACTTATCCGCTTGGCCGGATTTAAAGCCAAGGACTAGCACCTAAACTCGACTAAGTATAGCATGTAACCTATTAACTAGATTTAAAGCTAAAGCCTACTCTACTAAGCAAAGCCATGAGATTAAGCACAATCACATCACCCATATAAGTAGATAAGAGCATTTGAAGCACAAATAACACATGCATATTCACTTAGGCATTTTAACAAACACATAGACATGTTTGATTTCCAATGCATAGACATATTGAATCATGCCATAAATTTATGTAAATAAACATGTATTAAGAGCCAAAGATCTACACAAATCCATTATTCAAAGCCCTAATCTAATATACAACAAAAATCAACCCTAAATCGAGCCTACTCTAGCAACATATTTATAAGAAATAGAGAAAGAATAAGAAGAACTTTTCTAAATTCTTGCTTCCAAATCCGTACAAATCCTTCAAATCTTCGTTTAATGCTTCAATCCTAACTTGGTATGGGGTTTAGATGGTGATTTAGGGTGTTTAGTGAAGTGGGTAAAGGGTTAGGGTTTATTAGAATTTTAGAAATAAAAGTTCCCCTCTTGAAAATGAGCTAAAACGAGCGTTTTATAGATTTCTTCAGTGCATAGCCGGTCGACCTAGCCGGTTGACCGACCGGCTCGTTTTTCTTACTCGACCGGCTTCAATCATGATGCTCTCTGAAATGGCTGGTCGACCTAGCCGGTCGACTGGCTCCTGGAGGAACTCGACCAACTTAAATTCTTTATTCTCTGGAGTGGCCGGTCGACCGACTCTTCTTTTAAGTTGACCGGCTGGATCAGAATGATCTCTTCTTTATCCCTTTTCTTCCGGTCTTCATCCGTTAGCTCATTTCTTCCTCACGTAAGCTTGAACCCTTCTAAAACACTCCTAAAACATGGAATATAACACTTAGTGTAGTATTTATGCATCTTGGTGTCATCTTTCGAGTGCAAGCTCTAAAAGACCCACAAGCGTATGGATCGTGCAATATAATGTATACAAGTGCGGGTGTCAAACTACAGGGAGGCGTGAATAATGTGGGTGAATTCTATTTGGTGTTCTAGAAAGTGCCAAAAAGAAAGATCTAAACTAGACATATTTTTTTTGGGTTTTGGATTATCGGAAGCTCTAGGTAAAGGAAATAAAACTAAACCATGAATATGAAGAATGGGAAAATAAGTTGGTCAAGAGGGAAGTAACACTTGAGAAAGGGTTAGGGTGACTTCGACTTATGAATGGGTAATTTTATACTCAAATGCTATGGGATCAAGGGATGATGGCTAACTATCATGAGTGCTCTTAACTAGGTTGCTAGTTAGTGTCCTAATTTCCCCCTAGGACTCGGTGCGGGTTCGTCCCTAGGCGGCGCCTCCTAGAGCTACGGCGTGGTCCTTATGACCTAGGGCCTCAAGAGTGACTAACTAACTTCCTAGGTGGCTTAGAATGAACCTACCGTAGTACCTAAAACCTTTGGCTGGATTTAAAGCCAAGACCTAGTGTTGCTAGGGTCGACTAAACCTATCCGGAAACCTATTGGCTGGATTTAAAGCCAAAGGAGACTCAGCCTAGACTAGCCCTAAATTATACTTCGTCATTCTAAGGTCACTACAGCAGGATTTGACTTGCTAGTGCATTCATACATACTCAAGGCCAAGGTGCGCGTGAATAATGGAACCTATTCAACTACCAAACATCGTCATGTTCAGTTCACATCATTAGAAATAATTAACAACCAATACATATGCATTATTGAAGTTATGCTCGTTACTAGGCATGCAAATATACATATAGACATGAATAAAAGCATTACCCACTTCATAGCATCCACATATAAACACATAGACATGATTATAACATGGATTAGATGTGTTTAGTAACAAAAAAACTTCAATTTTTACACATGTTACTAATCTAGGCATTTTATCAAACACTTAGACATGAATGAGAAAATACCCATTTGAACAAGACAATTTGAAACATGTATATATATATACAGCCATCATATCCCATATCATAAGAGTATATAATTAACCCATTACATAAGTTAAATCACCGTACACAAGTCTACTCAATCATAATAGGAAATAGAATGAAAGAGAGAAAATGAAGCTTCCCTTTCAGCCTAGCTAATCTTGTATAAAGCTTTTGAGCAAACTTGATTCCAAAATGTTTGAACCCTCCAAATCAAGCTTGGTTCTTAGTGAGAAATGTGTGAAAAGCGTGTGTGAAGTGGGTGGGATCTAGGGTTAAGTGTGTGAAAATTTTAGGTGTGAAGTGTGTGTTATTCTTCCAAAAAGTCTTCCTCCTTTTCTGCAGAATCGGGCCCTATTTATATGTTTTCAGCATGACGGTCGACCGGCCTCTGGACTTCTCTCTTAGACCCATGCATTTCCCATCTTCATCACCTTTCATCGTCCAATCTCGATCTTAACCCGAAGTTCACCTAAATCATTGAAAATAAGCAATTAGTGTAGCAATTTGTCTCTTAAACTCGATATATATATTTGTTTACGCTTAAGCCTATTCTTATCAAGCCTATTCTTATCAAAAGCACTACACTAATGCATCATTATGAGCACTTAACACCTCTAAAATATAGGTAAATGATAATGCAAACACACACAAAAATGCAACACATCAACACCCCCAAACCTTCTCCTTGCTTGTCCTCAAGCAAGCCCAATCTTAAATTTTATCTCTAAAGTCGATACAATGGATTGCCTAAAGGATTGACTCTCTATCAAATTTAGTCTAAGAAGTATAAAGGGGGCATTCCTATTGTGGAGAGATCCCGAATCTCTTTGGATCCTCCCTCTACTCATAAGGGGTCTCGTTCCTCGTAGGAATTTCCCAAGTAGCCAATCCACCACCAGCCTTGGATTCTAACTTACGCACTCGGGATGTTGATATTTAATGCTCCCTCAACTAACATGGCCTCTCCAACATGCACCAAGCCTAAAAGACGAGAAGAGAGAATATACAAACACAATGGCTCATAAAAAGCCTTATTCACGTATTTACAAAGATGATAACTTGTGCTAAGTTGACATTGTGTCACTTATGCACTTATTCACTAACTTTTTGGTGCCTTTAGCTTTTCCTCTTTTTCACTTCATTTATATATATATATATATATATATATATATATATATATTTTCACCTTTTCGCCTTTTCGCCTTTTTCATTTTTTTTTTGAACTTTTAATGCTTTGTATTGTATTCACAAAAAGAAAGAAAAAGAATGGCTTAGGCACATCAACAAGAACCAATCAAGGAAGGACACTCACATCAACAACCCTTTTCCAGCACTCTTTCCTATCAAGCTATGGGGTGGTTACAAGGGTTATTCTTTCAAGGTTCTCACTCCCCACAACTTTGAAGGGCATCCCCTCCAAGACTTAGTTTTCAAACCACTCTATTCATTTTCCCACAATGCCTCTTATCTTCATAAATCAATATAGTCAATCACAAAAGCCAACACAATGATCAACAAAGAAATAAATGACTCTATGTGCATCAAAATTGAAAAATTTTCACCATTTTTAAACGCAGAATGCAATCTGCCCTAAGCACGATATATAACAAGAAAACCGAACTCCCACACTCCCAAACCTAAACTTTGCTTGTCCTCAAGCAAAAATATCAAAGCACAAAAACAGGCAAATCATCATTACAAAACAAGTAAGGGTGGTGGGGATAGGGTGTAAACATGGGGAACAAGTGGAGAAAGGATAGATACAACCTTGCATTTTCTTCAAAGCTTTCCATGCCAATGATAAATCACCATACTACTAATCCTGTGACTCACAATTCATAAACACTCACAAAGAAAACAAGATTAGTAGCATTGCCTATGCATACTTGCATTGGCATGTGCAATAATGAGCAGTGGTGTATCTTATGGGACAAAGAATTGGGATTCAACACTTTGGTTTGGGTGCAAGAAAGATAAAAGAAAGAAAATAAAAAGAGAAGAAATTGAAACAAATGCAAAACTGCAAAATTGAACCTAGGTTGCCTCCTAGTAGCGCTAACCACCAAGCCGTCAGCCAAGTAAACACCAACTCATCTTCAACTTCCAT
Organism: Cordia subcordata; assembly: GCA_028554755.1. Taxonomy (NCBI): domain Eukaryota; kingdom Viridiplantae; phylum Streptophyta; class Magnoliopsida; order Boraginales; family Cordiaceae; genus Cordia; species Cordia subcordata. Next base: position 10,239,642 of record JAPTOF010000007.1, on the reverse strand, counting down.
AGATGGGATCCTGAAGCATTAAAACCTCCACACGAGCCATGCTCGTATCATATGCGTGCTTCAGGCATTTCCCATTCACTGTCAACTCTCGGCCATCCTTCAAGTCTTTAATCTTTACTGCTCCGGAAGGATAGGTAACCATCACCTCATATGGACCATCCCATCTTGTCTTAAGCTTACCTGGAAAGAGTTTCAATCGTGAGTTAAACAACCAAACTTTATCAAAAGGAGAGAATTATTTCTTAATAATTTGTTTATTATGAATTCTCTTCATCCTATCCTTATAAAGTTTAGCGTTCTCATACGCCTCGAATCTAAGCTCTTCCAATTCCGCTAGGTCTAGCTTCCTCTTCTCACCTGCTCTTGCCAAGTCAAAATTTAGGACTTTGATTGCCCAATAAGCTCTATGCTCTAGTTCTACCGGCAAGTGACAAGCTTTACCATAAACCGATCTATATGGAGACATACCAATGGGAGTCTTAAAGGCGGTACGGTAGGCCCACAAAGCATCATTTAGCCTAATAGACCAATCTCTTCTATCGGGCCTAACTGTTTTCTCTAAAATATGCTTGATCTCTCTATGAGACACCTCTACTTGTCCACTAGTTTGCGGGTGATAAGGAGTGGCTACCTTATGGGTGACCGAATATCTTCTCAACAAGGCCTCTAAAGTCCTATGGCGAAAATGCAAACCCCCATCACTAATTAAGACCCTAGGGACTCCAAATATAGAGAAAATGTTTTCTTTAATAAACTTAACCACTACCCTATGGTTATTAGTGTGTGTAGGAATAGCCTCAACCCATTTGGACACATAATCAATGGCCACTAAAATGTATTAGTACCCAAAGGAAGGTGGAAATGGTCCCATGAAGTCTATACCCCAAACATCAAACAACTCACAAGGAAGAATAGGGGATAAAGGCATCATGTTTCTCCTAGAGATGGACATGGATTGTTGACATCTAAAGCACTTCTTGCAATATTCTTGGGCATCCTTAAAGAGAGAAGGCCAAAATAGTCCACTTTGCAAGACCTTCGCGGTGGTCTTCTTCCCACTAAAATGAGCCCCACACCCCTCATCATGACACATGCTTAAAACGCTCTCAAACTCATCCTCAGGCACACACCGGTGAATCATTTGATCCGTACACACTCTGAAAAGATAGGGATCCTCCCAAAAGAAATGCCTAACTTGTGCTAGGAACCTATCTTTTTCTCTTTTCTCCCAATGGGAAGGAAAACACCCTGTGGCAAGATAATTGACAATATGAGCAAACCAAGGTGTGTGATGAGAGACGACAAATAATTGTTCATCGGGGAATGAATCATGAAAAGGAGATGGATCACTAGAAGACTCGCTAACAAGACGGGAAAGATGATTCACAACTAAATTTTCTCTACCCTTCTTATCCCAAATTTCTATGTCAAACTCTTGAAGGAGGAACAACCACCTAATCAAACGGGGCTTAGATTCTTTCTTAGACAACAAATACTTCAATACCGCATGATCGGTGTAGACAATAACTTTGGACCCTAGGATGTATGACCTAAACTTGTCAAGGGAGAAAACTATTGCTAGAAGCTCTTTTTCCGTAGTGGTATAATTCTTTTGTGCTTCATCAAGAGTCTTGTTAGCATAGTACACAACATGGGGCAACTTATCTTTCCTTTGACCTAAAATAGCTCCTATTGCATAATCGGATGCATCACACATAACCTCAAATGAGAGACTGTAGTTAGGTGGCTGGATAATTGGGGATGTAGACAATAAGGATTTAAGCCTATTCAAAGCTCTAACACATTCATCATCAAAGTCAAAAGGGACATCTTGTGCTAGGAGCCTAGACAAGGGGCGTGCAATGTGACTAAAATCCTTAATGAATCTACGGTAAAATCCTGCATGCCCTAGAAAAGATCTAACATCCTTGACACACTTAGGGACAGACAATTTTTTAATTGATTCTACCTTAGCTGGGTCAACTTGAATTCCACTAGATGATACAACATGACCCAACACTATCCCTCGTTGCACCATGAAGTGGGATTTCTCCCAACTTAACACTAGATTCTTCTCCACGCATCGGTCTAAGACTAAAGAAAGATGACTCAAGCACTCATCAAAGCTATCTCCAAAGATTGAGAAATCATCCATGAAAATCTCTAAATGTCTCTCAATCATGTCACTAAAAATGGCCATCATACATCTCTGAAAAGTCGCTGGGGCATTACAAAGACCGAAGGGCATTCTTCTATAAGCAAAAATGCCATAGGGACAAGTAAAGGTGGTCTTCTCCTGGTCCTCGCGAAACACAGGGATCTAGTTATACCCCGAATAGCCATCTAGAAAACAATAGTAGCTATGCCTAGCTACTCTATCTAAGATCTAGTCTAGAAAAGGCAATGGGAAATGATCCTTCCTAGTTTTGGAGTTGAGCTTCCTATAGTCAATACAAACTCTCCATCCCGTGGGAGTACGTGTAGGGATAAGCTCTCCTCTCTCATTCTCAACAACCGTGATCCCGGACTTCTTAGGGACAACTTGGACCGAGCTCACCCACTCAATATCGGAGATCGGATAAATAATGCCTGTATCTAAAAGCTTAATGATCTCTTTCTTAACTACTTCGCTCATGTGTGGGTTTAGCCTCCTTTGCATTTCCCTAGAAGGAATGGCTTCATCCTCAAGGTGAATACGATGCATGCAAATCGAAGGGTCTATACCTCTTAAATCATCAATTTTCCACCCTATAGCCTTCCTATGTTTCCTAAGGACATCTAAGAGATGCTCCTCATGCTCACTAGAAAGATCGGAAGCTATGATGACCGGAAGGGTCTCTCTAGAGCCTAGGAATGCATATTTCAAATGATCGAGAAGGGGTTTGAGCTCTAAAGAAGGGCTAGGCTCAACCAAAGGGGACTTAACCTCAACATCATCAATGGGGACATCACTAGAAATGAGACTAGAAGGATTAACCTCAAGTGACTTATTAGTCAAATGGCTCTCAATCAAGGAAGTAGAAGCTACACATTTCCTCTCTAAGGTCTCCAAATCAAAACTAGACATCAATTCCTCAAATTTCTTCAATTCTTCTCCATCGGTCATAGTCTTGTCTATAAGATCCTCAACGCAAGAATCAATCACATCCACTCTAAAGCACTTTTCTCCATCCTCTCCTCCTATACTAGCCCTATTCACCGCCTTTGCAACCTTCATAGTTGATCTCAAATTCCCAAATTTCATCTTCAATACCCCCGACCTACAATGGATAATGGCATTTATGGTGGTAAGGAAGGGGCGACCTAGAAGAATGGGTGTAAAATGTCTAGAGTCATGTCCCGAATCCATATCTAACACTATGAAGTCAACAGGGTACACAAACTCACCTACCTGGACCATAACGTCCTCTATCACACCCCTAGGTCTACGCTCAGACCTATCAACTAGCTGAAGAGTAACATGTGTAGGAGACAACTCACCTAGACCTAGCTGCTGATAGATAGAGTAGGGAATGAGATTCACACTAGATCCTAAATCTAATAAGGCGTGATCAATCTGCGTCGCATGGATCCTACAAGGAATGGTGAAGGCTCCGGGGTCACTCATCTTGGGCGGAAGGCCCGAAGTACAAATACTACTCATCTTGTCCGTAAGCCTCACCTTCTTAGGAATGTTCGATGACCTACGTTTCCTTGTACAAAGATCCTTAAAGAACTTAGAATAAGAGGGGATGGAAATGATCGCATCTATCAAAAGAAGATTGACCTTAAGGTCCTTAAGATGCTCTAAAACCTTGAAGAACCTAGAATCCTCACTAGGTGTAGGCCTCTCTAAGGCGGATGAAAAGGGAACTCTAGGCTCTATACCTCTAGATACATAGGAGTCATCAATAGGCTCTTTTCCCTCCTGATGTGGACGGGAAGTACTACTCTCTCCATGATCTCTAATGGGCTTATCTCTCTCAATAGGACCTTCTCTAGAATTTCCCTCAACAGGGCTACCATGTGGTACTCTAGATTTGGAAGGACTACTAGGTGCAGGCACTGTAAAGTCAACTCCTACCCTATTATCCACTACCCGACCGCTCCTAAGAGTGGTGACAGCCTTAGCCTGGGCTTGAGGGGGATAAGTGGTATCGGTAGAGGAACAGGACTGGACTCTAGGGTTCACCTCCGACTGAGAAGGCAATTTCCTGGGGTCTCTAGCGCTCAATTGACTAGAAATCTGTCTTAACTGTGTCTCAAACCTAGCCATCTGTTGCCTATTGTCAGCTAACTCCTGTTGCTGACTAGGTAATACCTGCTGCTGATTCTGAATAAACTACATTAACTTCATCACATCAATACTAGGAGTCTGGCTACTAGAGGGAGTAGGTAAAGCCTGAGGTTGAGGAGCACTAGTGAGACGGGGCTGATTAAGATGATAGATACCTGGGGGATATTAAGGACGGGGTCATTGCTGAGGTGGAACTTGAGGATGTGAACTAGACTCATGCTGTCCTTGTCTCCAAGAAAATTTTGGGTTGTCCCTCCAACCCGGATTGTATATGTTCGAGTATGGATTATACTCACGAGAATAACCTTGTGTGGCATACACTTGCTCTTTCATGAATTCAGGAAATTGGGATGCTAAAGGGCAAGCTATGGTCTCATGAGATGACTCGGAGCACAATGCACAAACTTTAACAACTAAAGAGGTAGAGGAAGAACCTAAAGAACTAGTCCTATGACCTTGGGATGAAATGGACAAAGAAATGAATGGATCTAGTTTATTTGTCAAAGCCTCAACCTTAGTGGGTAAATCTAAAGAAACTCTAACCTCACTAACACTTCTCTTGTTGCCTCCCCGACTAGACCTTGCCATTGCAAAATTTTGAAAAGAATTTTCAGCCATCATTTCTATTTTTTCCCATGCCTCGGTCGGTCTCAAAAGATAGAAGCCACCACCGGAGGTGGCATTGACCATCATCTTATTTTGTTCATTTAAACCTCGAAAAAACTATTGCATTAGGTCATGATTGCCGTACCCGTGGTGTGGACATTGTTTAAGAAGATCCTTGAACCTCTCCCAAGCCTCATGAAAAGATTCTAGGTCATGTTGGGAGAAAGTCATAATGGCGGTCCTAAGGTCGGCCGTCTTGGCCTTGGGATAAAATTTTTGGAAGAACCTAGATTGAAGCTCAGCCCATGTAGTAATGCAACCATTGGGTAAGGAATGTAACCAAGTCCTAGCCTTGTCCTTAAGATTGAAAGGAAACAATCTTAGACGTATGACCTCTTGAGAGACATTGGGGACATGGAGAGTGGAACTCATCTCAACAAAATCAGTGATATGATCTAGAGGACTCTCATTACTTCTCCCGTAGAAGGAGGGAAGCATAGCTAACATATTAGGCTTAATCTCGAAGTTCCTCCCCCCCAAACCCGGAATTTGAATAGCCTAATTGGGCTCAAAGGCTTCGAGGAGAAAGAATTGCCTAAGAGTGGGTTCCTCATCTATGGGTGGATCCGGTCTACGGGGCTCTCGTCTAAAATGAACTTGGGCTTGATGCCCAATGTGATCATGAGGTGGAATGGGATTCATTGGGGGATTGGGAGGATTAGGAGGACGATTGAGATCGGTCATCTCCTCAAGAAGATCTCCTAAATTCCTGAAATGTCTAGCAATTCTATCAGGTTCAGGATTAAGAGGAACTAAGGGATTTCTAAGGGATCTCCTTCCAAGCATGCACAAACTATCCTAACTCCGGCCACTTCAACCCCCGAAAACTTTAGTATTCCTAAAACTACAGCAAATAAACCACAATCCTAAAGAGTCTATTAAAAATAACGACAAAAGCTAAAATAGATAAACAAAAACTAAAGCAAGATAATATGAACAATAAACAAGATAAGCAAAAAAAAGAAACAAACTATAAAGAAAAAGCAAGAAAAACAAATAAAGCAACTACCAAAACACACAAGCAAAGAATACAAATCACCGTGCCTCCCCGGCAACGGCGCCAAGAACTTGGTGTCGTCTTTCGAGTGCAAGCTCTAAAAGACCCGCAAGCGTACGGATCGTGCAATATAGTGTATACAAGTGCGGGTGTCGAACCATAGGGAGGCGTGAATAATGTGGGTGAATTCTATGCTTGGTGTTCTAGAAAGTGCCAAAAAGAAAGATCTAAACTAGACATATTTTTTTTGGGTTTTGGATTACCGGGAGCTCTAGGTAAAGGAAATAAAACTAAACCATGAATATGAAAAATGGGAGCACAAGTTGGTCAAGAGGGAACTAACACTTGAGAAGGGGTTAGGATGACTTCAACTTATGAATGGGTAATTCTATACTCAAATGTTATGGGATCAAGGGGTGATGGCTAACTATCATGAGTGCTCTTAACTAGGTTTCTAGTTAGGGTCCTAATTTCCCCCTAGGACTCAATGTGGGTCTGTCCCTAGGCGGCGCCTCCTAGAGCTACGGCGTGGGCCTTATGACCTAGGGCCTTAAGAGTGACTAACTAACTTCCTAGGTGGCTTAGAATGAACCTACCTTAGTACCTAAACCTTTGGCTGGATTTAAAGCCAAGACCTAGTGTTGCTAAGGTCGACTAAACCTATCCGAAAACCTATTGGCTGGATTTAAAGCCAAAGGAGACTCAGCCTAGACTAGCCCTAAATTATACTTCGTCATTCTAAGGTCACTACAGCAGGATTTGACTTGCTAGTGCGTTCATACATGTTCAAGGCCAAGGTGCACGTGAATAATGGAACCTATTCAACTACCAAACATCCTCATGTTCAGTTCACACCATTAGAAATAATTAACAACCAACACGTATGCGTTATTGAAGTTATGCTCGTTACTAGGCATGCAAATATACATATAGACATGAATAAAAGCATTACCCACTTCATAGCATCCATATATAAACACATAGACATGATTATAACATGGATTAGATGTGTTCAGTAACAAACAAACTTCAATTTATACACATGTTACTTATCTAGGCATTTTATCAAACACTTAGACATGAATGAGAAAATACCCATTTGAACAAGACAATTCGAAACATGTATATATATATATATAGCCATCATATCCCATATCATAAGAGTATATAGTTAACGCATTACATAACTTAAATCACCCTTCACAAGTCTACTCAATCATAATAGGAAATAGAATGAAAGAGAGAAAATGAAGCTTCCCTTTCATCCTAGCTAATCTTGTATAAAGCTTTTGAGCAAACTTGATTCCAAAATGTTTGAACCCTCCAAATCAAGCTTGGTTCTTAGTGAGAAATGTGTGAAAAGTGTGTGTGAAGTGGGTGGGATCTAGGGTTAAGTGTGTGAAAATTTTAGGTGTGAAGTGTGTGTTATTCTTCCAAAAAGTCCTCCTCCTTTTCTGCAGAATCGAGCCCTATTTATATGTTCTTAGCATATTGCCACTAGACTTTGATATGCTATTTGAGCACAAGCCTAAATAGCCCGCAAGTGCACGGGACGTGTGTAGTACAGTGTGTGCAAGTGCAGGGTCGAATCCACAGGGAGGCTGCCTTAGTTTAGTCTCTATGTGCTCGGGTGCCTTAAACTAGCTACGTGCGTGTGTGTACTTACTTTAGGATGGAAGGGAGCTCGGAAAAAGGAAAATAAAAACTAATCTATATAGGAATTTAAGGGAGCCAAACTAAGGAAGGAAACACTAATAAAGAAGAAGAGGACCTAGGGCGATTGCATTGCAACAAGACTTGGGCTATGATAACAGATGATGTCTATCTAAGGCTCGGGACTTCTATTGCCGTTGTGTTGATCGGGGGCTCTCTTAACCAATACTAGTGGTTCAACCCGTTAGCTGGATTTAAAGCTAAGGGCCAATCCTTCCTAGCCTACGCAATCCATGCTTAGAACTTATCCTCTTGGCTGGATTTCAAGCCAAGGACTAGCACCTAAACACTACGTGACATTAAGGTTCAATTAACCAACACTAACGTGGGTGAGGGATACTCTAGTCTAGGTTAACTTATCTGCTTGGCTGGATTTAAAGCCAAGGACTAGCACCTAAACTCGACTAAGCATAGCATGTAACCTATTAGCTGGATTTAAAGCTAAAGCCTACTCTACTAAGCAAAGCCACGAGATTAAGCACAATCACATCACCCATATAAGTAGATAAGAGCATTTGAAGCATCAATAACACAAGCATATTCACTTAGGCATTTAAACAAACACATAGATATGTTTGATTTCCAATACATAGACTTATTGAATCATGCCATAAATTTATGTAAATAAACATGTATTAAGAGCCAAAGATCTACACAAATCCATTATTCAAAGCCCTAATCTAATATACAACAACAATCAACCATAAATCTAGCCTAATCTAGCAACATATTTATAAGAAATAGAGAAAGAACAAGAAGAGCTTCCCTAAATTCTTGCTTCCAAATCCGTACAAATCCTTCAAATCTTTGTTTAATGCTTCAATCCTAGCTTGGTGTGGGGTTTAGATAGTGGTTTAGGGTGTCTTGTGAAGTGGGTAAAGGGTTAGGGTTTATTAGGATTTAAGAAATAAAAGTTCCTCTCACGAAAATGAGCTGAAACGAGCTTTTTATGGATTTCTTCAGCGCACAGCCGGTCGACCGGTTCAATCCTAGCTTGGTGTTGGGTTTAGATGGTGGTTTAGGGTGTTTTGTGAAGTGGGTAAAGGGTTTGGGTTTATTAGGATTTAAAAAATAAAAGTTCCTCTCACGAAAATGAGCTGAAACGAGCTTTTTATGGATTTCTTCAGCGCACAGCCGGTCGACCCCCTCTTTCTTGCTCGACCGGCTTCAATCATGATGCTCTCTAGAATGGCCGGTCGACCTTCTTCTTGAGGAACTCGACCGGCTTCAAATCTTTTATTCTCTGGAGAGGCCGGTCAACCTACACGGTCGACCGGCTCTTCTTTTAAGTCAACCGGCTGGCTCAGAATGATCTCTTCTTTCTTTCTTTTCTTTCGATCTTCATCCGTTAGCTCATTTCTTCCTCGCATAAGCTTGAACCCTTCCAAAACACTCCTAAAACATGGAATATAACACTTAGTATAGTATTTATGCACCTAAATACATTATGTACAAATATTAACAAATATGCATAAACTTTATACTAAGCGCACTCAATTATACTCTAAACACCCTTAAATATGCATGCAAAAACTAGATGCAAACATGCACAAATGACACACATCAACACCCCCAAACCTTCCCCTTGCTTGTCCTCAAGCAAGCCTAAATGAAGTCTATCCTCATGCTATTCAAAGAGTTGCCAATTGCATTGACTTGCTATCTTTTTGCATCCAAGGGGTACAAGGGGTCATTCTTTTCATGTAAGGGCTTCCCTAGTCTTTTTGGATCCTCCCTTTGATCACAAGGGGTCTCACATCTCTTGGGAATGTCACCAAGTAGCTAGAACCACCACAAACTTAGGATTCCAACTCACGCACTCGGGATGTTGATACTTCGTGCTCTATCAACTAACATGGCCTCCCAATATGCACTTAGCCCCAAAGATACAAGAAAGAGAAGATACATCACAATGGCTCACATTGACGTAAGAGCCTTATTCATAACACATGAAAGAACAAAAGAGATGCTTATGTCAACTTGACATTATGTCACTTGACATTTATTCAACATACTTCACTTTTCAATCTTTTTGTTGCCTTTTGGCTATTTTTTTTTCTCAATTTTTTTTCATTTTTGTTTGTTTGTTTTTTTTTTTCAATACATAAATAGAACAAAAAGAAAGGAAAAAGAAGAGGCTAAGGCAAACTAAAAGAACCAATCAAGGAATGGGCACTCATATCAACAACCCTTTAAGAACACTTTTTCCAACCAAGTTGTAGGGAAACTACAAGGTGCATTCTTAGAAATACTCACTCCCCACAGTTTTCAAAAGGATTCTCTTCAAAGTCTAGGTTATACCCTACACTCCATTTACTCCCCATAATACACCCTTATCTTCTCCAATCAATTAAGTCAATAACAAAGGCCAACTCTTTAACCAACGTGGAGATAAACTAACTCAAAATATGCAAAAAATTGAAAAATTTGAACACATTTTAAGCAAAAATAAGATATGGCAAGCGAATCTATCCCATATATGATATAAACCATAAATGAGCAACCACACCCCCAAACCTAAACTTTGCTTGTCCTCAAGCAAAAATCACAAAACCACACGACAAGCAATCAACATGAAACACATACGGGGAATGCGGAGAGGGATAGATAAGGACAAGTAAAAGATGGATAGATACAACCTTGTTTCCATGTAGTCCACAAATGCCAAAGACAATCCAATGATCTACTAGCCTCTATCTTTTGTGGAAAGCACTAATGCTCAAAAAACAAAGAAGAGATTAGAAGATATGCTATGCAAGCTCACATTGACATTTGAAATGATAAACAAGGATGTAAACACAGGGTAAGGGATTGATGCACAAATGAAGGAAAGGAGCAAGAACAAGTAAGGGAGTAAAAATCTAACCTACTAAGAATGAAAATAAACAAAAGAAATCCTAAAATATAAAAAGGTAAGATAAACAAAAGCAATCTAACCTATTATGTACAAAGCAAGAATAAGTACAAGAAAACTAATCTGCTATATACAAAGGCAAAGGCAAATAAATACCAGAGGAACAAGAAAAATATGAACAAGCCTAGGGTGCCTCCTAGTTGTGCTGGATTTAACGCCTCCAGCCGGGCAACAATGTTAGAGTAAAATATGTTTAAAGTTGTGTGGCACAAATTTTCGGATAATTATCAAAGCACAAAACATAGAAGGAAAAGGGTCATGCACTAAAGGTTGGGGCAATGAATGCATGATGCACCCCTTTTCAAGATCCCACCCTAAAATATCAAATGAATAATCGTGTGGAATGAAGCATGCTCAAACATGAAGAATCATGTCCCGCTTGCTCTTTAATTAGCCACCCCAATGCCTAATTCTCATAATCAAGGGCTAGGAACACACTTTCCCCATAGGTCAAAGATAGGTCTAATGCATGCAACATGGGAAACGTGCTTTCTAACCCTAGATGAAAATGTTCTATGCATGAAGGCACAAACGTGAGCTCCAAAAAGGAAGACTCAATGGAATGGGAAATGGGCGTTGGAACAACATTTGGAGAAGAAGGAGCAACGATATAGGAGGTGAATGTACTACACTCTTCTTCTCCACAAGATATAACACGATCAAGCCTAGGTCGTTCTAACTCCTCACGAAGGGTGGATTCAATCTTAATGGGCTCTATTTCCATCAATGAATCATCAAACATCCAAAGAGGCCCATAGATCATTCTTCCAAGCACATCAATTCCTTTCTTATGTGTCTTCTTAGAATTGCTATTCTCTTCAACATCATGATTCTTAACTCCAAGAGACTTATCATTTAAAACCTCCAAAATTGATGCTTTGTTTTCCCTAATGGATGACATTAAACCTTCACTAGCTAAAGTCTCTTTAAATTCAACAATACGTTCATCACTAGTGGGTGTCATCTCACCATCATGCTCTTCACCAGGGGTAGGCACAAATGGAGGAGACAAAGGGGACTCAACGGATTCCTCATCATGTATGCATGAATGCTCAAGGGGAGAATGCGTGCTAAACTCCCTAAATGCTGACTTGGAATACAATTGAGTACTATTGACACAAGACTCAACCTCTATGTGTACAGAATGTATGGGATGAGGAGAAAGGAAAAACTCATGTGACACAATGGGAGACGTTGAAAGCTTAAGAGGATAGGGTACTACTTCCTCTAAAACATAATCACAAGAGTCATCAAGAACCAAGTTATCATTAAGTTCATCCTCATCCTCACTACAAAATGTGATCTCTCCATCAACCTCTTTTTCTAATCGTCTCTCCAAGACATCATCTTCTCCACCCCTAGTCATCTCATCGTTAGGTCTCATCTCTATCCCTTCAACTCATTCTAAAGGTATCTCAACATTCTCACTCATGAGTTGCACACTCTCAGCCACTCTCTTTAAGGACACACCAAAAGATTTGGTGCCTCGCTTCAAACTCTCAAGTTGTTCTTGGTTAGATTGGATGAGGGATAAGAGATAGTCAAGTGTTTCCTCTTGAGAAGAAAACCTAAATGAAGAGGGCTCAACCGAGTGAAAAAGGTAGTCATTTTGAAAATCATTTTGCGCATAACCATCAAAAAACTCGGGAGAGGAATGGGTGGAAAAAGAAGGTGTTGGAGGTGGACAATCGAAACTAGAAGGTGAATGAAATAAAGAGTCATCTTGACCCCATTGTGAAAATGCATGATGTTGCTCCCTAGAATCATGATAGCTAGATGTAGATGCATGCATGGGCATATGATTGCTAGGGGCATAGGGCATTGCATGCAATCGGGGATAAGAGTGGAAGGTGGGACAAGTACTAGAAAAGTGAGCACGGCTTCCACAACGATTGCAATAACAAGAATATGCATCCCTATAGTCCTGATTACTAAATGAAAATGCATAAGATGTTGCATAACTATAGGGGTCTTTAGTAGCACTAGCCCTAGGTGGGGAATTCTCGTGGGGATAGAAAATGGTAGGATGCATGAAACTTCCACACAAGCGACATGCATAAGGGACACGTTCGGGTGGTGGGGAAGAGGATACAAGTGACCACCAAGAAGCATTAGGATCGGTCATATTCAATGAATCACAAGTAAAACCCCTTCACAGTCATTTTTTTTAAAATTTTTTTTCTAATCTTTTTTTTTTTAAATGGAAAGCAAGTAAAGATAGTGCACACGCAAACAATCAATCGCAAACACAAAAGCACACAAAGAACCAATACCGTGCCTCCCCGGCAACGGCACCAAAAACTTGATATCGCTATTTGAGCACAGGCCTAAATAGCCTGCAAGTGCACGGGACGTGTGTAGTACAGTGTGTGCAAGTGCGGGGTCGAATCCACAGGAAGGCTACCTTAGTTTAGTCTCTATGTGCTCGGGTGCCTTAAACTAGCTACGTGCGTGTGTGTACTTACTTTAGGATGAAAGGGAGCTCGGAAAAAGGAAAATAAAAACTAATCTATGGAGGAACTTAAGGGAGCCAAACTAAGGAAGGAAACACTAATAAAGAAGAAGGGGACCTAGGGCGATTGCATTGCAACAAGACTTGGGCTATGATAACAGATGATGTCTATCTAAGGCTCGGGACTTCTATTGCCGTTGTGCTGATCGGGGGCTCTCTTAACCAATACTAGTGGTTCAACCCGTTAGCTGGATTTAAAGCTAAGGGTCAATCCTTCCTAGCCTACGCAATCCGTGCTTAGAACTTATCCTCTTGGCTGGATTTCAAGCCAAGGACTAGCACCTAAACACTACGTGACATTAAGGTTCAATTAACCAACACTAACGTGGGTGAGGGATACTCTAGTCTAGGTTAACTTATCCGCTTGGCTGGATTTAAAGCCAAGGACTAGCATATAAACTCGACTAAGCATAGCATGTAACCTATTAGCTGGATTTAAAGCTAAAGCCTATTCTACTAAGAAAAGCCACGAGATTAAGCACAATCACATCACCCATATAAGTAGATAAGAGCATTTGAAGCATAAATAACACATGCATATTCACTTAGGCATTTTAACAAACACATAGACATGTTTGATTTCCAATACATAGACATATTGAATCATGCCATAAATTTGTGTAAATAAACATGTATTAAGAGCCAAAGATCTACACAAATCCATTATTCAAAGCCCTAATCTAATATACAACAACAATCAACCCTAAATCTAGCCTAATCTAGCAACATATTTATAAGAAATAGAGAAAGAACAAGAAGAACTTCCCTAAATTCTTGCTTCTAAATCCGTACAAATCCTTCAAATCTTTGTTTACTGCTTCAATCCTAGTTTGGTATGGGGTTTAGATGGTGGTTTAGGGTGTTTTGTGAAGTGGGTAAAGGGTTAGGGTTTATTAGGATTTAAGAAATAAAAGTTCCTCTCATGAAAATGAGCTGAAACAAGCTTTTTATGGATTTCTTCAGCGCACAGCTGGTCGACCAAGCCGGTCAACCGGCCCCTCTTTCTTGCTCGACCGGCTTCAATCATGATGCTCTTTGGAATGGCCGGTCGACCTAGACGGTCGACCAGCTTCAAATCTTTTATTCTCTGGAGCGGCCGGTTGACCTAAACGATCGACCGGCTCTTCTTCTAAGTCGACCGGCTGGATCAGAATGATCTCTTCTTTATTTCTTTTCTTCCGGTCTTCAAATCTTTTATTCTCTTCAAGCGCTCTCCTAGAGATTTGGATTCTCGCTTAAGACTCTCTAGTTCCTCTTGATTAGATTGGAAGAGAGATTGAGATTGCTCAAGCATTTGATCTAGTTGCTCCGAGAGTGTAGACATAACAGAACAGGGTTCAATCGTGTGAAAAGGGTAGTCATGTTGAAAATCATTTTGCACATAACCATCAAAAAACTTGGGAGAGAAATGGGTGGAAAAAGAAGGTGTTGGAGGTGGACAATCAAAACTAGAAGTTGAATGGAATAAAGAGTCATCTTGACCCCATTATGAAAATGCATGATGTTGCTCCCTAGAATCATGATAGCTAGATCTAGACGCATGCATAGGCGTATGATTGCTAGGGGCATAAGGCATTGCATGCAATCGGGGAAAAGGGTGAAAGGTGGGACAAGAACTAGAAAAGTGAGCACGGCTTCCATAGTGATTGCAATAACAAGAATATGTATCCCTATAGTCATGATTACTAAATGAACATGCATGAGATGTTGCATGACTATGGGGTCATTAGTAGTACTAGCCCTAAGTGGGGAATTCTCGTGGGGATAGAAAACGGTAGGATGCATGAAACTTCCACACAAGCGACATGCATAAGGGACACGTTCGGGTGGTGAGGAAGAGGATACAAGTGACCACCAAAAAGCATTAGGATCGGTCATATTCAGTGAATCACAAGTAAAAACTTCTTCACAATCAATTTTTTTGAAAATTTTTCAATATTATTATTTTTTTATTTTTTTAATAATAATATACATATTTTTTTGAAAAATGGCAAGCAAGTAAAGATAGGGCACACACAAGTAACCAATTGCAAACACAAAAGCATACAAAGAACCAATACCGTGCCTCCCCGGCATCGGTGCCAAAAACTTGACGTGGGCTATTCGTATTGAGTTTTACACCCGCAAGCGTACAGATCATTCGTGGTATAGTGGATTCCAGTGCGGGTATCGTCTCCACAGGGAGGCTAGTTTAGTCTCTATGTGCTCGAGTGCCTCAAATTAGCTACGTGCGTGTGTATGCTTACTTTAGGATGGAAGGGAGCTCAAAGGGAAAATAAAAACTAATCTATAGAGGAACTTAAAGGAGCCAAACTAAGGAAGGAAAAACTAACAAAGAAGAAAGGGACCTAGGGTGATTGCATTGCAGCTTGACTTGGGCTATGATAAAGGATGAGGTCTATCTAAGGCTCGGGACTTTTATTGTTGTGGTGTTGATCGGGGGCTCTCTTAACCAATACTAGTGGTTTAACCCGTTAGCTGGATTTAAAGCTAAGGGCCAATCCCTCTTAGCCTACGCAATCCATGATTAGAACTTATCCTCTTGGCTAGATTTAAAGCCAAGGACTAGCACCTAAACACTATGTGACATTAAGGCTCGATTAACCAACACTAACGTGGGTGAGGGATACTCTAGTCTAGGTTAACTTATCCGCTTGGTTGGATTTAAAGTCAAGGACTAACACCTAAACTCGACTAAGCATAGCATGTAACCTATTAGCTGGATTTAAAGCTAAAGCCTACTCTACTAAGCAAAACCATGAGATTAAGCACAATCACATCACCCATATAGGTAGATGAGAGCATTTGAAGCACAAATAACACATGCATATTTTCTTAGACATTTTAACAAACACATAGACATGTTTGATTTCCAATACATAGACATATAACTTTATGTAAATAAACATGTATTAAGAGCCAAAAATCTACAAAAATCCATTATTCAAAGCTCTAATCTAATATACAACAATAATTAACCCTAAATCTAGCCTACTCTAGCAACATATTTACAAGAAATAAAAGTTCTTCTCTTGAAAATGAGCTGAAACGAGCTTTTTATGGATTTCTTCAGTGCATAGCCGTTCGACCTAGCCGGCCGACCGGCTCCTTTTTCTTGCTCGATCGGCTTCAATCAGGATACTTTCTGGAATGGCCGGTCCTCCTTGAGGAACTCGACCGACTTAAATTCTTTATTCTCTAGAGCGGTCGGTCGACCTTCTAGGTCAATCGGCTCTTCTTCTAAGTTGACCAGTTGGATCAGAATGATCTCTTCTTTATTCCTTTTCTTCCGGTGTTCATTCGTTAGCTCATTTCTTCCTCGCATAAGCTTGAACCCTTCTAAAACACTCCTAAAACATGGAATATAACACTTAGTGTAGTATTTATGCATCTAAATACATTATGTACAAATATTAACAAATATGCATAAACTTTGTACTAAGTGCACTCAATTATGCTTTAAACACCCTTAAATGTGCATAGAAAACTAGATGCAAACACACACAAATGACACACATCAGACATCAATTCCTCAAATTTTCTCAAATCCTCTCTATCGGTCATAATTCTCTCTAGAAAGTCCTCGACACAAGAATCAATCACATTAACCCTGAAACACTCTTCTCTATCCTCTCTTCCTATACTAGCCTTATTCACCACCTCGACAACCTTCATAGTGGACCTCAAATTCCCAAAGTTCATGTCTAGTAACACCGACTTACAACGAATAATAGCATCCGTGATAGCAAGGAAAGGGCGGCCTAATAGAACGGGAGTAGAATGTCTAGAGTCATGTCCTGATTCCATATCTAACACTATGAAGTCAACAGGATACACGAACTCTCCTACTTGGACCATAACATCCTCTATTACACCTCTAAGTCTACGCTCGGACCTATTAGCTAGCTAAAAAGTAACATGTATAGGGGACAACTCACCTAGATCTAGCTGCTGATAGACAAAGTAGGGAATGAGATATACACTAGATTCTAAATCTAAAAACGTGTGATCAATCTGGGTCTCTCTAATCCTACAAGGAATGGTGAAAGCTTTGGGGTCACTCATTTTGGCTAGAAGGCCCGAAGTACAAATACTACTCATCTTCTCTGTAAGCCTCATCTTCTTAGGAATGTTTGATGACCTACGCTTCCTTATACGAAGATCCTTAAAGAACTTAGAGTAGGAGGGAATGGAAAAGATCTCATCTATCAAAAGAAGATTGACCTTAAGGTCTTTAAGATACTTTAAAATCTTAAAAAACCTAGAATCCTCACTAGGTGTGGGTCTCTCTATGGCGGATGGGAAGGGAACTCTAGGTTCAACACCTCTAGACACATAGGAATCATTAATAGGCTCATTTCCCTTCTGATGAGGGTGGGAAGTACTAGTCTCTTCATGGTCTCTAGTAGGCTCAATTCTTTCAATCTCTAGAAACCTTCTCAATAGGGCAACAATGTGGCTTTTTAGACTCAGAAGGACTACTAGGTACAGGCACTGCAAAGTCAACTCCTATCTTATTATCCACTATCCTACCGCTCTTAAGAGTGGCGATGGCCCTAGTCTGGGCCTAAGGGGGATAAGTGGTATCAATGGAGGAACAAGACTGGACTCTAGGGTTCATCTCTAGATGAGAAGGCAATTTCCTAGGGTCTCTAGCAGTCAACTGCATGGCAATCTGCCCTAACTGTGTCTCAAACCTAACCATCTGCTGCCTATAGCTAGCCATCTCTTACCTACTGTTAGCTAACTCTTGCTGCTAACTAGCTAATGCCTACTGTTGATTCTAAATAAACTTCATCACATCATTGCTAGAAGACTGGCTACTAGAAGGAGTAGGTACAGCCTGAGGTTGAGGAGTATTAGTAAGACGGGTCTGATTAAGATGATAGAAACCTAGGGGATATTGAGGATAGGGTCGTTGCTGGGGTGGAGCTTTGGCATATGAACTAGACTCGTGTTGACCTTATCTCTAAGAAAATTTTGGGTTGTCCTTCCAACTCGGATTGTATGTGTTCGAGTATGGATTATACTCACAACAATAACCTTTTGTGGCACACACTTGCTCTTTCATGAATTCGGGAAATTAGAATGCTAAAGGTCAAGCTATGGTCTTATGAGATTACTCGGAACACAATGCACAAACCTCAACAACTAAAGCAGTGGAGAAAGAACCTATAGAACTAGTCTTCTGACCATGAGATGAAAGAGATAACGAAATGAATTGATCTAACTTATTCGTCAATGGCTCTGCCTTAACAGGTAAATCTAAAGAAACTCTAACCTTATTAACACTTTTTCTATTACCTTCCCGACTAGACCTTTCCATAGCAAAATTTTAAAAAGAATTTTCGGCCATCAACTCCATTTTCTCCCATGCCTCAATCGGTCTCAAAAGATAAAAGCCACCACTAGAAGTGGCATTCACCATCATCCTATTTTGTTCATTTAAGCCTTGAAAGAAGTATTACAATAGCTCATGATTACCGTACCCATACGTGGACATTGTCTAAGAAGGTCTTTGAACCTCTCCTAAGCCTCATGAAAAGATTCTAGATCATGTTGAGAAAATGTCATAATAGCAGTCCTAAGATTAGCCGTCTTGGCCATGGGATATAATTTTTGAAAGAACTTAGATTGAAGCTTAGCCCTTATAGTAATGCAACCATTAGGTAAGGAATGCAACCAAGCCCTAGCCTTATCCTTAAGAAAGAAAGGAAACAATCTTATACGCATGACCTCTTGGGAGACATGGAGAGTGGAACTCATTTCAACAAAATCAATAATATCCTCCTATAGGCAAAGTGCCATAAGGATAAGTAAGGGCATTACATACACTTGCTGGACCTTTTAGAGCTTACCCTTTTAAGGCACATCAAGTTCATGGCGCTGTTACTGGGGAGGCATGGTGGTTTGTGTTCTTTGCTTGTGTTTTTTAATAGTTAATCTTTTGTTTATTTTGTTTTATTTTGTTAAGTTTGCTTTAATAGTTTCTTATTTAGATTTATGTTTAGTTTCTTTGATCTTTTTTGTGTTTACTTTCCGTGGTTAGCATAGCATGTTTGTTTAGCTTTCTTATTTTGCTTTTAGTAAAACACATAGGTTTGTAGTTTTGTTGCTATAGTTTTAGGTTATTGTTGAAGTTTCGGGGGTTAAAGTGGCCGAAGTTAGGATATGTTGCATGCTTGGAAGGAGACCCCTTAATTTCATTTAATCCCAAACCCGATATGATTGCACAACACTTTAAGAATTTAGCAGATGGAGATGGCGGATCCAAATACTCCCTCTATCCCTCCCATTCCCCTTGTGAATCCTATTCCATCACATGATCACTAGGGGCATTAAGCCCGAGATCATTTTAGACAAGAGCCCCTTAGACTGGGCCCACCAATAGACGATGAGCCGACACTTAGGGAATTCTTCCTCCCCAATGCCTTCAAGCCTAATTCGGCTATTAATATTTTGGGTTTAGGGGAGGCAAATTTAGAGATTAAGCCTAACATGTTGGCTATACTTCCTTCCTTCTATGGGAAGAGTAATGAGAGTCCCTTGGACCAAATTACCAATTTTGTAGAAATGAGTTCTACCCTTTATATCCCCAATATCTCTCAAGAGGTCATTCGTCTTAGGTTTTTTTCATTACCCTTAAGAATGAGGATAGGTCTTGGTTTCATTCTTTACCTAGTGGTTATATCACATCATGGGCTGAGCTCCAATCTAGGTTCTACAAAAAATTCTTTCCCATGGCCAAGATGTTGACCTTAAGGCTTCCACTCTAATGTTCTCCGAACATGATTTAGAGTTCTCTCATGAAGCTTGGGAGAGGTTGACTGACCTTCCTCGACAATGTCCTCACAACTGGTATAATAAGCATGACCTACTCCAATATTTTTTTTGAGGTTTAAATGATCAAAATAGGATGATGGTCAATGTGGTCTCTGGTGGTGGATTCTATAATTTGAAAGTGAGTGAGGATTAGGAGAAAATGGATTTGTTGGCTAAGAACTCTTTCCAAAATTTGACTATGGATATGTTTAGTCAAGGAGTGAATAGAAGAGGTGTCCATGAGGTTGATGTTTCTTTAGATTTACCTGTTAAGGTAGAGGCCTTAACGAACAAGTTAGATCAATTCATTACTTTGACCCTTTCCTCTTTGAGTCGTGGAACTAGTTCCGTAGGTTCTTCCTTCGCCCCTTCAGTAGTTGAGGTATGTGTGTTGTGTTTAGAGTAATCTCATGAGATTGTAGCTTGCCCTTTAGCACTCCAAGTTTTCGAGTTTACATAGGAGCAAGTTTGTGCTACATAGGGATATTTTTCTGAGTACAATACGCATTCGAACATGTACAATCTTGGTTGGAGAGATAACCCTAAATTTTCTTAGAGACAGAGTCAGCATGAGTCTTCTTATTCCTAGCCCCAAGTCTTAATGTAGTAGCAACCCTGTCCTACTAACCCTTATGGTTCTACAATGTCTATCAACCTACGCTTCTTAATGTTGCTTAGGCACAGGCACTCCCTACTCCTTCTAGTAGCCAGTCCCATAGCTATGATGGGATGAAGTTAATGTAGTTTGATGTGTTTGTTTTGTGTGTTTATGTATTGCATGTATATACTTGTTTTGAGGTGTCTTGAGCTTCATTTAATGTACTAGTATAGCATTTAGGTCATACTTGTGCATATTAGGGTTTACATATTCATAGTTGAGCTTAAGACTTAGATATTACACTAATGCGCATTTATTTCTTATTTTCGGTGAGATTTGTGAAGATAATTGGAGTATGATAGAGGGTGCTTGGAGTGTGGAACAAAGCCAAGGGTGTTTTAGACATAAAGGAATGAAAAAAAGTGCATTTGCCAGTGGCTGGACAACGTGAGCCAAATTCGGAGCTTGCAACCAAAAAGGACATGGAAAAATTTTGGACATATTTTAGGGTGCAAAAGATGGCTTGGAAGATTCCCCAAAGTGATACGAAGCCATAGAAAAAAAAGTGCGTGAATTAGAGCCAAAATAAACAAGATATGAGCATTTTACTGTCAAGACCGGTTGATCTCCTGGCTGGTTAACTTACCAGATTAGAATCGGGCCCAATTTTGACCGATTGACTTAGCCCCAAAGGTGATTGATCAGCTGGGCCCTTGGCTGGATGCAATTTCAGCTCTATTTAAGCCATTTTTTAGCCATTTTTGAGGGAGAATACCAACCAAATCAAACACCCAAAATCCACCAAAATTCACCTCACACACTAACTTCAAAACACATTTAACACTTGGAATCATGGATCCAAGAGGATCAAATACTAGGATTTAGGCATTGCTCATGGATTGTAAAGCTTGGCTACGGATAGAAAAATATCTCGTTTCTATACTAAGTCTAAATTTGTATGAATAGAGCTATGTAGGGTGATTATTCTTGTATTTATGGATTGATTACTACTTTTTATTGATGGGAACTTGATGGATTTATGCATATATGCTCTATGCTTAGGGTTTCAAAGGCCATTTTACATATATATCTATGTGTTTGTTGAAATGCCTCAATGAAGTTGCATATGTATATTGAACTCTATTATGCTATTAACCATCTCTAAATCATTATGGTAGCATGCCTATGTGTTTTTGTGATGATTACATGAAGTGGGTATGCTTATA
The DNA here is from genome assembly GCA_028554755.1 of Cordia subcordata. Taxonomy (NCBI): domain Eukaryota; kingdom Viridiplantae; phylum Streptophyta; class Magnoliopsida; order Boraginales; family Cordiaceae; genus Cordia; species Cordia subcordata. The sequence continues at coordinate 10,217,918 of JAPTOF010000007.1, read as the reverse complement.
TACATGTCTATGTGTGTATTTGCATACTTAATAGCATGAATGGCTTCTATTGCATACATGTCGAGTGTTTTAGCTTAAATTGGTGTAATCTAAGCATGTCTATGTATTTAGTAGTAGAATATTCCAGAGTATTCTTAAATGCCATGCCTTAGATGTGTAACCTTCATACTTTAATATCAATTTATGCTATTATGATGCGAGTGATGGTGCATAACTAGTAACTAGCCTAGTTCGAGTCCTCTTTGGCTTTAAATCCAACCAATAGGAGTCTGTGTAGGTTTAGTTGACCTTAGTTCACTTAGGAAGGCTAGTTAGTCCACCCTAACGCCCTAGGTTGATAAGGACCACACTGTAGCTTTGAGTGAGGCGAAGCTTAGGGCGAACTCGCATCGAGTCCTAAGGTCAGAGTGGGGAACTAATTAGTGGATTAAGTGCTAGGATTAGATCGATCTATACTCACCTAGAACTTTCTTGGGTAGCCTTAATTTGTATGTCAAAAAGCCCATGCCGTATTGCTAGGTATCGCCATCTAGGGACAGACTCGCACGGAGGCTTAAGGTACCAATTAAGAGGCTAATTACAAGTCTAGATTAGAGCACTTAGTATAATCCATCAAGTAACCCCAGAAAGACGTAGTAATCACCCATAAACAGGAAGTAATCACCCAAGTTACCCATTTTTGACATTTTCATCCCCTTAGATTACTTGATTTCCCCGTCACACATACACTTATCTTTTATTTTCTTGCCTTTAGATTAGGTTTATCTTTTTTGAGCTCCCTTTAAACCAAAAAACCCAAAACATCATAGTTTAGGAACCCAACACGTATCTGTTAGGACGCGCATAGCTTAAGACACCATACACGTTAGGCCTCCTCGTGGATTCGATCCCGCACGTGCACACATCATACTACATACAATCCATGCACTTTTAGGCTATTTAGGCTTGTGCTCAAATAGCGTATCAAGTTCTTAGCGCCATTACCAGGGAGGCAATAGTTGTTTGGTTTCTTTGTCTTCGTGTGTTTTATTTGTTACATGTTGTTCTATCTTTCTTTTCATGTTTTCTTTAGTCTGAATAACAAAAGAAAAAAAAAATTGTTGTCATTGGAGAAGAGGATTACTTGTGATTGATTAAGCATGGATGATTTTAATGCTTTTATATGGTCACTTGTAACTTCTCCCCTACCACCTTAATACACTCTAAATGTTTGTGGCTTTTGTGAAAGTAATAAGCATAAAGACGATTGTCATCCCCTTACCCACATGAATCCCTAATCTTGGATTAGTGCAAGTCATGATTCCCATAATCATGCACTATTTCATGCTTCCTCATTTAAGAATCATATCACCCTTAAACAGGACGTAATCACCCTAGTTACCCATTTCTGACATTTGCATCCCCTTAGATTACTTGATTTCCCCGTCAGACACACACACATCTTTTATTTTCTCGCTTTAAGATTAGGTTTATCTTTGCTGAGCTCCCTTTAAACTGAAAACCCCCAAAAATCATAGTTTAGGAACCCAACATGTAGCTCGTAGGACGTGCATAGCTTAGGACACCATACACGTTAGGCCTTCCCATGAATTTGACCCTACACTTGCACACACCGTACTGCATACGACCTGTGCACTTGCAGATTATTTAAGCTTGTGCTCAAATAGCGTATCAAGTTCTTGGCCCCATTGTCAGGGAAGCAATAGTTGTTTGGTTTCTTTGTCTTCGTGTGTTTTAGTTTGTTGTGTGTTGTTTTATATTTTCTTTTCATGTTTTCTATTTTGAATAATAAAAGAAAAAAATTGTTGTCATTAGAGAAAAGGATTACTTGTGATTGATTAAGCATGGATGATTTTAATACTTATATGTGGTCGCTTGTAACTTCTCCCCCACCACCCTAATATACTCTAAATGTTTATCACTTTTGTGGAAGTAGTGAGCATAATGATGATTATTGTCCCCTTCCCCATATGAATCCCCAATCTTAGATTAGTGTAAGTCATGATCCCTATAATCATGCCCCATTTCATGCATTCTCATTTAGAAATCATGATTATAGGGAATCATATCATTATTTTTGTGATCAATGTGGAAATCGTGACCGTCATTTTGATTCATGTTCTACCTTTCACCTCGATCCCCACTTTCTTACATAACCCAAGAATGCTCTTAGCAATCATATGCCCATGCATACATCCACATCTTATCATTATGATTCTAGGGAGCAACATCATGTATTTTCATATTGGGGTCAAGATGACTCTTCATATCATCCACCTTTATGTTTCGAGAATTCACCTCCTGCACCATCGTTTCTCACTTACTCTTCCTCCAAGTCTTTTGATGATAGTGTTTTTAGTGTTTTCAACGAAGATCTTTCCCATCTCAACCTGGAAGAACTTTCTTCTTTTAGGTCTCTTTCACGTAGTCAAAAGCTTGACTATCTCATTTAGCACTGCCAATCTAACCAAGAGGATCTAGATTGTATAAAGAAACAAGTTGATTATCGTGGTGAGTGCTCGATAAGAATGGTTGAGAATGAACAACCTGTGGTTGGAAGTCTTGAGATACCTTTAGAATAGGTTGAAAAGATAGGAGAGAGATTAGAGAAATAATAGTGAAAAAGATGATGTTTTGGACAAACAATTAGAAAAAGAGGTCGATGGAGAGATCACATCTTGTAGTGAGGATTAGCATGAGCACGAGCTTGATGATAATTTAGTTCTTCATGACTCTTGTGGATATGTTTTAGAGGAAATAGTACCCTATCCTCCTAAGCTTTCAACGCCTTCCATTGAGTCACGTGAGCCTTTTCTTCCTCCTCATCCCACACATTCCACACACTTGGAGGTTGAGTCTCATGATCATAGCACTCATTTGCATTTCAAGTCCTTATTTAGGTAGTCTAAGGGACACACCTTCCTTGAGCATTCATGCATCCATGACCCAAATCCTTTTAGTCCCCATTGTCCCCTCTATGAGTGTCTATACCATATGAAGAGAATGATGGTGAGATGACACCCACTAGTGATGAATGTATTGTTGAATTTAAAGAGACTTTAGCTAGTGAAGATTTAGAGTCATCTGTTGGGGAAAACAAGACATCAATTTTGAAGGTTTTAGATGCAAGTCTCTTGAAGTTAAGGATTATGGTGCTAAGGAGAATAACAACTCTAAGAAGACACATAAGAAAGAAATTGGTGTGTTTGGAAGAACGATTTATGGGTCTTTTTGGATGTTTGATGAATCATTGATGGAAATAGAGCCTATTAAGATCGAATCCACCCCTCGTGAGGAGTTAGAATGACCCAGGCTTGATTATGTTATATCTTATGGAGAAGAAGAGTGTAGTACATCCACTTCCCATATCATTGCTCCTCCGTCTCTAAATGTCATTCCTACTCCCTATTCCCATTCCGTTGATTCTCTTTCTTTGGAGCTAACGTTTGTGCCTTCTAGTTTAGAACACTTTCATCTACGGTTAGACAACACGTTTCCCATGTTACATGCATTAGGCCTATCTTTGACCCATAGGGAAGGTGTGTTCCTAGCCCTTGATTATGAGAAGAAGGTGATAGGGTGGTTAATTAGAGAACGCACGGGGCATGATCTTTCACGCTTATGCATGACACCTTCCACACTTGTGCACACATTTTCATTTGATGTTTCTAGGTTGGAGTTAGAAAAAGGGTGCATTGTACATTCATTGCCCAATCATTTATTGCATGACCCTTTTTCTTTTATTATTAGCATTGGTTGAATATCTGGCAATTTGTGCCTCACAATTTTAAACGCGATTTGCTTTAACAATAGTGCCTAGCTACAGGCGTTAAATCCAGTGCTGCTAGGCAGCACCATAGACAAGTTTTTTTTTTTCATTTTCTTTCCTTGATTTTCCTTTTCTTTTGTTTGCTTTTACTATTATCGTTCTTTGATTTTCAATTAATTTTTGTTTTTCCTTTTCACCCTCCAAGTATTGATCCTCACTTCTATCATTTCCCATTCTTCATACACCTTGTTTATCATTTGATGATGCCAATGTGAGCTCGTATGGAAATGCTACTAATCGTGTGCTATAAGTGTATAGTTTTTGAAAAACAAGGTTAGTAGATAAATGATAAATCATTTCCATTGATGAGCTTCAAAAAGAACACAATGTTGTATCTATCTTTTCTCCACTTGTCCTCTTTTATCTACCCCACCCCCATCACTTTTACTTGCTTTGTGTTGCCTATTTGCTTGTTATGTACTCTTATTCTATTTGCTTAAGGACAAGCAAAGTTTAGGTTTGGGGGTGTGGGAGTTTGGTTTTACTGTTATATATCTTGCTTAGGGTAGATTGCATTATGTGCTTTAAAATGGTGAAATTTTTTTGATTCTTATACATATTGAGTTGTTTATTTCTTGGTTGATTATTGTGTTGGCAATTGTGGTTGAGTCAATTGATTGATAAATATAAGTTGCATTGTAGGGAGTGAACAGAGTGGATTGAAAATTGAGTCTTGGAGAGGATACCATTGGAAGTTGTGGTAAGTGAGAATCTTTAAGAATGACCCTTATTGGCATCCCGTAGCTTGGTAGGAAAGAATGTTGAAAAAAGGTTGTTGATATGAGTGCCTCATCTTTGATTGGTTCTTTTTGATGTACCAAAGCCTTTCTATTTCTTTTTCTTTTTGTGTGAATACAATGCAACGCATGAAAAATCCAAAAACAAAAATGAAAAATTCAAAAACAGTACAAAAATATAAAAAAAAGTGAAAAAAAGAAAAAGCCAAAGGCATCAAAAAGTTTTGTGAATAATTGCATAAGTGACACAATGTCAACTTAGCACAATCTATCCTCTATGTAGATATGTGAATAAGGCTTTTTATAAGCCATTGTGTATGTATATTCTCTCTCTTCTTGTCTTTGAGGCCTTGTGCATGTTGGGGAGGCCATGTTAGTTGAGGGGGCATGAAATCTCAACATCCCAAGTGCGTGAGTTAGAATCCTAGGCTTATGGTGGTTTGGCTACTCGGGAACTACCCACGAGGTTCGAGGCCCTTCATGAGTAGAGGGAGGATCCAAAGAGACTTGAGGATCTCTCCACAATAGAAATACCCCCTTCATGCTTCTTAGGCTAACCGTGATAGTGAGTTAATACCTCAGACAACCCTTTGTATAGACTTTAGAGGTAAACTTAGGATTAGGCTTGCTTGGGGACAAGTAAGGAGAAGGTTATGTATTGCGTGTATATACTTGTTTTGAAGTGTTTTGAGCTTCATTTAATGTACTAGTATAGCATTTAGGTCATACTTATGCATATTAGGGTTTACATATTCATAGTTGAGTTGAGGACTTAAATGCTGCACTAATTTATTGATTGTTTTAGGTAAAATTTGGAAAGATAATTAGAGTTTGATTGAGGGTACTTGGAGTGTGGAGTGTTTTGGACATAAAGGAACAAAGAAAAGTGCATGTGGAAGTGGCTGGGCGAAGGAAGAAGCAACCAAGGCGAAACTGAGTGTAACGTGAACCAAATTCAGAGCTTGCAACCAAAAAAGGCATGGACAAATTTTGGACATATTTTAAGGTGCAAAAGATGGCTTGGAAGATCCTTCAAACCTGTATGAAGCCATAGAAAAAAAACGATGCGTGAATCGGAGCAAAAATGAGGGAGATATGAACATTTTACTGTCAAAACTGGTCGATCTCTTGTCAAGGCCGGTTGACCGGATTAGAATTAGTGCCAATTTTTGCCGGTTGACTTAGCCCCAAAGCTGATCGACCTGCTGAGCCCCTAGCTGGATGCAATTTCAGCTTTATTAAAACCACTTTTCAACCACTTTTGAGGGAGAATACCAACCAGATCAAACACACATTACCCTAAACCCAAAATCCACCAAAAATCACCTCATACACTCACTTTAAACACATTTAACACTTGGAATCAAGGATCCAAGAGGATCAAACACTAGAATTTGGGCATAGCTCATAGATTGTAAAGATTGGCTATGGATAGAAGGATATCTCTTTTTTATCCTAAATCTAAATATGTATCATTAGAGCTATGTAGGGTGATTATTCTTGTATTTATGGATTGATTACTACTTTTTATTGATAGGAACTTGATGGATTTATGTATATATGCTTTGTGCTTAGGGTTTTAAAGGCAATTTTGCATACATGTCTATGTGTTTGTTGAAATGGCTCAATGAAGTTGCATATGTATATTGAACTCTATTATGCTATTAACCATCTCTAAATCGTTATGCTAGCATGTCTTTGTGTTTTGTGTGATGATTACGTGAAGTGGGTATGCTTATATACATGTCTATGAGTGTGTTTGCGTCCTTAATAGCATGAATGGCTTCTATTGCATACATGTCGGGTGCTATAGCTTAAATTGGTGTAATCTAAGCATGTCTATGTGTTTAATAGTAGAATATTCTAGAGTATTCTCAAATTGCATGCCCAAGATGTGTAAGCTTCGTGCTTTAATGTCAATTTCTGCTATTGTGATGCAATATATGGTGCATAACTAGTAACTAACCTAGGTCAAGTCCCTTTCGTCTTTAAATCCAGCCAATAGGAGTCTGGATAAGTTTTGTTGACCTTAGTTCACTTAGGAAGGCTAGTTAGTCCACCCTAACACCCTAGGTTCATAAGGACCACGTCGTAGCTCTGAGTAAGGCGAAGCTTAAGGACGGACTCGTACCGAGTCCTAGTGTCAGATTGGCGATTTAATTAGTGGATTAAGTGCTAGGGTTAGATCGATCTACACTCACCTAGAACCTTATTGGCTAGCCCTAATTTGTATGTCACAAAGACCATGCCATAATGCTAGGCATCGCCACCTTGTGACGGGCTCGTACTGAGGCCGAGGGTACGAATTAGGAGGCTAATTATAGGTCTAAATTATAGCATTTAGTATAATCCATCAAGTAACCCTAGAAAGACGTAGTAGTCACCCATAAAGAGGACATAATCACCCTAGTTACCTATTTTCAACGTTTACATCCCCTTAGATTACTTGATTTCGCCATCACACATGCACATATTTTATTTTCTTACCTCTCGATTAGGTTTATCTTTTCTGAGCTCCCTTTAAACCGAAACACCCCAAAAAAATCAAAGTTTAGGAACCTAACACGTAGCTCTTAGAACGCCGATAGCTTAGGATATCATACACGTTATGCCTTCCTGTGGATTCGACCCCGCATTCGCACACACCATACTACATACGACCCGTGCACTTGCGGCTATTTAGGATCATGCTCAAATAGCGTATCATAGTTTATTCAAAATCAGCAGCATGCATAAACTAGTTAGTAGTGTGAGTTAATAGATAATAGGCAAGAGCTAGCTAGCTATAGGTAAGAGATGGCTAGGTTTGAGGCTCAGTTTTGTCTTCTAGTTGAGAACTAGAGATCCTAGGAAGTTTCCTTCCCAAGCAGAGGTGAACCCTAGAGTCCAATCCTGTTCCTTCACTAACACCACTTATCCCCCTTAGGCCCAGGCTAAGGCTGTTACCACTTTAAGGAGTGGTAGAATAGTAGATGATAGAGTAAAAGTTAACTATGCAATGCCAACACCTAGTAATTGTAACCCTGTAGAGAGAGGTTATGTTGAGAGAGTTGAGCCCATTAGAGATCATGGAGAGAGCAGTATTTCTTGCCTACATTAGGAGGGAAAGGAGCCCATTGATGATTCCCATGTGTCTTGAGGTGTTGCACCTAGAGTTCCATTCCCAACCACCTCAGAGAGGCCCATACCTAGTGAGGATTCTAGGTTTTTCAAGATCTTAGAGCACCTTAAGAACCTTAAGGTCAATCTTCATTTCATAGAGTTGATCATTTCCATTGCCTCTTATTCTATGTTTTTGAAGGACCTTTGCATGAGGAAGCATAGATTATCGAACATTCCTAAGAAAGTAAGGCTCGCAGAGAAAGTGAGTAGTATCTGTACTTCTGGCCTCCCGCCTAAGATGAGTGACCCCAGAGCTATTAGCATTCTTTGTCGGATCTGTGAGACCCAAATTGATCATGCTTTGCTAGATTTAGGGTCTAGTTTAAATCTCATTCCCTACTCAACCTATTAGCAGCTAGGTCTAGGTGAGTTGTGCCCTACATATGTTACTCTTAGCTAGCTAATAGGTTCGAGTGTAGACCTAAGGATGTGGTAGAGGATGTTATGGTCCAGGTAGTGAGTTTATATACCTTGTTCACTTTATAGTATTAGACATGGATTCAAGTCACAATTTTAGATATTTTACACCCGTCCTTTTAGGTCACCCCTTCCTTACTACCGTAGATGCTATTATTCATTGTAGGTTGGGGTTATTAGAGATAAGATTTAGGAATTTAAGGTCCACTATGAAGGTCACTGAGATGGTGAATAGGGCTAGTGTAAGAGGAGAAAAGGATGGAGAAAAGTGCTTTAAAGTGGATGTTATTGATTCTTGCATTGAGGACTTTGTAGAGAGAAATTGGGGAAATTTGAGGATTTGTTGTCTAGCTTTGATTTAGAGACCTCAGAGCAGAAATGTGTAGCTTCTAGCTTCTTAGTTGAGGATTCTTTGATTGATAAGTCATTTGAGGTTATTTCTTCTAGTCTTGATTCTAGTGTTGTCCATATTGATGATGTGGAGGTTGAGTCACCCTTGATTGAGCCTAGCCCATCTTTAGAGCTCAAACCCATTCCCAAGCATTTGAAGTATGCTTTTCTAGGCCCTAGTGAGACCCTTCCAGTTATCATAGCTTCTGATATTTCTTGTGAGCATGAGGAGCGTGTCTTAGACGTTCTTAAGAACCATAGGAAGGCTATAGGGTGGAAAATTGATGATTTAAGAGGCACTGACCCTTCGGTTTGTCTGCATCATATTGACCTTAAAGAAGGACCCATTCTTTCTAGGGAGATGCAAAGGAGGCTAAAGCCGTATATAAGCAAAGTAGTTAAGAAAGAGATTATTAAGCTTTTAGATGCAGGCATTATTTATCTAACCTCTGATAGTGAGTGGGTGAGTCTGGTCCAAGTAATCCCTAAGAAGTCTGGGATCATGCTTGGAGAATGCGAGAAAAGAGCTTATCCTTACACGCACTCCCACGGGTTGGAGAGTTTGTATTGACTATAGAAAGCTCAACCCTAAAACTACGAAGGATTATTTCTTGTTGCCTTTTCTAGACCATATTTTACATAGAGTGGCTGGGCATAGCTACTATTATTTTCTAGATGGCTATTCCAGGTATAATAAGAGCCCCGTGTTTACCGAGGACCAGGTGAAGACCATCTTTACTTGTCTCTATGGAACTTTTACCTATAGGAGGATGCCCTTCGGTCTATGTAATGCCCTAGCGATGTTTTAGAGGGGTATGATGGCCATTTTTAGTGAGATGATAGAGAAGCATTTAGAAATCTTCATGGATGACTTCTTAGTCTTTGGTGATAGTTTTGATGAATGCTTAAGTCACCTCTCTTCAGTCTTAGACCATTGTGTGGAGAAGAACTTAGTGTTGAGTTGGGAGAAGTCCCACTTTATGGTATAGTGGGAGATAGTTTTGGGTCATGTAGTCTTATCTACTGGTATTCAAGTTGACCCGGCTAAAGTAGAATTCATTGAGAAGTTGCCTGTCCCTAAGTGTGTTAAGGATGTTAGATCTTTTCTAAGGCATGTGAGATTCTATCGTAGGTTCATTAATGATTTTAGCCATATAATGTGTCCCTTGTCTAGGCTCTTAGCACAAGATGTTCCCTTTGAGTTTGATGATGAATGTGTTAGAGCTTTCAATAGGCTTAATCCTTATTGTCTACCTCCAAGATCATCTAGCCACTTGATTACAATTTACCATTTGAGGCTATGTATGATGCATCTAGTTATGCGATAAGAGCTATTTTAGGCCAAAGGAGTGATAAGTTGCCCTATCTAGTGCACTATGCTAGCAAGACTCTTGATGAGGCTCAAAGGAACTATACCACCATGGAAAAAGAGCTTTTAGTGGTATTCTTCTCCCTTGACAAGTTTAAGTCTTACATCTTAGGGTCCAAAGTAATTGTCTACACCGATCATGCAGTGTTGTGATATTTGTCAACTAAGAAAGAGTCATAGCCCCACTTGATTAGGTAGTTGCTTATTCTTCACGAGTTTGACGTTGAGATTTGAGATGAAAGGGGTAGTGAAAAGTTTGTTGCAAATCATCTTTTCATTCTTGTGAATGAGTCTTCTAATGATCCATCCTCTTTTTGAGATTTCTTTCCTAATGAGCAATCATTAGTGATCTCTTATCACACACCACGATTTGCTTATATTATCAATTATCTTGCCGTAGGGTGTTTTCCTTCCCATTAGGAAAAGAGGAACAGAGAGAGATAGTTCCTATTGCAAATGAGACATTTCTTTTGGGAGGATACCTATCATTTCAAAGTGTGTGCGGATCAAGTGATTTACTGGTGTGCACCTAAGGGCGAGTTCGAGAGTGTGTTGAGTATGTGTCATAATGAGGGATGTGGAGGTCATTTTAGTGGAAAGAAGGCCACTGCAAAGGTCTTGCAATATAGATTCTTTTGGCCTACTCTCTTTAGCGATACCAAAGAGTATTGCAAAAAATGTGTTAGATGTCAACAATCTGGGTTAATCTCTAGGAGAAACGTGATGCCTTTATCCCTTTTTCTTCCATATAAGCTATGTGATGTTTAGGGTATAGATTTCAAGGGTCCATTTACACCTTCCATGGGTACCAATACATATTAGCGGTTGTAGACTATGTGTCCAAATAAGTTCAGGTTAGCCCTACACGCTCTAATGACCAAAGGGTAGAGGTGAAGTTTATTAAGGAGAACATTTTCTCTAGATTTGGAGTCCCTAAGGTCTTGATTAATGATGGTAGTTTGCATTTTCGCCATAGGACATTGGAGGCCTTGTTGAGGAGATATTCGGTTACACATAAGGTTGCTACTCCTTATCACCCATAAACTAGTGGAAAAGTAAAGATGTCTAATATAGGGATGAAGCACATTTTAGAGAAAATAGTTAGGCCTGATAGGAGGGATTGGTCTATTATGTTTAATGATACTTTGTGGGCCTACCATACCATTTTTAAGAGTCCTATTGGTATGTCTCTGTATATATTGGTTTATGGGAAAGTTTGTCAATTGCTGGTAGAACTTGAGCATAGGGCTTATTAGGCAACCAAGGCCTTAAATTTTGATTTGGCAAGAGCCTATGAGAAGAGAAAGCTAGCCCTAGCAGAGTTGGAGGAGCTTTGATTTGAGGCCTATGAGAATGCCAAACTTTGTAAGGATAGTATGACGAGAATTTATGATAAACACATTCTTAAGAAATCATTCTCTCCCTCTGATAAAGTTTGGTTGTTTAACTCATGTTTGAAGCTTTTTCCAGGTAAGCTCAAGTTAAGATGAGATGGTTCGTATGAAGTGATCGTTGCCTACCCTTCTAAAGTGGTCAAGATCACAAACTTGAAGGATGGTCGAGAGTTGACAATCAACAGGCAGCGCCTGAAGCATGCATATGATCTGAGCATGGCTTGTATAAAGGCTTTAATGCTTTAGGACCCCATCTATGGAGGTTGACGCAAAGTTGGTGTTCGCTTGCTTGACGGCGTGGTGTTTAGCACTACTAGGAGGCAACCCAGGTTAAATTTTGCAATTTTGCACTTATTTCATTTTCCTTTTTTTATTTCTTTCTTTTCATTTCACCCATACTGAAGTGTTGAATCCCTAATCCATTTCTCCCATAGGTTACACCATTGCTTACTATTGCACATGTGAATGCAAACTTGTATGGGCAATGCTACTAACCTTGCTTTCTTTGTGAGTGTTTGTGGATTATGAGTACCAGGGTAAGTAGTTGGTTAATTGACCATTGGCACAAAGAATATCGAAGAAAATGCAAAGTTTTATATATTCTTTCTCCACTTGTTCCCCATTTCTCTATCTCATTCCCACCACCTTTACTTGCTTTTTGTGGATTATTTGCTTGTCATGTGGTTTTATTTTATTTGCTTGAGGACAAGTAAAGTTTAGGTTTGAGGGTGTGGGGTTTTGGTCTTATTATTTTATGTTTTCTTAGAGTAGATTACATTATTTGGTTAAAAATGAAAATTATCAAATTTTGATGCATGTAAAATTGTTTATTTCTTGGTCGATCATTGTGTAGGCTTTGATGATTGACTCAATTTTTTGTTGAATATGAGAAGCATTGTAGGGAAGTGAATGGAGTGGATTAAAAATTGGGTCTTGAAGGGCATGCCCTTGAAAGTCGTGAGGAGTGAGGACCTTTGAGAATGCCTCTTGTAGCCACCCCATAGCTTGGTAGGAAAATGTGAAGAAAAAGGGTTATTGATGTGATTGCCCTTTTCTTGATTGATTCTTTTTGATGCGCTTAAGCCTTTCTTTTTTTTTTTGTGTGTTATTTAATGAAAATACAAAAATGAGGAAAATCCAAAAAAAAAGGCAAAAAGGGTGCAAAAACATCAAAAAGTTGAAAAATTGAAAAAATTGAAAAGGAGAAAAAGCCAGAAGCACTAAAAGGTTTTGTAAATAAGTGCGTAGGTGACACAATGTCAACTTAGCATAAGCTATCCTCTTTGTAGATATGTGAATAAGGATTTTATAAGTTATTGGGGATGCAGATTCTCTCTCTTCTTGTCTTTGAGGCTTTGTACATGTTGGGGAAGCCATGTTAGTCGAGGGGGCACGAAATATGAACATCTTGAGTGCGTGTTAGAATCCTAGGCTTGTAGTGGTTTGGTTATTTGAGAAGTTCCCATGAAGTTTGAGGCCCTTTATGAGTAGAAGGAGGATCCCAAGAGGCTTGGGGATCTCACCACCATAAGAATGCCCCCATCATGCTTCTAAGGCTAACCTTGATAGCAAGTCAATCCTTTAGGTAATCCTTTGCATCTGCCTAGAAACAAACTTAAGATTGGGCTTGCTTGGGGACAAGCAAGGAGAAGGTTTGGGGGTGTTGATGTGTTATATTTTTGTGGTATTTGCATCATCATTTATCTATGTTTAAGAGGTTTTTTTGAGCTTTAAGAGATGCATTAGTATGGTATATATTCTAGAGATAGGCTTAAGCATATGCAAATGTAAATATTTGAGTTTGAAGGCAAATGCTACACTAATGTAGGCTTATTTCTTGTGTTTGGTGAAGTTAGGTCAAAGCTCAGGACTTGAATTGATGGTGATTTGATGTTGGCGTCAAGGTCAAGGTGTTTGGGACATGGGAGAAGCATAAAAGAAGCTCTTGGAGGCAAACAGGCAATGGAGCGAAATAGAAGCAATGCAAAGAAAACTTGCTAGGGTTTTGACATGGCTGGTCACTCTCTTTCTAGGGCTGGTTAACTGGCCTAGGTGACTGGCTAGATCAGTAGCTAAGGCCCTTAGACCGGTAGACCTAAGAGCTAAGTCGATTGATTGGCCAAGGCCCCCAGCTGGACGCGAAAGCTGAACTATTTAAGCTTTTTTTCAATCCTTCTTGAGTATCTTTTATACCCGGTTTCACTTCCTATTCGTACACCCACTTCTCTCACACTAACCCTACCTTCACCCACCTTTAATACATATAGTAACACACACACCCACCTAGATCTGAGTTGATTCTGGAGGATTATAACATCATTTGGTGAGGATTTGCTCAAGATTGAGGAGAAACAAACAAGGATAGAAGGGGAGTTTTCTCAACCCTTTTTCATTCGATTTCATTTGATGTTTGAATAGCTAGATTATGGTGACTAAACTTGTGTACTCTTTGTTATAGGATTCTATTGGCTTATATATACATCCTTTGTTCTTAATACAAATAGCTTTTTATCAATTCATGTGTTTGTGTTTGATGTAATGCTTGAATGAGCGGTATGCATATAAATTAGAGAGTATTTGCTATATAATGCTTTTAATCCTCGAAATACGTATGTCTATTTATGTGTTTATGAATAATATAAAGTGGGTTTGCTATATTCATGTCCACGTTAGTTTAATCACGCCTTATAGTGAATATGGGCTCCAATCTTGCTACATGTTAATTCCCAATTGTTTTTAATGGTGTAAATCTTACTCACTAATGTTTGAATAGTCAATACGTCAAAATATTCACAACACCTTGGCCTAGAACATGTAGGATTGCACTTATTAGACATCAATTAGTTATAGTGTCTTTAGAATGATGGTGCACAAGTTAGGATTAGCCTAGATCGAGTCCCCTTTAGCTTTAAATCCAGCTAATAAGAGTTGAGATAGGTTTAGTTGACCTTAGTAACCCTAGGTCTTAGCTTTAAAGCTAGCTAATTGTTTATAAGCTAGGGTAGGTTTGTTCTAGGACACTAGGGTAGCTTTGTAGTCCCTCCTACGGCCTTGTGTACATAAAGACCACGCTGTAGCTCTAAGTGTGCACCGCTAGGGACGGACCCGTACCAAGTCCTAGGGTGTAATTAGGATACTAGCTTAGAGGTTTCTTTTATAGCAAATACTCTCCAATTTATATACATACAACTTGTTCAAGAATTATATCAAACATAGAGACATGAATTGATAAAAATTTATTTGCATTAAGAACAAAGTATGTATATATATAAGCCAATAGAATCTCATAACAAACAGTATAAAAATAAACCTATTACACAAGTTTAGTTGGACTAATCAAGCTACTAAAACATCAAATGAAATTGAATGAGCGAGGATTGAGAAAACTTACCTTTTATCCTTGCTTGTTTCCTCTCAATCTTGAGCAAATCCTCATCAAATCATGTTGTAATCCTTTACAATCAACTCACATACCCATTTCTCACACATTAACCCTATCTTCACCCACCTCCAATACACACATTAACACATACACACCTACCAAGATCTAAGTTGATTTTGGAGGATTACAACATCATTTGATGAGAATTTGCTCAAGATTGAGAAGAAACAAGCAAGGATGGAGAGGGAGTTTTCCAACCCTCTTTCATTCGATTTCATTTAAAGTTTGAGTAGCTATACTCTTTGTTATGGGATTCTATTGGCTATACTTACATACTTTGTTCTTAATGCAAATAGCTTTTTATCAATTCACATCTCTATGTTTGATATATTGCTTGAATAAGTAGTATGTATAAAAATTGGAGAGTATTTGCTATAAAACACTTCTAATCCTTGGAAGATGCATGTCTATGTGTGTGTTTATGGATAATATGAAGTGGTTTTGTTATATTCATGTCTATTTGAGTGTAATCATGCCTTATAGTGAATATGAGCTCCAATCTTGCAACATGTTGATTCCCAATTGTTTTTAATTGTGTAAATCAAACTCATTAATGTTTGAATAGTGGATTGGTTGACATATTCACAACACCTTGGCCTAGAACATGTAGGATTACTGATGTGTTTGTTTTGCGTGTTTATATATTGTAAGTATATACTTATTTTGAGGTGTTTTGTGCTTCATTTGATGTATTATCATAACATTTAAGTCATACTTGTGCATATTAGGGTTTACATGTTCATAGTTGAAGTTAGGACTTAAATTCTACACTAATATGCATTTGTTGCTTGTTTTAAGTGAGATTCGAGGAGATGATTTGAGCTTGATCAATGGCAAAAGGGATTTGGATCAAAGATGAAGGTGTTCTAGATGCAAAGAGACAAATAAAAGTGCTTTTGGAAGTGGCCGGACAAAGGAAGGAACGATCGAGGCAGAACAAGTGCGCTTTTTGGAAAGAAGACTGATCCAGCCGGTCGATTGGCTAGGTCGGCTAGCCAGGTTAGAGGGGGACCCAGTTGAAGCTACTCAACCTTCCTTTGAAGCCGGTCGACCGGCTGAGGCCCACGGCTCTACACGATTTCAACTCTTTTTAAGTCACTTTTTAGCCACTTTAGAGGGAAAGAATAGCCAATTCACACACATTTTTCCTAAACCTTAAACCCACATAAGACCACCTTTCACACACACTTATAAACAAATTTTAGCACTAGGATCTAAGAGGATCAAGCACAAGGATTTGGGCATAGCTTTTGGATTGTAAAGATATGGCTTTGGATAAAAGGGTAGCCTCTTTGTCTCTCTTTTATCCTAAGTTAGTTTATGTTTGATCAGAGCTATGTAGGGTGACTTTCTCTTGTATTATGGATGATTATTACATTATTGTTATGGGTATTTGATGGATTTATATATATATATACTCGTACTTAGGGTTTTGATTGGCAAATTTACTTTCATGTCTGTGTTTGTAGAAATGTCTCAATGATGTTGCATATATATATTTAAGTCTATTGTGCTATTAACCATCTCCAAATCATTATGCTAGCATGTCTATGTGTTTGTGTGGTGATTACATGCAGTGGGTATGCTTATATACACGTCTATGTATGTGTTAGCATACTTAATAGCATAAATAGCTTCTGTTGCTTACATGTCGGGTGCAAGTATGTCTATGTGCTTAGTAGTAGATTACTCCAAAATATTCCCAAACGCCATGCCCTAGAAGTGTTTTCTTTGCACTCAAACATTAATACCCATTATTGTGATGATGATCGGTGGTGCATAACTAATGGCTAGCCTAGGTCGAGTCTCCCTTAGCTTTAAATCTAGATGATGGGTTTCAGGGTAGGTTAGTCGACCTTATACAGACTAGGTCTTGGCTTTAAATCTAGCCAACTTTTAGACGCTAGGGTTAGATTGATCTAAGTCACCTAGAATCCTAACTAGCTAGCCCCATGGCCTTATGTCATAACAACTATACGCCATGGCTCTAGGGGTCGACACGTAGGGATGAATTTGCACTAAGGCTTAGGGTGTAATTAAGAGGTTAATAAGGAGACTAGACTAGAGCAACCAAGTTTAATCCATCAAGCAACCCTAACAACAAGTAGTAATTACCCATTTGCAAAATGTAATCACCCTATTCCCTATATCCACGTGCTAGCATACCCTTAGATCGCTTGATTCCCCTATCACACACACACACTACCCACTTTTTTATTTTCTTGTCTGTAGCTTAGATTTATCTTTCTTGAGCTTCCCTCAATCCAAAAACACCAAAAAGATTGTAGCTTAGACCCCAACATATAGCTTTTTAGGACGTACTTTGCTTAGAACACCATACACTTTAGGCGTGGATTCGACTCTGCACTTGCACACACTATAGTACACACTACCCGTGCGCTTGCGGGCTATTTAGGCTTGTGCTCAAATAGTGTATTACTTGTGCTTTAGACATTAATTCACCATAGTGTCCATAGAACGACGGTGCACAAGTTAGGACTAGCTCAGGTTTCCTTTTAGCTTCTTCTAGAATAATTAGTTGAGAGTCTCTCCACACATTGAGCCTCTTTGTGGTTCATCACTCGCATTAGTACTCCCTATATTACATGGTTCATATACTTGCAGGACCTTTTAGGGGTTGTATCTTTATGGCACATCAGCTAACTTAGGTCGAGTCTCTCTTAGCTTTGAGTCCAGTTAATGGGTTTTAGGGTAGGTTAGTCAACCTTAGACGGACTAGGTCTGGGCTTTATATCTAGCCAATGGTTTAGATGCTAAGGTTAGATTGATCTAAGTCACATAGAACCCTAACTAACAAGCCCTAATACCTAGGTTATAAGACCACACCATAGCTCTAGGTAGACGTGTCGAGGAACAAAATTGCACTGAGTCCTAGGGGCATCACTAAGAGGTTAAATCAGAGGTCTAGACAAGAGCAACCTAGACAATCCATCAAGCAATCCTAATGAGAATTAGTAATCACCCATTTGCCAGCCGTAATCACCCTATTCCCTCATTTCAGATGTTTGTCTCCCCTTAGATCGCTTGATTCCCCCCGTCATACACACATAAACCCTCTTATTTTCTTGTCCTTAGGTTAGATTTGATTTTTCGATCTCTCTTTAAAGTAAAAACCCAATAAGATTGTAGTTTAGGTACCTAACACGTAGTTCTTTAGGACACACTAGCTTAGGGCACTGCACATATTAAGCCTCCCAATGGATTTGACCCCGCACTTGTACACATCGTACTAAACATGACTTGTGCATTTGCGGGCTGTTTAGGCTTATGATTACAAATAGTCATTAATCCTCATTTGTAGGAGGAGCCTGCTATATGGTTCAAAATTATTACGATACCATGGCTATATGCAAGTAGGCAGGATATCCAGATTTTTTCATAATATTCACTTGCAATCCAAAATGGCTTGAAATCGTAAGAGCTATCTTAGATGTAGGGTTACAACTTGTTAATAGACCAAACATTATTTCAAGGATATTCAAGATGAAGGTTGATCAATTGATTAATGATTTGACCAAAAAACAAATTCTCGACCCTAAATGAGCAGGTTTGTTTAAAACATGCTTTGTTATTACAGTATTATAAGTTTTTTTCCAATTGATTGGCCCTATTAATAAACAATTATTTATTCATATTATTTTTTATAATAGTACCAAACAATTTAAAGTTATTTTAACATATTCCTTTTCTATGCAATGGTATATACCATTGAATTTCAAAAAAGAGGCTTACCACATGTTTATATTCTCCTTTTCATGAAACTAGAGGGTAGATGTCTTTCACTAGATTCTATTGATAAAATTATATCTACTAAGATACCTGACAAGGATAAATATCCAGCATTATATGAAACGATTGAAAATTACATGATGCATGAGCCATGTGGTAATGTGAATCAAAAAGCTCCATGCTTGATTGATAAATATTGTTCAAAACATTACCCAAGGAGGTTTGTTGATAAAACAATAGTAGATGATCAAGGGTGTCCTATGTATACAAGAAGGAACGATAGTAGAACAGTCAGGAAGGGAGAACTTGAGCTCAATAACTGATTTTTTGTTCCTTATAATGCGACATTGTTGCCAAAATATCAAGCTTATATGAATATTGAGTGGTGCAACAAATCTCGTTTAGTAAAGTGTTTGTTCAAGTATGTTAACAAAGGGCATGATTGGATCATAGCAACATTGTTCCAAAATTCAATGAATGATAATGATGTTGAATGTGATGAAATTAAGATGTATTATGACTGTAGATATATTTCTCCATGTGAAGCAATGTGGAACCTTTGGGTTTGAAATTACTAAGCAATGTAGAGAATCTTTGAAGCAATTTGAAGTTGATAAAATGCAACGAATTGTATTCGGAGGCAAGATCTTTAACCTACACTGAATTCCATACTTAGTTTGTTTGGGACAAGGATAACCATACTTGAAAGCCAAGGAAAAAGGGGTTTGCTGTAGAAAGAATGGTTTATATACTTCATAGCCTTGGTGAACTATGTTAGATGCATATTTTGTTTAGCAAAGCCAAGGGATGCGCTTCTTTGATGATATTCAAACTATAGATGGAGTAGTTTACCCTACTTTCAAAGATGCATGCTATGCACCCAGTCTATTAGAAGATGACAAAGAATATATAGACACCATTGTTGAAGCATCACTATGGGGGTTAGGAAATGTATTACGAGGGTTGTTTTACTATTTGTTAATTTCAAATTCTTTATCAAGTCTAGACAACATTTGGAATGACACTTAGAGAATCCTAAGTGAAGATATGATGTATAGACAACGTCGACTTCTAACATACAATTGTAAAATATGAGATTCTAAAATTTTTTTGTACTATATTTATTTCTTGAATTTTAGATTTTGATGTTAATAAATTGGTTATGATTTGATTCATACTATGTTTATTTAATTTAATATAATGAAAATTTTATTTTGTAGATTTGCAGCTTGATGATGATTAATTAAAGAATATCACTTGTGTCTGTGAGAAATTATGGTCAGATTTTAAAGGATTATCCTCCACTTATTGTCCTAAATGACCTCAATCTAATTGATTTATGCAACAAACTAGTACAGGATGAGCTCAACTATGATAGGGTAGAGCTAGCAATTGAACATGCTAAATTATTTAATGCTTGAATGTTGATCAGAAGAAAATTTATGAAACCCTAATGGATACAATAAGTAAAGGTAACGGTGGTGTATTCTTTATTTATGGGCATGAGGAACTGGAAAAATACCCATTTAGAGAATGTTGACTTCGACACTCCGTTCACAAGGTCTAATTGCCTCAACTATTACGTCAAGTGGGATGGCTTTTTTATTGATCCCTAGTGGCAGAATAGCATATTTGTGCTTTGCTATTCTGTCATGTATAGCTAAAAACTCAACGTGCAATATTAAGCAAGGTAGCCTATTAGTTGATTTGTTTATAAAGGAAAATGTTATTAGTTGGGATGAAGCTCCAATGGTACATTGTTTCAGTTTTGAAGCCTTAATAGAACTCTTAGAGATGTGCTCCACTTTTCAATTCCTAAAAGTGTGGATCTTTCATTTGAAGGAAAAGTTGTATTTGGAGGAGATTTTAGACAAATTCTTCCTGTTATTCCAAATGGGAATAGGGCCGATATCATCAATGCTTCACTAAACTCATCATATCTTTGGGAACATTGTCAAGTATTACGTCTTGCACAAAACGTGAGATTCTTGACATGTTCTTCAAATAAAGATGTAGAAGAATTGAAACAATTTTCTGATTGGATACTAAGTGTTGGTGATGGGTCGAACCCAGGTACTCAGATTCTAAATGTTGAAATTCTTGATGAATTATTAATCAAAGATTATATAGATCCCTTCACTTCAATTGTTGATAGCACCTGCCCTTATTTTTTAGAGCATTTTAGGGAAGCCAAATATCTGCAGGAGTATGCCATCTTAGCTCCTACCCTTGAAGTTGTTAGGAGAATAAATGATTTTATGCTTTCCATGATACCAGGTGAGAAGCATGTATATTTAAGTTCTAATAGTGTCGATGCCCATCAAAATTTGATTACTCTAGAATTTTTTAATAGTATCAAATGCTTTGGGTTGCCAAACCATGCTTTGAAACTTAAAATTGGAGTATCCATGATACTGGTCAAAAATATAGATCAAAGTATTGGTTTATCTAATAGGACAAGGTTGTCTATCACATAATTGGGCAAACATGTTTTGGAAATAGAAATTTTGACTGGGTCGAAGTCTAGAGATCGAGTATTCATTCCAAGAATGATGCTTACTCTATCAGATACAAATTTTCCATTTAAGTTACAAAGACGGCAATTTCTATTGGTTGTCTCATATGCATTGACGATCAACAAAAGCCAAGGTCAAACACTATCAAATGTTGGATTATATTTGCCTCAACCAGTTTTCACTCATGGACAATTATATGTTGCTGTTTGTAGAGTTACAAGAAAAAAAGGCTTGAAGATATTAATCCATGATCAAGCTGGTATGCTATGTAACAAAACAAAAAATGTTGTGTACAAAGAAATTTTTCAAAATTAATCTTAATTAGTTTTTCCTTCACTAATTTATTTTCTCAATTAAGTGCCACATTAGTTATATTCAATTTATTACTGTTGGTTTACTTTAAAGAATATAATGTAGGTTCACTTGTTTGATGATATTGTTACTTTTAGACATTTGGTTGTACAAAATTTAAAATTAGCAAATCAAGTTACATATTTCCCCGTCACATACACAACCCCTTTTATTTTCTTACCCTTAGGTTAGATTTACGTTTCCGAGCTCCCTTTAAACCAAAAACCTAAAAATATTGTAGTTTAGGTCCCAACCCGTAGCCCTTTAGGATATACATAGCTTAGGATTCCACACACATTTAGCCTTCCCGTGGATTTGACACCTATGCTTACACACACTATACTACAATTGACCGATGTATTTGTGGGCTATTTAGGCTTGTTCCACGAGATAGTGATCACATGTTGTTCTAAACTAAGACCAATTTAATATAGAAGTTAACCTTTATTATATATCTATTATCTTCTTTATTCACCCATGGTCCATCAATATCCTGTTTCTTTGATCAGATTTGATGCCATTTATTTGATGTTTGCTCAAGCCCTTAGGAGGACTTCTAAAGCAGTACAAGCCACATGATCTCTATATCTAGCAATGCATTTGTCTATCATAATCGATCCCTTTTCAATATCAGTACAACCCTTCACTATCTAGCCTTGCTTGAAGACCTTCCCATTAGCTACACTTTTGTTCCTTGTAGACCCAAATGTATCATACGAGTTTTATCGCTTCAGACACAACTAAAAGAGCCCATAAATGATTAGAGTAACAGTCTCTCAATTTATTGTTATGCATCAATGGCAAACATCTAAATTAGAAACTGCTTCATCATATCTAATGAGAGCCACAACCCAAAACTTTGGAAACTTGTCAAAAAGACTTTCTAGAGTATCTATTAGGTTACATAATAATCCTCCCACTACAATAAGGCTTTGGGTGTAACAATGATAACATATAATAGTTTTCCTTTTTGAAGATAGTGCAAATTTAATTCAAGACCAAAAGATCTCCTATAAAGCAATTGTAGAATCTGGCAAGTATTGAATCATACTATCATTCTCTGAGTATCTAGCATGACGCCAACACACATTCCTACTTTTCGAATTGATATATGATTTTGCCTCCAATCTAAAAGGATGTATCACGAAACAAGACACCTTCAATCTTTGGTTCCAACTCTCAATGATACTCAACACATTAGCTGGAATATTACAAATATGGAACTAAGTTCAATCAACGTTTGTGCCACAATCACATTTCTTATAATGTTCCATTTGTTGCCTTGAATGTACCAAATAGAAGATGTAAACTTGTCATCTCAAGATCACACTCCCACTAAGACTTAGGCAATGATATAGAAAATATCATGAACCTTTCCATGTCCACAAGTGTTCAATTTCTCCACTTATCCACACCATTTTCCTTTTGATGAAAAAACTTGATATAGATTACTGAGTCACAATTTGTAATCAACAAGGTAATCCTCGAGTTCACAAGTAAGGCATATTCCTTTTTTATACAATCAAAGAGACATTGAAGTGTTCATCTAATTTCTACGCCACCTTAGTCTCAAACCACTAGAGACTTGTGTACCATTAAATGATGACATCTATAATCTTGAGCAGTCTCTAATAAAAATTAGTACTCAAAACCTTACGAACTGGTTAGCTCATGGAACCTTATACATTAATGTCAACAAATTTCTAACACCTTCTGAACACCTTGTCACCCAGAGCAGAAGGGACCTTTGCATGTCACTTTCTCTCATAGACAAGACCATTAAAAGTTATATCTCTGAGATCTAGTAAGCTACAAAGTTGACAGTTGACTAACCTCTTATCGTGCACTTAGACAGGATGTCTGTTAGGCAAGATTAGAAGTTTTGACTTCGAGATCTAATGAGCTCCAATGTTCAAACTCGACTAATTTCTTGTCATGCCTTAGACAAGATGTCTTATGCAAGAGCTTGTCCAAACTGTTATTAGTAAAAAAAATTATCCTTCCATGGATCAAATTTACTCTATATTATGCAGTGATAGTGTAACAGGATATTGTTAAACTATTATATATTCTACTGAATGACAAACATTTCTATATCTACTGATATTGAAAACAAAATAGAAACATGATGTCCATGAAGTCTAGAACAAAGTTCTTACCCATGTTTGGAACATAAATATTAACATGACTATTCAAACACTATGTAACTCCTACCACATAAGCCTATACTTTTGCCTCACTGCGCACTCTGATAATAAAGCTTCCTCACTTCTTATCCATATCTCTTGAAACCTCTACAAATGATAGTAGTTATGGTTGTTGGCTCAAGGACCACTCACAAGTAGGACCAACAACCATAAGGGTTTCACCGTGAGATGCTAGGATTAATATGACTTAAAGCTCACTTGTATATAACATTTTGGATGTTAAACAATGTATAGTCATTTTGTAAAATGGAATTATCAGTTCCTTACATATTATCTCTGGTATGTTTTATTGATGTATGTATAAAGGTCCCTTGACTTGAACTAATGACTTGGGTGCGCAGTGAGGCTAGATGCACAATAGCTCTAAGTATAGATTTAGTTATGTCATAAATTGAGTCCATAACTAAATGGCAGTGTTGGGCACTTTACCGAGATAAGGTTATATTGAGCGAGTCTCATCGTTGAGGGTGATCTACCCAAGTCATTAAAGGACTTTCCAGATTTGTCTCAATAGTATGTGTGTCACGTATTTGACAGGACCATTGTGAGTATGTTTTCTAGAGATGTACTACCAAAGAAAGAAAACATGATATTCACTACTACTAAATGATCATTGCACTTAATTTTGAGCATATGAGGATGAACTAATGAAGTTAGGGTTTGGTACTTTGATTCGCAGTGGGTAAGATCTTACTTTCTTCGGATCAATAGCCTTGTGCATTGAGTGCTAAGTTCTAATTAATTGGAACATGCATATGCAATACGGAATCTATATGCCCTCTTTGGGATTGTCCATATTTATCATCCGAATCTAGATCTAGTGATACTACCTTTATGGGTGTATCGGTCATATGGCTTGAGGGTCGCTCCCGAAATCAAGAGGCTCCATGACCAAGGATGGTTGGCAAGAGGACAAGAAACCCAACGAAAACAGATACAGCTAAGGAGGTGATAGTACACAGGCCAAAGGACCTGTCTTAGTTGCGGGTATACGTAGAAGGGCATTATGGTCAGTTATTTAGTAGGTCAAAGACAAAGTTCACATTCTTTTGTGACAAGCTTTTGGGTAATAGCAATTATTCTTGGAGTGCAACTTTGATCTTATGGTGGAATAGATCAGAGTTAAAAATAATTATTATTATGTCCCCTAGATTGGGCAAGCACATTTTTTATTATTTTTGGAAGCCAAGGTTAATTGTGTCTTCTGGGTCCTTTCCTTAGTTGAAATGACTTTGAGAGAGTAATCTTGAAAGAAGAAATTCCATATTGTGGTGGTAACCTTACTGGGCCAAAGCTTGGAATTGGGTTTGGGCTTTCTTTAGAGTCCAAGGTAACCTAATTAGGCTTGGATGGTTTCTTATTGGGATTAGGCCTCCACATGGATTAAGGACTATGTGTTGGGCTTGGATTGTGGGCTTGGCCCAATCTTCCAAGACGTGCTAGAAAGTTACTACAAGAAGAATTCAAATTGTACAAGTAACTTCCATGACATGTGGCAAACATTTACTACTAGGAAAAAGTTTCCCACATGGAAAGTTTACAAGGTTTAGGTGCCAAAATTTTTCAATAAATAGGCAAGACTTTAAACTATTTCTAGCATCCAAAAATTTTGCAGTTGATCTCTTCCATTTTGGCAAGAGAATACTACAATGAATAGTACACACTTATTGTGTGGTTTTTTTTGCTCTAGATTTTCAAAAGCATATTACTTTGCTTCTTCCCACACAAAAGGCTATTCTCTCAAGAAAAATCTCTTTAACCATAGGGAAGAAGACTAGGGAGTTGCATATTGCGACGCCCTTATAGTAAAATTTTTTTGGTGGCTTTGTTCATGAGCAGGAACAAAGCTCATGACGGTTTTAGCTTCATCAAAGGCCCCACACTTCTAGAGGTTAGCATTACATATTTTGCAAATACTAGTTATGTTCTATATGTTCTTAAGCACGTTCTTGTGTGTTATGTGGTTATTTTATTTTTCTAGCATGTTTTCTTGGTAATATTTTTGAAAAAATGAACTAGGATAGACCACATGTAATATTATCGATCCTACAATTGGTATCAGGGCTTAGGCTCACAAACAACATGCCTAGACTATGCAAGAATATTGTATTTGCATAAATATGTTAGTCATCTTGTGAGTGGCAAGATTAGGAAATCTTGTGTTGCATATACTAGTGGTTTCATGCTTGTATATGCAGGTGATGTGTTGTGTTTGTGTGTGTGTTTGCATTGTAATTTACCTACATTTAAGAAGCATTAAGTGCCCAAAAAGATGCATTGATGTAGTACTTTTGATAAGAATAGGCTTAAGCGTAAAGAAATGTACATATCGAGTTTAAGAGACAAATTGCTACACTAATTGCTTGTTTTCAATAATTTTGGTGAACTTTGGGTTAAGATCGAGATTGAGAGATGATAGATAATAAAGATGGGAGATATACGAGCCAAAAGGAGAAGATCGGAGGCTGGAAAGACAAAGAATGGAGGAAAGAATCCAGCCGGACAACTAAGAAGAAAGAGCCGGTCGATCGGCCACTCCAGAGAGGTGCCAAAAATTGCCGAACAACCACCACTCCAAAGCCGGTCACTGGCTAGGTCAACCGGCCAGTCCAGAGAGCATCACCAAAAAGCCGGTCGAGCTAAGAGAACAAACCGGTTGACCAACAGTTCGTGAAAAGTCGATATAAAATCCTGATTTTCAGACTAAAAAGGGAGATCTTTTGAAGAGCTTTTCGATAATTTGAGAAAGGATCTTTATACCCATCACACACACACACACACTTAACCCTAGTCTTCACCTATAACACACACACTCTCTCACACATTTCATCACTTTGGACCAAGAGAATTTAGAGGGTTTCAACACTTGGATTCAAGTTTGCGCAAGAGCTTTGTACAAGATTAGCTAGGATGAAAGGGAAGCTTCATAAACTCTCTTTCATTCTATCTTTGATTATGACTGAGTAAACTTGTGTGGGTGATTTTACTTATGTAATGGGTTAGCTATATACTCTTATGATATGGGATTAAATGGCTGATTATATATACATGTTTGATTTTCTTGTTCAAATGGTTATTTTCTCATTCATGTCTAAGTGTTTGATTAAATGCCTAAATGAGTAACATGTGTATAAATTGAAGTCTATTTACTACTAAACACATCTAATCCATGTTATAATCATGTCTATGTGTTTATATATAGATGCAATGAAGTGGGTAATGCTTATATTCATGTCTATGTGTATATTTGCATGCCTAGTAGTGAATATGACTTCAATAACGCATACATATTGGTTGTTAATTGCTTCTAATGGTGCAATCCGAGCATGACGATGTTTGGTAGTCGAATAGGTCCCTTTATTCGCGAACACCTTGGCTTAGAACATGTATGAATGTGTTAATAGGTTAAATCCTGCTATTGTGACCTTAGAATGACGAAGCATAATTTAGGGCTAGCCTAGGCTGAGTCTCCTTTGGCTTTAAATCCAGCCAATAGGTTTCAGGATAGGTTTAGTCAACCTTAGCGACACCAGGTCTTGGCTGTAAATCCAGCCAATGATTTCGGTACTAGGGTAGGTTCATTCTAAGTCATCTAGGAAGCTAGTTAGTCACTCTTAAGGCCCTAGGTCATAAGGACCACGCCGTAGCTCTAGGAGGCGCCGCCCAGGGACGGACTCGCACCGAGTCCTAAGGGGAAATGAAGACACTAATTTAGAAACCTAGTTAAGGGCAATTGATATCACTATTTGAGCACAAGCCTAAATAGCCCGCAAGTGCACGAGACGTGTGTAGTACAGTGTGTGCAAGTGCGGGGTCGAATCCACAGGGAGGCTATCTTAGTTTAGTCTTTATGTGCTCGGGTGCCTTAAACTAGCTGCATGCGTGTGTGTACTTACTTTAGAATGGAAGGGAGCTCGGAAAAAGGAAAATAAAAACTAATCTATGGAAGAACTTAAGGGAGCCAAACTAAGGAAGGAAACACTAATAAAGAATAAGGGGACCTAGGGCGATTGCATTGCAACAAGACTTGGGCTATGATAAGCTGATGTCTATCTAAGGCTCGGGACTTCTATTGCCGTTGTGTTGATCGGGGGTTCTCCTAACCAATACTAGTGGTTTAACCCGTTAGCTGGATTTAAAGCTAAGGGCCAATCCCTCCTAGCCTACGCAATCCGTGCTCAGAACTTATCCTCCTGGCTGGATTTAAAGCCAAGGACTAGCACCTAAACACTACGTGACATTAAAGCTCGATTAACCAACATTAACGTGAGTGAGGGATACTCTAGTCTAGGTTAACTTATCCGCTTGGCTGGATTTAAAGCCAAGGACTAGCACCTAAACTCGACTAAGCAAAGCATGTAACCTATTAGCTGGATTTAAAGCTAAAGCCTACTCTACTAAGCAAAGCCATGAGATTAAGCACAATTACATCACCCAAATAAGTAGATAAGAGCATTTTAAGCACAAATAACACATGCATATTCACTTAGGCATTTTAACAAACACATAGACATGTTTGATTTCCAATACATAGACATATTGAATCATGCCATAAATTTATGTAAATAAGCATGTATTAAGAGCCAAAGATCTACACAAATCCATTATTCAAAGCCTTAATCTAACATACAACAACAATCAACTCTAAATCTAGCCTAATCTAGCAACATATTTACAAGAAATAGAGAAAGAACAAGAAGAACTTCCCTAAATTCGTGCTTCCAAATTTGTACAAATCCTTTACATCTTTGTTTAATGCTTCAATCCTAGCTTGGTGTGGGGTTTAGATGGTGGTTTAGGGTGTTTTGTGAAGTGGGTAAAGGGTTAGGGTTTATTAGGATTTAAGAAATAAAAGTTCCTCCTTCGAAAATGAGCTGAAACGAGCTTTTTATGGATTTCTTCAGCGCATAGCCGGTCGACCGGCTCCTCTTTCTTGCTCGACCGGCTTCAATCATGATGCTCTCTGGACTGGCCGGTTGACCTAGCCGGTCGACCGGCTCCATAGGAACTCGACCGGCTTAAATTCTTTTATTCTCTGAAGCGGCCGGTCGACCTAGACGGTCGACTGGCTCTTCTTCTAAGTCGACTGGCTGGATCAGAATGATCTCTTCTTTATTTCTTTTCTTCCGGTCTTCATCTGTTAGCTCATTTCTTCCTTGCATAAGCTTGAACCCTTCCAAAACACTCCTAAAACATGGAATATAACACTTAGTATAGTATTTATGCACCTAAATACATTATGTACAAATATTAACAAATATGCATAAACTTTATACTAAACGCACTCAATTATACTCTAAACACCCTTAAATATGCATGCAAAAACTAGATGCAAACATGCACAAATGACACACATCAACACCCCCAAACCTTCCCCTTGCTTGTCCTCAAGCAAACCTAAATGAAGTCTATCCTCATGCTTTTCAAAGAGTTGCCAATTGCATTGACTTGCTATCATTTCGCATCCAAGGGGTACAAGGGGTCATTCTTTTCATGTAAGGGCTTCCCTAGTCTTTTTTGGATCCTCCCCTCAATCACACGGGGTCTCACACCTCTTGGGAATGTCACCAAGTAGCTAGAACCACCACAAACTTAGGATTCCAACTCACGTACTCGGGATGTTGATACTTTATGCCCTATCTACAAACATGGCCTCTTAACATGCACTTAGCCCTAAAGATACAAGGAAGAGAAGATACATCACAATGGCTCACATTGACGTAAGAGTCTTATCCACAATACATAAAAATAAACAAAAGAGATACTTGTGTCAAATTAACATTATGTCACTTGACACTTATTCAACATACTTCACTTTTCAATCTTTTTGTTGCCTTTTGGCTTTCTGTTTTTTATTTATCTTTTTTTTCATTCTTGCATTTTTTTCTCTTTTTTTTTTCAATACATAAATAGAACAAAAAGAAAGGAAAAAGAAGAGGCTAAGGCAAACTAAAAGAACCAATCAAGGAATGGGCACTCATATCAACAACCCTTTAAAAACACTTTTTCCAACCATGTTGTGGGGAAACTATAAGGTGCATTCTTAGAAATACTCACTCCCCACAGTTTTCAAAAGGATTCTCTTCAAAGTCTAGGTTATACCCTACAATCCATTTACTCCCTACAATACACCCTTATCTTCTCCAATCAAATAAGTCAATAACAAAAGCCAACTCTCCAACCAACGTGGAGATAAACTAACTCAAAATATGCAAAAAAATGAAAAATTTGAACACATTTTAAGCAAAAAATAAGATATGGCAAGCAAATCTATCCCAAATATGATATAAACAATAAATAAATAACCACACCCCCAAACCTAAACTTTGCTTGTCCTCAAGCAAAAATCACAAAGCCACACGACAAGCACTCAACATGAAACACATATGGGGAATGCGAAGAGGGATAGATAAGGACAAGTAAAAGATGGATAGATACAACCTTGTTTCCATGTAGTCCGCAAATGCCAAAGACAATCCAATGATCTACTAGCCTCTATCTTTTGTGGAAAGCACTAATGCTTAAAAAACAAAGAAGAGATTAGAAGATATGCTATGCAAGCTCACATTGACATTTGAAATGATAAACAAGGATGTAAACACGGGGCAAGGGATTGATGCACAAATGAAAGAAAGGAGCAAGAACAAGTAAGGGAGTAAAAATCTAACCTACTAAGAATGAAAATAAACAAAAGAAAGCCTAAAATATAAAAAGGTAAGATAAACAAAAGCAATCTAATCTATTATGTAGAAAGTAAGAATAAGTACAAGAAAACAAATCTACTCTATACAAAGGCAAAGGCAAATAAATACAAGAAAAACAAGAAAAATACGAACAAGCCTAGGGCGCCTCCTAGTAGCGCTGGATTTAACGCCTCCAGCCGGGCACCAATGTTAGAGTAAAATATGTTTAAAGTTGCGTGGCACAAATTGCCGGATAATCATCAAAGCACAGAACGTAGAAGGAAAAGGGTCATGCACTAAAGGTTGGGGCAATGAATGCATGATGCACCCCTTTTCAAGATCCCACCCTAAAATATCAAATGAATGCGCAAGTGTGGAATGAAGCATGCTCAAACGTGAAGAATCATGTCTCGCTTGCTCTTCAATTAGCCACCCCAATGCCTTCTTCTCATAATCAAGGGCTAGGAACACACTTTCCCCATAGGTCAAAGATAGGTCTAATGCATGCAACATGGGACACGTGCTTTCTAACCCTAGATGAAAATGTTCTATGCATGAAGGCACAAACGTGAGCTCCAAAAAGGGAGACTCAATGGAATGGGAAAGGGGGGTTGGAACGACATTTGGAGAAGAAGGAGCAATGATATAGGAAGTGGATGTACTATACTCTTCTTCTCCACAAGATATAACATGATCAAGCCTAGGTCGTTCTAACTCCTCACGGAGGGTGGATTCGATCTTAATGGGCTCTATTTCCATCAATGAATCATCAAACATCCAAAGAGACCCATAGATCATTCTTCCAAGCACATTAATTCCTTTCTTATGTGTCTTCTTAAAGTTGCTATTCTCTTCAACATCATGATTCTTAACTCCAAGAAACTTATCATCTAAAATCTCCGAAATTGATGTCTTGTTTTCCCCAGTGGATGACTTTAAACCTTCACTAGCTACAGTCTCTTTAAATTCATCAATACATTCATCACTAGTGGGTGTTATCTCGCCATCATGCTTTTCATACAGGGTAGACACTAATGGAGGGGGCAATGGGGACTCAACGGATTCCTCATCATGTATGCATGAATGCTCAAAGGGAGAATGCGCGCTAAACTCCCTAAATGTCGACTTGGAATGCAATTGAGTACTATCAACACAAGACTCAACCTCAATGTGTACAGAATGTGTGGGATGAGGAGAAAGAAAAAGCTCATGTGACTCAATGGGAGATGTTGAAAGCTTAAAAGGATAGGGTACTACTTCCTCTAAAACATAATCACAAGAGTCATCAAGAACCAAGTTATCATTAAGCTCATCTTCATCCTCACTACAAGATGTTATCTCTCCATCAACCTCTCTTTCTAGTTGTCTCTCCAATACATCATCATTTCCACCCCTAATCACCTCATCGTTAGGTCTTATCTCTATCCCATCAACTTGTTCTAAAGGTATCTCAAAAGTCTCACTAATGAGTTGCATACTCTCAGCCATTCTCTTCAAGCGCTCTCCTAGAGATTTGGATTCTCGCTTAAAACTCTCTAGTTCCTCTTGATTATATTGGAGGAAAGATTGGGATTGCTCAAGCATTTGATCTAATTGCTTCGAGAGTGTAGACATAACGGAAGAGGGTTCAACTGAGTGAAAAGGGTAGTCATGTTGAAAATCATTTTGAACATAACCATCAAAAAACTCGGGAGAGGAATGGGTGGAAAAAGAAGGTGTTGGAGGTGGATAATCGAAACTAGAAGGTGAATGAAATAAAGAGTCTTCTTGATCCCATTGTGAAAATGCATGATGTTGCTCCCTAGAATCATGATAGCTAGATGTAGATGCATGCATGGGCATATGATTGCTAGGGGCATAGGGCATTACATGCAATCGGGGATAGGGGTGGAAGGTGGGACAAGTACTAGAAAAGTGAGCACGGCTTCCACAATGATTGCAATAACAAGAATATGCATCCCTTAGTCATGATTACTAAATGAAAATGCATGAGATGTTGCATGACTATAGGGGTCATTAGTAGCACTAGCCCTAGGTGGGGAATTCTCGTGGGGACAGAAAACGATAGGATGCATGAAACTTCCACACAAGCGACATGCATAAGGGACACGTTCGGGTGGTGGGGAAGAGGATACAAGTGACCACCAAAAAGCATTAGGATCGGTCATATTTAATGAATCACAAGTAAAACCCCTTCACAGTCATTTTTTTTTTTTTTTGAAATTTTTTTTTTTAAGAAAAATTTTTTTCTAATTTTTTTTTTCAAAAAATGGAAAGCAAGTAAAGATAGTGCACACGCAAGCAACCAATCACAAACACAAAACCACACAAAGAACCAATACCGTACCTCCCCGGCAACGACGCCAAAAACTTGATATCGCTATTTGAGCACAAGCCTAAATAGCCCGCAAGTGCACGGGGCGTGTGTAGTACAGTGTGTGCAACTGCGGGGTCGAATCCACATGGAGGCTACCTTAGTTTAGTCTCTATGTGCATGGGTGCCTTAAACTAGCTGCATGCGTGTGTGTACTGACTTTAGGATGGAAGGGAGCTCGAAAAAAGGAAAATAAAAACTAATCTATGGAGGAACTTAAGGGAGCCAAACTCAGGAAGGAAACACTAATAAAGAAGAAGGGGACATAGGGCGATTGCATTGCAACAAAACTTGGGCTATGATAACAGATGATGTATATCTAAGGCTCGGGACTTCTATTACTGTTGTGTTGATCGGGGGTTCTCCTAACCAATACTAGTGGTTTAATTCATTAGCTGGATTTAAAGCTAAGGGCCAATCCCTCCTAGCCTACGCAATCCGTGCTTAGAACTTATCCTTTTGGCTGGATTTAAAGCCAAGGACTAGCACCTAAACACTACGTGACATTAAAGCTCGATTAACCAACACTAACGTGAGTGAGGGATACTCTAGTCTAGGTTAACTTATCCGCTTGGCTGGATTTAAAGCCAAGGACTAGCACTTAAGCTCAACTAAACAAAGCATGTAACCTATTAGCTGGATTTAAAGCTAAAGCCTACTCTACTAAGCAAAGCCATGAGATTAAGCACAATCACATCACCCAAATAAGTAGATAAGAGCATTTTAAGCACAAATAACACATGCATATTCACTTAGGCATTTTAACAAACACATAGACATGTTTGATTTCCAATACATAGACATATTGAATCATGCCATAAATTTATGTAAATAAACATGTATTAAGAGCCAAAGATCTACACAAATCCATTATTCAAAGCCCTAATCTAATATACAACAACAAGCAACCCTAAATCTAGCCTAATCTAGCAACATATTTACAAGAAATAGAGAAAGAACAAGAAGAACTTCCCTAAATTCTTGCTTCCGAATCCATACAAATCCTTCACATCTTTGTTTAATGCTTCAATCCTAGCTTGGTGTGGGGTTTAGATGGTGGTTTAGGGTGTTTTGTGAAGTGGGTAAAGGGTTAGGGTTTATTAGGATTTAAGAAATAAAAGTTCCTCCTTCGAAAATGAGCTGAAACGAGCTTTTTAAGGATTTCTTCAGCGCACAGCCAGTTGACCTAGCCGGTCAACCGGCTCCTCTTTCTTGCTCGACCGGCTTCAATCATGATGCTCTCTGGAATGGCCGGTCATCCTTAGAAACTTGACCGGCTTAAATTCTTTTATTCTCTGTAGCGGCCGGTCGACCTATACGGTCGACCGGCTCTTCTTCTAAGTTGACCGGCTGGATCAGAATGATCTCTTCTTTATTTCTTTTCTTCCAGTCTTCATTCGTTAGCTCATTTCTTCCTTGCATAAGCTTGAACCCTTCCAAAACACTCTTAAAACATGGAATATAACACTTAGTATAGTATTTATGCACCTAAATACATTATGTACAAATATTAACAAATATGCATAAACTTTATACTAAGCGCACTCAATTATACTCTAAACACCCTTAAATATGCATGCAAAAACTAGATGCAAACATGCACAAATGACACACATCAGCAATCACTAAAGTAAGCCATCATTCTTTAATCCCATAGCAATTGAGTATAGAATCACCCATTCATAAGTTGAAGTCACCTTAACCCCTTTCCATTTGTTAGTTCCTCTAGATTAGCTTGTCCCCCACTTTTCCCAATTCCATAGTTTAGTTTAATTCGTTTTAGCTAGAGCTCCCGACCATTCAAAAATCCAAAATCCCAAAAATAGATAGTTTAGATTTCTTATTTTTAGGCACATTCTAGAACACACACGTAGAATCCATCTCACAATATAGCTTCCTTGTGGTTCGACACCCGTTCTCGTATACACTACACTGTATCGATCCATGCGTTTGCAGGTCTTTAGAGATTGTACTCAAAGACATACATCAAGTTCTTGGCGCCATTGTCGAGGAGGTACAGTGATTTGCATTCTTTGCTTGTGTGTTTTGGTAGTTGCTTCATTTGTTTTTCTTACTTTTCCTTTATAGTTTGTTTATTTTTTGCTTATCTTGTTTATTGTTCATATTATCTTGCTTTAGTTTTTGTTTCTCTATTTTAGCTTTTGTCTTTATTTTTAGTGGCCGGAGTTAGGATAAATTGTGCATGCTTGGTAGGAGATCTCTTAGAAATTCCCTAGTTCCTTTTAATCCTGAACCTGATAGAATTGCTAGACATTTTAAGAATTTAGAAGATCTTTTTGAGGAGATGGTCGATCCCAATCATCCTCCTAATCCTCCCAATCCCCCAATGAATCCCATTCTACCTCATGATCACCTTGGGCATCAAGCCCAAGATCATTTTAGACAAGAGCCCTGTAGACTGGATCCACCCATAGATGAGGAACCCACTCTTAGGCAATTCTTTCTTCCCGAAGCCTCTGAGCCTAATTTGGCTATTCAAATTCAAGGTTTGGGGGAGACGAGCTTCAAGATTAAGCCTAATATGTTGGCCATGCTTCCCTCCTTCTACAGGAGAAGCAATGAGAGTCCTCTAGATCATGTCACTGATTTTGTTGAGATGAGTTCCATTCTGCATATCCCCAATGTCTCCCAAAAGGTCATACATCTAAGATTATTCCCTTTCTCTCTTAAGGATAAGGCTAGGACTTGGTTGCATTCCTTACCTAACAGTTGCATTACTACATGGGCTAAGCTTCAATCTAAGTTCTTCTAACAATTTTATCCCATGGCCAAGACGGCCGACCTTAGGACTGCCATTATGACTTTCCCCTAACATGACCTAGAATCCTTTCATGAGGCTTAGGAGAGGTTCAAAGATCTTCTTAGACAATGTCCACACCACGAGTACGACAATCATGACCTAATACAATACTTCTTTCGAGGTTTAAACGAACAAAATAGGATGATGGTCAATGCCACCTCCAGTGGTGGCTTTTATCTTTTGAGACCGACCGAGACATGGGAGAAAATAGAAATGATGGCTGAAAATTCATTTCAAAATTTTGCCATGGAAAGATCTAGTCGGGGAGCAACAAGAGAAGTTTTAGTGAGGTTGAAGTTTCTTTAGATTTACCCGCTAAGGTTGAGACTTTGACGAATAAGCTAGATCAATTCATTTCTTTGTCCATTTCATCCCAAGGTCATAGGACTAGTTCTATAGGTTTTTTCTCCGCCCCATTAGTTGTTGAAGTTTGTGTATTGTGTTCCGAGTCATCTCATGAGACCATAGCTTGCCCTTTAGCATCTCAATTTCCTGATTTCATGAAAGAGCAAGTGTGTGCTACTCAAGGTTATTCTCGAGAGTACAACCCGTAGTCGAACATATATAATATAGGTTAGATGGACAACCCAAAATTTTCTTGGAGACAAGGACAGCATGAGTCTAATTCACATCCTCAGGTTCTACCTCAGCAGCGCCCCGTCCTTAATATACCCCAGGTTTCTATGATGTTAATTAGCCCCATCTCACTAGTTCTCCTCAACCTCAGGCTTTGCCTGCTCCCTCTAGTAGCCAATCTCCTAGTAATGAGATGATGAAGATAATGCAGTTCATTCAAAACCAACAATAGGAATTAGTAGAAAATAGGCGACAAATGGCTAGGTTTAAGGCACAGTTAGGACAGATTGCTAGTCAGTTGAGCACTAGAGACCCCGGGAAATTGCCTTCTCATCAGAAGGTGAACCCTAGAGTCCAGTCTTGTTCCTCCACCGATACCATTTATCCTCTTTAGGCCCAGGCTAAGGCCGTCACCACTCTTAGGTGTGGTAGGGTAGTGGATAATAGGGTAGGAGTTGACTTTACAGTGCCTACACCTAGTGGTCTTTCCGAGTTAACAGCACCACATTGTAGCCATTTTGAGGGAAATCATGGAGAGGGTCTTGTTGAGAGAGATGAGTCCATTAAAGACCATGGAAAGAGTAGTACTTCCCGCCCACATAGGGAGAGAAAGGAGCCTATTGATGATTCCCATGTGTTTAGAGGTGTTGAGCCTAGAGTTCCCTTTCCATCTGCCTTAGAGAGGCCTACACCTAGTGAGGATTCTAAGTACTTCAAGGTTTTAGAGCATCTTAAGGACCTTAAGGTCAATCTTCCTTTGATAGATGCGATTATTTCCATCCCCTTTTATTTTAAGTTCTTTAAGGATCTTTGTACAAGGAAACGTAGATCATCGACCATTCCTAAGAAGGTAAGGCTTACGGAGAAGGTGAGTAGTATTTGTACTTCGGGCCTTTCGGCCAAAATGAGTGACCTCGGAGCTTTCACCATTCCTTGTGGGATCCGAGAGACCTAGATTGATCATGCCTTGTTAGATCTAGGATCTAGTGTGAATCTCATTCCCTACTCTATCTATCAACAGTTAGGTTTAGGTGAGTTATCCCCTACACATGTTACTCTTCAACTAGCTGATAGATCCAAGCGTAGACCTAGGGGTGTGATAGAGGACATTATGGTCCAGGTAGGTGAGTTTGTGTACCCTATTGGCTTCATAGTGTTAGATATGGATTCAGGACATGACTCTAGACATTCTACAACCATTCTTCTAGGTCGCCCCTTCCTTACCACCACAGATGCCATTATCCATTGTATGTCGGGGTTATTGGAGATGAAATTTAGGAATTTGAGATCCACTATGAAGGTTGCCGATGCGATGAATAGGGCAAGTATAGGAGGAGAGGATGGAGAAAAGTGCTTTAGGGTGAATGTGATTGATTCTTGTGTTGAGGATATTATAGGGAAGACTATGACAAATGGAGAAGAATTAAGGAAATTTGAGGAATTGAAGTCTAGTTTTGATGTGGAGACCTTAAAGCAAAAATATATAGCTTCTACTTCCTTGATTGAGAGCCATTTGACAAATAAGTCACTTGAGGTTAATCCTTCTAGTCTCATGTCTAGTGATGTCCCCATTGATGATGTTGAAGTTAAGTCCCCCTTGGTTGAGCCTAGTCCTTCTTTAGAGATCAAACCCCTTCCCGATCATTTGAAGTATGCATTCCTATGCCTTAGTGAGACCCTTCTGGTCATCATAGCTTCCGATCTTTCTAGTGACCATGAGGAGTGTCTCTTAGAGGTCCTTACGAAACATTAAAAGGCTATAGGGTGAAAAATTGATGATTTGAGAGGTATAGACCCTTTGGTTTGCATGCATCGTATTCACCTTGAGGATGGAGCCATTTCTTCTACGGATAAACCCACACATGAGCGAAGTAGTTAAGAAAGAGATCATTAAGCTTTTAGATGTAGGCATTATTTATCCGATCTCCGATAGTGAGTGGGTTAGCCTGGTCCAAGTTATCCCTAAGAAGTCCGGGATCACGGTTGTTGAGAATGAGAGAGGAGAGCTTATCCCTACATGTACTCCCATGGGGTGGAGAGTTTGTATTGATTATAAGAAGCTCAACTCCAAAACTAGGAAGGATTATTTCCCATTGCCTTTTCTAGACCAGATCTTAGATAGAGTAGCTGGGCATAGCTACTATTATTTTCTAGATGGCTATTCGGGTTATAATCAGATTCTTGTGTTTCTCGAGGATCAGGAGAAGACCACCTTTACTTGTCCCTATGGCACTTTTGCCTATAGGAGAATGCCCTTAGGTCTTTGTAATGCCCCAGCGACTTTTCAGAGATGTATGATGGCCATTTTTAGTGACATGATTGAGAGGCATTTAGAGATTTTCATGGATGATTTTTCAGTCTTTGGATATAGCTTTGATGAGTGCTTGAGTCATCTCTCTTTAGTCTTAGACCGATGTGTAAAGAAGAATCCAGTGTTGAGTTCAGAGAAATCCCAGTTCATGGTGCAACGAGGGATAGTGTTGGGTTATATAGTTTCATCTAGTGGTATTCAAGTTGACCTAGCTAAGGTAGAATTGATTGAGAAATTGCCTGTCCCTAAGTGTGTCAAATGTTAGATCTTTTCTAGGGCACGGAGGATTTTATCTTAGATTCATTAAGGATTTTAGTCACATTGCACATCCCTTGTCTAGGCTCCTAGCACAAGATGTCCCTTTTGACTTTAATGATGAATGTGTTAGAGCTTTCATTAGGCTTAAATCCTTATTGTCTACATCCCTAATTATCCAGCCACTTAACTATAGTCTCCTATTTGAGGTTATGTGTGATACATTTGATTATGCGATAGGAGCTGTTTTAGGTCAAAGGAAGGATAAGTTGCCCCACGTTGTGTACTATGCTAGCAAGACTCTTGATGAAGCACAAAAGAACTATACCACCACGGAAAAAGAGCTTCTAGCAATAGTCTTCTCCCTTGACAAGTTTAGGTCATAAATCCTAAGATCCAAGGTGATTGTCTACACCGATCATGCGGCATTGAAGTATTTGTTGTCTAAGAAAGAATCTAAGCCCCGCTTGATTAGGTGGTTGCTCCTCCTTCAAGAGTTTGACATAGAAATCTGGGATCAGAAGGGTAGAGAAAATTTACTTGCAGATCATCTTTCCCATCTTGTTAATGAATCTTCTAGTAATCCATCTCTTTTTCATGATTCATTGCCTGATGAGCAATTATTTGCCATCTCTCATCACACACCTTGGTTTGCTCATATTATCAATTATCTTGCCACAGGGCATTTTCCTTCCCATTGGGAGAAGAGAGAAAAAAATAGGTTCCTAGCACAAGTTAGACATTTCTTTTGGGAGGATCCCTATCTCTTCAAAGTGTGTGCAGATCAAATGATTTGTCGGTGTGTGCCTGAGGACAAGTTTGAGAATGTTTTGAGTATGTGTCATGATGAGGGGTGTGGAGGACATTTTAGTGGGAAGAAGACCACTGTAAAGGTCTTGCAATGTGGATTATTTTGGCCCACTCTCATTAGGGATGCCCAAGAGTATTGTAAGAAGTGTTTTAGATGTCAACAATCTGGGTCCATCTCTAGGAGAAACATGATGCTTTTATCCCCTATTCTTCCTCGTGAGTTGATGTTTGGGGTATAGATTTCATGGGTCCATTTCCACCTTCCTTTGGGTACCAATACATTTTAGTGGCCGTTGATTATGTGTCCAAATGGGTTGAAGCAATTCCCACACGTACTAATGACCATAAGGTAGTGGTTAAGTTCATTAGGGAGAACATTTTCTCTAGATTTAGGTCTTAATTAGTGATGGGGGATTGTATTTTGGCCATAGGACTTTAGAGGCCTTGTTGAGAAGATACTCGGTCACCCATAAGGTAGCCACTCCTTATCACCTGCAAACTAGTAGACTAGTAGAGGTGTCCAATAGGAAAATCAAGCACATTTTAGAGAAAATGGTTAGGCCCAATAGGAGATATTGGTCTATTAGGCTAAATGATGCTTTGCTGGCCTACCATACCACCTTTAAGACTCCCATTGGTATGTCTCCGTATAGATTAGTTTATGGTAAAACTTGTCATTTGTCAGTAGAATTAGAGCATAGAGCTTATTGGGCCATCAAAGCCTTAAATTTTGACTTGGCAAGAGCAGGTGAGAAAAGGAAGATAGACCTGGCGGAATTGGAAGAGCTTAGATTCAAGGCGTATGAGAACGCTAAACTTTATAAGGGTAGGATGAAGAGAATTCACGATAAACACATTATTAAGAAATCATTCTTTCCTTTCGATAAAGTTTGGCTATTTAACTCACAATTGAAACTCTTTCTAGGTAAGCTTAAGACAAGATGGGATGGTCCATATGATACAGGCTTTGCCTAATGGCACAAATAGCATGGTTTTACACTGGAAGTTGTGGGTTCTAAATTCGTTAATAACCAATTTTTTTTTAATTAACAGATCAAATCTGGATAACATTCACCATGAATGCTCAAAAAGTCACCATAAAGACTAACAACATATTGAATGCAACAAAAAGTTTTGTAATAAAATTTCTCATAACATAATATTCGATATGTATAATATATATACAATTATAATTGTGCGATATAATCATGAAAACATGCAAAAGGGCCTTGGCTCTGATACCAATTGAAGGAATTATGCGAAACTTTTTCACAAAATTTGTCCAGGATCAGGCTCGTGAAATTTTTCAAGAAGAACACAATAAATACCTAAAGTAAAGACATGTGTTCTTGACAAGTAGCCTTGCAGAAGCTTGATCTTCCTCCTCTTTGTACACAGCCAAGAAATACTGATGGAAGCCAGGGTTATTAAGGGAGAAGGAGGCTAGGGATTTTCAGGGAGGAGGAAATTTTTTTTTCTCTAGAGAAAAATTGATAACCCAATTGAATAATACGTACAATATACCTCTCCTTTTATAAAATAAAAGGAGTTGGACATTCATAAGTCCCAAGCTCAATTCCTTCAACCCAATTAGGCCTAAACCTTAAAACCCAATTAGGAATTAAATTATTATTTAATTTTTAACCCATTTAGCCTAAGATTTAATTCATGGCACATTTTTCTATGTTAGCAAAAAATAGATGAAATTAAATCTGTGACCTTTTAATAATTAATATTAAATATTAAATTCTTAATTAAATATTTAAACACATTAATTATCAATTCCTTGATTTAATTCATAATTAATTAATAAAATATTTAATTCTCAATTAAATATAATAGATCAATCCATCAATAAATTTCTAGACCTTTTGCGTGACTTCATAGGTTCAAACTTAAGTCGGTAATACAAGGACAATCTTTGTACTAATCGGATATACTGTCTAGCAACAGTTCTCGACGTCTGAATAAGTTGAAAAATTGTAAGGCAACTATCAATGAACCTGGGCACTATCCTCTATGACCCTCGATATTTCGAAACAACTCTAGGAGCATGTTCAACTATCAAACCCTTAATTAGTTATTCCATATTAAGTCCTAATCTTGTCATGACTCATCATGACACATCTCCGTGACACATCACGCAGAAAGCTTTGGCCAAAGACTTAATGAGTTAGGACTAGGTGGAACATCATTCTCCTAATACCCAGAGTGGGTTAATCCCATCTTGTCATACATATTGGCTTCACGACACTTGCTCACACTCAGTAACCCTTTCTCACCAAATTGGAAATTCGGGTAGTCTGGCACCAAAGTACAAGAAGTAATTCGTGAGCCTTTATGGTAGTCTCAGGTCGAAGGGAATACTACAACCATGTGCACCACAAGCAATCCTTTTACGATAAGGTAAGTACCATAGGATGCTTCTAAGCGAGTCATGTTCAATAAGCGTGTCTCCACAGCCTACCTGTGTGTCACACCAATGTCCCACATCTATTGATCATGAAGATGACCAACCCATGTGACAAACAATAACCTCTACTTGAAGCAATCAAAGAAAGATGTATGCAAAGGGTATTAAATTGATGCACCAATGATGGGAAGGAGGAAGAAACAAGTAAGAAGGCAAAAATGTCAAACTACTAAGAATGAAAACAAACAAAAGCTAGCCTAATCTACTAAA
Source organism: Cordia subcordata (assembly GCA_028554755.1). Lineage (NCBI taxonomy): Eukaryota > Viridiplantae > Streptophyta > Magnoliopsida > Boraginales > Cordiaceae > Cordia > Cordia subcordata. The sequence goes on along the minus strand of JAPTOF010000007.1, from coordinate 10,175,841 downwards.
AGACAAAGAAAACAAGAGCAATCTAATCCATTAAAGATATATACGAAGTAAAAACAACCAAAAACATAAAAAATGGAGAAACAAGCAAAGAGCAAAGAGTATATACAATTCTAGGGTGTCTCCTAGTAGTGTTGGATTTGACGCCTCCAGCCACCAATATTAGAGCAAGTCATGTTTAATGTTTCGTGGCACAAATTGTCGGATAATCATCAAAGCACAAAAAGTAGAACGCAAAGGACCATGCATCATAAGATAGGGCAATGAATGCATAATGCACCCATTTTATAAAATGTCCTACCCCAAAATGGCAAATGAAAATGTGCACTTGTATGTTATAGATTGTTGCTCATGTTTCTGAGAACTTTAGAAAGCATAAGGGTGTTGTCTAATCGCAAATAACCAGTGTAAAGCAACCTTGCATCTTCTCCAAATTGCATACGTACGAATGACTAGATCCCAAGGACTAGAATCCATTAAATACAAAATATGTATACTAAGATCCAAGTAGACTTTATGTTGTGAACGATACCCAAACTGATTGAATTCTATCATGAAATATCGATCAGAAAAGCTTGCCATGAAGAGAATGTAGTGAACCACATACTCATTCAAATAAAGAGAAGATAGGACCCAATGACTGTATAAACAACCACAGGTGGTCACTGTTAAACGTCAGAGTTATTAGAAGAAGAGATAAATAAATTGAATACCCAAATTGTTAGCTACTATTGTGCTTCGTACACATCAATAGAGTACTAAAAGTGAAATGAAATCCCTCAAATAAGACCAGATCAGATAAAAGCCTTTTACCCATGTCATGTGCCGTATCATTTTCACTTGCCAAATGGTTATAATACATATCTCAATGGGAATTCCCTACACAATTCTATATATCATCCTAAATGGCTCAAGCATATAACTTGATAGGAATACTGGTGATGCAAACATGGAGAAATATTTTTTTCTAAAATTAGATATGTACGAACACACACCCAATAAAGGTCTAAAGAAGATCCAACATTAGAGTATGAAAGGCTCAAGAAAATGCATTGATTTGTGTCTATTTAAAGCAATAATTGTATGATTTGGAGTGTGTTTGTGTGCATGTTCTACTATTAATTTTGTCTATTTTTAGTTTTTGAGTGCTTATTAAGTGTTGTTGAATGTTTGTGTGTTGTGTGCTCTTTTTCTTAAATTTTTATACTTTTTCTTTGTTGTTTTGATTTTAGTTGCTCAGTTTTTAATTAATTAATTAGGAAGTAGATAGGTACATAGTTTTATTAGTTAATTAGAATTAGTCAAGTTAATTAGTAACTTAGTTTACTTAGGAATTAGGAAGTTAAATTCATAAGTTAGCTAGGTTAGATTAGAATTAATGTATTAAATAACTAGAATTAAGATTCTAGGAATTTTAGTTAGTTAAATTGGAGTTTACTTAGTTTTGGATTTAATTAATTAAGCTCTAGGGTATTAAGACATAGATATAATAGTATATATATATATTATATTATAAACTAAACCCAACTTTATACCTACACATAACCCTATCCCACGTGAACACAAACACACTCACAATTTCAAAAACAATCATGTGGGACCCTTTTTCCACTAACCAAAATAATACATTGTATTTTATATATCTTTGTGTGTGTGTGTGTGTATATATATATATATGTATATGTGTATGTACATAATATAGAAGCCAATATATAGTATATTATACATTATATTAACTAATGATTTCAACCTTACCATTCCCTTTTATTTTCTTTTTACCAACACAACACACACACTTATATATAAAGCTCATCTGCAAGCTGAAGCAGCCAGGAATGAGTTTACCAAAAGAAGCGGTGCCAAACAACCTTTATTTTCCTCTTTTTGTCTCTCTTTCCAGCACCAAACACACACGTAAACTCCCCTACACTCTTACGCACTTTTATACATAAAGAGAGAATTTTTAGGGGCTATTTGGGATTATTTTTGAGCAATTTCCAGCAATCTTTTCCACAACAAAAAGTGCTGAAATCAGTCCGAAAAGTTGAAGAAATGAAAGATTTTTCTTGTTCCTTTTTTTGAGCTTACTTTCTGCTAGTTAATGTTTTTGCCGGTTTTGGGGCTGTTTTAGGGCCTAAAAGTTGGCTAAATTGGTGCAAAATTTTTGCAAAAAAGCAACTGCAAACTTGGGATTATTTGCTAAAATTTATCTTTTCGAGCCATATTTGCATGAAATTGAAAGCAGAAGAGACTCTAAACTTGGAATTTAATTTTCTAGGCATGGAATTGATGTTTGAGAGGTAAATTTCAGTTTTTTACTCTCTTTTAGCATGTTGAGCGAATTGTTTAAGACTAGGGTTGGATTATGTATTATGTTATGGCTTATTGTTGGATTTTGACTTTTTATGGATTTTATATGGCATCTTGATTGCATAACTTGTGGAGAATTGTTGATGATTTTAATATAACTTGTCTATGTGTTTGTTGAAAGTCCTATGAGAGTTTATGCATGTTTTTTTGTCATTGTTTATGATTATTGGTCTTGTGCTTAGCATGAAACATTGTTAATGTGTGAGCCATAATCTATTGCTTGCTAGATTTGCCAATTATGCTTAAATAGGCTTAAAATCAATTGGTTCCATCCTTAGTTTAGAACACAATTAATGTGTGTGCCTTAATCAACTTGGATTAGTCAAATCACTTAGTTTGTTGGTATAGTTATAAAGCCTTAATTAGTAGGACAAACCTATGCTTTAAAAGGGGCCTATTTAGGGATAGAAGTTCACCTTTAATTAAGGGTAATAAGGCTAGTTAATAAACTAAGGCATTAAAGCCATTGATTGTCCACGGTCCATAGTTAGTTAATCCAATCACTAGCCGAACATAGGAAGTAATCCGACCTTAGGTCGTTTCCCATCACCGAACTCCCCTGGTCATTCCCATTGCTTTCTTCTCATTTGTTTTCCATTTACTTCTAGTTCAATTTGTGCACTTTAGTTTCAATAGAATAGTTTAGAGTTCCCTTCAATTCAAAATTCAAAAAAATATTAGAAACAATTTCATTTCTCCACATATAGGACTTAGAACCATAGTTAAAGGCCTCCCTGAGGGGACGATAGCCACACTCTTGCACATGTTATACTACTTCTGATCCATACATTTGCAGGTTCTTAAAACAACATCATGTTTTTAGCGCCATTGCAGTGGAGACACGGTTGGTTTCTTTGATTTGTGTGTTTTAGTTGGTTATGTGTTTTGTTATTTCTATTTTTTGTTCTAGTAGTAGTCTTAGTTTTTGTTGTTCTCTTTTATTTTTGTGATAATTTATGTTTTATTTCTGCGTTGTGTTTTGTCTGATTTCACTCTTCTATTTGTGTTATTTTCTTTTGTAGTTCTTAGGGACTTGTGGTTTCGATGCTGTAGATTTATGTTGAAATTATAGTTTGGGGGTTGAAGAGTTGGAAGGAGATTTTGTTTCTTTTTGTGCATGCTTGGTAGACATTCACTTAGACCTAACTTAGTTCCCTTTAATTCCAAACCACAGAGAATTCACCGTCATCTTAGGAACTTAGAACGCAATCTAGATGAAATGGAAGAAAATAGGAATGATGTCCCTCCTTTAGTTCCCTATACTGGGAATGATAATCCTCCTTCCTTTCCTCATCCTACTATTCCATGTAATTAGAATGTTGAGCTTTCTAGGCTCTTGAATCCATACCAAGTAGTCATTGACATGACCCATAGACAATACTTTTTTTCTCATACCTTTGAGCTGAATATGGCTATCTATCCACCAGGTTTAGGGGAGACGAGTTTTGAGAAAGCATGCGATATTAGCTATGCTGCTATCTTTCTATGGTAGGAATAATGAAATTCCCTTAACATATGTCACTGAATTTGTAGAGATATGTCCTACCTTCAATTTTCCAAATGTGTCTCAAGAAAACATTAGGCTCAATCTTTTCGCTTTCTCCCTCAAGGATAAAGCCAAACAATGGCTTCAGTCCTTGCCCGATGGAGGCATTACATCTTAGGATGAGCTCCAGTCCCAATTCTATCAGAGGTTTTACCCCATGGCTAAGAATGCTCACCTTCTCAGCATGAGTTTGAATCTTTCCATGAGACATAAGAGAGATTTAATGATTTGTTACATCAGTGTCCACATCATGGGTATGATATCCGCAATCTTCTACAATACTTCTTTACGGGTCTTACTGAGTCCTAGTGCATGGTAGTAAATGCCATATCTAGATGGAATTCTATAATTTGAGACCTATTGACACTTGGGGGATTTTAGAGCTTGTTGTTGAGGATTCTTGTCAGAATATGGCATTAGATAGGTCGAGTAGGAGTAATCCTGAGAGAGAAGTGAATGAAGTAGGCACATCCTATGATCTTCCTACTAAGGTAGAAGCATTGAGTTATAAGCTTGACCTATTGATTTCTTTAGGTGTAGCACCTACTTCAGGCCATAAGGCTAATCCACTAGTATCGTCACCTTCTCCTTTTATCGTTGATCTCTGTGCCTTGTGTTTTGAGTCATCCCACGGGACTCTAGCTTGCCCAATAGCACCATAATTTCCATAATTCATTCTAGAGCAAGTTCATGCTACACAAGGATACTTACGAGAGTATAACCCCTACTTGAACACAAATAATCTAGGGTAGAGGGATAACCCTATGTTTTCTTGGTGTAATAATCACTTTGAGTCCCCCCAGCCCTAGGTCTCATTCTAGTATTGAGATCATTCTGCTCAATTGAATTCGCCAGTTTTTTATCACATAAATCCATCTAAAATTTCTAGTGGCCCACAGGGACAATGCCTATTTCTCCCTGCTCTTCCCACTTAGTTTATACCCTCACTTCCTATACCATTCTCTAGCCATCTTAGTAGTGACGATAAGTTTGATCTTTTATTATAAATGTTTTAGTCACAGTAGCAGTACATAGCTAAGATGGATGCCCAGTTAGGATAGTTAGCTAGTCAGTTGAGTGCAAAAAAGCCAGACAAGTTGCCTGCCTAGCTTGAGGTAAACCCTAGAGGTTAATCCAATTCTCTCTCCAATCCCTCTTATACCACTCATGCATAGGCAAAAGCAATTATTACACTTAGGAGTGGTAGAGTCATTACCAATGAGGTATGAGAGAAGGAAAATTTAGTTGAGTCTAGACCTAGTGTTTCAATAGAGTCTAGTGAGATTAGAGACTATGAGAGAGAGGAGACAACTAAATAGAGAGATGAGAATAGTAACCTTCACATAGGGAAGGGAAGCAGTCCCTAAAATCTAGTGATGTCATCCCTAAAGCACCTTTTCCAACTGCACTAGAGAAGCCTAAACCTACTGAGAACACTAAGATGAGTAAGATCTTAAAGTACTTGAGAGACCTTAAGGTGAATCTTGGTTTAGTTGACACCATTGTGTCCATTCCTACTTACACAAAATTCTTCAAATATCTATGCGCACAAAAGTGAAACAATTCCCACATGTTAAAAATAGTAAATTTCACTAAAAAGGTGAGTAGCATTTGCACTTTAAGCATCCCGCCCAAGTTGAAAGACCTAGGAGCTTTCACTATTTCATGTTGCATTAGGAAGACCTTAATTGATCATACTCTTCTGATTTAGGGTCCAGCATAAATCTGATTCCTTTCTTAGTCTACCAGTATCTAGGTTCAGAGGAGTTATTTCCCACGTACGTCACTCTATAATTAGCTGATAGATATGAGTGGAGGCTGCGAGGTATAATATAGAATATCATGGTTCAGGTTGGAAAGCTTGTGTATCTAGTTGATTTCATTATCTTAGATATGGATTTTGGCCATGACATTAGGCACTCTACACCTATTCTCTTAGGACACCCCTTCTTAGCTACAATTGATGCAGTCATCCATTGTAAGTTGAGGTTACTTAAGATTAAGTTTGGATATCTAAAGGCCACTATAAGAGTTATGGAGGTAGCAAATATGGCGAGTATTGGTATGAATGATGAGGAGGAGTGTTTTTCTATTGATGTTATACATCCTTGTATAGAGGAGCATAGCTGTGAGATGTCATTGATCGAGGATGAGTTAGCTAAGCTCGAGGCCATTTTGGAGTAGTTTGATTCTGGGTCATTTGTTAACAAGTATGTAGTTTCCATATCTACATCTGCTGACTCTAGGCCAGAGTCTAGCCCGAGTCTCTTTCTTTAGAAGTTTCTAGTAATCCCCTTACGGTTGAGTCTTTCCTATCTTTGGAGCTCAAACCCTTCCCTAAGCACTTGAAGTACGTATTCTTAGGACTTAATGAGACCTTTCCTATGATTATAGCTTCTGATCTATCTAATGAGAACGAGGAACGTCTTCTAGAAGACCTTAGAAGTCATAAGAAGACTACAGAGTAGATGATTGGTGATTTAAAAGGTGTCGACCCTTTTGTTTGTATGTATAGGATTCATCTACAAGAAGGTGTGGTACGTACTCGTGAGATGTAGAGACGACTTAATCCACGTATGAGTGAAGTTATGAGAAAAGAGGATATTAAGCTCTTAGATGTAAGAATCATTTATCCTATCTCTAATAGCGAGTGGGTTAGTCCTATTTAGGTAGTACCAAAAAGGTTTGGGATCACGGTGGTAGAGAATAATAAGGGTGAGCTAGTTCTTATGCTTATCCCTACGAGTTGGAAAATGTGCACAAACTACAAGAAGCTCAACTTTAGGACCAGAAAAGATCACTTCCTATTGCCTTTCCTTGACTAGATTTTGGATGGAGTAGCCGGTCACGGTTATTACTGCTTTTTAGATAGGTATTCAGGATACAATCAAATTCCTGTGTTTTCCCAAGATCAGGAGAAGGCCACCTTCATGTGCCCTTATAGTACCTTTACTTATAGGAGAATGCCATTCGGTCTTTGTAATGCGCCTTCCACTTTTCAAAGGTGTATGATGGCTATCTTTAGTGATATGATTAGGAGGCAGTTAGAGATTTTCATGGATGATTTCTCAGTCTTTGGTGTGAATTTTGATAAATGCCTTAGTCACCTATCTTTATTGCTAGACCATTGCATTAAGATAAATCTTGTGCTGAGTTGGGAGAAATTACATTTCATGGTGCAGAGAGGAATGGTTATGGGTCATGTAGTATCTTCTAATAGTATTCAGGTTGACCCACCCAAGGTAGATCTTATAGAGAAATTGCCTGTTCCAAAATCTATTAAGGATGGGAGATCCTTCCTTGGCCTTGCAAGTTTCTATGTAGGTTCATAAAGGATTTTAGCCAGATTGCCCGTCTATTGTCTAGGCTCTTAGTGCAAGATGCTCCATTTGTGTTTGATGAAGAGTGCACTAGAGCTTTTGATAAGCTTAAATCCTTGCTTTCTTCTTCCTCTATCATTTAACCGCTTAATTATAATATTTCTTTTGAAATTATGTGTGATGCATTAGATTTTGCCAAAAGAGCTATATTAAGATAGCGTAAGGATAGGTTGCCCATCATCGAGAAGGAGCTTCTTGCAATAGTGTTCTCCCTTGATAAGTTTCGATCATACATTCTTGGGTCTAATGTCACAGTTTATACCGATCATGCGGCTTTGAGGTATCTTTTGTCTAAGTGTGAATCTAAATCTTGCTTGATTAAATGGATGCTCTTTTTATAGGAATTTGACATAGAGATTAGAGAAAAGAAGGGTAGTGAGAATTCTGGTGATGATTATCTATTCCATCTTATTCATGAGTCCCCTAGTGATTCTATTCCATTATGTGAGTCTTTTCGGGATGACCAATTGTTTACTGTCTCACATAACACACCATGGTGTACGCATATAGCAAATTATCTTATCACAAGTTAGTTGCCACCCCAATGGGAGAAGAGAGAAAATGATAGGTTTAATTCGCAGGTTAAGCATTTCTTTTGGGAAGATCCTTATCTCTTTAAGGTGTGTGTGGATCAGGTGACTCATAAGTGTGTTTCGGAGAGTGAGTTTGAAAATATTTTGAATATGTGTCACGGTGAGGAATGTGGAGGTCACTTTGGAGAAAAGAAAATTGCAGCTAAAGACTTCAAAAGTAGATTCTTTTGGCCACCCTCTTTGGAGATGCCCAGGAATTTTGTAAAATGTGTGTTAGATGTCAAAACTCTGGGTCCATTTCTAGGAGAAATATGATGCTCTTTCTGCTGTGCTTGTGTGTGAACTTTTTAATGTTTGCAGAATTGATTTCATCGCTCCATTTCCACCCTTCTTTGGCTATCACTATATCTTAGTGGTTGTTAACTATGTGTACAAGTGGATAGAGGTAATCTCTACACGAACCAATGACCACAAGGCTATGGACCAAGTTCATTTGAGAGCACATCTTTTCTAGGTTTAGAGTACCACGAGTCTTGATTAGTGATAGAGGAAAGCACTTTCGCCATAGGACACTTGAGGCTTTACATAGAAAATATTTAGTCTCTCATAAGATTACTATAACCCTCAAATGAGTGGATAGGTAGAAGATTCAAATAACGAGGTCAAGTTTATTTTAGAGAAAACAGTTAGGCCTGATAGGAAAGATTGGCCTTACAAATTGAGTGATGTATTATGGGCCTACCGTACTGCATATAAGACCCCTATAGGTGTGTCTCCATATAGGTTGGTGTATAGGAAGGCTTGCCATCTACCTGTCGAGTTAGAGCATAAAGCATATTGGGCTATTCAGGCTTTAAATTTTGACTTGTCTACTACAAAGGAGAAAATGAAGCTTGACTTAGCTGAGCTGGAGGAGTTGAGATATGGGGCGTATGAGAATGACAAGATTTATAAAGAGAGAATAAAAAAAATGTATGATAGGCATATCCTTAGGAAATCTTTCTCTCCTATTAATAAAGTTTGGTTATTTAATTATAGATTTAAGCTCTTTCTAGGTAAATTGAGAAGTCGATGGGATGGTCCGTACGAGGTTATTGAAGCCTACCCTTTTGAAGCGGTAAAGATCAAGGATTTGAAGGATGAGTGGGTATTGACTATGAATGGGCACCACCTGAAGCATTCATTTGACCAGAGCATGGCTCAAATTGAGTCCATCGAGCTCAAGAGCCTTCGTATGACACTTGATTAATGGAGCTTGCCTTGCTGGCAGCATGATGGTTAGCATTATTAGGAAGCAACCTAGATTTTCGTAATTTCATTCTTTTCTTTTTGTTTTTACGCATTTGTCTTTTTCTTTTCCTTTCAATAGCTAAAGCTTTGTTCCTATTCCTTGCATTCCCCTTCTCCATTTTCTGCATACATCCTTATTCTTAATTGTTAATGCCAATGTAGACTTGCATGGCATATGTCTACTAATCTCGTTTGCTTTTTGAGTATTTATGTATTGATAAGAAAAAGGTTAGTAGATGATTGGAATTCCATTGGCATTTATGAAGTCAAGCGACCACAAGGTTGTATCCTTCCATCCTCTTGGCCTTATTTTTCTACCCTTTCCACACTTCCCATACGTGTACTTTATTGTTTATTTGTTTGTGTGTTAATTGCTATTTGCTTAAGGACAAGCAAAGTTTAGGTTTGGGAGTATGGGAGTTGTTTTTGTTTTTCATATTTGACATAAAGGGTAGATTTGCATGGTTTTGATCAAAATGGTGAAGTTTTTTTGTTTTTTTTATGCATGTAGAGTCATTTTTCTCTTTATTGATTGGAGTATTGGCTCTTGTTGATTGATTGAATTGATTGGTGAATATGAGGTTGCATTGTGGGAAGTAAATGGAATGGAGGGAGAACCAGGACTTTGAAGAGAATCTTTTTGAAAACAGTGGGGAGTGAGCACTTCTAATAATGCACCTTGTAGTTGCCCCACAACTTGGTTGGAAAAAGTATTTTTAGAGAGTTGTTGATGGAAGTGTCTCCTTACTTGATTGGTTCTTATAGTACACCTTAGCCCTACTTTTTCTTTTCTTTGTGTATATGTTATGCATTGAGGGAAAAAAAATCCAAAAAAAATGAAGAAGATTGAAAAAATTGGAAAAAAAGTGAAAAAAGTCAAATGGCAAGAAAAAAATGAAGTATGTTGAATAAGTGTCAAAGGACATAATGTCAATTTGGCACATGTTCAGTTCTTTTTCTTTATTTTCTGTTTGAAGTGGTTGGCGAAACCCGAGTTAGTATGCCTGATGGGGGTTTCTTCCTTTAGTATGCCTGATGTGCATCTTAGGAGGTCATGTTAGTGATGGAGCCATGAAATATCATTGTCTTGGGTACGTGAGTTGGAATTTTAGGTTTGTGGTAGTTCTAGCTACTTGGTAAGTTCTCAAGAGGTGCGAGGACCCTTGTGATTGAGAGGAGAATCCAAAAAAGGTTTGGAGATCCCATTTACAATAGGAATGACCACTCATACTCCTTAGATTCATCAAGATAGCAAGTAAATACTTTTGGCAACCCTTTGAATATCATGAGATAAGCTTAGGAGTGGTCTTGCTTGGAGAAAAGCAAGGAGAAGGTTTGGGGTGTTGATTTGTGTCTATTTGGAGCATGAATTCCATCATTTGGAGCATGTTTGTATCGTGTTTTGCTACTAATTTTGTCTATTTTGAACTTTTGCGTGCTTATTGAGTGTTATTGAATGTTTGCATGTTGTGTGCTCTTTTTCTTATTTTTTAATGCCTTTTCTTTGTTGTTTTCATTTTAGCTAGTCAGTTTTTAATTAATTAATTTGGAAGTAGTTAGGTAAATAATTTGATTAGTTAATTAGAATTAGTCATGTTAATTAGTAACTTAGTTTAATTAGGTTTAGGAAATTAAATCCATAAGTTAGCTAGGTTAGATTAGAATTAAGGTATTAAATAACTAGAATTAGGATTCTAGAAATTTTAGGTAGATAAATTATAGTTTAGAAACTTAGTTTAGGAAATAATTAATTAAGTTTTGGGGTTTTAGGACGTAGTTAGAATATTATATATTATAAACTAAACTATACCTAACTTAACCTACCCATAACCCCACCCCATGTGATCACAAATACACTCACAATTTCAAAAACAATCTTGTGGGACCATTTTTTCACTAACCAAAATAATATATTGTATTACGTATATATATATATATATATATATATATATATGTATGTACATAATACATAAGCCAATATACAGTATAATATATATTATATTAACTAATGACTTGAATCCTATCATTCCCTTTTCTTTTCTTTTAACCGACACAACACACACACTTATATATAAAGCTCATTAGCAAGCTAAAGCAATCAGGAACGAGTTTAGCAAAAGACGCAGCATCGAATGGCATCTATTTTCCTCTTTTTCGTCCCTCTTTTCAGTACCAATAACACACATAATCTCACCTACACTCTCACATGCTCACATGCATAAAGAGGGAATTTTTAGGGGCTGTTTAGGGGTATTTTTGAGCAATTTCTGACAAGCATTTTTGCAGCAAAAAGTGCAGAAATCAGTCCGAAAAGCTGCAGAAACGAGAGATTTCTCTTGTTCCTTTCTTTGACCTTACTTTCTACTAGTTAGTTTTATATAAATACATTAATTGTATGCTTGTCTTTGCAGGTTTTGGGGCTGTTTTGGGGCTTAAAAGTGGGCTAAATTAGTGCAGAATTTTTGAAAAAAAGTTGTTGTGAACTTGAGATTCTTTTTTAAAATTTGTGTTTTCGAGCCAAATTTGCACGAAATTGAAAGAAGAAAAGGTTCTAAACTTGGAATTTAATTTTGTAGACATGGAATTGATGTTTGAGAGGTTAAATTTCAATTTTGCACTATCTTTTAGCATGTTGAACTAATTGTTTTAGGCTAGGGTTGGATTATGGATTATGGATTATGTTATGACTTAGTGTTGGATTTTTACTTTTTATGGATTTTGTGTGGCTTGTTGAGTGCATAACTTGTGGAGAATTGTTGATGACTTTAATAAAACATGTCTATTTGTTTGTTGAAATTCCCAAGAGAGTTTATGTATGCTTGTTTTGTAATTGTTTATGATTATTGATCTTGTGCTTAGCATGAAACATTGTTAATGCTAGAGCCATGATCTATTGCTTGCTAAATTTGCTAATTGCACTTGAATAGGCTTACGATCAATTGGTTTCATCCGTAGTTTGAAACACAATTAATGTGTGTGCCTTAATCAACTTGGATTAGTCTAATCACCTAGGTTGTTGTGTAGTTGTAAAGCCTTAATTAGTAGGACAAACCTATGCTCTAAAAGGGGCTAGTTTAGGGGCCAGTTTAGGAATAGGAGTGCATCTTTAATTAAGGGTAACAAGGCTAGCTAATAAACTAAGCATTAGAACAATTGATTGCCCATGGTCCATAGTTAGTCAATCCGATCACTAGCTGAGCATAGGAACTAATCCGGCCCTAGGCCGTTTCCCATCACCGAATTCCCGTAGTCATTCCCAATTGCTTTCTTCTCATTTGTTTTCTATCTACTTTTAGTTTAATTTGTGTACTTTAGTTTCAATAGAATAGTTTAGAGTTCCTTTCAATTCAAAATTCAAAAAAATCTCAAAAATAATTTCATTTTTACACTTAGTTAATTAAGGACACATAGGAGTTAGAGCCATCGTTAGAGACTTCCCTAAGGAGACAATACCCACACTCTTGTACACACTGCACTACTTTTGATTCATGCACTTGTGGGTTTTTAAAATAACATTATGCATATCAAAATATAAGCGCTACTACTCCAAACATGCTATGAGGCAAAACATAATAAAACAAGATATGGAGAATTAGCATGCAAGAGTCCTAGCTACCCATACTCAGGCCTCACTGATCATAACCTATTGCTCTAATATCACTCTGTCACCCCCCAAATCCAATCACCTAAACTCAGGGCTATGATCATACGGGCTTGAAAAGATCATTCCTCTTAATCTCGTAAGTTGCTAAAACACAGTACGAAAAGCTACGATATCTTACATACACCATCAGAGCACTATACACCATCGATATCCATTACTTATAAAGTGCAAATTAATTACACAAAGGTACATGTTATAATAAGACCAAAGCTAATTATAACTACTCCAATATCATTAAAAAGTGTCCTCTCTTCAATTTCCAACCATTACCCCTTCAAAAACATATAAATAATATAATGAGCAAAACAAAGGTCAATAAGTGGACACCCAGGAGAAGACCTACAAGTGGTTCTAACTAAAGACACTAGATCAAGATCAATAAAAGACAACAATAACAGGAGCGTACTGAAGTATGAAAATATATCAAATCAGGGTAGATCGAGGTCACTTTCAAAGAAGCTGATATGCATAGCCTAATCAAAACCAGAATGTAACTCAGAGCTATGATATTAATACTAAATGCATCCCACACACCATAATAGATAGGCATCTGACGTTATCTCTCGAGTGAATGCTCTAAAGACCCATAAGCGCACGAATTGATGCAGTGTAGTGTATGCGAGAACGGGTGTCGAACCACAGGAAAGCTATGTTGTGGGATGGATTCTAGTGTGTATGTCCTAGAGAATGCATAAAAGGGAATGTAAACTAACTATTTTTGGTGTTTTTGAATGATTGGGAGCTCTAGCTAAAGAAAATAAAACTAAGCTATTGGAATGGAAAGGATAGAGACAAACTATCTAGAGGGAACTAACAAATGGAGGGGATTAGGGTGACATTTACTTGCTAATGGGCGTTCCTAGACTCCAATACTGTGGGATTAAGTGAAATGGCTTAATTACTAAATGCTCTTCAACTAGGTTGCTTAATTAGTGTCCTAATTTCTCCCTAGGACTTGGTGCAAGTCTGTCCCTAAGTGGCACCTCCTAGAGCTACGGTGTGGTCTTTATGACCAAGGGCCTTAAGAGTGACCAACTAGCTTCCTAGGTGACTTAGAAAAGACCTACCTTAGTACCTAAATCATTGGCTAGATTTAAAGTGAAGACCTACTATTGCTAGAGTCGACTAAAGCCAAAGGAGACTCGATTTAGACTAGCGTTTAATTTTGCTTTATGATTCTAGGGTCACAATAGCAGAATTTGAGCTATTAGCGCATTCATACATATTCTAGGCTAAGGTGTTCGCAAATTCAAGGACCTATTCGACTACCAAATATCATCATGCTTGTATTACACCATTAAAAGTACTTTTGAACCAACATGTATGCAATATTGAGGTCATGTTTACTACTAGGCATGCAAACATGCATATGGACATGAATATAAGAATTACCCACTTTATAAAATCCACACATAAACACATAGACATGATTATAGAATGGATTAAAGGTGCTTAGTAGCAAATAGACTTCAATTTACACATATGCATAAACAATAGCCATTGAAACGAGAAGGACATAGCATAATATATATATATATATTAAGCCATTAAATCCCATAATATAGAAGCATAGAATCAACCCATTACACAAGTATCATCACCCTAAACAAATCTACTCAAACATAATATAAAAGAGAATGAAAGAGAGAATAGAAGACTCCCCTTCCAACCTAGCAATTCTTTTACAAAAATCTTTGAGCAGGCTTTAATCCAAGTGTTTGAATCCTCAAAATAAGCTTGAATCTAGGTGAAAAGTGTGTAATTGTGTGTGTTAGAGGTGGTGTAGCTTGGGTTTTATGTGTGTGTGATAGGTGTGTGATGGGTCTAAAAGTATCTTCCTCTCTTTAAAAGCTAAAAAGTCAAGTTTTTATAGCATTTGTTGCGCAGATCCAGTCGACCGGCTTCTCTTATTAACTCGTTCGACTTTCTAAGTGATTCTAAGTCCCGCACTCAGGATGTTGATATTTTGTGCCCCCTCAACTAACATGGCCTCCCCAATATGCACAAAGCCTCAAAGACAAGATGAGAAAATATGCAGATGTAATGGCTCATAAAAGTCTTATTCACATATCTACAAAGATGATAGCATGTGCTAAGTTGATATTGTGTCACTAATGTGCTTATTCACAATTTTTTTGGGTGCCATTGGCTTTTTTCTCTTTTTCAATTTTCTAATCTTTTTGATATTTTTGCACCTTTTTGCCTTTTTCAATTTTTTTTCAATTTTTCATGCTTTTCATTGTATTCACACAAAAAGAAAAAAAAAAAGAAAGGCCTTGGCACATCAAAAAATACCAATAAAGGAAAGGGCACCCACATCAACAACCCTTTTACAATACTCTTTCTTACCAAGCTATAGGGTGGCTATAAGGGTCATTCTTAAAGGTCCTCACTCCCTACAACTTTCAAGGGCATCTTTTCCAAGTCTCAGTTCTATTTCCACTCTATGCACTTCCTCACAATGCCACTCATATTCACTAATCAATTAAGTCAACCACAATAGCCAAGACAATGATCAACCAAGAAATAAACAACTCAACATGCATTAAAATTTGGAAAATTTTCACCATTTTTTGACCAAATAATGCAATCTACCATAAGAAAAACATGAAAACAATAAGACTAAACTCCCACACTCTAAATTTAAACTTTGCTTGTCCTCAAGAAATAGAGCAAAGTACATAAACAAGCAAATAGGCATTACAAAGCAAGTAAGAGTGGTGGGGATGGGGTAAAAACATGGGGAACAAGTGGAGAAAGGATAGATAAAACCTTACATTTTCTTTAAAGCTCTCCATGCCAATGATAAATTACCATGCTACTAACCCCGTGACTCACAATTCAAAACACTCACAAAGAAAACAAGGTTAGTAGCATTGCCTATGCATGTTTGCATTAGCATGTGCAATAAATAACAATGGTATATCTTAATGGACAAAGGATTGGGATTCAGTATTTTGGTGTGAGTGAAAGAAAAAGAAAGAAAAATAGAAAAAGGAAAATCAAAAAAAGTACAAAATTGCAAAATTGAACCTAGGTTGCCTCCTAATAGTGCTAACAACCACGCCGTCAGCCAGGCGAACACCAACTCTTCTTCAAGCTCTATATATGGGATCTTGAAGCATTAAAACTTCCACACGAGCCATACTCGGATCATATGCTTCAGATGCTGCTCGTTCACTGTGATTTCTCGACCATCCCTCAATTCTTTGATCTTGACAGCTCTGGAAGGGTAGGCTATCAATACTTCATACGACCATCCCATCTTGACTTGAGCTTACCTAGAAAGTGCTTCAAATGTGAGTTAAACAGCTAAACTTTATCAGAGGGAGAGAATGATTTCTTAATAATGTGTTTATCATGAATTTTCTTCATCGTATCCATATAAAGCTTGGCGTTTTCATACACATCAAACCTAAGCTCCTCTGATTCCACTAGGTCAAGTTTCATTTTCTCACCCACTCTTGCCAAATCAAAATTTAAGTACTTAATGGCCCAATAAGCCCTATGCTCTAGTTCTATCGACAAGTGACAAGCTTTCCCATAAACCAATCTATACGGAGACATACCAATGGGAGTCTTAAAGGTGGTAAGATAGGCCTACGAAGCATCATTTAGCCTAATAGACCAATCTCTCCTATTGGGCCTAATCGTTTTCTTTAAAATGTGCTTGATCTCCCTATTGAACACCTCTACTTGTCCACCAGTTTGCGGGTGATAAGGAGTAGCTACCTTATAGTTGACCGAATATTTTCTTGACAAGACCTCCAATGTTCTATGGCAAAAATGCAATCCCCATCACTAATCAAGACCCCAAGGACAACAAATCTAGAGTAAATGTTCTCCTTAATGAATTCACCACTACCCTATGGTCATTAGTGCGTGTGCGAATAGCCTCGACCCATTTAGACACATAATCAATGGCGACTAAAATGTATTGGCACCCAAAGGAAGGTGGAAATGGTCCTATGAAATCTATACCTCAAACATTAAATAACTCAGATGGAAGAATAAGAGATAAAGGCATCACGTTTCTCCTAGAGATAGACCCAGATTATTGACATTTAACACACTTTTTGCAATACTCTTAGGCATCCCTAAAGAGAGTGGGCCAAAATAATTCACATTGTAAGACCTTTGCAGCGGTCTTTTTCCCATGAAAATGACCTCTACACCCCTCATCATGACGCATGCTCAACACGCTCTCAATCTCGTCCTCGGGGACACACCAGTGAATCATTTGATCCGCACACACTTTAAAAAGATAGGGATCCTCCCAAAAGAAATGCCTTACTTGTTCTAGGAACCTATCTCTTTCTCTTTTCTCCCAATGGGAGGCAAAATGCCCCATGGCAAGATAGTCAACTATGTGAGCAAACCAAGGTGTGTAATGAGAAATGACAAACAATTGTTCATCGGGAAAGGCATCATGAAAAGGAGATGGATCTATAGAAGATTCACTAATAAGATGGAAAAGATGATATGCAACTAAATTTTCTCTACCCTTCTTATCCTAAATCTCAACATCGAATTCTGGAAAAAGGAGTAACCACCTAATCAAGTGGGGCTTAGATTCTTTCTTAACTAACAAATACCTTGACACCGCATGATTGGTGTAGACAATCACTTTGGACCCTAGGATATACGACCTAAACTTGTCAAGGAAGAAGACAACTACTAGAAGCTATTTTCCTGTGCTGGAATAATTCTTTTGAGCTTCATCAAGAGTTTTGCTAACATAGTACACTACATGGGGCAACTTATCTCGCCATTGACCTAAAACAACTTCTATTGCATAATCAGATTCGTCACATATAACCTCAAATGGAAGACTATAGTCAGGTGGCTGAATGATCAGGGACATAGACAATAAGGATTTAAACCTATTAAAAGCTCTAACACACTCATCATCAAACTCAAAAGAAATGTCTTATGCTAGGGGCCTAGACAAGGGGTGCACCGTATCGCTAAAATCCTTAATGAACCTACAGTAGAATCCTACATGCCCTAGAAAAGATCTGACATCCTTAACACACTTAGGGACAGGTAACTTTTCGATCAATTCTACCTTAGTCGGGCCAACTTGAATTCCACTAGATGAGACAACATAACCCCACACTATCCCTCGTTGCACCATGAATCCATATCTAACACTATAAAGTCAATAGGGCACACAAACTCACATACCTGGACCATAACATCCACTATCACACCCAGAGGTTTATGCTCGAACCTATCAGTGAGCTAAAGAGTAACATATGTAGGGGACAACTCACCTAGACCTAGCTGCTAATAGACAAAGTAGGGAATGAGATTCACACTGGACCCTAAATTTAACAAGGCGTGATCAATCTAGGTCTCTCTAATCCTACAAGGAATAGTGAAGGCTCCGGGGTCACTCATTTTGGCTAGAAGGCCCAAACTACAAATACTACTCACCTTCTCCATAAGCCTCACCTTCTTAGGAATGTTTGATGACCTATGCTTCCTTGTACAAAGATCCTTAAAGAACTTAGAATAGGTGGGAATGGAAAGGATCGCATCTATCAAAGGAAGATTGACCTTAAGGCCCTTAAGATGCTTTAAAATCTTGAAAAACATAGAATCCTCACTAGGTGTGGGCCTCTCTAAAGCAGATGGGTAGGGAACTCTAGGTGCAATACCTCTAGATACATAGGAATCATCAATAGGCTCCTTTCCCTCCCGATAAGGGCAGGAAGTACTGCTCTCTCCATGGTCTCAAATAGGCTCAACTCTTTAAATAGGACCCTCTCCAAAATCTCTTTTAATAAGGCTACTATGTGGCTCTGTAGACTCGGAAGGACCACAAAGTGCAGGCACTGCAAAGTCAACTCCTACCCTATTATCCACTATGTTACCGCTTCTAAGAGTAGTGATGGCCTTAGCCTGGGCCTGAGAGGGATAAGTGGTAGCAGTAGAGGAACAGGACTAGACTCTAGGGTTTACCTTCGGTGGAGAAGGCATTACCCCACGCTTCAAGAGGTTAGCTTTAAATATTTTACAAATACTAGTTATGTTCTATATGTTCTTATGCATGTTCTTGTGTGTGTTATGTGGTTATTTTATTTTTCTATCATGTTTTCTTGGTAGTATTTTTGAAAATATGGGCTAGGATAGACCACATATAATATTATCGATTCTACATTGACAAACATGCCAAATCTCATATCTTGAGAATGAGTAATTGGGTACCGCTTTCTATTGGCCAGGCTTAATTAATGGGCATAATTTTTTTACCCTTCCAAGCTCTATACACTCATAGCCTTAGTTTTTTACAATGAGAGAGAGAAAGAGTTATCACAAAAAATATCACATGAATGGAACATTCAAATGAATGGAATAATACATTTAATTCCAATAAACGTTCAAGATAGCAATTATATTTCCCCTAAGGAGTACCAATAGCATTGCTAACTCAAATGGTGGAAAATATACATCCAGTTTAAATGATACCATATGCAATAACTTTACCAACTATGTATAAAGACAATCAAGCATGCTTAACTAAAAAAGATTTGGATGATTCGTAGTTAAATCCAACCATAAGATTAAGAAATCTAGAACTATCTATTTATATTAAGGATTTTGCATTCATAATAATAAATTCTTTGGGACCAAACTGAAAGTCAATATCAAGAATAAAATGGCAAACAACATCGGGTAGGACACGATTAACACTATGAGTGTAAAGCATATGCAAACCTAGAAGATCATGAAAAAAAGAAGGAATAATTAGATAGGAGAAAAATTGGAGAATCCTTGATGTGCAGGACGACAACAATATGCATACAATATATACAGTGCGTGAAAGTCAACTTAGCATGGAAAGGGATCAATGACACAAATCAAATCCATTTCCCAAAACAAAACAAAATCACCAACTGCGGGTCACAAATACATGCGTATGAGCATCATCCACAGTTGTTGATCTAAATTAAAATCAAAAGCCCTAATTAGATAGATCTCAAGTCATAATATCATATCAACACACACTTGTATATGGACACACACTTCCACATAAATATGACACTTAACCCAATAGAAATACAACATCTCAAGTCATAATTTTGTACTTTAAACCCCATTCACGTGTATATGAACACATACATCCACAGAAATACGACACTTAACCCAATAGAAAACCCATTACATGACCATATGTTAGAACTTGAAATGCACCCACTATGTATGGCACGCGTGTTCAGATGGATATAACACTTATATTATATACATTTACACATACATATATATATATATACACACACTAACTTCAATAGAATTTTATAATTTTCTAGTCTTACTTATTCTGAGTCTTTGCTTAAATACATCAAATATTCAAATCAAGAAGTTCCAATTGGTCAAATGATCCCATTTTTCGTTACTAATAATAGTGTGATCAATGGCGTAGAGTCAAAAAGGGGGGGGTTGAATCCCTCCTTGCCTACAACTGGTGTAATCAGTTGTTAGAATCAATTAGTCTTTAAATTGTCCATTTACAATAATTGAAATCCTTTATATACATACATATCTATAAGTGTATATATATACACACACACATATATATATATATATATTTATAAAGACATAATTAACATAGATTTTTAATTTTGAACTACAGGTGGCAATATAACTAAAGGGGGGTGAATTTAGTAACAGCGGATTTTTTGTAAATTAAAAATAAAATTCGCAAAATATGAACCAAATGAATTAAAGCACAAATATGATGTTCCTTAGAGAGATAAAAACATAATCAAGCAAAATAACCAACTTTTTAGCATAAAAACAACAAGCGTGTTAGTTGAGGCAATTCATGAAACATGTTCAGTGCAATAGTGAAAATAGTTAGAGATCAGAGAGAGAGAGACAATACCCTTTTTACATGGTTCAGCAAAGCCAACGTCCACCACCTATAGATTCTCCTCTTAGGACTTGAATCAACCTCCAATATCAAGCTTCTTCGAATGTTGATAAAGCTTAAACCAACTCTTTACACTTCTTTGGAACACACTCCTAAGAACCCAAGCAAAAACCCTTTTTTCCTAAGGATTTCCCCACACCCAAAGAGCTTTACAATCTTCACAAGATAATCAAGTTATGGTGTGTATGTATCAACAACAAAAGGAAGGTTTCTTCAAGCTAAATGACTATAACTTCTTAAAACCTAGATATGAAAATGAAAGGCTCATAGTTTGCTCAAGATTAATGCAAATTTATAGCTCACAAGAATGATTTCCCAAGTAAAAAGTGTTTGAAAAGATGAAAAATAGCTTAGGAAATACTTGAAATTCAAATTCTAGAGTTCTTTCCAAATTTGGGGTGAAAGGGGGGTATTTATTGGAGTGAGAAATGTACTGACAATTGTCAAAAATAGAAAATCTATGCAACAACTGGTCAATGGTCTAGTTGACCAGAGAAGTCACCGGTAGCATTTTTGTTCCTCACTGGAATTGTTGGTTGGCCACAGGACTTTATCGGTCGACTGGTAAAGGGTGACCAGTAGTTCTAGAACTATTTTTTGATTATTAGTTTTCATCAAAATGCCCTTTTTTCTATGGATAAGTTTTTAACACATCTTTGAAGGTTTAAATCATTTAAACAAAATAAGAACACTTCAAGAAGCACTTGAAAAACAACATTTAAGATCAAGGACATGTTTTTGAAAAGCAATTTGAGATTTGTCAAAGATTTAAAAAAACTTAAAGCACATTTGATTTTCATAAACAATTTTAGGGAGTAAAGCATTTATCATTTTATAGAGAAAATCATGCAAACAAGATCTATAACAAGCAAATAAAGGCTAAACACAAGTGAGCATAACTGGTACCCCTTATATCACCTTGTCTCCACCTTGTGACTCCTCTTTCGATTGAATATTTCCTCTATGCCATGAGATACGCTTAGGGCACGATCAATCTTGACATCCTTAATAAGCTTAAAAAATCTTCATTTCACCCTTTACCATCTTGCTAAGACTAACATACTAAAGGCATTCTCAAAAAGACTATTAGCCAGCGTTATTAATTCATTTAAACAAGCATTACACGACACTAATTTGTATCATGAAAACAATCACATAAATCATATATAAGCTAAAAATCTTGCCCTTTTTGATGATGACAAATTATCATTCATATTTGTGGAATCTGAAAACTTTTGACTGCCCCTTAATAAAAGCATGTAAAAGATAATAATCATATCAATCTAATACACATTAAAATAGAGTCTTCATAGGCATGACTCCCCATCAATTTGTGCACATTTAATAGGCAATTATCTAATAGGAAATCTTATTCAATCCCATCAAGCATATTCTCCTGCATATATATAGCACATATCCTTCATTCTCATGTATAGGAAATTTAGCAAACATCCACAAAACAAACATCCATCATCCATCATCCAGCTGTATAACAAACATCATCCACATATATAGCACATATCCTTCTCCCCCTTTGACATCATTAAAACAAATAAAGCCAGGAACAAATATAAAGCTAAAGGATATAGATAACCATCAAAAAAGCAAAGTTCTCATGTATCCAAAACCAAGCTAAAACTAGAGATAAAATCAACAAGCTAAACTAAAATTTGTCCAAGATATATAAGGGAAAACCATAAAGCTAAGTTAAGAAATGTTCAAATGCACAGTGCAAGTGCAATGTTTCTTGAGAAATGGATAGTGGAAATAGGTATAGGGATTGTAGCGTTGATAGTGCTCGAAGAAGTTGGTCATATTCGTATGCATGCTCTTAATCTCGAAATCAATATTGGTTTGCCATTCTGTTAACTCACACCAATTCCCAATCCATGGAGTGGTTATTTGTCCAGCATTTGAGTTAAGCATCTTCGTTCTCTCTAAGAGTTATGCCATAATAGATGGATCTTCTTGTGGCACCTTTTGTTGAACATTGGTACTAGATCCCGTACCACATCTCAACTTCTCTCTTCGTTGTTCCTCAAATCTAGCTTGCCTTCTTGATTCCCTCAAAGCTCTCTGGAGTTCTTTTTCTTTAGTAGTCAAGTCAGGGTCTTTCTCTTCTGAAGATCTCACATCCATAGGCATACCAATAACCACTTCTTGAATGTTTATATTTCCTCCTCGAGCCCGTTCTTGCCTTTCTTCCTCATCTAGAACATCTTGGACTTCATCTCAAGCCTCTTCATCTACCTATCTTGAAAACTCCCCAATTACGGGAATTTTAACAGACAATGTGAAAGTGGTGTGGTTTCTTGACCTTTCTCTAATTTGCACTTGGATATTAGATGGTAAGCTCTTAAACTAAGCCTTAGTTATTGTTGTTCCACTATGCCAGTAGATTTCAATATGAGTTATATAGCCCGTGTAAGTACTATCCTGTGTCCTAAGTGTTTACCTGGTTTAGCAAAATGCACCATATGATTAAATATGATATAGGACAATGCAGCTTTTTGCTTCTCAAACACAGAATACATGTTATATGCATCAAAGTAACCAACCTAATTATCACTCATCTTCCTAGGCATCAACAATTCAGTAAAGATATTGTTCATAATCCTTTTCTCAAGACCTAAAGCCTTTTCTTATAGAGTTTGATCTCCAATTCTCAGACCATCAATATCCTTCCGAATAAATTCTAAATTAGCATCTCTTGTTGGCCTTTCTCCTAAAGGCCAACCTTTAGCAGAATACTCTTTTTCTCCTTCAATTGGCAATCCAAAAATCTTTTTCAAAGTTTCCTTATTTATGAATATATGCATGCCATTGACCCAAGATTCAATAGTTAGAAATTTAAGATCTTTAACTTCTTGCACATGAGAGTAGATTTGATAAACCATAGGTTCATAAACTTTACATTTAACATGAGTGAGATCATACCAACCTTGTTCCTGAAGAACTTCAACCACCCTTGTTCCCATAAGGTCCGTATCTATAAGGTATCTTCTATAACAATTTTTTCTTTTGTGCACATCTTTTTTTGGCAAATCATCTAGTGGTACAGGTTCTAGTTATGGTTGTCTTTGAGTTTGAGATGGTGGAGAACTTGTTCTTGGGCTTTGAGAAGATAGAACTTTGGCCTTCCCTTTTCTTGGATCTATCATTTTTATGCCATTTCTTAAAGAAATAATGATGCAAGAATGGTCTTTATGACAATTTTTTTTGACATGTCCTAGTCTACATCCACTGCCTCAGGATTCTTCCCTTAAGACTTGAATCAACCTCTAATATCAAGCTTCTTCAAATAATGGTGAAGCTTAAACTAACTCTTTACAACTCTTTGAAGTGGGCAAAAGACCCTTTATGCTAATGATTTCCCCGCACCCAAAGAGCTTTACAATCTTCCCAAGATAATCAAGTTATGGTGTTTATGTATCAACAAAAAGAAGAAAGGTTTCTTCAAGCTAAGTCACTATAACTTCTAAAAAGCTGGATATGAAAATGAAAGGCTCATAATTTGCTGAAGATTAATGCAAATTTATAGCTCAAAATAACAATTTTTCGGGTAAAAAGTGTTTGAAAAGATGACAAATAGCTTACGAAAAACTTAAAATTCAAATTCTAGGGTTATTTCCGAATTGGGGATGAAGGGGGTATTTATAGGAGTGAAAAATGTACTACCAAAAGTCAAAAATAGAAAATCTACATAGTTACCAGTCAATGGCCCAATAGATCGAATGAGTGACCGACAGCATTTTCATTCCTCACTAGAATTGCTGGTCGACCACAGGGCTCTCTCAGTTGACCAGCAGAGGGCGATAGTTCCAAAACTATTTTCTACCTGCCAGTTTTCATCAAAAAGCCTCTTTTTTCTTTGCAAAAGTTTCTAAAACTTCTTTGAAGGTTTAAATCATTTAAACAAAATAAAAACACTTCAAGAAGCACTAGAAAAATAATGTTTAAGATCAAGGACATGCTTTTAAAGATCAATTTGAGATTTGTCAAAGATTTTAAAAACTTAAGCACATTTGATTTTCATAAACAATTTTTAGGAGTAAAGCATTTATCAAATTATAGAGCAAATCATGCAAACAAGAACTATAACAAGTATAATCGAGGCTAAACACAAGTGAGCATAACTAGTACCCCTTATGTTATCTCGTTTCTATCCTGTGACTCCCTCTTCTTCTTCTTCTTCCATAATCATCGCTTGAATACTTTCTCCATCCAATGAGATACGCTTGGGACATGATCTATCTTGACGTCCTCCATAAGATAAAAAAATCTTCATTTTGCACTCAAACATCTTGCTAAGACCAACATACTAAAGACATTCTCAAAAAGACTATTAGCAAGCATTATCAATTCATTCAAACAAGCATTACATAACACTAATTTGCTTTATGATAACATTCACTTCAATCATATCTAAGCTAACACAATACATGAAAGATTAACAAGCCAATCAAGGCCATTGATTAGTATTGCTTCTAATGATCAAATATTCACCAACATGGGTGCACCGACGTGAACAAATGCTGGAGAGGTGAAAGTAGAAGGAGGTAGTAGCTGTTTTTGTATTTTTAGTAGTAGATATACATTGTATGTTCACCTTAAATTAACAATTTATCCCAACTATTAGGTTGTAAAAATTATTACAAATTAATTTCTTAGGTATTATTTAAAAATTGTAAAGATTGGGCCATGATGAATACATTCTTATTGTAATTAAAATAAGGGCAACTACATTGTTCTCAAATTAAATCATAATTCTCAATGGGAAATAGAGTCGTAAATCACATATATGTCCATTACATATACATTTATCTAAAATTGATCATGCGAGAAATCATGAAAATTATTCAGAAAAGAGCTTTAGCTTTGATACCACTCTAGGAAATCGAGGAGACTTTCTCAAAATTTCCTTTCTGAAGATGAAGCTGTTCAATGAAAATTTCATGAAAAGGGTATAAGAATTACGTCATAAATTCGTGAAGTATGCCTTGCAGAAGTGATGAGCTTGTTCTCTTCGTAGGCCACCAAGATGTCAGGAAGGAGGCTACGATTTTCTATTGGGGTTGGAGGAATTGTGTTTGTTTTCCTTCTGTCAAAAAGTCATAAAATAATAAGAAGGAACAGAACGTACTATCAAGTTCTGTAATGAGTTGGGCCTTTTTAAGGCCTAAACTCTATTATTCCAACCTAATAGGCCTAATCTATTTAGACTTTATGCCTTGGACTTCTTAAATCTAAGACCCAATTTTGAACTGAATCATTGTTTAATTCTTAACCTAGTTAGCCCAATATTTAATTGATGCCTCATCATTGGTGCTAGTTGAAAATAGATGAAATTAAATCTATGATCAATTAATAATTAATGTCAAACATTCAACTTTCAATGGAATATTAATATACAGTAACTATTAATTCATTTATTTAACCCATAATTAGATAATGACACATTTAATTCTCAATTAAATGTAATAGGTCAATCCTTCAACTAAACACTTGACCTTATGTGTGACTCCAAAGGTTCAAACTTAAGACAGTAATATAAGAACAATCCTTATACTAATCGAAGATATTTTCCAATAACGGTTCCTAACATCCTAACAAGCCAAATGGTTGTAAGGCAATGTTCAACAAACCTAGGCACAATGGTGGATTCTCTATGACTCCCAATATTCAGAAATAACCCTTGGGGTAAGGTAAATTATCAAACCCCTAATCAACTATTCCATATCAAGTGCCAATCTCATCATGACATAACCTCGTGACACATCATGCTAAAAGCTTTGGCCAAAGTCTTAATAAAGTAAGACTAAGCAAAATATCATTCTCTTAATACCCAAAGCAGTGAATCCCATCTTGGCCTACGCATTGACATTGTGGCACTTGCCCATACCTAGTAGGCTTTTGTCACCGAATTAGAAATCTAGATAGTCTAATACCAAGGCATAGAGAGTAATCTATAGGTCTCTATGGTAGTCTTAGGTATGAAAGAGTACGACATTCATGTGGACCACAAGCTATCCTTTGACAGTATGATACATATCATAGGACGCTCGTATTAGAGTCATATCCAGTGAGCATGTCTCCACAGCTTAGCATGGGTCACATTAGTGTCTCCACACCCATTGGTCATAAGGATAACTAAATCATGTGATGCTCTATAACCTATGCTAGATAGAACCAATATCCTTGTATTGATTCTATCATTTGATAATGAACTAGGTTTAAGGATAACTGGATTATTTCTCATTTAGCCCTTTAGGTCATCCTTAAGTAAAACATCATGGTTTATCAATCATTAAGAAGATGTACGATATGACGTAAGGCTGAATGTAAGATGAATCATGTACAAATTATTGTTAAGTCTACATTAGACAATTGAAACATCATGGTCTACCAATCATGGAGAAGATGTGCGATATGACGTAAGGCTAAATATCAGATGATTCATGTACAAATTATTGTTAAGTCTATATTAGACAACTGACTTTAGGACATAGTCCCAACACACTGAAGATGCTATAGCTAATCGGGATCTCTACCTTTCTGTCTATGTGCTAGCTGAATGGTTTAAAGTGTGGGATTTCGATTTGGACGAATATGATCGTGTGTTGACACCAACCTAAGTTCGTAAGTTTGGATTGTATGAGGAGTTTACTTCTTGGCCTGATGAAGGTAAGCCGGCTTCTAGCTTTTATTCTTTTGATTTCTTGTTTTGATGGTAGTTTTGAATTATGAACCTTTCTCTTTGTTTTTGTACTTTAGCCATGCAAAAAGCAATCATGATGACTGCTACATGATTTGGTCCACAACTGTCTCTAGTCAACACAATGTCCAAGTGAAGTTAGAAAGAGAGAAGGAGAAAAGGAGGCAACTAGATGATACTGGCTCTTGTTGAGAGACAGGCAACTTGCTTGAAGGGTTAGCTCTCAGGTATTTAGTCGAAGGCGTGAGGTAGCCAAGTGGACTAGGAGGTACGAGTTAGTGCTCGTGCTGAAGCTGAGGACCAGGAAGAAAAAAAACAGGCAAGAGCTGAGAAAATGGCTACAAAAGGAAAGGCTATTGAGCCCACCAAGTCTGATTTGGAGGAGTCCCCCATGCGTGATCTAAAGGCCCCAAGAATCATAAACCTATGTTAAGCCATCCAATCAACTGGACTATTTTGTTAATGAAACATCTATGTGGCTAGCGAAGGAGTTGTCCTATTAAAAGAAGGTACCATAGGAGTCCATCCTCATCCATTATCAAGCTCCTACCACTCCCACACTAGGAACCAACTGAGGGGTCATTTCTTTCCTAGAGCTGAGTTCGAGAGGTGTTCTTGTTGGGTCGATAGCGCACCTCCAATTGAATAGGGAACATTCATATCTTCTCTCATCCTCAAGGAGGAGGTGATTAAAGACCAGGACCTACGTGGCAGTTAGTACCGCAAGAGCCTAAAGGATAAGGGCCTTCTCATTTGGTCGAGA
Source organism: Cordia subcordata (assembly GCA_028554755.1). NCBI lineage: Eukaryota > Viridiplantae > Streptophyta > Magnoliopsida > Boraginales > Cordiaceae > Cordia > Cordia subcordata. The sequence goes on along the minus strand of JAPTOF010000007.1, from coordinate 10,147,644 downwards.
GCTCACCTCTTACTTGATAAGGAACCTTAATACTCTCTCCTGGTCTTGAGGATGAGGTGATTGAAGACAAGGACCTATGTGGTATAGAGACAAACAAGCCTTAAGGATAGAGGAAGCTTTTAGGCCAGATTGAGAGAATATTATTAGCATTAAATGCAGGAAAGATTGGTTCAAGATTGATGTAAAGGAACTGGGAATCCAGGGCTTACAAGACCTAAGTGTGCTGACACTAACTCGAGTCGGCCTTCTTTCTTAGTAGTATACTTTTGTTTCTATTCCCTCTAATGTTGCCTTCCTCCGTACTAGGTGATCGTTGTAACTTGGTTGGTCTTCAACTAAGTCACTGTCCCCAGCAACAACAAAAAAACTTGATCTTTGCAACTTGGTTGGTCTTCAGCTATGTCACCATCCCAGGCAATAGTGCCAAAAACTTGATCTTTGTGACTTGTTGTGGAAAAATTAAGTGCAAATAAAAACAAGTCTTAACCCGTAAGTGCGCGGATTGTTTGTGGTATAGCATTTGCAAGTGCGGGTATTGTCTCCATTAGGAGGCTCTTTAGTTTTATCTCTACGTGAAAGTGAACCTAGAACTAGCTACGTGTGTGTGTGTACACGCATGCTTTCTTTAGGATGGAAAGGAGCTCTGGAAGATAGAAAATAAAGCTAAACTAACCTAAACTAATGGTGTAATGAAACTCTACAAGGTTGAAGAAGATCTAGGATGATTGTGTTTCAATTAGGCTCTAGCTATGGCATTGACTTGGCCTATCTATGGCTTTGATTGCTCTACTGAGAACCCTACCTAATTAACCTTATTTTCTTCCGATTGCATATTGACTCTTATCCCTAATCATCATATCATAGTATCATAGGATTCTCCAAGCCAATTGTAGTTTCTAGACTTAATTAACTAAATTCTCTCGCCAGGCCTCAACAACTAGCCTTATTATCCTTTAGGACTCTGTGGGTCTATCTCTAGAGTATAGTTGTGGTCCTTATGACCTAGGGTTTTTGGGCTTAGTTAATTAGGTCATGGGTGATATAGATTATATCTAACCCTAATATCTAATTCGTTAGCAAAATATAAAGCTAAGACCTACTCCATTTAAGGTGGATTAAACTAGTTGCAAGCCTATTAGTTGGATTTAAAACTAAAGGAAACATAAATTAGTGTAAACACGAATAAAAACCATCAATCGATATCATGGAAGCAAGATATAAGCATTTAACAGACAAATTATACACGCAATCTCATTTAGGCATTTTATCGAACACATAAACATATTCGATTATCAAACACATAGACGTGTTTGAATCAAGCCTTTGAACAATGTAAACAAGCATGTATTAAAAGCCATAGATACACGCAAATCCTTTATTCATAACCCTAAACTAATATATAACAACAAAAACGCAAAGATTTACCCTAATTAAGCAACATATTTACAAGGAATAGAAAAGGAATAAGAAGTGCCCCCCCTAAATCTTGCTTCCAAATCCATACAAATCACTTCCAATCCTTGTTAGATCTTCAATCATAGCTTGGTTGGGTGTTTAGATAGTGTATAAAGGTGTGGGAGGAGATGGGAAAAGGGTTAGGGTTTATGCGGTTTAGAAATTATTAGGTTCCTTTCCCCAAAATGAACTAAAAACCCCTAATTATAGTTGTTCAGCATGTAAGGTTAGTCGGGGGGTCGGTCACCTAGCCTATGCTAAGTGTGATTGACCTAAATAAGGAGCATTCTAGAGATGGTCAGTCACCTAGGCCAATTAGCTAACCCTGGATAAGGGTGTGATTGGCTTTAGCTTTTTTTCCCCATTTCAGCTCTATTTCACTCTTGGTTTTCTCCTATTGCCTCGTATCGATTGTGGGACCTCTAAACCCATTTTGGTTCAACATTTCACTGCTTTCTAGAGTTTATTCCTTATATCAAGCATCTTCATATGTCTGCAATCTTTGCTCTGGAATGCATCTAAAATGCAAAATAAGGCACTAAGTATGTCATCTATGCACTTTAACACATTATACACATATATGACTTATTTTGCACAAATGCAATAATAAATGCTGCCAATTATGCTCTAAACACCTTTAGATATGCATGTAAAAACTATATCCAAACACGAACAAATGACACACATCACTAGGCCTGCTCCCTAAGTTAGAGATCGACTAGCTCGTCCAGCAAGCCAGCACTCTTTGTTTGCAAATATTTGAAAGAATTGGAGATAAAGTGACATTTCTGGCCAGGCTCTCGTTGTCAAGATGGAGAAGCTACGTGAGAAACTCTATAGGTGCAAGAAAGGCACCGTGGCCGAGTTCAAGGAAAGCTCTGAGTCCCAAGAAACAGTTAAGGCCGACTTCATTGGCAGGTTTCTATGGGGGCAATACAGTCGGTCGATGAGAGGCCTATGATCTTGCTTTGGCTTGGCTTGTGGACCTTAATTTTGGCTTCCTGCTCTTTGTTGCTAATCCTGCAACCAAGAAGCTTTTTAGCTCATCTACATACACGAAGAAAGTTGTTAAAGATGCAGCCTCAGACTCTACTTATACAGTCAACGTCGCAATTCGCATTTCTACTCCTACATCTCCCCCAGGCAATTAGCTTTTTTTCTATCCCTTTGGTTTTTATTATACTTGTCATTTCTTTTGCCCAATGTTACCCTGAATGTACAAATTACAACGGTTTGTCTTTTTATTTTTGTGTATTAGTTCTTATTCATTTATTTTGACTAAGTGGCAATTCTTTCTCAGGAAAAGGTTAATCGAGTTGATTTAATTAAATAATAAATATTATCAGGAGAGGCTCGACCAAGTTCATTTAATAAACTAATAAATTGTTTTTGGGAAAAGCTCACCTAAATTAATTTGATTGAGTAATAAATGTTTTCGGTAGGAACTCAATAGAATTAATTTGATTGAGTAATAAATGTTCTCAAAAGAGGCTAAATTGAGTTAATTTGATCGAGTAATAAATGGTTTATAGAGGGGCTTCTCCAAATTAATTTGATTGCGTAATAAATGTTTTCGGGAGGGGCTCGACAAAATTAATTTGATTCAGTAGTAAATGTTCTTGGGAGGGGCATGATCGAGTTTAATTTGATTGAGTAATAAATATTCTCTAGAGACACTTGATTGAGTTCATTTGATTGAATAATAAATATTCTCAGGTGAGACTTGACCAAGTTAATTTGATTGAGTAATAATTATTTTGTGGAGGTGCTCGACTAATTTAATTTGATTGAGTAATAAATTTTTTTTGGGCAGGGGGCTTGACCGAATTAATTTGATCGAATAATAGATATTCTTGGGAAAGGTTCAATTTAGTTAATATGATCAAGTAATAAATGTGTTTGGAAGGGGCTCGACTGAATTAATTTGATTGAGCAATAAATATTCTTAAGAAAGGCTAGATACTAATAATCTGATTGAGTAATAAATGTTCTCAAGAAGGGCTTGACCAAATTAGTTTGGTTGAAAAATAAATTTTCTCGGGAGTGGTTGGACCGAGTTAATTGTTATCGAGTAGAGCCCCTTGCATACTATTTGCTTGGAAAAACTTTAACCAAGCTTCACCGGGGGCCAAAGCCTCGGCTAGGTGCATTTAGTGCACAAAGAGAAAACCTTTAGTGACTCTTTTTTGGCCTGGAAGTCTCCACAAACAATTTTACAATTATTGGTTTTTTATCCCTCTACCCTAAACTTCGTGTAAGGACTTTATAAAGAACAAGATATGGATGCTCAATTGTAACAAAATCAAACTAGAATCAAAGTAATAACAATTGAATCACAATGAAGCCAACTTACTATTTTACAATCCAAGTGTTATACAAGAATAAGATGGACCCGAAATAAAATGGAGAAATATGTAGTCAAAGGTTACCAGATTTCACCACAAAGCTAATTACAATAGAATCGATCCTACCACAAACCTAATTACAACATGGGTAAATGATAAAAGCCATGCCACAAAGTTAATTGTAGCTAAAGTTGGAAGGCCATAACTTAATTAAACAACGTCATGAACTTAATTACAAAGAAAAGGAAAAATCTTGGTCTTAAAGTGAATTACTGTGATCTTTAGATAGTTCTAATCTAACTACTAACTACAAATAAGGTAGGACTAAGCTAAGGATAGGACTAAGATATGGAGATATGGAGCTAAAGGATAGATATTGATCAACACATATGTGGCAATCTGTTTACATGGAAAAAGGCTCAGAACCCATTAACGCCTCACTATGTAATAACCTAGAGTACATAACCAATCTGCTTTTGATTCAACAACGATTTAATTCATAATTAAAATTAGTCAAAAAACATATTAAAGCCCCGTGCAATAAAATCAATGAATATACGCATAGAGCTTTGGCTCTGATACCACTGTAGGAAATTGTGAAGACTTTCCCCGGATTTTCACGCGCGGGATCAAGCTCTAGAATTAAAATTTTAGAGATTTAGAATTACCATAATTCTTGTGCTAAAGGTTTTGCCTTGCGGAAGCATTGAGCTCCTCCTCTTCGTACGCGATCAAGAACTAGTGGGAGGAGGCTAACTTTTGGTTAGGGTTTTGAGAGAGAGTTCTCTATATCAGGTTTTCACAAAAACATATGTTCAAGAAATAATGAGAACTCTCCTTATATAGAGAGATATGGGCTTTCCATAAAGCCTATCCCTACAACCCAATAAGCCCAACTCTTTGGGCTTAGATTAATGGACTTCCTAAATCATTAACAAAGCCAAATTAAATCCATATTTAATTTATAAATAATGGCTCATGAATTAATTTTGATCCACATATCCAGTGCTAGGTAGGCATAGTCAAAATCAATTCTGTGACCCGTAATAAGTAATTATAATATTTAATTCTCAAAATAATATTAATTACTTATAGTATTATTTAATTCATAATAAATAATAACACATTTAATTCATAATTAAACGTGACCAACATTATTATAGTAGGTCAATCCTCCAACTAATTCCCGACCATGTGCGTAACTCCATAGGTTCAAACTTAGACCAGTAATATAAGAACTATTCTAATACTAATCGATGATACCGTCTAGCAATGGTTCCCGACGTTCGGATAAGTTGAATGTTTGCAAGGCAATATTCAACAAACTTGGGCACTATGGTGGATTCTCTATGACCCTCGATATTCCGAAATAACCCTAAGGGCATGGTAAAACTGTCAAACCCCTATTTAGCTATTCCATGTCAAGTCCCAATCTCATCATGACTTATCACGACATAACCACATGACACATCATACGGAAAGCTTTGGCCAAAGTCTTAATCAATTGGACTAAGCAAAATATCATTCTCCTAATACCCAGAGCGGTCAATCCCATCTTGACCTACACATTGACTTCGTGGCACTTGTCTACACCCAGTAGCCTTTCGTCACTGAATTAGAAATTCGGATAATCTGGTACCAAAATGTGGGGAGTAATCTGCAAGTCTCTATGGTGGCCACAGGTCTGAGGGAATACAACATCCATGTGTACCACAAGTAATCCTTTGATAGTAGGGTACATACCATAGGATGCTCGAAATAGAGTCATGTTTAGTGAGCATGTCTCTACACCTCATCATGGGTCGCACTAGTGTCTCCACACCCCTTGGTCTTGAGGATAACCAACTCATGTGACGCACTATAACCTATGCTCGACAAAATTGATGTCCTAGTATCAATTATATCATTTGGTTACGAACTAGGTTTAAGGATGACTGAGCTATCTCTCATTCACAAAGCCTAACTAGGTCATCCTAAGGACTACGTCATGATCTAACAATTGAGGAGAAGATGTACGATATGATGTAAGGCTGTAAGTAAGACGATTCATGTACAAATCAGTACAAAATCTATAATAGACGACTGACGTTAGGACACCATTCCTGACAATTATGTCTTGCAAATGGGTGATTACTAATTCTTGTTAAGGTTGCTTGACGGATTATACTTGGTTGCTCATATCTAGACTCTTAACCAACCTCCTAGTTACACCTTAACCCTCAATACAAGTCTGTCCCTAAGCATCGACAAACCTAGAGCTACGGTGTAATCTTTATGACTTAAGGCCATGGGGCTGTCTAGTTAGGATTCTAGGTGACATAGATAGATATGACCCTAGCATCTAAGCTGCTGGCTGGATATAAAGCAAAGACCAAGTCTATCTAAGGTCGACTAACCTATTTTGAAACCCGTTAGCTAGATTTAAAGCTAACAGAGACACAACCTAGGCCAACCGTTAGTTGTGCATGACCAATCGTCATCATAATAGCAAATATTAACATTTATGTGCAAAGCGTACACGTCTAGGGCATGGCATTCAATAATATTCTGGTATATTCTACTACTAAGCACATAGACATACTTAGATTAGACTAATTTAAGCTATAGCACCCAACATGTAAGCAATAGAAGCTATTTGAGTTATTAAGTATACTAACACACACATAGACATGTCCATAGGCATACCCATTTTATGTAAACATCACACAAATAGATTGATAAAGGATGGGGGTGACCGACTATGGTAGTGTTGTGCTCAAATATTGCCAGGTTTTGCTCAGATCGCAACTGATTGCTCCGAGCTTCGTCCGCAACGTTCAAAAGTATTTTCTTTCTCTTTTCAGCCTCAAAACCCTTTTGCAAGCTGGGCCACTCCATCAACATCTTCAATCCATTCCAAGCATTGCATCATTTCTTACCTAAAACACATGAAATAAGCACTTAGTAAAGTACTTTCTCTATAAGCTCATGTATATACACTTATATCCTTATATGCTCAAATATAGTATAAGTACTATTCTATGGACATCTAATAAGCTCAAAAACACCTCTAAATAGATATAGAAGTACAATGCAAAATCACACACAAAACTAATACATCAATACCCCTAAACCTTCTCCTTACTTGTCTCCAAGTAAGCCCAAACCCATGTTTATCTCAAAGTTGATACAACGGATTGCCTAAAGGATTAACTCGCTGTCTCGATGAATATAAGAAGTATGAAGGGGTTATTTCTTTTGTAGAGGGGTTGCCAAGCCATTTTGGATCCTTTACTTACTAGGGATCTTACACCTCATTGGAAGTTCCCAAGTAACTTTAACCACTACAAACCTAGGATTTTAATGCATGCACGCGGGATATTAATACTTCGTGCCCTTTCAACTAATATGGCCTCCCCAACATGCACAAAGCGTCAAAGATAAAGAGAGAAAGAATGTTCAAACATGATGGCTCACAAAATGATGTAAGAACCTCATTCATAATACACTGAAATGTGTGCCAAGTCAACCATATGTCACTTGAGCACTTATTCAATGAACTTCAGTTTTATCATATTTTTGTTGCCTTTTTGGATTTTTTTTCACCACATTCTTTTTTTAGTTAATTTTTTTTGTCTTTTTCAAGCTTTTTTCTTTTTTCTATTTTTCTCTAATTTTCCATCAATACATTACATAAACAAAAAGAAAAGAAAAAGAAAGGCTAAAGCACATTAAAAAGAACCAATAAAGAAAGGGGCGCTTATATCAACACATCTTTCAACCATTTTTCCAACAAAGCCATGAGGTAGCTACAAGGTATATTCTTAACGATGCTCACTCCCCACAGCTTTCAAAAGACATCTCCTCCAAGTCTCGGATATCCCTCCACTTCATTCATTCCCTACAATACAAACTTATCTCCACCAATCAATTAAGTCAATAACATAAGCCAACACTTAAATCAACAAAGAGATAAACAACTCTATATACATCAAAATTCACCATTTTAAAGTACATAATGCAATCTACCCTAACAAAGCATAAGAAAATAAAACCAAACTCCTACACCATTAAAACTAAACTTTGCTTGTCCTCAAGCAAATACAACAATACTATTTAACAAGCAAATAAGCATCACAAAGCATGTAAGAGTGGTGGGGAAAATTCTCTTCTCTTCTTCTTCTCCTTTTCTTGATCGAGCAAAGCAAAAAGAAGACTTTTAGAATTCCAAAACTGCATTCTTTCACCAGGAATTTGGTTTTTTCTTGTAGATAATGATGTGTGTCATTTGTGCGTGTTTGCATCTAGTTTTTGCATGCACTTTTAAGGGTGTTTAGAGAATAATTGAGTGCACTTAGTACAAAGTTTATGCATATTTGTTAATATTTGTACATAATGTATTTAGGTGTATAAATACTATACTAAGTGTTATATGCCATGTTTTAGGAGTGTTTTGGAAGGGTTCAAGCTTACGCGAGGAAGAAATGAGCTAACGGATGAAGACCAGAAGAAAAGGAATAAAGAAGAGATCATTCTGATCCAGCCGGTCAACTTAGAAGAAGAGCCGGTTGACCGTCTAAGTCGACCAGCCACTCCAGAGAATAAAGAATTGAAGCCGGTTGAGTTTCTCAAGGAGCCGATCAACCGGCTAAGTCGACCAGCTGTCCGCTAAAGTTGTTTATAAATTGCTCGTTTCAGCTCATTTTCAAGGGAGAAACTTTTATTTCTTAAAATCCTAATAAACCCTAACCCTTTATCCATTTCACCAAACACCCTAAACCACCATCTAAACCCCACATCAATCTAGGATTGAAGTATTAAACAAAGATTTGAAGGATTTGTACGGATTTGGAAGCAAGAATTTAGGGAAGTTCTTCTTGTTCTTTCTCTATTTCTTGTAAATATGTTGCTAGATTAGGCTAGATTTAGGGTTGATTGTTGTTGTATATTAGATTAAGGCTTTGAATAATGGATTTGTGTAGATCTTTGGCTCTTAATACATGTTTGTTTACATAAATTTATGGCATGATTCAATATGTCTATGTATTGGAAATCAAACATGTCTATGTGTTTGTTAAAATGCCTAAGTCAATATGCATGAGTTATTTGTCCTTCAAATGCTCTTATCTACTTATATGGGTGATGTGATTGTGCTTAATCTCATGGCTTTGCTAAGTAAAGTAGGCTTTAGCTTTAAATCCAACTAATAGGCTACATGCTATGCTTAGTCGAGTTTAGGTGCTAGTCCTTGGCTTTAAATCCAGTCAAGCGGATAAGTTAACCTAGACTAGAGTATCCCTCACTGATGTTAGTGTTGGTTAATTGAGCCTTAATGTCACGTAGTGTTTAGGTGCTAGTCCTTGGCTTTAAATCCAGCCAAGAGGATAGTTCTAATCACGGATTGCGTAGGCTAGGAGAGATTGGCCCTTAGCTTTAAATCCAGCTAACGGGTTAAACCACTAGTACTGGTTAAGAAAGCCCCTGATCAACACAACGACAATAGAAGTCCCGAGCCTTCAATAGATCTCATCCATTATCATAGCCCAAGTCTCGCTAAATGCAATCACCCTAGGTCCCCTTCTTCTTTGTTAGTTTTTCCTTCCTTAGTTTGGCTCCTTTAAGTTCCTCCATAGATTAGTTTTTATTTTCCTTTTTTTATGCTCCCTTCCATCCTAAAGTAAGCACACACACACGCACGTAGCTAGCTTGAAGCACCCGAGCACATAGAGACTTAACTAAGGTAGCCTCCCTGTGGAGACGATACCCGCACTCGAATCCACTATACCACGAATGATCTGTACACTTGCGGTGTAAAACTTGATACAAATAGCACAAATTAGATAACATCTCCCTATTCAGAGTAGGTATGATTGAAAGCATTTGTGGACATTCATATAGAGTTTTTTGATTGGAAAACCCAAGAACATAGAAACTGCTTTTTCCCATCATTGTCTGCGCAACCTCTCAATTGGATGTCCATCACTTACCTAATCATACTAAAATTTTAAAAGTATGTTCTACACTCCCAGGGCTTCAAATCCAATAGTTAGTTTGTCAATTAGAGGTGCAGAAGGCAATCAAATAATCAGCAAAATTTTCTGGTTGTTTTTCTGCTCTAAGAGGTAAACTTGTTCTAACAATTTTTCCTTCGTGTTCTTGTTTAACTATGAATATGTGGCATTGTTGTATGCAAGAATTTATATTCTTCGACACCTAGAGTTAAAAAAATTTAAAAATTAACCTAGGGTTAGCCTTGCATGCTCCATTAGATCCTTCAGTTCTCTCCCGCATTAAATGCATATCACAACCTGTCGACCACGATCATTAATTCCCACTAACTCGAAGCCTTCACGTGTTCTATTAAGTACATGACTGCACACCTCTTTCTTCATTGAGCCTTATGAAAAAATTTGATGTCTCTACAAATTTCGAGAAACTTATTATTACAAGACATAATCCTCAAACTCTAGCTAATGCGGTCTTGATTACCATAAATCAATTGTTGTTAATCTCATTTAAAAAGGCATTCAAGGTATTCGCTTATTCACCTTTATCTTCTAGTCTTCATATAACCACACAATGGCCTTCATTCTTTGTCGGGCTCTTTTCATCCTCAAAAGTGACCTAATCATGCTCATATGGATTGTGTTCTCATTTCCACACACTATCACTAAAGCCTGTCATACTATTCTTCCAGTCACTATAGTCAAAGCTCATAACAATGATTTCTCTAAGACCCTAACAATGAGGAAATTCCCCGTGCTCTAGCGTTTATACTAAAGTAGTAGGTACTTTGACATCAACTCATCCAACTCTATTGGAGATCCCTAGCTCATCCTAAGTGTTATATAACTCGACCAACCATCTATTTAAGTTTCTACATACATTCGTGGACAATTTGCTCAGCCATGTCAATCAGTAATTTTTGTCCAACTTTTATGTTTAGATGCCATGTTCTTCCATCTAGGAACCTCCACATCCATAAACATTATTTTGTGTTCTAAGTACCATTCTTCAGATGCCTTTGAGTATACTATGTCATTCCCCAAAATTCTGTCAATTCACCCATGTTCCTCTTCTAGTGAACATAGTTTGGGCTAGTTAACTTATTGTCAAAAAGAATACCCGCCAAATCACTAGAGGGATTGCACGATATTATACTAGACATAGACATAATGATATCGCAAATGAAGTCAAAGAATATGATGCAAGTATGATATGCATGTAAAAATGAAAAATGACATACATCAAGCATTTTTACATCATTTTCAATTTAATAGATAAACCTTCAAACTATGATGATGTAACAGTGTCATAACCCTACCCACTTGAACTCCATAAATGGCATGGCTGAACAAATGAATAATCCAATCATTGTTTGTTTGGCCTATAAAATTCCTCGGGGCCTCCATCGATGGGGTAGCCAAACCCATGATTTGAGTTTAGTGTATTTAACCACTCCTTAGTGTCTCATTCTCCATTATGTATCTAGACTTGAGCCCTTCGATTGGGTAGTGACTCTTATTCCCATACCGTGAGATAGTCTATGATAATGAACTTCATCAATGGAATGGCCAAACCTCATCAATGCCCTTATGAATGTACACGTTAAGTCTACCTTACTAAATCTACGTAATTGTGACACCCTTCAATGGGGAGGTCAATGCCATTCACCCTTAGCAAGAACCAAATATGGAAGGCCGCAGGGTTTCCAATCCCCTCTCCCACTCAATATTTTTACTTTAAGGGTTTTTATCCATTTATCTTGGTCCAACTTGTTTCGGATCTAAACACCACCTTTGAATCAAAAGGCCACGAAATGTTCTTGACTTGAGTCATCCGTTAGGCTAGATCTCTTATCAACATTGTGTTAAGTGATCTTTAGTGAAGAACTTCACAGATGGGATGGCCGACCTCACTAACACCTTACATGCTTTAGGATTCAACTTTGTGTTTCCAAGAACATTTCATGGTACTCAAATAGATTCAACCTAATCTTGGGCCTTTAGCAAACCCATAGGTTGGCAACTTGACTTTCTCTACTAGCTATGATACTTTGACATTAGCTCTAAACACCCCTTATAAGAATTTACTTTGTGTTACTAAGTCACATTCGTACCAAAATAGCAAGTCAAACCTAATTCTAAATTATGAAAATCCTTAGGTTGGCACTCTTGAGTTATCTAGATAAGTCTTTTAGTTAATTAGTGTTGCAAACAACTAATATCCCTTGCCAATTTCATGTATTGCTCTTTAGAATCTCAAATTACCAAATAATTAGCCTAAGAAATCTAGAGGGACTTATCAAACTCAACCAGAACAAGAACCAAGGGTTATCCAAGTTTAAACCCTACTTGGGTGGACATGTTGCTATGTGATCACATTGCAATAATCCAAACATACACTCAAACATGTATATAAATATTGCAAAATAAACATCTATAGCATAAATAAATGGTCCCCAATCGATGGCTCTTTGTAAACTAGCCCTAGGCTCAAAGCCAAAAGTAATCGAAATGCCAAAAAATCAAATAGTTGCAAACTACTCCTACCAGCTGACCAGTACTAGCTAACCGGTTCTTCTAGAAAGCTTCCAAGCAATACCGACTGAGCTAAGGGCTTCAACTAGTCGACTGATGGGGTCGACTGGTTCCTTCAAAATGCCTTAAACCTCATGCATAGTAGCTCTTTCGACTCTGAATCGATACACGACAAGGAATTACATAAAAAATCAACCTATACAAGCTTTATCTATGAAAAGAAACATAAATTTGGCAACAAAATACAATCCATTTCCTATTTTTATGATTCTCTCAAATTGAAGCTCAAGTTTCTATGCAAGAAATTAAATCCATATATTCGAACCTTCAATTATGACCAAAATCAAACATAAGCTACAACTACAAAGGTTAGCCCATAACACATACACCATAGAAACATTTAAATCATGCCACAAAGGTTAGCCCATTACTCGTTCTATTGCTCCATTATGCAATTTTAGGCCATAACCATGTGTATAACAGTACCTAAGCTCTGACACCACTCGTTAAATCTAGATGCTATTCCCATGGATAGTTGTTATTTTGGATTTTAAGAAACAAAATCATATTACAATAGTGGCAGTGGAAACATAGACTAAATAAAGTTTATTATATTCATGGGTATCATATTTAAGCAAAAAAAACGAGAGTAAAGTTAAGACCCACTACTTTTGTTGCATGACCTGCATGCAAAAATTGGCTTATTTGTACAATACCCACTTCGTATTAGCCACATAATGGTCTTCTCTACTATTTCCAAATGTCAATTGCTAGGACACAATTTGCTATATAGTGGGCAAGCAACTTTTAAGGCTAAATTGAGGTTATAGAATCTAGTATGTGTTCTTGGTACTAATGTGTGAAATTTCTAGCACACGTCTACCAAGAAAAAATCTCACTCTTTCTCATTCTCTTGTAGGTTGTAACTATCTTGTATTATTTATAGTACAAGGTAACCCTGATAAGGATAAGGTTCCAATAATATTATGTGTCACCATAATACCCCTCCTTAGTTCGTTTAGAAATGGAATATTGTAAAGATAAGGCTATCCTAAATACTCCATCTCACACATAAATATCTTCCATGTTGGATCCACTTATCTAACTAAGATATCCGTAAGTTATATTAAGAAGACCCGGATAATTAAATCCCTTCATAGTGCCAAACTCAAATCTTAATTAAGCTATCCACATAATTAATTTACCTCAATTAATATATCCAATAGAGTAATGGCTCATAGAGGAACCAAAAGACATAGTTACCCTTGGCTCTTAAAATGACCAAAATGCCCTTGCCACCACTTTGGTGATACTAAGGCTATTTTGACCTAGGTCTATTTTCACCAAAATACTAAAGCTGCATTCCAAGGACAATTACTAGCTAAGAAGGAACTTGTCGCCCACTTTGGTAACCTCTGTCTTTGACCAACTAAGTGACATAACCAAGGTATCCCTTTATGTATACCCATAGTCAAGGTCAGTCTTTACAATTACCATTACTTCCAAGACTACATTTGCTCAGAATCTGTAATCCCATATAATGATCATTCATTGGTTAGGATCTCTTGATCTAGGTAGTAACTCACAAGCCAAATGATTGATACACCGCTGAAGAGTAATATCAGTAGTACTAGATTTTAGTGATCAAGTGGACAAATCCAGGTGGCACATAGATTTTGCTATGGCATATGCATGTCCAAACTAATTAGAATATGACACCTAACATACGAAGCAAACAATCTTATCATTCAAAACCTTTCCATATGGTACATTAATGTGTTGCACCTTAACTTAGTTCATCCATACATGCTCAAGATTGAAAGCATTGGTCATTCGAAAGTTGTAGGTTATCTCGTCTTCTGTTTGTGATGGTATAGTGCCCAGAAAACATACTCATGGTAGCCCTGTCCAATTCATGACACATGCAATAAGAGCGTAGTCTAGAAAACCATCCAATAAGGTAGATAAATAACCTTCTCAAGAAGACTCGCCTATCGTGTCTCACTATCACTAAGACAAGTGATAGCAATGGAGTCACTTAATAGATCCTAGTATTGCATTTTGGATAGAAGGCTTCCTCATAATCGATCCTTTTCTTTCTGATTATAACCCTTCACTATCTAGCCTTACTATGAAGGCTCTAACCTTTCTATTAGCTCCACTTTTGTTCCTTGTAGACCCAACTACATTATACAAATTTTACCTCTTTAGATACAACTATAAGAGACCAGACATAACTAAAGTAACAAACTTTAATTTTATTGCTATGCATCAACGGCAAACATCTTAGTCAAAAACTTGCTTCGTCATGTCTAGCGAGAACCACAACCCAAAACTTTGGAAACTTATCAAGAAGACTTTTAGAGCATCTATTTGGTTACATGGTAATCCTCTTGATGTGCTTCATTTTTATGTGTGTTTTCATCATATTTTATCTATGTTTTAGAGATGATATGAGCTTATATAGTTGCATTAGTGTAGTACTTATGCTAGAGGTAGGCGTAAGCATAGACAATTGTACATACTTAAGTTTAAGAGATAAATGCTACACTAATTGCTTGTTTTTTTTTTTATTTAGGTAAGTCTTGGGTCAATGCTAGCTTGGACGATGATGGCTGATTAATATGGTAGGTGCACAGGTCATGGAGAGAAGACAGGACGCCAAAAGGAAGTAGATTGGATGTAAAAGAGCTCAACTAGTTAACCCAGAAGCAGAGCTGGTAGAATAGCTAGGTCGACTGGCAGGACCAGAGAAGATCATTATTTAGCCGGTCGAGTCAAGCTTCTAGCCGATCAACCTAGTGACTCTAGAGAACAGCCTCATTAAACCGATCGACTACCTTATGGTCAATGAACAATGTACAAATGGCTATAAATAGGACTTGATTTTTGCCATAATTTATCGCACATTCACGCCCATTTTACACGTGCACAAAACCCTAACTCACCCACCTCACACACACACTTTCCCATTTGGATTCAAGCTATTTAGAGGGTTTTAAACACTTGGGTTGGAGTTTTGCCCAAGGATTTTGTACAAGAATAACAAGGATGGAAAGGGTGTTCGCTATTCTCTCTTTCACCTTATTTTATATTATGTTTGAGTAGACTTGTTTACGGTGATTTGACTTGTGTAATGGGTTGATTATTCACACTAACGTTATGGGATTTGATGGCTTAACATATACATACTTTGTTTTTTTTCTTGTTTCAATGGCTATTATTCAATACATGTCTATGTGTTTGTATGTGGATTGTATGAAGTGGGTAATGCTTATATCCATGTCTATGTGTATGTTTGCATGCCTGGTAGTAAATATGACCTCAATATTGCATATGATGTGTTGGTTTTGTGTCTGATTATGTGATGTGTGTGTTTTTGAAATGTAAATTGCATGATTTTGAGTGTGTTTGAGTGCGTGTTTTGGTGCTAATATTGTCTATTTCAAGCTTCTGAGTGATTATTGGGTCTCATTGAGTGTTTATGTGTGTGTATCATTTTTTATCGTTTTATGCATTTTCTATTCTATTTTCATTTTTTTATATATAATAATTTTGATTAATTAGGAATTAGGAAATTAAATTCATAAGTTCGCTTGGTTAGATTAGAATTAAGATATTAAATAAGTAGAATTAGGATTCTAGGAATTTTAGTTAGTTAAATTAGAGTTCACTAAATTAGTTTAAGACATAATTAATTAAGCTCTAGGGTTTTAAGCCATTGTTAGAATATTATATATGTATGTACATAATACATAAGCTAAGGGAGAGTATATTATATATTATATATTATATTAATTAATGGCATGAACCCTACTTTTCCTTTTCCTTTTCTTTCTTTAGGGCACAAAAACACATCACCCATATATATATACATCAACTCATCAACAAGTTGGGGGAGAAGAGAAGAAAAAAGAGAGTAGCCAAGAACCAAGAAAAAAGAGAAGCGTTGCGTTAGCCCAAATTTTTCCTATTTTCATCCCTCCTTTCAGCACTAAACACACATACACATTTATACACAATAGGGGAATTTTTAGGGTTGATTTGGGGGTAAAAAGAGGCAAATTCCAGCAAACCTTTCTGCAGGAAAAAGTGCAAAAATTAGTCTAAAAAGCTGCAGAAACAAGAGATTTTGCTTGTTCTTTTCTTTGAGTTTGCTTTCTACTAATTATGGCTTTATAAATACACTATTTGTGTGCTTATTTCTGCAGGTTTTGGGGCTAAAAAGAGAGCTAAATTGGTGCAGAAAAGTTACTATCAAGTTGGATTTCATTGCTGAAAATTACGTTCTGAAGTTGAATTTGAGCGAAATTGAAGCGGGAAGAGGTTCTCAGCTTGAGATTTAATTTCTTGGACATGGAATTGATATTTTTGATATTAAATTTCAGTTTTGCTCTCTCTTTTAGCGTGTTGAATTAATTGCTTTAGGCTAGGGTTGGATTATTCAACATACTTCATTGCATGTATATACTTGTTTTGATGTGTTTTGTACTTCTTTTGGTGTATTAGTATAGCATTTAGGTCCTACTTGTGCATATTGCATATTACATGTTCATAGTTGAGCTTAGAACTTAAATGCTACACTAACGGACATTTATTGCTTGTTTTAGGTAAGATTTGGAAAGATAACTAGAGCTTGATTGAGGGTTCTTAGCGTGTGGAACCAAGGGAAGGTGTTTTAGACAGAAAGGAATGAAGAGAAGTGTATGTGGAAGTGGCCAGGCAAAAGAAGAAGCGACTGAAATGAAACCGAGCACAACGGGCGATAAATTCAAAGCTTGCAACCAGAAAAAGGACTTGAAAAAATTTTGGACATGTTTTAGGGTGGAAAAGATGGCTTGGGAGATCCCCAAAAGTGGTATGAATCCATAGAAAAAATAGTGCACTAATCGGAGCCAAAACGAGCAAGATATGAATATTTTACTATCAAGATCAGTTGACCTCCTATCAAGGCCAGTCGATAGGCTAGGACCCTCAGCTAGATTAGGATTTGGGCCAATTTTGGTTGGCTGACTTAGCCTCAAAGCTAGTCGACTGGCCAGGCCACCGACCTTGCGCGTTGACAACTGAATTTAAGCCACTTTTCAACCATTTATTAGGGAGAACACTAACCAATACACACACCCACTTCCCTAAACTCAAAATCCATCAAACACCCCACACACTCACTTCTAAACATGTTTAACACTTGGAATCAAGGATCCAAGAGGATCAAACACTAGGATTTGGGCATAGCTCATAGATTGTAAAGCTTGGCTATGGATAGAAGGGTATCTCTCTTTTATCTTTAGTCTAAATATATATGATTAGAGCTTTGTAGAGTGATTATTCTTGTATTTATGGATTGATTACTACTTTTTATTAATAGAAACTTGATGGATTTATATATATATGCTTTGTGCTTAGGGTTTCAAAGGCCATTTACATAAATGTCTAAGCGTTTGTTGAAATGCCTCAATAAAGTTACATATATATATTGAAGTCTATTATGCTATTAACCATCTCTAAATCATTATACTAGTATATCTATGTGTTTACGTGATGATTACATGAAGTAGGTATGCTTATATACATGTCTATATGTGTGTTTGCATACTTAATAGCATGAATAGCTTCTATTGCATACATGCCGGGTGCTATAGCTTAAATTGGTATAATCTAAGCATGTCTATGTGTTTAGTAGTAGAATATTCCAGAGTATTCTCAAATGCCATGCCCTAGATGTGTAATCTTTGTGCTTAAATGTTTATACCTGCTATTGTGATAATGATCAGTGATGCATAACTAGTATACGTCTTTGAGAGCAAGCTCTAAAGACTCGCAAGCACACAGATCGATGAAGTGTAGTGTCTGTGAGAACGGGTATCGAACCACAGGGAGGCTATGTTGTGAGATGAATTCTACGTGTGTGTTCTATAACGTGCCTAAAAATAAGAAATCTAAACTTTCTATTTTTGGGATTTTGGATTTTTGAATGGTAATGAATTAAACTAATCTATGGAATTGGGAAAAGTGGGGGACAAGTTAATCTAGAGGAACTAACAAATGGAAAGGGTTTAGGGTGACTTCAACTTATAAATAGGTGATTCTATAGTCAAATGCTATGGGATTAAAGAATGATGGCTTACTTCAGTGATTGCACTTAACTAGGTTGCTAAATTAGTGTCTTAATTTCCCCCAAGGACTCGGTGCGGGTCTGTCCCTAGGCGGTGCCTCCTAGAGCTACGGCGTGGTCCTTATGACCTAGGGCCTTAAGAGTGATTAACTAGCTTCCTAGGTGACTTAGAATGAACCTACCCTAGTACCTAAATCATTGGCTGGATTTAAAGCCAAGACCTAGTGTCGCTAAGGTTGACTAATCTTTTCCCGAAACCTATTGGCCAGATTTAAAGCCAAAGGAGACTTGGCCTAGGCTAGCCTTAAATTATGCTTCGTAATTCTAAGGTCACAATAGCAAGATTTAACCTATTAACACATTCATATATGCTCTAAGCCAAGGTGTTCGCGAATAAAAGGACTTATTCGACTACCAAACATCGTCATGCTTGGATTACACCATTAGAAGCACTTAACAACCAACATGTATGTGTTATTGCAGTCATATTCACTACTAGGCATGCAAATATACACATAGACATGAATATAAGCATTATCCACTTCATAGCATCCACATATAAACACATAGACATGATTATAGCATGGATTAGATGTGTTTAGTAATAAAAAGACTTCAATTTATACACATGTTACTCATTTAGGCATTTAATCAAACACTTAGACATGAATGAAAAAATAACCATTTGAACATGAAAATCAAACATGTATATATAATCAGCCAATTGATCCCATATCATAAGAGTATATAGCTAACCCGTTACATAAGTAAAATCACCCTACTCAAGTCTACTCAATCATAAGAAAAGATAGAATGAAAGAGAGTTTATGAAGCTTCCCTTTTATCCTAGGTAATCTTGTACAAATCTCTTGAGCAAACTTGAATCCAAATGTTGAAACCCTCTAAATTTTCTTGCTCCAAAGTGATGAAATGTGTGAGAGAGTATGTGTGTTATAGGTGAAGACTAGGGTTAAGTGTTTGTGTGTGATGGGTGTAAAGATCCTCTTTTAATCTGAAAATCAGGCTTTTATGTAGACTTTTCACAAACTAGGTTGACCGGCTTCTTCTTTTAGCTCGAACGACTTTTTGGTGATGCTCTCTGGACTGGCCGGTCGACCGGCTTTGGAGGGGTGGTCGTCTGGCTATTTTTGGCACCTTTCTGGAGTAGCTGGTCCGGTCGACCGGCTCTTTCTTCTTGGTCATCCGGCTGGCTTCTTTCGTCCATTCTTTGTCTTTTCGGCCTCCAATCTTCTCTTTTTTGCTCGTACATCTCCCATCTTTATTACCTATCATCGCCCAATCTCGATCTTAACCCAAAGTTCACCTAAATCATTGAAAACAAGCAATTAGTGTAGCAATTTTTCTCTTAAACTCGATATGTACATTTGTTTATGCTTAAGCCTATTCTTATCAAAAGTACAACACCAATGCATCTTTTTGAGCACTTAATACTTCTTAAATATAGGTAAATTACAATGCAAACACACACATAAACACAACACATCAACACCTCCAAACCTTCTTCTTGCTTGTCCTCAAGCAAGCCTAATCTTAAATTTATTTCTAAAGCTGATACAATGGATTGCCTAAAGTATTGACTCGCCATCAAGGTTAGTCTAAGAAGCATGAAGGGGGCAATCCTATTATGGAGAGATCTCCAAATCTCTTTGGATTCTCCCTTTACTCATAAGGGGTCTCGTTCCTTGTGGGAATTTCCCAAGTAGCCAATCCACTAAAAGCCTAGTATTCTAACTCACGCACTCGGGATATTGATATTTCGTGCTCCCTCAACTAACACAGCCTCTCTAGCATGCACCAAGCATCAAAGACAATAAGAGAGAATATACAAGCACAATGGCTTATAAAAAGCCCTATTCTTGTATCTACAAAGATGATAACTTGTGCTAAGTTGGCATTGTGTCACTTATGCACTTATTCACTGACTTTTTGGTGCCTTTGGCTTTTCCACTTTTTCATTTCATTTATATATATTTATATATATATATATATATATTTGCACTTTTTTGCCTTTTTCAATTTTTTTTGTTTTGTATTCTATTCACAAAAGAAAAGAAAAAGAAAGGCTTAGGTGCATCAAAAAAAACCAACCAGCGAAGGGGCACTCACATCAACAACTCTTTTCCAACACTCTTTCCAACCAAGCTATGGGGTGACTACAAGGGTTATTCTTTCAAGGTTCTCACTCCCCACAACTTTGAAGGGCATCCCCTCCAAGACTTAGTTTTCAAACCACTCTATTCATTTCCCCACAATGCAACTCATATTCACCAATCAATTGAGTCAATTAATTGAGTCAATCACAGAAGCCAATGCAATGATCAACCAAGAAATAAACAACTCTACCTGTATCAAAATTAAAAAATTTTCACCATTTTTAAGCCCATAATGCAATCTACCCTAAGCAAGATATATAACAAGAAAACTCTACCCTAAGCAAGATATATAACAAGAAAACCAAACTCCCACACCCCCAAACCTAAACTTTGCTTGTCCACAAGCAAATAGATCAAAACACAAAAACAAGCAAATTGTTGTAACAAAACAAGTAAGGGTGATGGGGATAGGGTATAAACATGGGGAACAAGTGGAGAAAGGATAGATACGACCTTGCATTTTCTTCAAAGCTTTCCATGCCAATGATAAATCACCATACTACTAATCCTACGACTCATAATTCACAGGTGCTCACAAAAAAAATGAGATTAGTAGTATTGCCTATGCATGCTTGCATTGGCATGTACAATAATAAGCAATGGTATATCTTATGGGACAAAGGATCGGGATTCAACAATTTGGTTTGGGTGCAAGAAAGATAAAAGAAAGAAAATAAAAAGAAAAGAAAGTGAAACAAATGCAAAACTGCAAAATTGAACCTAGGTTGCCTCCTAGTAGCGCTAACCACCATGCCGTCAACCGGGTAAACACCAACTCATCTTCAACTTCCATAGATAGGGTCCTAAAGCATTAAAGCTTCCACACGAGCTATGCTCGGATCATATGCGTGCTTCAGGCGTTGCCCATTCACCATAAACTCTCGGCCATCCTTCACGTCTTTTATCTTGACTGCTCTGGAAGGATAGGCAACCATCACCTCATATGGACCATCCCATCTTGTCTTAAGCTTACCTGGAAAGAGTTTCAATCGTGAGTTAAACAACCAAACTTTATCAAAAGGAGAGAATGATTTCTTAATAATGTGCTTATCATGAATTCTCTTCATCTTATCCTTATAAAGTTTAGTGTTCTCATACGCCTCGAATCTAAGCTCTTCCAATTCCGCTAGGTCTAGCTTCCTTTTCTCACCCGCTCTTGCCAAGTCAAAATTTAAGGCCTTGATGGCCCAATAAGCTCTATGCTCTAGTTCTATCAGCAAGTGACAAGCTTTACCATAAACTAATCTATATGGAGACATACTAATGGGAGTCTTAAAGGCGGTATGATAGGCCCACAAAGCATCATTTAGCCTAATAGATCAATCTCTCCTATCGGGCCTAACCGTTTTCTCTAAAATATGCTTGATCTCCCTACTGGACACCTCTACTTGTCCCCTAGTTTGCGGGTGATAAGGAGTGGCTACCTTATGGGTGACCAAATATCTTCTCAACAAGGCCTCTAAAGTCCTATGGCGAAAATGCAAACCCCCATCACTAATCAAGACCCTAGGGACTCCAAATCTTGAGAAAATGTTCTCTTTAATGAACTTAACCACTACCCTATGGTCATTAGTGCGTGTGAGAATTACTTCAACCCATTTGCACACATAATCAACAGCCACTAAAATGTATTGGTGCCCAAAGGAAGGTGGAAATGGACCCATGAAATCTATACCCTAAACATCAAACAACTCACAAGGAAGAATAGGAGATAAAGGCATCATGTTTCTCCTAGAGATGGACCCAGATCGTTGACATCTAAAACACTTTTTACAATACTCTTGGGCATCCTTAAAGAGAGTGGGCCAAAATAATCCACATTGCAAGACCTTCGTGCGGTTTTCTTCCCACTAAAATGACCCCCACACCTCTCATCATGGCACATGCTCAAAACATTCTCAAACTCATCCTCCGGCACACACCGGCGAATCATTTGATCTGCACACACTTTGAAAAGATAGGGATCCTCCCAAAAGAAATGCCAAAATTGCACTAGGAACCTATCTTTTTCTCTCTTCTCCCAATGGGAGGGAAATCGCCCTGTGGCAAGATAGTTAACTATGTGAGCAAACCAAGGTGTGTGATGAGAGATGGCAAACAACTGCTCATCGGGAAATGAATCATGAAAAGGGGAGGGATCACTAGAAGACTCACTAACAAGATGAGAAAGATGATCCGCAAAAAAATTTTCTCTACCCTTCTTGTCCCAAATTTCTATGTCAAACTCTTGAAGGAGAAGCAACCATCTAATCAAGCGGGGCTTAGATTCTTTCTTAGACAACAAACACTTCAATACCACATGATCAGTGTAGACAATCACCTTGGATCCTAGGATGTATGACCTAAACTTGTCAAGGAAGAAGACTATTACTAGAAGCTCTTTTTCCGTGGTGGTATAGTTCTTTTGTGCTTCATCAAGAGTCTTGCTAGCATAGTACACAACATGGGGCAACTTATCTTTCCTTTGACCTAAAATAGCTCCTATCGCATAATCGGATGCATCACACATAACCTCAAATGGGAGACTGTAGTTAGGTGGTTGGATAATTGGGGATGTAGACAATAAGGATTTAAGCCTATTGAAAGCTCTAACACCTTCATCATCAAAGTCAAAAGGGACATCTTGTCCTAGGAGCCTAGATAAGGGACGTGCAATATGACTAAAATCCTTAATGAACCTACAGTAAAATCCTAAATGCCTTAAAAAAGATCTAACATCCTTGACATACTTAGGGACAGGTAACTTTTCAATTAATTCTACCTTAGCTGGGTTAACTTGAATTCCACTAGATGATACAACATGACCCAACACTATTCCTTGTTACACCATGAAGTGGGATTTCTTCCAACTCAACACTAGATTCTTCTTCACACATCGGTCTAAGACTAAAGAGAGATGACTTAAGCGCTCATTAAAGCTATCTCCAAAGACTGAAAAATTATCCATGAAAATCTCTAAGTGCCTCTCAATCATGTCACTAAAAATGGCCATCATACATCTCTAAAAAGTCGCTGGGGTATTACAAAGACTGAAGGGCATTCTCCTATAAGTAAAAGTGCCATATGGACAAGTAAAGGTGGTCTTTTCTTGGTCTTCGAGAAACATGAGGATCTGATTATAACCTGAATAGCCATCTAGAAAATAATAGTAGCTATGCCCAGCTACTCTATCTAAGATCTGGTCTAGAAAAGGCAATGGGAAATGATCCTTCCTAGTTTTGGAGTTGAGCTTCCTATAATCAATACAAACTCTCCACCCCATGGGAGTACGTGTAGGGATAAGCTCTCCTCTCTCATTCTCAACAACTGTGATCCCGGACTTTTTAGGGACAACTTGGACTAGGCTAACCCACTCACTATCAGAGATTAGATAAATAATGCCTGCATTTAAAAGCTTAATGATCTCTTTCTTAATACTTCGCTTATGTATGGGTTTAGCCTTCTTTGCATCTCCCTAGAAGGAACAGCTCCATCCTCAAAGTGAATATGATGCATGCAAACCGAAGGGTCTATACCTCTTAAATCATCAATTTTCCACCCTATAGCCTTCCTATACTTCCTAAGAATCTCTAAGAGATGCTCCTCATGCTCACTAGAAAGATCGGAAGCTATGATGACCGGAAGGGTCTCACTAGGGCCTAGGAATGCATATATCAAATGATCGGGAAGGGGTTTGAGCTCTAAAGAAGGGCTAGGCTCAACCAAGGGGGACTTAACCTCAACATCATCAATGGGGACATCACTAGAAATGAGACTAGAAGAATTAACCTCAAGTGACTTATTAGTCAAATGGCTCTCAATCAAGGAAGTAGAAGTTATACATTTTCACTCTAAGGTCTCCACATCAAAACTAGACATCAATTCCTCAAATTTCCTCAATTCTTCTCCATCAGTCATAGTCTTCTCTATAAGATCCTCAACACAAGAATCAATCACATCCATCCTAAAGCACTCTTCTCCATCCTCTCCTCCTACACTAGCCCTATTCATCGCCTTAGCAACCTTCATAGTGGATCTTAAATTCCCAAATTTCATCTCCAATAACCTCGACCTAGAATGGATAATGGCATCTGCGGTGGCAAGGAAGGGCGGCTTAGAAGAATGGGTGTAGAATGTTTAGAGTCATGTCCTGAATCCATATCTAACATTATGAAGTCAAAAGGGTACACAAACTCACCTACCTAGACCATAACGTCCTCTATCACACCCCTAGGTCTACACTCGGATCTATCAGCTAGCTGAAGAGTAACATGTGTAGGGGATACCTTACCTAAACCAAATTGTTGATAGGTGGTGTAAGAAATGAGATTCACACTAGATCCTAAATCTAATAAGGCATGATCAATCTGGGTCTTCCGGATCCTACAAGGAATGGTGAAAGCTCCGGGGTCACTCATTTTGGTTGGAAGGCCCGAAGTACAAATACTAGTCACCTTCTCCGTAAGCCTTACCTTCTTAGGAATGTTCGATGACCTACGCTTCCTTGTACAAAGATCCTTAAAGAACTTAGAATAAGAGGGGATAGAAAGGATAGTATCTATCAAAGAAAGATTGACCTTAAGGTCCTTAAGATACTCTAAAACCTTGAAAAACCTAGAATCTTCACTATGTGTAGGCCTCTCTAAGGCAGATGAAAAGGAACTCTAGGCTTAACACCTTTAGACACATGGGACTCATCAATAGACTCCTTTCCCTCCCTATGTGGGCGGGAAATGCTACCCTCTCCATGGTCTCTAATGGGCTTATCTTATTCAATAACACCCTCTCTAGGATTTCCCTCAACAAGGCTACATTGTGGTGCTCTAGACTTGGAAGGACCACTAGGTACAGGCACTACAAAGTCAACTCCTACCTTATTATCCATTACCCGACCGCTTCTAAGAATGGTGACGACCTTAGCCTGGGCCTAAGAGGGATAAGTGGTATAGGTGGAGGAACAAGACTGGACTCTAAGGTTCACCTCTAGCTGAAAAGGCAATTTTTTGGGGTCTCTAACACTCAACTAACTAGCAACTTGTCCTAACTATGCCTTAAACCTAGTCATCTACTGCCTATAGCTAGCCATTTCTTGCCTATTATCAGCTAACTCCTGCTGTTGACTAGCTAATGCCTGTTGCTGATTCTGAATAAATTGCATTAACTTCATCACATCATTACTAGGAGTCTGGCTACTAGAGGGAGAAGGTAAAGCCTGAGGTTGAGGAGCACTAGTGAGATGGGCCTGATTCACATGATAGAAACCTAAGGGATATTGAGGATGGGGTCACTACTGAGGTGAAACCTGAGGATGTGAACTAGACTCATGCTGGCTTTGTCTCCAAGAAAATTTTGGGTTGTCTCTCCAACTCGGATTGTATGTGTTCGAGTATGGATTATACTCACAAGAATAACCTTCTATGGCACACACTTGCTCTTTCATGAATTCAGAAAATTGAGATGCTAAAGGGCAAGTTATGGTCTCATGAGATGATTCGAAACACAATGCACAAACTTCAACAACTAATGGAGTGGAGGAAGAATATATAGAGCTAGTCTTATGACTTTGGGATGAAAGAGATAAAGAAATGAATTGATCTAGCTTATTCGTCAAAGCCTCAACCTTAGCGGGTAAATCTAAAGAAACTCCAACCTCACTAACACTTCTCTTGTTGCCTCCCCGACTAGACCTTTCCATGGAAAAATTTTGAAAAGAATTTTCGGCCATCATTTCTATTTTCTCCCATGCCTCGGTCGGTGTCAAAAGATAGAAGCCACCACCGGAGGTGGCATTGACCATCATCCTATTTTGTTTATTTAAGCCTCGAAAGAAGTATTGCATTAGGTCATGATTTCCGTACCCGTGGTGTGGACATTGTCTAAGTAGATCCTTGAACCTCTTCCAAGCCTCATGAAAAGATTCTAGGTCATGTTAGGAGAAAGTCATAATGGCGGTCCTAAGGTCGGCCGTCTTGGCCATGGGATAAAATTTTTGAAAGAACATAGATTGAAGCTCAGCCCATGTAGTAATGCAACCATTAGGTAAGGAATGCAACCAAGTCCTAGCCTTATCCTTAAGAGAGAAAGGAAATAATCCTAGACGTATGACCTCTTGGGAGACATTGGGGACATAGAAAGTGGAACTCATCTCAACAAAATCAGTGATATGATCTAGACGACTCTCATTGCTTCTCCCGTAGAAGGAGGGAAGCATGGCCAACATATTAGGCTTAATCTCAAACTTTGTCTCCCCCACACCTGGAATTTGAATAGCCAAATTAGGCTCAAAGGCTTCGGGGAGAAAGAATTGCCTAAGAGTGGGTTCCTCATCTATGGGTGGATCTGGTCTACGGGGCTCTTGTCTAAAATGATCTTGGGCTTGATGCTAAAGGTGATCATAAGGTGGAATGGGATTCATTGGGGGATTGGGAGGATTAGGAGGATGGTTGGGGTCGGTAATCTTCTCAAAAAGATCTCCTAAATTCCTAAAATGTCTAGCAATTCTATTGGGTTCTGGATTAAGAGGAACTGGGGGATTTCTAAGGGATCTCCTACCAAGCATGCACAAACTATCCTAACTCCGGCCACTTCTACCCCCAAAACTTCAATTTTCGTAAAACTACAGCAACTAAACCACAATCGTAGAAAGTCTACTAAAACCAAAGATAAAAGTTGAAACAGATAAACAAAAATTAGACCAAGAGAATATGAACAATAAACAAGATAAGCAAAAACTAAACAAACTATAAAGGAAAAGCAAGAAAAACAAATAAAGCAACTACCAAAACACACAAGCAAAGAATGCAAATCACTGTGCCTCCCCAGCAACGGTGCCAAGAACTTGGTGTATGTCTTTGGGTGCAAGCTTTAAAGACCCGCAAGCACACGGATCTATGCAGTGTAGTGTGTGCAAGAACGGGTGCTAAACCCCAGGGAGGCTATGTTGTGAGATGGATTCTACGTGTGTGCTCTAGAACGTGCCTAAAAATAAGAAATCTAAACTATCTATTTTTGGGATTTTGGATTTTTGAATAGTGGGGAGCTCTAACTAAAATGAATTAAACTAAACTATGGAATTGGGAAAAGTGGGGGACAAGCTAATCTAGAGGAACTAACAAATGGAAAGGGTTTAGGGTGACTTTAACTTATGAATGGGTGATTCTATACTCAAATGCTATGGGATTAAAGAATGATGGCTTACTTTAGTGATTGCTCTTAACTACGTTGCTAAATTAGTGTCTTAATTTCCCCCAAGGACTCGGTGCTGGTCTATCCCTAGGCGACGCCTCTTATAGCTACGGCGTGGTCATTATGACCTAGGGCCATAAGAGTGATTAACTAGCCTCCTAGGTGACTTAGAATAAACCAACCCTAGTACCTAAATCATTGGTTGGATTTAAAGCCAAGACCTAGTGTCGTTAAGATTGACCAATCCTATCCCGAAACCTATTGGCTGGATTTAAAGCCAAAGAAGACTTGGCCTAGGTTAGCCTTAAATTATGATTCGTCATTCTAAGGTCACAGTAGCAGGATTTAACCTATTAACACATTCATACATGTTCTAAGCCAAGGTATTCGTGAATAAAGGGACTTATTCGACTACCAAACATCATCATGCTCAGATTACACCATTAGAAGCACTTAACAACCAACATGTATGTGTTATTGTAGTCATATTCACTACTAGGCATGCAAATGTACACATAGACATGAATATAAGCATTACCCACTTCATAGCATCCGCATATAAACACATAGACATGATTATAGCATGGATTAGATGTGTTTAGTAATAAATAGACTTCAATTTTTACACATGTTACTCATTTAGGCATTTAATCAAACACTTAGACATGAATGAGAAAATAACCATTTGAACAAGAAAATGAAACATGTATATATAATCAGCCATTTGATCCCATATCATAAGAGTATATAGCTAACCCATTACATAAGTAAAATCACCCTACTCAAGTCTACTCAATCATAATAAAAGATAGAATGAAAGAGAGTTTATGAAGCTTCCCTTTCATCCTAGCTAATCTTGTACAAAGCTCTTGAGCAAATTTGAATCCAATGTTGAAACTCTCTAAATCCTCTTGCTCCAAAGTGATGAAATGTTTGAGAGAGTGTGTATGTTGTAGGTGAAGACTAGGGTTAAGTGTGTGTGTGTGATGGGTGTAAAAATCCTCTCTAAAAAAATTGTCCAAAAAAAGCTCTCCAAAAAAGATCCCCTTTTAATCTGAAAACGGAGCTTTTATATAGACTTTTCATGAATTGCCGGTCGACCTAGCCGGTCGACTAGCTTTTTCTCTTAGCTCGACCGGTCTTTTGGTGATGCTCTCTAGACTGGCCAGTCGACCGGCTTTGAAGGGGTGGTCGTCCGGCAATTTTTGGCACCTCTCTGGAGTGGCCGGTCTGGTTGACCGGCAATTTGTAGGCTATTTAGGCTTATGCCACAAGATATCGATCATCATACATATTAGTTCCTAATTTTTATAAATGGTGTAATCCGAGCATCACGATATTTGGTAGTCGAATAGGTCCGTATATTCATGAATACCTAAGCTTAGAACATGTATAATTGCACATATTAAGCACATTCCACTATAGTGATCCTAGAGTGACAATGCATAATTTAGGGCTAGCCTAGATCAAGTCTCTCTTGGCTTTAAACATAGACAACAGTAGGTTTAATTTATCCTAGCAACACAAGCTCTTGCCTTGAAACCCGACCAATGGTTTAAGTGCTAGGGTAGGTTCATCTTAGATCACCTAGAAAGCTTGTTAGCCACTCCTAAGGCCCTAGGTCATAAGGACCACACTGTGGCTCTAGGGGACACTGCTTAGGGACAGACCTGTACTGAGTCCTAAGGAGAAATTAGTACACTAGTTGGGAAGCTAGTTAAGAGCAACTGATAAGTAAGCGATCCCCTGTAATCCCATAGCATTTGACTATAGAATCATTCATTAGAATGCAAAAGTCACCCTAACCCATTCGACTTGTTAGTTCTTTCTTGGTAGTTTGTTTCCCCACTTTCTATTCCTATCGTATAGTTTTATTTCCTTTAATTAGAGCTCCCACAAATCCAAAAATCCCAAAAAATGGTTAGTTTAGGTTTTCTTATAGGTACTTTCTAGGACACACATACATAGAATCCATTCCACAAAATAGCCTCCCTATTATTTGGTACCCATTATCTCACGTAAGACACTGTATTGATCCATGCGCTTGCTAGCATTTAAGGCTTGCACCTCTAGAAAGACATCAAGTTCTTGGTGTCGTTACCATGAAGGCATGGTTGGTTTATGTTCCTTGCTTGTTTGTTTTTGTAGTTGCTTATTTTGTTTATTTTTCTTACTTTATCTTGTTATTTTGTTTTCATAGTCTCGTATTTTTCTTTTTGTTTAGTTAGCCTATTTTCTTTGTCTTTACTTTATTTTCTTAGTATAGCTTGTTTGTTTCCTTTACCTATTTTTAGTTTACTTTTGCTCATTGTTTTTAGTAGACCCCATAGGATTACGGTTTTGTTGCTGCAGCTTTTTGAAATTTTGACGGTGGGGGTTAATATGACTGGAGTTAGGATAATGTTGTATGTTTGGTAGGCAATCTCTTAGGAATCCCTTAATTCCATTTAATCCTGAAGCTGATTGGATTGCACGGCATTTTAGGAATTTAGGTGAGCTTCTCAGATAGATGGCTAACCCCATTAATCCTCATATTGCTCCCATTCGATCACATGATCAACATGTGCCCTCATAAGCCCAAGATCATTTTAGGCAAGAGCTCTTTAGATCAGAAAGATGATAAGCCAACACTTAGGCAATTCTTCCTCCCTAACGCATTCAAGCCAAGCTTGGCTATCCAAATTCCTGGTTGAGAGAAGAGAATTTGGAGATTAAGCCTAGTATGTTGGCTATGCTCCCTTTCTTCAACTAGAGAAGCAATAAGAGTCCTTTAGATTACATCAGGGACTCGTAGATGTAAGTTCCACTTTTGACTTCCCAAATACGTCTCAAGAAGCCATTCACCTTAAGTTGTTCCCATTTTCCCTTAAGGGTAAGCCTAGGTCGTGGTATCATTCTTTACTTAGTGGTTGTACTACATCAAAGAATGAGCTTCAATCTAGGTTTTACCAAAAGTTCTTTCCCACGGCTAAAACCGTCAATCTTAAGGCTTCTATTATGACCTTCTCCTAACACAATTTAAAGACCTTTCATGAGGCTTAGGAGCAATTTGATAAACTTCTTAAGTAATGGCCTCAGCACAAATATGGTGTTCATGATCTTTTACAATATTTCTTTAGGGGATTGAATGAGCAAAATAGGACGATGGTGAATGCCGGCATCTAGTAATAGATTCTACAATTTGATAGTGAGGCATGGGACAAAAAGTATTGGTTGGTTGAGAACTCTCTCTAAAATTTGGCCATAGATAGGTCTAGTTGGGGAGCGATTAGAAGAGGTGTTTATGAGGTAAAGGTTTCTTCCTATTTTCCAGCCGAGGTTAGAGCTTTAACACATAAGCTAGATCAATTCATTTCCTTGACTCTTTCGTCACAAGGTCAAAAGACTAGTTATATTAGTTCGTCTTTTACCCCGTCGATCGTAGAAGTTTGTGCATTGTGTTCTAAGTTATCACACGAGGCTGTAGCTTGCCCCCTAGCACCACAGCTTCTTGAATTCATTTAGGAGCTAGTCTATGCCGCAGAGGGGTACTCATAGGAGTATAACCTATACTTGAACTTATATAATCCAAGTTTGAGAGACGACCCTAAGTTTTCTTGGAGCCAGGGTCAGTTTGAGCCTTCCCAAACCTAACCCTAGGCCCTATTCTAGTAGAGACCTCATCCTACAAATCCTCTAGGGATTTATAACGTGAACCAGGCTAGATTTCCCAATGTTCCTCAGCCTCAAACACTCCCTATAGCTGTTTCTTAGTCTCATAGTGATGAGAAGCTAGATCTTTTGATACAAATGCTTTAGACCTAGTAGCAGAAGTTAGTGGATAATAAGAAAGAGCTAGCTAGTTATAAATAACAAAAGGCTAGGGTAGTAGCACATTTAGGGCAACTTGCCAGTCAAATGAACATTAGAGATCTCGAAAAATTGCCTTCCCAGCTAGAGGTTGTCCTGTTCCTCCTTTGTCCTACTTATCCCTATCTAGCCTATGCTAAGGCTATCTCTAGTTTTAGGAGCAGTAAGATAATGGACAATAGGATAGGACTTGAATATGAAGTGCCTACCCCTAGTGGTCCCTCTAAGTCTAGAGCGCCTATTCGTCACCCTGTTGAAAGAAAATCTAGAGAAAGTCTTGCTGAGAAAGTAGAGCCGATTATAGACAATGGAGAGAGTAGTTCTCACTGTCATAGAAAGACAAAACAACCCATTTTTGATTCCTATAAGTCTAGAGATGTTGCTTCTAGAGTTCCATTCCAATATACCTTAGCAAGGCCATTACCTAGTGAGAATACTAGGTTCTTCAAAGTACTAGAGTATCTTCAAGATCTTAAGGTTAATCTTCCATTAATAGATGTAGTCCTTTCTCTTCCATCCTACGTTAAGTTCTTTAGGGACCTTTGTACACGGAAGC
This sequence comes from Cordia subcordata, assembly GCA_028554755.1. NCBI lineage: Eukaryota > Viridiplantae > Streptophyta > Magnoliopsida > Boraginales > Cordiaceae > Cordia > Cordia subcordata. Next base: position 10,115,467 of record JAPTOF010000007.1, on the reverse strand, counting down.
ATAGGACATCTACCATGCTAAAGAAGATGAGTAGTATATGTAGATCGAGCTATTTGCACAAGTTGTGTGACCCCGGAGCTTTCATCAATCCTTGTAGGATTTGAAAAATCCAAATTGATAATCCCTTGTTAGATTTAAGAACTAGTGTGAACCTCATTCATTATTCCATCTTTTGACAACTAGGTCTATGTAAGTTGACTCTTACCCACGTTACTCTCTAACTAGTTGATAGATCCGAGCATAGACTTAAAGGTATAATAGATTCTTGTAGTCGGCAAGTTTGTGTACCCATTAGACTTTAAAGTGCTAGATATGGATTTGGGTGATGATTCTAGGCATTACACTCCCGTCCTCCTAGGTCGCCCTTTCCTTGCCGTAGCGAATGTAATTATTCATCACAAATTGGGGTTGCTAGAGATAAAGTTTGGAAATTTGAGGTCCCATAGAAGTGGCAGAGGTGGTAAATAGAGCTAGTGTAGGTGGTGAAAATGAGAAGGAATATTACTTTATGGTTAATGTGATAGACCATGTGCTCTGGGCTATAATGAGGAGACTATGATCGAGAATGATGAATTAAGAAAGTTTAGGGACACCATAGCTAACCTTGACCGAGAGACCTTTGAGCGGGGATACATAGCCTCTATTCCTACAGGTGATAATCATAAGTTTGATGAGTTCTTTAAGGTTAATTCTTTCAATGTTGATGTGAAAGGCATGGACCATTATGATTGCACACATAAGATTGATCATGAAAGTGCAGATGAAAATAGATGTTTTAAGGTACATGTGATGGAATCTTGTATTAATGATTGTGGTTGTGAGAAGATATCCCGTAGTGTTGAATTCATTGAAGTATTTGATAAGATATTAGCTAGAGTAGATTTAGAGAAACCCATTGAGGAGAGCATCATGCCTATCTCAGATTCTAGGCTCGATGAGTCCATTAAGGTTGTAGATTTTGGGTTTAACTTAATGACCAATCTACAAAGACTCTTAGGGAAGAGATTGAAGAACTTGAGATTATGATATATAGGTCTTTGGGTATCTTTGATGAGTCATTGTTAGAACCTTCTTCTAAACTTTCTACTAGGGAACTACTTGATGAGGTGAACCGTTTCTTGGATGAACATGAGTCGTCCCTTAGTTAGAGTAAACCCATGACCTTTACGCCAAATTCTTCCTCTTCTAGGTCTATTCCTTCATTTTCTCCCATTGATTCCATCTCATCCAATCCCATTTCACTTGATAATTCTTCCTTTCTTCCGTCCATTGAGTCTCAACTTAATGAGCACATTTTCATGCCATCTTACTAAGAGCACGTTCATGTAGGGTTGTTCACATTCCTCCCAATCTTTCCACTTCGGATGCTTCATTGACCCATGGGGAGAGGGTATAGGCAGCTCTTGATTATCAAAAGAAAATTATATGATGGTTAGTAGTAGAGATAGAGCTTGCTAGGTTAGGATTGAAGAAGAAAAAGAGACCAAGAGCTTTAGATTTTTACATGACCTATGACACCTTGAAGCATTCTCTTTTTATATTTGATGTGTCAGGTTCTTCAATTATCCCTTTTTCATGCGTGCTTAAAAAGGATTGTAACGTGCATGATTTGATTAATCTTATACCACATGATCCTTTTCCTTCTAAGTTGTGCCTTGACAAGAATGTATACCAATCTGTACTCAGGGACTACAAGTATCATTGGCTCTGCATTACCACCTAGCTGGAGGTGTTAAATCCAGTGCTACTAGTAGACACCATGGAGATTTAGTCATGAGTTGATGATCACCTGGCTGATGGTGTTGTGCTTAGCATCACTAGGAGGCAACCAAGGTTAATTTTGGTACTTTTGTTTCTTATTTCATTTTTATTTCATTTGTTGTTCTTTCTTTTTACCCACACTAGGTGTTGAATCCCAATCCCTTTTCCCATAGGATACACCTTGTCTAACAATTTGCACATGCTAATGCAAGCTTGCATGGCGATACTACTAACCTTGTTCTTTGTGAGTATTTGTGGTTTGATTAAATCATAAGGTTAGTATTTGAAATGTTGATAATTGGCATGGAGAGCTTTAGGAACAACGCTGTATCTATCCTTTCTCCACCTATTCCCTGATAGTTGTCTTTTGAGTACAAGCTCTAAAGACCCATAAGCTCACGAATCGATGCAGTGTAGTATGTGCAAGAATAGGTGTCGAACCACAGGGAGGCTATGTTGTGAGATGGATTCTACTTGTGTGTGTCCTACAGAATGCCTAAAAGGAAACCTAAACTAACTATTTTTTGGTGTTTTTGGATGATAAAGAGCTAGCTAAAGAAAATAAAACTATAATATGGGAGTAGAAAGGATAGAGAAAATCTATCTAGAGGGAACTACCAAATGGAAGGGATTAGGGTGACGTCTACATGTTGATGGGTGATACTAGACTCAAATGCTATGGGATTTACATAGAATGGCTTAATGATCGATTGCTCTTTTAACTAGGTTGCTTAATTAGTGCCCTAATTTCTCTCTAGGACTCGATGTGGGTCCTTCCCTAGGCAGCGCCTCCTAAAGCTACAGTGTGGTCCTTATGACCTAGGGCCTTAAAAGTGACCTATTAGCTTCCTAGGTGGCCTAAACGAACCTACCCTAGTACCTAAACCATTAGCAAGATTTAAAGCCAAAACCTAGTGCTGCTAAGGTTGACTAAATCTACCTAGAAACTGATTAGCAAGATTTAAAGCCAAAGGAGACTCGATTTAGACTAGGCTTAAATTATGCCTCATCATTCTAAGGTCATTATATCGGGATTTGACCTATAAGCACATTCATACATGTTCTAGGCCAAGATGTTCATGAGTAAAAGGGCTTTGTCAACTACTAAACATTGCCATGCTTGGCTTACACCATTAAAAGTACTTTTGAGCCAACATGTATGCAATATTGAGGTCATATTTACTACTAGGCATGTAAACATACACATAGACATGAATATAAGCATTACCCACTTCATAAGATCCATACATAAATACATAGACATGATTATAGAATGGATTAAAGGTGTTTAGTAGCAAATAGACTTCAATTTATACATATGCAACTCTCTTAGGCATATTATCAAACACCTAGACATGTGTTGAACAATAGCCATTGAAACAAGAAGAACATAGCATATGTATATATATTAAGCCATTAAATCCCATAATATAAAAGCATAGAATCAACCCATTACACAAGTATCATCACCCTAAATAAACCTACTCAAACATAATATAAAAGAGGATGAAAGAGAGAATAGAAGACTCCCCTTCTATCTTAGCATTTTGTGTACAAAATCTTTGAGTAGCTTTAATCCAAGTGTTTAAAACCCTCCAAGCAAGCTTGAATCTAGGTGAGAAGCATGTGATTGTATATGTATTAGAGGTGGTGTAGCTAGGGTTTTGTGTTTGTGTTGGGTTTAAACATAATCTCCAGATTCCCTCTCTTGAAGGCTAAAAATCTATCTTTTATATCGGCCACTAGGTGACCGGCTCCTCTGTTTAGCTTGACCGGCTTACACAGTGATGCTATCTGGACTGGTCAGTTGACTGGCTTTTTGGTAAGCTTGACTGGAAATTTTGGGCTCTTTTTTCGAGTAGCTGGTCGATCAGTAATATTTCCTAGGTTGACCGGCTTCTCCAGTTGACCTTGAATTTCCTCTTTCTTTCTCTTGGCCTTTATCACATGACCTGTACCTCTTCTATCTTTATCGTCCATCCTTGTTCATGCTTTGTGTCAGCCCTATCGCTCACCTAAGGCACAAGATTAAGCATTTAGTATAGCATTTGACTTAGAAACTCAACTATGTACATTTGCTTACGCTTAAGCCTAACTTTAATATATGTACTATACTAATGCATCTCTTCAGGCTCAAAACCCGTCTTAAACATAGGCAAATGACAGCGCAAACACACACAAAAGCACAACACATCAACACCCCCAAACCTTCTCCTTGCTAGTCCCCAAGCAGGCCCAATCTTAAGTTTATTTTTAAAGTTGATGCAAAGGGTTAGCTACGGGATTGACTCGCTATCAAAGATAGTCTAAGAAGTATGAAGAGGGCATTCCTATTATCGAGAGATCCCCGAGTCTCTTTGGGTCTTCCCTCTACTCATAAAGGGTGTCATTTCTCGTCGGAATTTCCTAAGTAGCCAATCCACCACAAGCCTAGGATTCTAATTCACATACTCGGCGATACTGATATTTCATGTCCTCTCAACTAACATGATGTCCCCAACATACATAAAGGCTCAAGGACAAGATGAGAGAATATACAAATGTAATGGCTTATAAAAGCCTTATTCACATATCTACAAAGATGATAGCATGTGCTAAGTTGACATTGTGCCACTTGCACTTATTAACAAAACTTTTTGGTGCCTTTGGCTTTTTTCTCTTTTCCAATTTTTTTTGCATATTTTTGCACCTTTTGCCTTTTTCAATCAATTTTTTTAATGTTTCATGCTTTGCATTGTATTCACACGAAAAGAAAAGAAAAAGAAAGGCTTTGGCACATCAAAAGAACCAATCAAGGAGGAGACATTCATATCAACAACCCTTTTTTTTAACATTCTTGCCTACCAAGCTATGGGATGGCTACAAGGGTCATTCTTAAAGGTCCTCACTCCCTACAACTTCCAAAGGCATCCTTTCTAAGACCTGATTTTCAATCCACTCTATTTACTCCCTACAATGCAACTCATATTCACCAATCAACAGAGTCCATCATAATAGCCAACACAATGATCAACAAAGAAATAAACAACTCTACATGCATTAAAATTTGAAAAATTTTTACCATTTTTGACAAAGTAATGCAATCTACCCTAAGAAAACATAAAACGATAGAACCGAACCCCCACACCCCCAAACCTAAACGTTGCTTGTCCTCAAGCATATAAAACAAAGAACTTAAACAACCAAATTGGCAATACAAAGTAAGTAAAAGTGGTGGGGATAGGGTAGAAACATGGAGACAACTGGAGAAAGGATTGATACAACATTGTATTGTCTTCAAAGCTCTCCATGCCAATGATAAATCACCATACTACTAACCCTGTAACTCACAATTCACAAACACTCACCAAGTAAGCAAGGTTAGTGGCATTACCTATGCAAGCTTGCATTGGCATGTGTAATAACAAGCAATGGTGAATCTTATGGGACAAAGGATTGGGATTCAACACTATAGTGTGGGTGATAGAAAAGAAGAAAAACAAAAAGGAAAGAAAGTGAAACTAATGCCTCCTAATAGCACTAACCACCACGCCGTCAGTTAGGTGATCACCAACTTATCTTCAATCTCTATAGATGGGATCCTAAAGCATTAAAACCTTCACATGTGCCATGCTTGGATTATATGCATGCTTCAGGCGTTGCCCGTTCACTATCATCTCTTGGCCATCCTTCAAGTCCTTGATCTTGACCGCTCTGGAAGGGTAGGCAACCGACACCTCGTACAGACCATCCCATCTTGACTTGAGCTTACCTAGATAGAGCTTCAAATGTGAGTTAAATAACCAAACTTTATCAGAGGAAAGGAATGATTTCTTAATGATGTGTTTATCGTGAATTCTCTTTATCCTATCCTTATAAAGCTTGGCGTTCTCATACGCTTTAAACCTAAGATCCTCCAACTCCGCTAGGTCATGTTTTCTTTTCTTACCCGCTCTTGCCAAATCAAAGTTTAAGGCCTTGATGCCCCAATAAGGCCTATGCTCAAGTTTTTTTGGCAAGTGACAAGCTTTTCCATAAACCAATCGAAATGGAGACATACCAATTGGAGTTTTAAAAGCGATACGATAGGCCCACAAAGCGTCATTCAATCTAATAGACCAATCCCTCTTATTGCGCCTAATCGTTTTCCCTAAAATGTGCTTGATCTCCCTATTAGATACCTCTACTGGTCTACTTGTTTGTGGGTGACAAAGAGTAGCAACCTTATGGGTAACCGAATATCTCCTCAATAAGGCCTCCAAATTTCTATAACGAAAATGCAATCCCCCATCGCTAATCAAGACCCCAGGGACTCTAAATCTAGAGAAAATGTTCTCCTTAAGGAATTTTACCACTACTCTATGGTCATTAGTACGTGTGGGAATAGCCTCAACCCATTTGGACACACAGTCTATGGCCACCAAAATGTATTGGTACCGAAAGAGAGGTGGAAAGGGTCCTATGAAATCTATATCCTAAACATCAAATAACTCACATGAATGGACAAGGGATAAAGGCGTCATGTTTTTCCTAGAGGTAGACCCAAATTGTTGACATCTAAGTCATTTTTTACAATACTCTTAGGCATCCCTAAAGAGAGTGGGCTAGAATAATCCACATTGCAAGACCTTTGCGACAATCTTCTTTCCCCTAAAATGAGCTCCACACCCTGATCATGACACATATTCAACATGCTCTGAAATTTGTCTTCGGGCACATATTAGCCAATCACTTGATTTGCACACATTTAAAAAGATAGGGATCCTCCCAAAAGAAATGTCTCACTTGTGCTAGGAACCTATCTCTCTCTTTCTTCTCCCAATAGGAGGGAAAATGCCCTATGGCAAGATAATTGACAATGTGAGCAAATCAAGATGTGTGATGAGAGATAGTACACAATTGCTTGTCGAGAAATGAATCACGAAAAGGAAATGGATCCTTAGAAGACTTACTAACAAGATGGGGAAGGTGATCCGCAACTAAGTTTTCACTACACTTTTTATCTTGAATTTCAACATCAAATTCTTGAAGAAGAAGCAACCACTTAATCAAGTGGGGCTATAGTCAGGTGATTGAATGAATGGGGACATAGACTCATTGTCAAACTTAAAGGAAACATCTTGTGCCAAGAGCCTAGACAAGGGACACATCATGTGGCTAAGATCCTTGATGAATCTACAGTAGAAACCTACATGCCCTAGAAATGATTTAACATCCTTAACACATTAGGGACAACTAACTTCTCAATCAATTCTACCTTAGCTGGGTCAACTTGAATACCATTAGATGAGACTATATTACCCAACACTATCCCTTGTTGCACAATAAAATGGGATTTTTCCCAAATCAACATTAGATTCTTCTACATACCTCGGTCTAAAACTAAAGAGAGATGACTCAAGCACTCATCAAAATGTTCACCAAAGACTGAGACGTCATCCATGAAAATCTCTAAATGCTTCTCTATCATGTCACTAAAACTGGCCATCATACATCTCTGGACAAGTCACTAGGGCATTACAAAGACTGAAGGGCATTTTCCTATAGGCAAAAGTGCCATAAGGACAAGTAAAAATGGTTTTCTCCTGGTCCTTAGGAAACACAGGGATTTGATTATACCCATAATAGCCATCTAGAAAGCAATAGTAGCTATACCCAGTTACTCAATCAAAAATCTGATCCAGAAAAGGCAATGGGAAATTATCCTCCTAGTTTTGGAGTTGAGCTTTCTATAGTCAGTAAAAACTCTCCAACCTATGGGAGTATGTATAAGAATAAGCTCTCATTTCTCATTTTCTACAACTGTGATCTCGAATTTCTGAGGGACACCTTGGATTGAGCTAACCCACTTACTATTAGAGATCTGATAAATAATGCATCCATCTAAAAGCTTAATGATCTCTTTCTTAACTACTTCACTCATGTGTGGGTTTAGCCTTGATGTGTCATGTTTTTGTGTGCATTTACATTGTTATTTGCCTATGATTAAGAGGTGTTAAGTGCTCATAAAGATGCATTAGTATTGTACTTGTTAAGAATAGGCTTAAGCATAAACAATTGTATATATTGAGTTTAAGAGACAATTGCTACACTAATTGCTTGTTTTCAATGATTTAGGTAAACTTTGGGTAAAGATCGAGCCTGGAAGATGATGGATGATGAAAATGGAAGATGTACGGGTTGAGGGGAGAAGATCAGAAGCTAAAAAGACAAAGAATAGAGGAAGAAAAGTCAGTCGGATGACCTAGAAGAAAAGCTGGTCGACCGGCCACTCTAGAAAGCAATCAAAAATTGCTGATTGAGTTTCTACTGTCGGTCGACTGGCCACTTCAGAAAGCTACCACTAAAAGCTAGTCGACTACCCCTTTAGAGCCGGTTAACCTACCCAGTCGACCGGTAGTGTACAGTTGCTGATATAAAAAACTCAATTGTCAGACTTAAAAAGGGAATTTTGAGAGAAAGATTGAGAGACCCATCACACATTTCGTACCTACATCTCACACACTTAACCCTAGTCTTCACCCACATCACACACACTTTTTCACACATTTTATCACCTAGAAGAAAGTAGATTTAGAGTGTTTCAGGCATTTGGATTCAAGTTTGCTAAAGTGCGCTGTACAAGATTATCAAGGATGAAAGGAAAGCTTCATAATCTCTCTTTCGTTCTATTTCTTATTATGATTGAGTAGACTTGTGTAGGGTGATTTCGCTTGTGTAATGGGTTAACTATATACTCTTATGAAATGGGATTTGATGCTAAATATATACATGTTTTGATTTTCTTGTTGAAACTGTTATTTTCTCATTCATGCCTAAGTGTTTGATAAAATGTCAAGATGAGTAGCATGTGTATAAATTGAAGTCTATTTGTTACTAAACACATCTAATCCACGCTATAATCATGTCTATGTGTTTATATGTGGATGCTATGAAGTGGGTGATGCTTATATTCATGTTTATATGTATATTTGCATGCCTAGTATGACATCAAGAACATATACATATTGGTTATTTATCGCTTCTAATGGTGTAATCCGAACATGACGATGTTTGGTAGTTGAATAGATCCCATTATTCATGAACAGCTTGGCTAAGAACATGTATGAATGTGCGAGCAACACTAATCCCATTGTAGTGACCTTAGAATGAGGGCAAGTTATTGAGGGCTGGCCTAGGCCAAGCCTCCTTTTACTTTAAATCCAACCAATAGGTTTTAGGATAGGTTTAGTTGACTAGCGACACTAGGTCTTGGCTTTAAATCTAGCCAATGGTTTAGGTACTAGGGTAGGTTTTTTCTAAGTCACCTAGGAAGCTAATTGGTCACTCTTAAAGCTCTAGGTCATAAAGACCACGTTGTAGCTCTAGGAGGTGCCACCTAGGAACAGACCCGCACCGAGTCCTAGGGGAAATTAGGACACTAATTTAGCAACCTAGTTAAGAGCAAATACTAAAGTAAGCCATCATTCTTTAATCCCATAGCATCTGAGTATAGAATCACCCATTCATAAGTTGAAGTCACCCTAAAAGCTTTGCATTTGTTAGTTCCCTCTAGATCGGCTTGTTTCCCCACTTTCCATTCCCATAGTTTAGTTTAATCTTCTTTAGCTAGAGCTCCCAATCATCCACAAGCACCAAAAAATAGTTAGATTAGTTTCCTTTTAGGCATTCTCTAGGACACACAAACATAGAATCCATCCTACAACATAGCCTCCCTATGGTTCGACACCCATTCTCGTACACACAACACTACATCCATCCATGCGCTTATAGGTCTTTAGAGCTTACACTCAAAAGACGCATCAAGTTTTTGGCACAGTTGTTGGGGAGGCATGGTGATTTGCATTCTTTGCTTGTGTTCTTGATAATTACTTATCTTGTTTTCTTGCTTTTTCTTTATAGTTTGTTTAGTTCTTGCTTATTTTGTTTACTATTTATATTATTTTGATTTAGTTCTTGTTTATCTATTTCAGCCTTTGTTTTTGTTTTTAGTAGACTTTCTAGGATTGTGGTTTATTTGCTGTAGTACTGGTTGACTACTTGAAGAGAGAGATTGAGAGCGAACAACCTATGGTTGGAAGTCTTGTGATACCTTTAGACCAAGATGAGGAGATAGGAGAGAAACCTAAAGATTAGAGAAATAAGGGTGAAAATGATGGTGTTTTGGAGAGGAATTTAGAAAGAGAGATCAATGGAGAGTTAACAACTTGTAGTGAAAATGAGAACGAGATTGATGATAGCTTATTTCTTGATGACTCTTATGGTTATGTTTTACAGTAAATAGTACCCTATCCTCGTAAGCTTTCATTGCCTTCCACTGAGTCACGTGAGCCTTTTCTTTCTTCTCATCCCACACATTCCACACACTAAGAAGTTGAGTCTCATGATCATATTAGTCATTTGCATTTCCAATCTACATTTAGGGTGTCTAGAGTACACATCTCCGCTAATCATTCATTCATATATGACCCAAAATCCATTGAGTCCCTGTTGTCCTCTCTATTTGTGCCTACCCCTTATGAGGAGCGTGATAGTGAGATGACACCTACTAGCAATAAATTTGTGGAAGTAGTTGATGAGATCTTAGCTAGTGAACATTTGGAGTCATCCATTGGGGAGCATAAGACATCAATTTCAGAGTTTTTAGATGATAAGTATCTTAGAGTTTAGGATTGTTGTGTTGAGGAGAATAGCCACTCCAAGAAGACACTTAAGGAAGAAATTGATGAACTTGAAATTGCGATCTATGGGTCTTTAGGTGTGTTTGATGAATCGTTATTAATACCCTCTTCTACCCTTTCGACTAAGGAATTAGTCATTAAGGATAAGCATTTTCTAGATGAGCAAGAACCTTCCCTTAGAGTGAGTAAGCCCATCAAGATCAAATCCACCCCTTATAAGGTGTTGCAGCAACCTAGCCTTGATAATGCTATATCTTGTGGAGAAGAAGAGTATAGTACATCCAATTCCCCTATCATTGCTTCCCCTTCTCCCAATGTCATTCCTAATCCCCTTTCTTATTCCGTTGAGCCTTCTTCTTTGGAGCTCACGTTTGTGTCTTCATGTGTAGAACATTTTTATCGAGGGTTAGAAAGCACGTTTCCCTTTTTGCATGCATTTAACTTATCTTTGACCCATTAGGATGGTGTATTTTTAGCCCTTGGTTATAAGATGAAGGCCATGGGGCGGCTAGTTAGGAAGCACACGAGGCATGACTTTTCATGCATTTGCATGACACCTTCCACACTTATGCGTTCTTTCTCATTTGATAGTTCCGGGATGGATCTCAAAAAGGGGTGCATTGTGCATACATTTACCCCTTTTTTATTACATGACCTTTTTCCTTCTACTGTCTGTACGTGGTTGAATATCTGACAATTTCTACCTCGTAATTTTAAACACGCTTTACTCTAACATTGGCGTCTGGCTAGAGGCGACAAATCCAGTGGCGCTAGGAGGCAACCTAGACATGTTTATATTCAATTGGCTTTCCTTATTTTCCTTTTCTTATCGCTTTTAATTTTCTTGTTAGATGTTTTCTCTTTTCACCTTCCCAAGTGTTAACCCTCTCTATCATTTCCCATTTTATATGCCTTGTTTATCATTAGATGACGTCAATGCGAGCACATGGCAATGCTACTAATCGTTTACTTTGAGTGTTTGTAATTTGTTGAGAAACAGGGATTAGTACTTGAATCATTATCCACTGACATCGTAGAGCTTTAAAGAATGCAGGGTTGTATATATACTTTCTCCACTTGTTCCCTCTTATCTACCCTATACCTACCACTATTACTTGCTCTGTGTTGCTTATTTGCTTGATAAGTAGTATTATGCTATTTTCTTAAGGACAAGCAAAGTTTAGGTTTGAGGGTAAGATAGATGTGCATTATGTGCTTAAAAATAGTAAAAAAAAAATTTATTTTTATGCATGCAGAGTCATTTAACTCCTGTTGATTAGAGTGTTGACTCTTATGATTGATTCAAATGACTGGTAGAGATAGGATTGTATTATAGAGAGTGAATGAAGTAGAGGGAAAACCGAGACTTAGAGGATATGCCCTTCAAAGTTATAGGGAGTGAGTGCCTTTAAGAATGCACCTTGTCGCTACTTTATGGCTTGGTTCGAATAAAAGTTTGTAAAGGATTTTGATATGAGTACCCCTACCTTGATTGGTTCTTTTTTATTTGCCTTAGCCTTTCTTTTTCTTTTCCTTTTTGTTATGTAATGTAATACAAAAAGTGTGAAAAATCTTAAAAAAAATGAAAAAGGGCAAAAGTTTGAAAAAGCCTTAAACAATAAAAAAAATAAAAAAGATGAGAAAAATCCAAAAGGCAACAAAAATTTGAAAAAAAATTGAAGTTCATTTAATAAGTGCTCAAGTGACACAATATCTACTTAGCACAAGTTGCTTCTTTGTTTCTTTGATGTTTTGTGAATAAGGCTTTTTCATCATTTGTGAGCCAATGTGTTTGTATATTCTTTCTCTTCTCGTCTTTAAGGCATTGTGTGTATTGGGGAGGCCATATTAGTTGAGGGGGCATGAAGTGCAAATATCCCAGCGCGTGAGTCAGAATCCCAGGCTTATGATGGTTATAGCTACTTAGGAACTTCCTCAAGGTATGGGATCCCTTTTGAGTAAAGGAAGGATCCAAAAAGGCTTGGAGACCCTTCTACAAAAGGAATAACCACTTCATACTCCTTAGACTCTCCTTAATAGCAAATCAATCCCTTAAGCAACCCTTTGTATCAACTTTATAGATAAACTTAGGTTTGGACTTGCTTGGGGGCAAGCATTGAGAAGGTTTGGGGGTGTTGATTTGCTAGTTTTATGTGTGCTTATGCATTGTATGTATATACTTGTTTTGAGGTGTTTTGAGCTTCATTCGGTGTATTGTTATAGCATTTAGGTCATACTTGAGCATATTAGGGTTTACATGTTCATAGTTGAGCTTAGAACTTAAATGCTACACAAAGTGCATTTATTGCTTGTTTTAGGTGAGATTCAAGAAGATAATTGAAGCTTGATTGAGGGTGCTTGGAGTGTGGAACAAAGCCATGGGTGTTTTGGACACAAAGGAATGAAGAACATTGCATTTGGAAGTAGCTGGGCGAAGGAAAAAGCAACCGAGGCAAAACTAAGTGCAACGGGAGTTAAATTCTGAGCTTGCAATCAAAAAAGGACATAAACAAAATTTGAACATGTTTTAGGGTGCAAACAAGCGCTTGGGAGATCCCCAAAAGTAGTACGAAGCCATAGAAAAAATGGTGCACGAATCGAAGCCAAAATGAGCACGATATGAACATTTTACTGTCACAACCGGTCGACTTCCTATCGACTGGCTAGATCAGAATCTTGGCCAATGTAAATCGATTTATTTAGCTCCAAAGCCGGTCGACCAGCTAGGCCCCTGTCCTTATGCGTTGACAGCTCTATTTAATCTACTTTTCAGCCATTTTTTTTGGGAAACACCAACCAATTCACACACCTATTTCCCTAAACCAAAAATCCACCTCACACACTCACTTCTAAACATTTTTAACACTTGGAATCAAAGATCCAAGAGGATCAAACCTTAGGATTTAGGCATAGCTCATGGATTGTAAAGCTTGGCTATGGATAAAAGGGTATCTCTTTTTTCTCTAAGTTTAATTATGTATAATTAGAGCTATGAAGGGTGATTATTCTTGTATTTATGGATTGATTGCTACTCTTATGTAATGGGTACTTGATGGATTTATATATATATGCTTTGTGCTTAAAATTTCAAAGGCCATTCTACATACATGTCTATGTCTTTGTTGAAATGCCTCAATGAAGTTGCATATATGTATTGAAGTCTATTATGTTATTTACCATCCCTAAATCATTATATTATCATGTTTATGCATTTGTGTGGTGATTACATGAAGTGGGTATGCTTATACACATGTCTATATGTGTGTTTGCATGCTTAATAGCATAAATAGCTTCTATTGTATATATATGTCAGGTGGTATTGCTTAAATTAGTGTAATCAAGGTATGTTTATGTGCTTAGTATTAGAATACTCTATAATATTCTCAAATGCCATGCCCTAGGTGTGTTTTCTTTGCTCTTAAATGTTAATACCCACTATTGTGATGATGATCGGTGGTGTACAACTAATGGCTAGCCTAGGTCTAGTCTCTTTTAGCTTTAAATCCAGCTAATGAGTTTCAGGGTAAGTTGGTCAACCTTAGATAGACTAGGTCTTAACTTTAAATCTAGCTAATGTTTTAGATGCTAGGGTTAGATAAATCTAAGTCACCTAGAGCCCTAATTAGATAGCCCTATGGCCCTAAGTCATGAAGACCATATGCCGTGGCTCTTAGGGTGTAATTAGGAGGTTAATTAGGGGACTATACGAGAGCAACCAAGTATACTCTACCAAGCAACCCTATCAAGGCATAGGAATCACCCATTTGCAAGCCGTAACCACTCTATTTCCCTATTTCCACGTGTTAGAATCCCTTTAGATCCCGTGATTGCCCTATTTCACACATACACACCTTTTATTTCCTTGTCCTTAGATTTATCTTTTCTAAGCTCCCTTCAAACCAAAAACCCAAAATTATCATAGTTTAGGGACCCAACACATAACTTTTTAGGACACACATCGCTCAAGACACCTTACACGTTAAGCCACCCTGTGGATTCGATCTCGTACTCGCACATACCATACTACACATGACCCCTGTACTTGCGGGCTATTTAGGCTTGTACCATGAGATAGCAATCAGTTCTATTACGTAATTTTAGGCCATAACCATGTGTATAACAATACCTAAGCTCTGATACCACTTGTTGGATCTAGATGTCATTCCCATGGCTAATTGATATTCTGAATTTAAAAAAAAATCATATCAACAATAATGGGAGCGGAAACATGGCATAAATAAAGTCTATTATACACATAGGCATCACATTCAAGGGAAAAAATACAAGAGTAAAGTTAAGACCTGTTACCCTTGTCATGTGACCTGGGTGTAAATTTGGGTTCTTCGCACAATACCCGCCTAGTATTAGCCTCCTAATAGTCTTCTCCACCAGTTTCAAATGTCTATTATAGGGATAAGATTTTCTATATATAAGGCAACCAATTTTTAAGGCTAAATTGAGGTTATAGAATCTAGTGTCTGTTTTTTGGTGCTATAGTGTGAAATTTCATGCACACGCCTATTAAGGAAATTTCTCACTCTCTCTCATTCTCTTGTGGGTTATGCCTATCTTGTACTATTTACAAAACAACCCTAACAAGGGTAAGGTTCCTAAAATATTATGTTTTACCATAACACCCCCTCCCTTGTCCTTCTAGAAATGGAATATTCCTTAGGGATAAGGCTATCCTAAATATTCCACCTCACACACTAAGTATCTTCCATGTAGGACCTGCTTATCTAACTAAGATATCCATGAGTTATATTAAGAAGACATGGATAACAAAATCCCTTCTTAGTTCTAAACTAAAATCTTAATTAAGCTATCAACATAATTGATTTACCTCAATTAATGTATCCAATAGAGTAATGGTTAATGGAGGGACCAAAAGACATAATTACCTTTGGCTTCCAAAATGATCAAAATGCCCTCGCTACCACTTTGGCGACACTGAGGCTATTTTGACCTCGGTCTATTTCCACTAGAAGACTAAAGTTGCACTCCAAGGAAAATTATTGGCTCAGCAAGACCTTGTCACCAGCTGTAGTGACCTCTACCTTTGACCAATATACTGAAATGACCAAGATACCCCTCTATGTATACTCGTAGTCAAGGTCAATCTTTACAAGTACCATCATCTACAAGACTACATCTGGAAGCTCAAAATCTCTAGTCCCGTATAATGATCATCTACTGGCCATGGATCTTTTGATCTATAGAGTGATCCACTAGCCAAATGACCAATATACCCTGAAAAGTTAATACCACTAGTACTAGATTTCTGGTGATTAAGTGGACAAATCCAAAGGGGCACATAGACTCTATTGTTGCACATGTGTGTCTCAACTAAATTGGAATACAAAACCCAATGTACAAGGCAAATAATCTTATCATTCAAGACCTTTCCTTACGGTACATCAAAGTTGTACACCCTAAATCAGTCAGTTTATCCACACATGCTCAAAATTAAGAGAATTGGTCACTCGAAAGCTGTGAGTATCTCGTCTTCTATATGTGACAGTACAATTCCCAGAAGACATACTCACAGTGGCCCTATCCAATGCGGGACACATGTACTAAGAGCGTAGTTTGGAAAACCATCCAATGATCTAGGAAGATTGCTTTATAGTTAAGGTGATAGGCCTTATATCACCTAGATTTTCATCAAAAGATCTAGTTTGTCCTTCTATCATCTCTTGGAATCAATTGGTTTTTATTAAAGGGAGGCTTATCAATGAGAATATACTTGTTGCACATGATATCCTTAGAGGCTATACAAGGACTCATATTTCTCCTCGATGTGCACTCAAAGTTGATATCATGAAGGCTTTTGATTCACTCAATTGGAATTTTATTGAATGTACTCTTCATGCGTTTGGCTTCCCAAGGTTCTTTGTGAAATGGATCATGTCTTGTATCACATCAACAAGTTTCTCTGTGGCAATCAATGGAAGTTTAGAGGGGTATTTTAAAAGAGCAAATGGGATAAGGTAAGGGGATCCCCTCTCACCATACATTTTTGTTATTTGCATGGAAGTATTATCATGCATGCTAAACAAGTTGGAACAAGATCAAAAGTTTGGGTTTCATCCAAAATGTGCAAAGTTGAGGTTGAACCATCTTTGTTTTGCTGATGACCTTTTTATCTTTTGCAAAGGAAATATCAAATCAATTGAGTGCATTATGGATGTCTTGGAGAACTTTTGCTCTCTCTCGGGTCTTAAAGCAAACCCTTCCAAGAGTAATATTTTCTTTGGTGGTGTTCCTCATGAAACAAAGCTGGCCATTCTTTGCAAAATGAACTTCGAAGAAGGTAATCTTCCTATAAGATATTTGGGTGTTCCTCTTGTCTCAAGGAAGCTCCGTAGGGCTGATTGTTTACCTCTTTTGGAGAAAATCAATAGAAGGCTTGAAAGCTGGACCAATCATTGGCTTTCCTACATGGGTAGATTAACCCTTATCAAATCCACACTCTTGCAAATTTGTTCCTTTTGGGCTGGTGCATTTCTTCTTCCCAAAAGTATCATTCAAAAAATTGAATCCAAATTTTGTGCTTTCCTTTGGAAGAATACTGGGGCTAAGATTGCATGGAAAGACATTTGTCTCCCTCTTGATGAAGGTGGACTTGGTATCTGGAAGATTGAAGACATCAACAGTACTTTTCTCCTTAAATCCTTTTGGAGAATGTATACTTGTAGGGATTCTCTTTGGAGCAATTGGATGCAAATTAACTACATCAAGGACAAATCGATTTGGACTCTCACCACTTCTAAGGATGATAGTTGGGTTCTCAAAAACCTCCTCAAAATTCGAAACTTTGCAAGAGCCCATATCTCTCATGTACTCGGCAATGAAAAACACACGCACTTTTGGCATGACAAATGGCACACACATGGGGTACCTAGCAATTTTTGGAGCAGCACTCTCAACAATCCACCATACTATGCTAAGGTGTGTGACATTTTCGTTTTTGGTAATTGGATTTGGCCTATTCATGTCATGCATTTTGATCCACCTTGCACCAATCTTGTGGAAGAATATCTTGATGCTTTTACTTGGAACCTTTCTCCAAATGGTGAATTCACTTTCTCGCACACTTGGGAGGAAATCAGAAGGAAGAAGAATAAAGTTGATTGGCACTATATTGTTTGGTTCAAAGGGCATACACCAAGACATGCATTTTTTACTTGGCTTGCTATTCATGATCGACTTTCCACAAAATTCAGATTGCTTTATTGGGGTAGGGAGCTGAATCCCACTTGCATTTTTTGCAACTTTGGGTGTGAAACTAGAGACCATCTTTTCTTCAATTTTTTTTCATGAAGAAAGTGAGATTAAGATAAAAGGAAGTACGATACAAAAGAGGCCAAGGAGGCAACCCTATACAAGAATATCTTCAAGCTCCAAGATTTGCAAAGAGATTTGTTAATACAAGAGGAAGTAAATTTCCTTCCCATGGAACATTTTAGCCTAATATGATTTACAATGGACGAGAAAATGTGCTCTTCAGTTTTAAATACTTTGCTGAATTCTCTGTTGCTCCTTTCAATCCAAATGTGATAAATTATGGCTCCTACCAAGTGCTTCAAGATAGTTGCTTTGAGACTCTTTTCAAGAGCAAAGGGTGTAATGTATGCCAAGATATCATCCCAATTTGTCAAATTTGTGTGAACCATAGTGAGTTGAAGTCCCCGCTTCCAGATTCTTTTGGTGAAGCAACAATCAAAGAAAAGATGATTTCGAGTTTCACTTCCCGTGTTGCAAAAGATACAAGTAGGATTGATATCTTTCCCCCAAGATAGTAATCTGAATTTTGTGTTAAGCCTATCCCAACAAGCAAGCCAGCAAATGAAAGCATGTTTTGGGGTGTGTCCCTTGAACCAAACGAGATTGTGCCATTTTGCCTTTTCTTTTTTTTCTCTGAAATGCTCCCAAGTATGCTTGAAACTAAAAGTGTCGTTTGGGGAGAGATCCCAAATGTAAGAATCAGCATTTTCCTCATTAAGGAGAAGGGGGGGAAGATCGACATGCAAAAGATGAATAGGCCAACTCCAAGTGTGGTGATGAAAAACATCACTAACCTTTGCAAAGTAATGTGATGCAGGGAAAATGGAGCTCCAATGGGTGTCAAGAATTCCCCTCGGATGCCATTTATCGTGCCAAAAAAGAGTGTTTTTCCCATCTCCCACGGAATGGGTGATAAGATTCCTTGCAATGTCACAGCATCTAATCAGCATTTTAAGAATCCAACTAGCATCTTTTGGAGTGGTGATGGTCCAAATTGATTTATTCTTGATATAATTCAAATGAACCCATTTGCTCCAAATTGATTCCCTCATGAATACATTCTCCAAAAACTCTTAAGAAGTGAGATGGTATTTAGGTCCTCAATTTTTCGAACATTTAGCCCCCCTTCCTCAAATGGGAAACAAACATCCTTCCAAGCAATTTTTGCACCTGTGTCCCGCCATAAGAAAGCCTTGAATTTTGATTCAAGGGTTGAGATAATACCTTTTGGGAGTAAGAGAATTCCAGCCCAGTAGGAACAAATTTGGGTAAGGGTTGTTTTAATGAGAAGCAATCTACCCGCATATGAGAGCCATTTCGTGGACCAATTATCAAGTTTACTAACAATTTTCTCCAAGAGAGGTGCAAAATCGGCTCTTCTATGTTTTCTTGAAATAAGAGGGATGCCCAAATACCGGATTGGAAGAGATCCTTCTTTGAAACCCACTTTAGAGAGGATGGCAAGTTTTTCATCATTTGGGACTCCTCCAAGAAATAAATCACTCTTAGTGCTGCTGACTTTATGTCCTGAAAGGGCATGAAACTTTTCAAGGATTTCCATGATGCATTCCACTGAACTCAAATTCCCCTTACAAAAGATGAAAAGATCGTCGGCAAAGCAAAGATGATTAAGCTTCAATTTGGCAATCTTATGGTGGAAGTCAAAGCCGCTATCATTTTCCAAATTGTTAAGCATACAAGTGAGGACTTCCATACATAACACAAAAAGATAAGGAGAGAGGGGATCACCTTGTCTAACACCATTTGCTCCTTTGAAGAAGCCTTGAAAACTACCATTGATAGCAACAGTAAAGCAAGGAGAGGAGACACATGCCATGATCCAAGTAACAAATTTTCCCAGAAATCCAAATGCCAAGAGAGCATTTTCAATAAAACTCCAACTAAGAGAGTCGAAAGCCTTCATGATGTCAATCTTGAGAACACATCTAGGAGAAATATGGCTTCTTGAATATCCCCTCAGGACTTCATGTGTAACAAGAATATTTTCATTGATAAGTCTATCCTTGATAAAAGCAGATTGATTCCATGAAATAATCTTTGGAAGACATGCGTTGAGTCTATTTACAAGTAATTTGGAAATGCACTTATAGATGGTGTTGCAGCAAGAGATTGGCCTAAAATCTTTTACCATAGAAGGGTTTGAGACTTTTGGCACTAAGGCAATGTAAGTGGCATTTACCTTATTAAGGAGCTTTGTGGAGTCAAAGAAAGAGCTAATGGCTTCCAAAACATCATCTCCAACAATCCTCCATGCAGCCATATAAAAAAGAGATGTATAACCATCCGGCCCTGGGCTTTTGTTCAGATTGAGAGAGAAAAGAGTGTTCTTGATTTGCTCATGGGTAAAAGGTGCCACCAGCAAATTGATGCAATCCTCATCAATAGATTTCCCAACGATAGCTTTGATGGAGTCAATATTTGCACAAGTCCGGAAGGGGGTACCAAGAAGGTTTTTGAAGAATGAAATGAATTCCTCCTTAATACCTTCATTTGAAGAAATAAGGGTACCATTCAGATCTCGGATAGCATGAATAGTGTTCTTCCTCTTCCTTCCCTGAATAGTGCTATGAAAAAACTTTGTGTTTGCATCACCATCTTTAATCCAATTGAGCCGAGATTTCTGGTGCAGCATATGATTGAAAGTGGCCTCAAGAGCTTCAATTTTAGCCAAAATATCTTTCTCCATATCAAGAATTCCATCATTATGAAGGCCATTCATCAAATCGGATTGCACATTACAAAGCATCTCCTTGAGTGCGTGAATCTTTTGAGGAATGCAAGAGAAGTGCTCTTTATCAAACTTCCTTAAAGCAAACTTGAGGCGTTTTTGCTTTTGATACAAGATGAACATTGGAGTGCCAAAGACCCGTGCACTCCAATGATCTTCCACAATATGCAAGAATTGATCATGTGAAACCCAAGCATTATAGAATTTGAAAGGCTTTAGAGAGCACGGATTGGGCTTACAAGTGTGAAGGATGAGCGGGCAATGATCAGAGATTCCCGGACTCCTAACCAAAAGAAAAGAGTTCTCCATACAATTCATCCAACATTGATTCATCAAAGCTCTATCAATCTTGCTTGCACGGAGGTTGCCATTTGAGTTCCTATTTGTCCAAGTAAAATGTGGACCAATATGGTTGAATTCAAGGAGGCTTGCTTTATGGATACAATCCTTGAAGTCCCAAGCACTAGAGGGGATAGACGAAGTGGAAGATTTGTCCCCACTGTGAAGAACTTCATTGAAATCCCCAAGAATACAAAGAGGGTCATCTTTGCACCAAAAACTCCATTTTTCAATATACTGCCAAAGTGATTTCCTTTTTTGGGGGGCATTTCGGCCATAAACAAAAATAACAAAAAAAGGATCAAGAGGTGGGCAAGCAAAATGGCAAAGCATACCTTGATCAAAAGAATCAATAATAGTAGTCTTGAGATGATTTTTCCAAAAGAGCCAAAGACGACCAGCAACATTTTCATCAACATGATTATCAAACCCCAAACAACTAAAATAAGGACTTCATCTTACTATGATCCAAGAAACATTGATCGATTGGGGAGACATTATTGCTTTTATCTCACCTTTTGCACTCGAAAATAATCTTAAAGCTACTATCTTGAAGCACTTTTTGGAGGCAGCAATCTATTTTATTTGATTGAGAGGAATCGTCATGAATTTCACAAGAGCTTCAAGACGGAGGAGCAAATCTTTTCATCCATCTTTAATCATGTTAGACTTAAATGCATTGTTGGAAAACATTTCACTACTTCTAGTTTGAATAGGAAAATTTGTAAATTGTGGGGGATGGAAGAAATCCTCCTTTGATTAGTTTGTACTTGTAATTTTGTTTCTTTCTTGAATGAAATTTCTTACTTTTCTCGCAAAAAAAACATGATCATCAAGATGATTTGCAAAGCCTAAGCAATCAAAAGACAATCCTTATTAACCACTTTTGTTTCCAAAACGCAAAAGATGTCCAAGTTGTGTTTTTGGATCAAACCTTTCATTTCTTTTTGCTTATTAGGGGAATTGAAACCCCTAATGTTCCAAGAGCAAATGATCATAGGGGAGGGGCTGTTGGGGAAATCATCCTCGATGACAAAAGTGCTATTTGCATTGTGTTGAGTACCATAGTTTCCATGAGTATTCAATGGAGGGAGATCTTGAACATCCACATTACATTCCCCTTCTTCATTGTTATCCATTGCTTCAAGTAACCCAAAAGGATTCTTTGAGCTAGAAGGGTCATGAGATGCCTTTGTCTCCTTTTGGTTTTGTGGTCAAGAGAAATCTTGAATGGGAGCCTTTTGAGGATCCCTATTCTAAGTATTAGAGGACTTCTTCTTTTCAACAATTCTCCACTCACTATAGTTCTTCGGCCTAGGAGCATCTTACTTTGCATTAGACTTTGGTTATTGATGTTGTATGGTGAATTGTTGTAGCTTGATAGGGCATTTTCCTTCAACATGTCCAACCAACTTGCAATGCTCACATTTCAGTGGCCTCCAAGCATATTCCACTCCAACTTTTGCCCGGGAACCATCTCTAAGCTTGGGATATATAAAATCCGGCATCTTCTCATCCAAATTAACTTCAATACATATTCCTGCAAACTCCAAATTTCTTCCTGATTCCGTCAAGGCATCCATTTGTAATGGCTTTCCTATAAAAGATGCAACATATCCCAATCCTCTTTTTGACCAAAGGCTCATTTGCACGTCCCAAAGCTTCACCCAAATTGGAACCCTATTGCAAAGCAAATTGACATATTCAAGATTTGGTTTCCATTTTCTTACGAGAAGGGGCCTATGGTTGACATGCCAAAGTTGCTGGAGAACTCTTTGACAATATTCTTCCTTCTTGAATTTGAAAACATATAATCCTTTTCCCTTGTTAAAAATCCCAACTTGGCCGAATCTCCCCCAAGCAAATTCAACCATATTTTTGATCAAAAAGAAAGGAGGAGGAGCTTCTAGAAATTGCCCCACAAGACAATGGGTCCATAATTTTTCCCCTTCTTCATAAATGTCGTCCGATGGATCAACTACATCTCTTATGCCATCAACCATTTTAATTTCATGCTCTTCATTAAATTGCAAGCTATTAACAACAAACTCCGCAAAATCTCCTCCCCAATTTGAGGATGGGTTGGTAGATGTAGGAACATACCTCAATGATGGTGGCTTTCTTCAAGCATTTTGTTGTTTGACATCCTAACCTTTAACATTTTGGTCTTCCTTGTTGCTTGTTATCTTTTCTTTTTGACTTTCTTCATGCAAGGCCGAGCCCTCTTGCTTGCTGGATTGATGAGCTTGTTTGGATGATGATGTGGAGCCTTTAAATGACTTGGCAGCCATGTCATTTTCACCTTGTCCCACTTCAACATGCAAGCTTGGGTCGAGTGGAGGGAAAGAAAGTCTTGCCTGATTCTAAAGGCTTAAAAGCTTCATGAAGTTCTTTGCTAGAGGTTGAAGAAACCTCTTCGTTCTCAAAAGGAGAACTAGAAGATGTTCATCAAGAATAAATCAATCTGGACAATTTCTTGCCCAATCGACTCAAGTTGGATCTTAAAAAAGCTCCTCAATTGCCGAGCCTCAATTAGGAGTCATATCACCCACATTCTTAGAGATGGAAGAAACACACACTTTTGGCTTGACAAATGGCATAAAAATGGTACTCTTCTTGAACATTGGAGTGACACCTTCGACCACCCACCTCTTTATGCAAAGGTACGAGAAGTCTTCTCAAATGGCTCTTGGAATTGGCCCATCCAGCTTGTTCATATTCCCATTCCAAGTGTTGCACTTGTTGAGAATAATTCAGATTCTAAGTCTTGGAGTCTCTCAAATGACGGGAAATTCTCTTTTAAGCACACTTGGGAACACTTGCGTAGGAGAAAAAGAAAAATTGAATGGCACAATATCATTTGGTTTAAAATCACACACCAAAGCATGCGTTTATCACTTGGTTTGCAATGCATGATCGGCTCACAACAAAATTCAGAATTCTTACTTGGGGTATTGAAATCAATTCAAATTGCATCTTTTGCAATTTTGCTTGCGAAACAAGGGATCATCTCTTCTTTCATTGTAGCTTCACAAGAAGAATATGGAAAAGGGGACTTGAGTTAAAGGATCCGCCAATCTTGTGGGATGAGATTTTCACCTTCCTTACCCCATATGTTCTTGAAGGCAATCTCAAAGCAACAATCATTAAACATATCTTGGGAGCAACAATCTATTTCATTTGGTTGGAAAGGAACAATAGGCAATCAGCAAAGGAGTAAAAACGGAGGAGCAAATCTTTTCATCCATCTTCAACCATGTTTGAGTTAAATGTTCAATTGGGAAGCATTTCACTTCTTCTTTTTTCAACAAAATCATTTGTAAGAACTGGGGAATTGAGGCTATATTGGATTAGAACTTCCCCTTCTTTTGTACTCCTTTGACTCTCATGTACATCTTTTGTAATTAATAAAGCACTTTTCACGCAAAAAAAAAACTAGAAGATGTTGGGTCAACCTCCTCCAACACCCTATGAGCTGGATTTGGAGAAGAACAAACATCCTTAGTAAGCTTTCTGGCCGAAATCCTAGCAATAGCACACACGGGAGAACGAGATCCTTTCTTCTTTTTAGCCATGAAAACCAAAGTGTTGGAGCTTGGGGACGGGTGTGGAAGAGTGTTTAGGGTTAGTGTTTGGGTTTTTGATGGGTGAAGGTTGTTTGATGGTGGTGTCTGGTGGTAGGATGGTGACTGGTTGCAAGAAGGTTAGAGAGAAGGGAGAGAGTTTTCATGCTAGAGAGAGAAGCATAATTTCATAAGATTAATTATATTTCATCAAGTCAAAGGTGTACATGTACAAAAGATGTGGAGAGAAGGAAAAGCAAAAGATGTGGAGAGAAGGAAAAGTGAACCTATACAATGATATCTTCTAATCTACACAATTTACATAAAGTTGCTTTTTTTTGGTGGGGCAAGAAAGCATGAGTGTATTTCTCAATGTCAAAAGACAAAAGTACAAGTACAAAAGAAGTGGTAAAATGGAGGGCGGGCCTATACAAGAATGTCATCTAGCCTCCACAATTTACATAAGCTTTTGTTCAAAGGAGAGGAAGAGACTTTTCTACCATTAGAGATTTTAACTCTTACATCATTGAAAATAGAATAGAAAATGTTTTCTTTAGTTTTTGCTTCATTGTGATATATGCGCTGATTCCTTTCCAACCAAATGTGATAAATGGAAGCCCCAAGGAGATGCTTGATGATAGTGGCCATCAAGTGCTTCTCAAGCACAAAAGGAGTGATAAAATCAATAACATCCTTCCAGCATATCATATTCTTTTTTTTTTTTTTGATAACGGAGGAAGCCAACTGAGCGGAGCCCGACCACCGGAAACCGGCGGAGCCCGACCACTAGTTGGAAAACCTTCAGGTACATGAACCACCCCACAAGACCCATGCACCGGGTAAGACTGGCAAAGCCAGGTGGGTGACCCATCCAGCATATCATATTCTCCGAGATTGATGTAGGGCGAAGACCTTTTTGCCATATTATTCTAGTGAAGCTACATTCAAAGAAAAGATGATCTCTTGTTTCGCAACCAAAATAACAAAAAAATACAAGATGGATTAATGTTGAGACCCCAATGTAAGATTCTGAATTTTGTGTTGAGTTGGTCAAGAAAAGCAAGCCATGCGATGAAGCTATGTCTCGGATTGTGATTCTTGTGCCAAAGAATGTTAAAACCAGCAAAGTGATTTCCTTTCCTCCTAATATATTCCCAAGTTTGTTTGAAAGAGAAATCTGCATTTGGGGATGTTTTCCAAACAATTTCATCCATTGTGTTTTCATTTAGTACACAGTTTGGACAATTAACATGGAGGAGCTGAATAGACCAAATCCGATTACCATTGATGAAAACATCACTAACCTTAGCAAGGAGAGATGGACTTGGGAAAGTGTTACTCCAGTGCTCCAAAAAGGAACTCTCCTTATACCAATTATCAATCCAAAAGAAAGTACGTGATCCATTACCAAGATTGTGTTTGACGAGGGGCTTTGCTATTCCTTGGCAATTCAAAAGTGCTTTAAATATCCAACTTGCATCCTTAGGAGCTTGCATCACCCAAATGGAAGAGTCCTTGATATAGTTCATGTGAATCCATTGACTCCAAAGAGTGTCCTTCTTTGCATACATTCTCAGAAAAGCTTGAGCAAAAAAAACCCTATTAATCTCCTCAATGTTTCTAATACCCAGCCCACCTTCACAAAAAGGAAGACAAATATCCTTCCAAGCAACCTTGGGGTCGGTCCCCCTCCAAAGAAAAGCTTTAAAATTTGTCTCAATAGTTGCCAACACACTTTTGCGTAGAAGAATTGCACTTGCCCAATAAGCAAAAATTTGGAAAAGTGTAGATTTTAGGAAAACAAGTCGACCAGCAAAAGAAAGCCAAGAATTGCACCAATTTTCAAGTTTAGCATTGATTCTTTCCAAGAGGGGGAAACAATCAGCCTTTCTTAGCTTTCTAGAAACAAGTGGGATACCCAGATAGCGGATAGGAAGCTCACCTTCTTGAAAACCAATTCTATCCAAGATGATCCTTTTGTCATGAATAGAAACCCCACCAAAGAAAATGGCACTCTTTGATTTGTTGATATTCAGCCCGGAGAAGGAGGAAAATTTCACCAAGGTCTCCATGATGCATTTGATAGGGCTTAAATTTCCTTTACAAAAGATAAAAAGATCATCCGCGAAACAAAGGTGATTAAGTTCAAATGTGTACATTTTGGATGAAAATGAAAGCCCGGATGCTCATTTAATTTGTTAAGCATACAAGAGAGAACCTCCATGCACATGACAAAAAGATAGGGGAAATGAGATCTCCTTGCCTTATTCCATTAGCTCCATAAAAGTATCATTCCAAGCGTCCATTGAGAGCAATAGAAAAGCTAGGAGTAGTGACACACTCCATAATCCATTCAACAAATAATTGTGGAAATCCAAAAGCAAAGAGAGTGCATTCAATGAAGACCCAATTTAAAGAGTCAAAATCCTTAATAATGTCAACTTTGAGAGAGCATCTTGGGGAGATATGACTTCTAGAATATCCTCTCATAACGTCATGTGCAATAAGAATATTTTCTTGTATAAGCCTATTCTTGATGAATGATGTTTGGTTCCAAGAAATGATGTGAGGCAAACAAACTTTAAGCCTATTAGCAATAATCTTTGAAATGCATTTGTAGATGTTGTTGCAACAAGAAATAGGACTAAAATCTTTGACCATGGAAGGATTTGGTACCTTTGGCGCAAGTGCAATGATAGTAGAATTTACCTCTTTAAGAAGCTTCCTTGATTCAAAGAAAGAGCTGATTACTTTAATAATATCCTCTCCAACAAAAATTACTCATCAAGCTAATGCATCCTGAGAAATCCCTAGAGTTGAGAAGAAAGAGGGTGAAGAAGTTCAAAACTAGAAAAGTTTGGAGGAAAATTTCTAGTGTGAATCCTACACCATTTGCAAGTGTTGTCCTAAATTCTAAATTAAAAGATGCCCCAAACGGTATAAATGGCATTCTAGCCTCTTCACCAAAAATTACCGAGAAGAGTAATAGATTCGATGTTCTTGACACTAATGTTGAGGACTCAAATGTTGTTGGGAAGGTGGACAACCATATGACGAACTCGACCCAAGTGGTTAATGATGAAGGAAATGTTGAAAATTATGAAGTTGGTGCTGCCCATGATTTTGAACCTAGAGATAAAGATGGAGAAGAAGATGATCATGGGATTTCTAGGGATCGGGAAGACTCTTGCCATCCATTTCCAAATTGTTGAAGGATTTTTATTTTCTTTCTTTCATTTTACCATTTGTGGAAATTGTTATTTTTCTTCTTGTAATGCTGGTTTACTCGTTGTACTTTGATATCCTTGCCCCTAAAGCCTTGGTTAAGATGCAAATTTTTATGGCTTGGGGTTTTTAGGCATGGTTTGTACCAAATTTGCATTAATAAAAACTTTCTTAATCCGCAAAAAAAATATCCTCTCCAACAATCTCCCAAGCAACCATGTAAAAATGAGATGTAAAACCATCCAGACCCGGGCTTTTGTTAGGATTGATAGAAAAAAGAGCATTCTTTATCTCATCTCTTGTGATAGGAGCAATAATGGTGGCAGCAAGAGACTCATCAATTGATTTCCCAATAATAGCCTTTAAATCATTCACATTGACATAAGAAGGCTTTTTAGTACCAAGGAGACCTTTGAAGAAACCAATGAACTCTTTTTTAACATCAAAGTCCTCCAAAAAGAGATGTCCTTCCTCATTCTTGATTGCATGTATTGTGTTCTTGAACCTCCTACTCCTCACAGCATTGTGGAAGAATTTCGTATTTGAATCCCTTCTTTGATCCACGAAAGTCTTGATTTTTGAATAAGCATGGCTTTGTATGTTGCTTCAATCTCTTCCAATTTAGTAAGAATGCACTTTTGCTTATCAATAAGCTCGGCACTAAGCTCTCCATTGTAGATTGCTTGCTGAACGCCATCAAGCTCCTCACGAAGATTGTTGATAGTGTTGGGAAGGTAAGCAAAATGCAACCTATCAAATCTTTTAAGGGCTTCCTTGATCAATTTTTGCTTTTGAAAAAGAGTGAACATTGGAGTACCAAAAACCCGTGGACTCCAATGATCTTCCACAAGCTTCAAGAAATCCAAATGATTTGACCAAGCATTATAAAATTTGAAAGGTTTTGGTGAAGATTTCCAAGACTTACAAGTTTGCAAGATAAGAGAGCAATGATCAGAGATGCCGGGGCTTCCAACCAAAAGAAAGGAGCAGTGATAGTTTTGAGACCAATTTTCATTCACCAACGCTCGATCAAGTTTAATTGCTAAAAAGTTACCTTCCTCACTTTTATTTGACCAAGTAAAGTGAGGACCATAAACATTAACTTCTTGCATTGTTGCATTCTCAAGAAAAGTTTTGAAGTCCAAAGCACTTTTTTCTTTTTTTTTTTTTTTTTGATAACAGAGGA
The DNA here is from genome assembly GCA_028554755.1 of Cordia subcordata. NCBI lineage: Eukaryota > Viridiplantae > Streptophyta > Magnoliopsida > Boraginales > Cordiaceae > Cordia > Cordia subcordata. Next base: position 10,086,697 of record JAPTOF010000007.1, on the reverse strand, counting down.
AGCCAACTGAGCGGAGCCCGACCACCGAAAATCGGCGGAGCCCGACCACTAGTTGGAAAACCTTCGAGTACATGAACCACCCCACAAGACCCATGCACCGGGTAAGACTGGCAAAGCCAGGTGGGTGGCCCCAAGGAATGCTAGCAGCGAGAATCGAACCCGGGACCTCGCAAAGCTTATTCCCAGGTCCGCACCACTAGACCAACCCCTTGGGGTTAAGTCCAAAGCACTTCTTGGTATGGAAGAGGTGCTGGATTTATCAACTTCATGCAAGACTTCATTGAAATCCCCCAAAATGCAAAGGTCACTCCCAAGACACAAATTGCACCAAAGATTGAGCTTACTCCAAAGTTCCTTCCTTTTAGCTACCATATTATGCCCATAGATGAAGGCAACAAAAATGGATTTGTGGAAGAGATTATCAAGTTGAAGAGGAGAGCTTGATCACAAAAGTCAATAAATGGAGCTTTTATATTTTTCCTCCAAAACAGCCAACTCCTTCCGTTAACCAAATCATCAAAATGATTCTCATAACCCAGCTTTTCAAATTTAGTGCTAATGAAGCTAATGCTATCATTGCAATACACTTTATTCTCCAAAAGACAAAAGAAATCCAATTTGTGCTTGTTGATCAGCAAAATAACTTCTTTTTGCTTATTAGGGGAATTGAGGCCCCTAATATTCCAAGAGCAAAAAATCATATAGAAGCTAAAGGAGGATCATTTATACCTGGATCTTGGGAGCCAAAAGTGATGTAGTTTTCTTCAATATTCTTCTCATCTTTTGACCCAAGCTCATCTTCAATGTTTAAAGTATCTTCTCTATGCTGATCCCTCCGATCAAGGACTTCAAAGCAATTTAGACTATTTATATTTGAGTCAAGTGCTGTCTTAGGATAGATTGGCTGAGTAGTCTTCTTTTCCTTATTTGGAATGACTTCATCATTGATCAAAGTCTCGGAATTCTTCAATGGAGCTTGCTTTTTACCCACAACTTGCCATTCATGGCGTATTTTAGGTTGCTACCTTGGGTGATGTGTTTGAGGAATTTGTGTGCTTTTGGTTTCAAGGGGCAATTTTCCTCAACATGCCCAACCATTTTACAATGAATGCATTTGCTTGGCTTCCAAGCATATTCAACTTCAACTTTTTCTTTTGTGCCATTTCTAAGTTTTGGAAAGATAACGTTGAGGAGGTTTTCTTCCCAGTCCACTTCTATGCAAACTCTTGCGAGTTCTAAATTCCTTCTAGATTCGGTAAGTGCATCCATTTGGATTGGGGTTCCTATGAAAGAAGCAATGTAGCCAAGTCCTCTTTTGGAATAGAGGCTCATTGGAACATCCCAAAGCTTAACCCAAATGGGGAATTTTTTACAAGACAAGTTAACAAATCCAAGGTTTGGTTCCCATTTTCTTAACAAAAGTGGTCTATGATTGACATGCCAAAGTTGTTGAAGGACTTGTTGGCAAAATTCTTCCCTTTCAAACTAAAAGATAAAGAGTCCCTTCCCTTTGGTATGAATATCCACTTTGCCAAATTTCTTCCAAGCAAGTTCAGCCATGTTCTTAATGAGAAAGAAAGGTGGGGGAGGGGGCACCTAAGATTTGCCCCACTAAGCAATGAGGCCAAAATTTATCACTATCCGTATACTAGTCTTCTGGGGGGTCAACATCTTCTCTAATTCCATCAATAATCTTGCTTTCATGCACTTCATCAAATTTTAAGCTAGTGGCCATATGTTCAGCAAAAACACCACCCCAATCAGGAGAGGGAGTGGTTGAGGAGGGGTTCATACCTTAGCCTTGGTGGCCATTTCCAAGCATTTTGCTGATTTGTAGAAGGTGCAAGATGAGAAGAGCTCTTCCTTTGAACCCGAAGCTCATAAGCATTTTGTGAAGTAGGTTCTGCCCGATGAGCTTGCTTAGTGGTTTGAGCTTATGCTATCCTTCTTCCAAAAGGTCTCTTGGCAGCCATTGAATCAAAGTTTAAAGCTTTCCTTTGGAGAGGAACGGGCCCAAAAGTTGCATGGAAAGATCTTTGCTTGCCATTCAATTAAGGTGGTCTTGGCATTAGAAGAATTGAAGAAATCAACAAAGTCTTTATGCTCAAAATGTTCTGGAGGATGTATGCAATTAAAGAATCACTTTGGAGCCAATGGATTCAATGCAATTATATCAAGGATTCTTCCATTTGGATTATGCAAACATCTCAAGATATTAGTTGGATCTTCAAAGCCATCCTTGCGTGCCGTGGCGATGCAAGAAATATTATAAAGCACAACATTGGGAATGGTAGGAATACACACTTTTGGATTGACAATTGGCATAATGATGGACCACTCATGGAGCATTGGAGCAATATCTTCCCTACCCCATCCATCTATGCAAAGGTTAGTGATGTTTATCTCAATGGTTCTTGGAGTTGGCCTTTGCAACTTTCCTCTATTGAAGCACCAAGCTTTACACTTGATGAGAATTCACATGATTCTTTTGCTTGGACTCTTTCCCCTAATGGGGGGTTTTCTTTCAAACACACTTGGGAGCATATTAGAATTAAAGGTAATTACTTCAGTGGACATAACATCATTTGGCATAAAGGTCACAACCCAAGGCATGGTTTTATTGTTTGGCTTGCACATCATGATCGCCTTAGCACAAGATTCAGAATTTCACATTGGGGGCTTAACATCAACACCACATGCATCTTTTGCTATATGGGATGCGAGACTAGAGATCATCTCTTTTTTGAATGTAGTTTTACTAGGCGTATTTGGAGATTTAGCTTATCGTTAACTCTTGTTCCGGAGAGCCGTATTTGTTGGCAAGAAATCTTCAACTACATCACTCCATTTGCCCGTGAGAAGCATTTGAAAGCATCAATCCTCAAGCATCTCTTGGGCGCAACAGTTTATCACATCTGGATGGAAAGAAATAGAAAAATTTTCAAGAATGAAGCAAAGACAGAGGAGTTTGTTTGTAATACAATTTTCAATGATGTTAGAGTTACAATCTCTTGTAGTAGGAAGTTTCCTTCAACACATATGAACAAAACCCTTTGTAAATTGTGGAAACTTGAAGATATTCTTGTCTAGGTTTGGTGGTTACACCATCATTGTACTTGTACAAATCTGATTTGCTGCAATGAAAATTTCTTACTTGATCCGCAAAAAAAAAAAACATGTGCATTTTCATTTGGATCAGCATTTGAGTGCACATGGGGGAAATGTGTTGTCAAAATGCTATTTGTTGGGGCTAAAAAGGAGCAACCACTTTGTTTTTCTCCATGCAAGACCTTGGGGATAATACCTTTGTCCAGGCCAAGAGGTATTTGTTGTCCATCGGAGAAAAGACCAGCCTCCATTCTTCTCTCTTCCTCGGTTGAAGCTCCCTGGGTGGCTGAAAAAACTTGATTGCAAGAATGGACTCTTAAGGAAGGTGGTGGAGGTGATCGGGAACTCGATTTAAGAGTTAAACTCTTAACCAAATCAGCTTTTGCTTTACTTTGAACTTCAAAAAGCTCTTTGTAAGATGAACCCCATTCTAAAGCATCATAAACTTCCTTGAAGATCTTGCTATAGGTTGATTGAGCATCTCCACTAACAAGAGGTGAAGAGGCTGAATCAACCTCTTTACATAAGGATGAAGAACCTGATTTATCACTTGAAATAGCTTCCAAAGATTGCTTCTTCGCGTGCAGTCGAGCACTAGACCTCACCCGAGGAGAACCTTTCTTCTTTTTTCCCATGAAATCCAAGTGAAGGGGCAAAGGGACGGTTTGGAAGAAGTGTTTTGTTTTGTGTTTGAGGTTTAATGGTGGATGAAGGTGGTTTTGAAATGGTGAGTGGTGGTTGAAAGGTGGCTGGTTTCAAAAGTTTTAGAGAGAAGAGAGAGGAGTTTCATGGTAGAGAGAGAAACTTGGCAATTTACATAAAGCTTTGTTCAAAAGAGAAGACTGAAATTTTCTACCATTTAAGAGTCTAACTCTAACATCATTAAAGATAGTATCAAAAATAAACTCCTCGGTTCTTGCTTATTTTTTTAGATACATTGGTTCCTTTCAATCCGAATATTGTAAATGGCTGCCCCAAAAAGATGCTTGATAATAGTTGTCTTCAAATGCTTCTGAAGGGCGAAGGGAGTGATGTAATCAATAATATCATGCCAACAAATCAGATTTTCCGGAACAAAAGAGAGTTGCAAACCCTTTCTCCAAATCCTTCTAGTGAAACAACATTCAAAGAAGAGATCCTCTCTTGTCTCACAACCCATGTGACAAAAAATACACGTTGGATTGATATTACGCCCCCAATGCAATATGCTGAATTTAGTACTAAGGCGATCATGATAAGCAAGCCATGCAATGAAGCTATGTTTTAGATTATGCCTCTTGTGCCAAATGAAATTATAACCTTCAAAATGAACTTTCCCAAGTGTGATTGAATGTGAAGCCTCCACATGGGGAAAGATTCCATGTTATTTTATCCCTTATGCCTTCATTGAGGACAAAATTTGGAACTTCAACTTGGGAAAGATGCATTGGCCAATTCCAAGTACCATCAATGAAAATTTCACATACCTTTGCAAGGAGTGGAGGATTTAGGATGGTATTTGTCCAATGCTCAAAGAAAGGACCATCCTTGTGCCAATTATCAATCCAAAAGAAAGTGTTTGCTCCATTACCAACTTTTTGTTGGATAAATCCTTTTGCAATAACATGGCATCCAAGAAGCATTTTAAATACCCAGCTTGTATCCTTAGGAACTTGTAACACCCAAATAGAAGAGTCTTTGATATAGTTTGCTTGAACCCATTGACTCCAAAGTGTTTCTTTTGTTGCATACATCCTCCAAAATATTTTTAGCATGTAGGTTAAATTAATCTCCTCAATGCTTTTTGCAGGGTAAGTAAGATTGGATATATTCCAAAGAACAAAAGTTTACATGTACAAAAGATGTGGGGAGAAACAAGTACCTAAACAATAATATCTTCTAATCTCCACAATCTACATAAAGTTTTGTTCAAACGAGATGTCTGAAATTTTCTACCATTTGGAAGTTTAACTCTAACATCATTAAAAATAGTATCAAAAATAGACTCCTCGGTTCTAGCTTGATTTTTGAAGATACGCTGATTCCTTTCAATCCAAATGTGGTAGATGGCTGCCCCAAAAAGATGTTTGAAAATTGCGGCCTTCAAATGCTTTTCAAGTGCAAATGGTGTGGAGTAATCAATAATATCATGCCGACAAAAAAGATTTTCCGGAACAAGAGTGAGTTGCAATCCCTTTCTCCATATCCTCCTGGTGAAACAACATTCAAAAAAGAGATGTTCCCTAGTCTCACAACCCATGTAACAAAAAATACACATTGGGTTAATATGGAGCCCCCAATGCAAGATCCTGTATTTTGTGCTAAGGCGATCATGAAAAGCAAGCCAAACAATGAAGCTATGTTTAGGATTATGCCTCTTGTGCCAAATGTAATAATAACCATCAAAATGAGTGCCCTTTCTTCTAATACTTTCCCAAGTGTGAGAAAATGTGAAGCCTCCACATGGAGAAAGGTTCCATGAAATTTTATCCATAGTGCCTTCAATAAGATCAAAATCTGGAACATCAACTTGGGAGAGGTGCATTGGCCAATTCCAATAACTATCAATGAAAATATCACTAATCTTTGTATGAAGTGGGGGATAAGGAATGGCATTTGTCCAATGCTCAAAGAGAGAATCGTCCTTGTGCCAATTGTCAATCCAAAAGAAGGTGTTTGCTCCATTACCAATCTTATGTTGGATAAATCCTTTTGCAAGAACACGGCATCCAAGAAGTGTTTTAAAAACCCAACTTGCATCCTTGGGAATTTGTAACATCCAAATAGAAGAGTCCTTGATGTAGTTTGCATGAACCCATTGACTCCAAAGTGATTCTTTTGTTGCATACATCCTCCAAAAAATTTTCAGCATATATGTAAGGTTAACCTCTTCAATGCTCCGAATACCAAGTCCTCCCTCCTTTAATGGGAGACAAATATCCTTCCATGCCACCTTTGGACCAGTCCCTCTCCACAAAAAAGCTTTAAATTTTGTCTCAATGGCTGCCATAACACCTTTTGGTAAAAGAAAAGCATTTGCCCAATAAGCACAAATCTGAGTAAGGACGGATTTGATGAGCACAAGTCTCCCCGCAAAAGAAAGCCAATTATTGCACCATGAATCAAGTTTAGAATTGATTTTTTCCAATAGAGGACAGTAATCATTCTTTCTAAGCTTTCTTGAAACAAGTGGAATACCCAAATAACGGATTGGTAGCTCACCCTCTTGGAACCCAATTCTATCCATGATTGCTCTTTTCTCCTCTTCCGAAACCCCACCAAGAAAGAAAACACTCTTTGCATTGTTAATAATCAGCCCAGAGTAAGTTGAAAAGGTCTTCAATATGTTCATGATGCAATCAATTGAATTCATATCCCCTTTACAAAAGATAAGAAGATCATCCGCAAAACAAAGATGATTAAGCTTTAAGCTCCCACATTTTGGGTGAAAATGAAAACTCGGGTTGTTTGCTAAGTTGTTTAGCATACATGTAAGGACCTCCATACAAAGGACAACGAGGTAAGGGGAGATGGGATCTCCTTGCCTTATGCCATTTGCACCAAAGAAATAACCTTCCAATCCTCCATTGAGGGCAATGATAAAACTAGGAGTTTTGATGCACACCATAATCCAATCCATAAACTTCTTGGGAAAGCCAAAACAAAGAGTGTGCATTCAATGAATCTCCAATTCAAGGAATCGAAAGCTTTCATAATGTCAACTTTAAATGCACATCTTGAAGAGATATGTCTCCTTTGATAAGCTCTCATGATGTCATGTGCAATAAGGATATTTTCATGGATGAGTCTACCCTTAATGAAGGCTGATTGGTTCCATGAAATGATGTGGGGTAAACAAGCTTTTATCCTATTTGCAATGATCTTTGAAATGCACTTGTAGATAGTATTACAGCAAGAAATCGGCCTATAATCCTTGACCATGGAAGGATTTGGGGTTTTGGGCACAAGAGCAATGATAGTGGAATTTACCTCTTTGAGGAGCTTGCTTGAGTTGAAGAAGGATTTGATTGCATTTAAGATATCTTTACCCACAATCTCCCAAGCAACCTTGTAGAAATGAGATGTGTAGCCATCCGGACCCGGGCTTTTATTTGGATTGAGAGAAAAGAGCACATCCTTGATTTCATCATTTGTAATAGGGGCAATGGTGGCGGCAGCAGCAACATCTTGATCAATTTGCTTGTCAATAATATTTCTCAAAAGATCCACATTGATGCTTGTGGATGATTCAGCTCCAAGAAGCTTCTTGAAAAAGCCAATAAATTCATCCTTAACTTCAGCTTCTTCAAAAATAATATGACCCTCCTCATTTTTGATAGCATGGATAGTGTTTTTTAGCCTCCTACCTTTAACAATATTGTGGAAAAATTTTGTATTTGAATCACCATCCTTGATCCAATTGAGTCTTGATTTTTGGTATAGAATGGCTTTATGTTTTGCATCAAGTTCCTCCAAAGTGCTCAAAATGCTTTTCTCCTTATCAATGAGAGAGTTTTCTTGCTCACCATTAAGAAGAAGGAATTGAACGCTGTCAAGCTCCTCCCGAAGTTTTTTTATGGCAAAAGGAATTGCAGCAAAATGCTCCTTATCAAAAGATTTGAGAGCAATTTTTAAAGCTTTTTGCTTTTGATAGAGGATGTACATTGGTGTACCAAAGACCCGTGTACACCAATGGTCTTCAACAAGTTTGAGGAAATCCAAATGAGAGGTCCAAACAATGTAAAATTTGAAGGGCTTTGGTGAAGATTTCCAAGACTTACATGTTTGCATGATAAGAGGGCAATGATCGGAGACTCCGGGGCTAGCAATCAAAAGAAACAAATGTTGATAATTGTGCAACCAATTTCCATTAATGAGAGCTCTATCCAGCTTGCTAGCCAAATAGTTTTGATCATGGCTTTTATTTGTCCAAGTAAAGCGTGGTCCATGAGCATTGACTTCTTGCAATTTTGCATTAGCCACAAAGTTTTTGAACACACCAGCACTTTTTGGAATGGAAAAAGTGTTTGATTTGTCACCACAATGCAAGACCTCATTGAAATCCACCATGAGACAAAGATCACTTTCTTCACACCAAGCACACCAAATCTCAAGTTTCCTCCAAAGTTCATATCTTTTTGATGCTTCATTATGGCCATAGATGAAGGCGACAAAGAAAGACTTATCGATATGATCATCGAAGTTAAAGAGTAAAGCCTGGTCACATGAGTCAATCCAAGTTGCTTTAATACCTTTCTTCGAAAACAGCCAAATTCGTCCCTTAATAAGATCATCCATGTAGCTTGTAAAACCAACTTTGTCAAAACCAGCACTAATGAGTTTGATATTTTCATCACTTACCACCTTGTTTTCCAAAAGGCAAAGAATGTCCAAGTGGTGTTTATTGATCAGCAGCTTTGCTTCCTTTTGCTTATTGAGGGAATTAAACCCCCTAATGTTCCAAGAGCAAAAATTCATTGAGGAGGTATAGGAGGAGCACTAGGCTCAATTTCATGGTTGCAATTAGCATTTGGCGAGCCATCATTGCCCAATTTTCCTCCCGTACAATTCTGGTCAAGGAGCCCTTGATTTCCATCTTCACCATCTTCCACATGGCCAAGAATTTCAAAATGATTAGGGTGCATCATTTTAGAGCTTGAGGGGTCAAGCGGGACCCTAGCAATGGAATGCCTTGGAGAAGATTCCTTAGCTTTTGAAGGTGATCCGTCACCTTGTGATTCAAGAGATGTATTGCTAGACTTCAATGGAGCTTTTTTGCTCATGGGTTGCCACTCATAGTGAGTTTTTCTGGGCTGTTTTGAAGGTGGCTTTTGAGATTGAGCTTTAGGTTTAAGCGGGCAATGATCCTCCACATGGCCAACCACTTTGCATTGTGAACATTTTGTTGGCTTCCATGCATATTCCACCATGACTTTAGCTTTGGAACCATTCCTAAGTTTCGGAAAAACAACATCCGGAAGGTTTTCTTCCAAGTCAACCTCAATGCATACTCTTGCAAACTCCAAATTCCTTCTAGTATCAGTGAGAGCATCCATTTGAATTGGTTTCCCAATGAAGGAGGCTATGTATCCAAGTCCTCTTTTAGAGTAGAGTCTCATTGGAACATCCCAAAGTTTTACCCAAATAGGCACTTTTTTGCAAGATAAGTTAATAAACACCATATTTGGATCCCATTTTCTCAACAATAGTGGTCTATGATTAACATGCCAAAGTTGTTGAAGTATTTTTTGGCAAAACTCTTCTTTTTCAAATCTGAAAATGAAAAGCCCCTTTCCTTTCGTATGAATATCAACCTTGCCAAATTTCTTCCAAACAAGTTCCACCATGTTTTTGATAAGAAAGAAGGGTGGGGGAGCACCTAAAAATTGCCCAACAAGACAATGATTCCAGAATTTGTTCCCATCTTCATATATGTCATCCGGGGGGTCAGCCACTTCTCTATTGCCATTAATCAAGTTGATAACATGCTCCTCATCGAATTTTAGACTTGTATTCAAATATTCAGCAAACACTCCTCCCCAATCAGGAGAAGGATCGTTAGAACTAGGCTCAAATCTTGGCCTAAGTGGTTTTTTCCAAGCATTGTAGGGGCTGGTTGCATGGGCTTGATTTTGCCTATTATTCTCTTGAGCTTTTGGGAGAGCATATATAGGCGGGTTTGTGGTTCCAAAATTAAGCTTCTTTTCTTCATCACTAGAGTGAGGAGAGACAAAGTTACCTCGAGAATTTGAAGAAGATTTTGCTCGTTGTTCTGCCGAGTGATTTGTATTCTGATTTTTAGCATTTGAGTGCATGGCATGCTTGGCATATGTGGCATCCACTTCATCATAAGTGAGGAGCTGATTTGGCTTATTTTGACCAGCAATAGGACTTTCAAGTGGAGGGAAATCTTCTTGAAAATTTAGTGGGCCAGCATTTGAATTGGTGGAATCTGACTTCAAGATGTCACATCCTATTTGTGCTGTCAAAAAATGCTTTGTTTGACCTGAAAAGCTACTTACAAGTTCAAGAGGAAGGTGTTTTAACCCGAGGTTAATAGCATCCTTCAGTTCTTGTCCAATGTGTAACGACCTATCTTCTTCATTTCCCCTTCCTTCGGCTGAAGCATCAGCGAGCATAAGAGCCATGTTTTCTTGCTGACCATAAGCATTCAGACTACAAGGGCTTGAGTAAGAAGAGCTTTGGCAAGGTGAATGAAAAAGAAGCTTTGAAAGCGCCGTTTCTGATTGCTTCATGCATGGACCAACATCCATTATATCTTTTGGAGATGGAGGAGAACAAGCTTTGGAATGATTTGCTAAGCTTCGAACTAAGTTAGCTTTTGCTTTGTTATGCTTATCAACATGCTCTTTATAGGAAGTTCCAGCTTCAAGAGCTTCATACACTTCTTTGAGAACCAAACTTGAGGTTGAGTGAGCATCTTCACTAGCAAGAGGTGAAGAGCCCGAATCAACCTCATTTTGAGTTGAAGATGAATCAGCTTGTGCATTTGAGACGGAATCCAAGGCTTGCTTTCTTGCATTTAGCCTAGCACTAGTTCTCGTTGGTGGAGAGGTCTTCTTCTTCTTTCCCATGAATGCACGAATGGAGGAGAAAAGGGACGGGTTTGTGTGAGTGTGAGGGTTGAGTGTTTGGGTTTCAAAGATGGGAGTTTGTGGTGGTGGAAACGATGGAAGAGGGGCTGATTTGGTGGTGGTGGCAAGTGGTAGTTAACGAAAGGTTAGAGAGAAGGAAGAGAGAAAACATGGTAGAGAGAGAACTTTCCTTATTATCTAATTAATCTCCTCAATGCTACGGATACCAAGTCCCCCTTCTTTTAAGGGAAGGCAAATTTCCTTCCATGCCACCTTAGGACCAGTCCCTCTCCACAAAAAATCTTTGAATTTTGTCTCAATGGTGGCCAAAACACTTTTAGGCAAAAGAAAAGCATTTGCCCAATAAGCACAAATCTGAGTGAGAACGGATTTGATGAGCACAAGTCTACCCGCAAAAGAGAGCCAATTGTTGCACCATGAATCAAGCTTAGCATTTATTTTTTCCAAGAAAGGGCAGCAATCATTCTTCGTAAGCTTTCTTGAAACCAGTGGAATGCCCAAATAACGAATTGGTAGCTCACCTTCTTGAAAACTAACCCTATCAATGATAGCTCTTTTCTCCTCATTTGAAACCCCAACAAGGAAGATTACACTCTTAGCATTGTTAATAATCAGCCTCGAGTATGTTGAAAAAGTCTTCAATGCATCCATGATGCAATTTATAGAATTCATGTCCCCTTTACAAAAGATAAGGAGATCATCTGCAAAACATAGATGATTGAGCCTTATGCTTCCACAATTTGGATGAAAATGAAATCTCGGGTTGTTTGCCAATTTGTTGAGCATAAATGTAAGCACCTCCATATAAAGGACAAAAAGATAAAAGGAGATTGGATCTCCTTGTCTAATGCCATTTGCACCATAGAAGTAACCTTCCAATCCTCCAGTGAGGGCAATGGTGAAGCTAGGAGTTTTGACACAAACCATAATCTAATCCACAAACTTTTTCGGAAAACCAAAAGCAAGAAGTGTGCATTCAATGAATCTCCAATTCAAGGAGTCAAAAGCTTTCATAATGTCAACTTTAAATGCACACCTTGAAGAAATATGACTCCTTGGGTATCCTTTGATGATGTAATGTGCAATGAGAATATTTTCATGAATGAGTCTACCCTTTATGAAGGCTGATTGGTTCCATGAGATGATGTGCGATAAACAAATTTTAAACTTATTTGCAATGATCTTGGAAATGCACTTGTATATGGTATTGCAACAACCTGGCAAGCAACTTTCTCTCTCTACCATGAAAATCCTCCTCCTTCTCTCTTCAACTTTGGCAACCAGCCAACACCTCTCCTCCACATGCCACCACCAAAAAAGAACCTTCTTCCATTAATAACCCAAACACTTAACCTTTAACACTTTTCCATCCTCTTGCCACTTCCGTTTGCTTGTTTTCATGGGAAAAAAAGAAGAAAGTTTCTACTTCTTCTTGGCAAAGTGCAAGAATTCTTGCAAAGAAGCATACGTTAGATAGCTCACCAAAAGCTATTTCTCCTTCTAAAGATACTTTCAATGAGGTGGATTCAGCCTCTTCTTCTTCTCCCCTTTAGAGGGAAGATGCTTTATCCACCTCTAGCAAAGAATTTCAGGAAGTGTTTAAAGAGCTGGAATCTAGTTGCACATACAAAGAACACCTTGATGCAAAATCCACAGCTAAGGTTGATTTGATTCGTAAGCTTTCTTGTACTCATTCAAGTAACTCTCCCTCTCCAACATCTAACAATGATGTTAGACTGCAAAAAAAGAAAGTGGAAATGGAGCTTGCACAGCACCTATTTCATTCCCCAACTCCTTGTCATTCTTTCTCTCTCGGCCATGGTGATTTGAACAAGGAAGAAGAAGATTTGGCTGATCACACTTTACCCATTGGTCAACAACTTCTGGATAATAGCATTGTTCCGATGTAAAGCATGGAGAAAAGGACATTGGCAGCACCTTTTCAGCCCACTCCAAACAAAACTTGATAACTCACTCAAGTCAAACTCACTCAAAATCTGATCCTTGTGACATTAGGCTTGAAACACGTGAGTCAATTGAACATTTCCCTCCTCTTGAAAACTCAAATTTCAAGTGCTCGGCTGACCCACTAAAGCCAAGTCAGCCCTCCTCATTAAATGACATGGCTGCCATGTCAGCAAATCCTCCTCTCAAAAGCGACCCCAAGGCAGAAACACTTTCAAGCTTTGGAAAGCAAGAATACAACACTAAGGCAAGCTATGATCAAGGCCGAGTCTTGCACCATGCTTCCAGCCAATCAAACGCTTGGAAAAAGCCTCTTAAACAAAGGTATATGCCTTCTACAAGGGAACCTTTATCTGATTGGGGTGGGGTTTTCGCGGAGCATATGCATACCAATTTGAAATTTAAAGAAGAGCATGTTTATAATGTGGTTGATGGTATTAGAGAAGTTGCTAATCCTCCTAAAGATTTATATGATGATAGGGACAAATTTTGGAGCCATTGCTTAGTTGGACAATTTTTAGGTACCCACCCACCCTACTTCCTAATCAAGAACATGGTTGATTTTTCTTGGAAGAAGTTTGGCAAGGTTGATAAGGAAAAGGTATTGCAACAAGAAATTGGCCTACAATCCTTGACCATGGAAGGATTTGGAGTTTTTGGCAGAAGAGCAATAATAGTGGCATTTACCTCTTTTTAATTTTGATGATCACATCCACAGGTCCTTCTTTGTGGCTTTTGTCTATGGTCATAATGATGCTTCCAAAAGAAACAAACTTTGGAGTAAACTTGAGGAATGGTGCACTTGGTGCAATGATTGTGATCTTTGCATCATGGGAGATTTTAATGAAGTGTTGCAATATGGAGATAAATCTTTCTCCCACTCAATTCCAAAAAGTGCTTGGAGCTTTCAAAGATTTGTTGCAAAGGCTGGACTTCATGAAGCAAAATCACATGGACTGCACTTCACTTGGACAAACAAGGGAAACGAAAATAACTTCTTGGCCAGCAAGATTGATAGAGCTTTGGTTAATGCAAATTGGATCCATACCTATCAAGATTCCTTTCTTTTGGTGGACCCTCCTGGAGTCTCTAACCATTGCCCTCTTATTATGCAAATTTGTAAGTCTTGGCTTTCTTCTCCTAAACCATTTAAATTCTTTAATGTTTGGACTTCACACTATGGTTTCTTGAAGCTTGTTAGTGAATATTGGAGTACACGGGTTTTTGGTACTCCAATGTTCATCCTCTATCAAAAGCAAAAAATCCTCAAGAAAGCTCTCAAGTCTTTTGACAAGGAACACTTTGCTTGCATCCCTTTTGCTATCAAGAAGACTCGAGAGGAACTTGGTCTCTTACAATGTGCCATTCATAATGGAATGAACAATTCAGCCCTTCTTTATAAGGAAAAGAAGCTTTTGGTTAACTTGGAAGAGCTTGAATCCTCTTATAAAGCTATGCTTTATCAAAAATCAAGGCTTTCTTGGATTAAAGAGGGTGATTCCAACTCTACTTTCTTTTTCAAAGCTGTGAATGGAAGGAGGCTCAAAAACACCATTAAAGCAATCAAGAATGAAAATGGCCAGCTTCTTTTAGAAGATTTTGAAGTGAAGAAAGAGTTCATCTACTACTTGAAAAATCTCCTTGGAAATCCGACTACCGCTCATGCTTGTGTGGACATGGTTAAAGACATTATTGGGAAGGTTATTGATAATGAGCTTGCTGCCAACCTTTGTGCACCCATCACTAACCAAGAGATCAAGGAAGCCATCTTCTCTCTACATCCAAACAAGAGCCCGGGACCGGATGGCTACACCTCCCATTTTTATATGGTGGCTTGGGAGATTGTGGGGGAAGATGTGACTAATGCAATCAAATCTTCCTTTGAGTCAAACATGCTCCTCAAGGAGGTAAATGCAACAATTATCACCCTTGTACCTAAAATCCCAAACCCTTCTTTGGTTAAAGATTTTAGGCCGATTTCATGTTGCAATACCATTTACAAATGCATTTCCAAAATTATTGCAAATAGGCTCAAAAAATGCTTGCCTCACATCATTTCTTGGAACCAATCAGCCTTTATCCATAATAGGCACATAACTAAAAATATTCTTATTGCTCATGATCTCTTGAGGGGGTATACTAGAAGACATATCTCACCTAGATGTGCTCTCAAGGTGGATATCATGAAAGCATTTGATTCTTTGAATTGGAATTTTCTTGAATGCACACTCCTTGCTTTTGGATTTCCTCATGGATTTGTGAAATGGATTATGGCTTGTGTTACTTCCCTCATTTTCACTATTGCAATTAATGGTGGATTAGAAGGTTATTTTTCTGGTGCAAATGGTATAAGGCAAGGAGATCCCATTTCGCCTTACCTTTTTGTCATTTGTATGGAGGTGCTCTCATGTATGATGAATAAGCTGAAAGATAACCCATGATTCCACTTTCATCCTAAATGCATAAGATTAAAGCTTAACCACCTTTGTTTTGCGGATGATCTCTTCATTTTTTGCAAAGGTGATTTATCATCTATTGATTGCATTATGGACACTTTGAAGACCTTTGCTACTCTCTCCGGGCTGAACATTAATCCATCCAAGAGTGACATTTTCTTTGGGGGAATTTCTAATGATAACAAAGATGCCATTATTCGAAGAGTGGGTTTCCATGAGGGTGAACTTCTTATCTGGTATTTAGGCATCCCTCTTGTGTCTAGGAAGCTTCGGAAGGCGGATTGCTACCCACTATTGGAGAAGATTAATTCGAGACTTGATGGTTGGTGCAATAATTGGCTGTCCTTTGCGGGTAGACTTGTTCTTATTAAGTCCACTCTCATTCAAATTTGTGCATATTAGGCAAATGCTATCCTTCTTCCAAAAAGTCTCTTGGCAGCCATTGAATCAAAATTTAAAGCTTTCCTTTGGAGAGGTACGGGCCCCAAAGTTGCTTGGAAAGATCTTTGTTTGCCTTTCAATGAAGGTGGTCTTGGCATTCGAAGAATTGAAGAAATCAACAAAGTTTTTATGCTCAAAATTTTTTGGAGAATGTATGCTGTTAAAGAATCACTTTGGAGCCAATGGATTCATTGCAATTATATCAAGGATTCTTCCATTTGGACTTTGCAAGCATCTCATGATACTAGTTGGATTTTTAGGGCTATCCTTTCATGCCGTGACCATGCAAGAAACTTTACCAAGCACTACATTGGGAATGGTATGAACACTCACTTTTGGATTGACAATTGGCATAAAGATGGACCACTTTTGGAACATTGGAGCAACATCTTTCCTACCCCATCCATCTTTGCAAAGGTTAGTGATATTTTTCTCAATGGCTCTTGGAGTTGGCCTTTACATCTCTCCTCTATTGAAGCACCTAGCTTTGCACTTGATGAGAATTCACAAGACTCTTTTGCTTGGACTCCTCCTAATGGTGAATTTTCTTTCAAGCATACATGGGAGCATATTAGAATCAAAGGAAATCATTTCAGTGGTCATAATATCATTTGGCACAAGGGTCACAACCCAAAGCATAGTTTTATTTTTTTGCGGGGTAAGTAAGATTTTTTATTACACGCAAATTTGTAGAAGTACATCTCAAAACCCCTCTAACCATTTGATACAACAATCCAATCCAAGACTAGGTTTGAGGGGTATGAATCAAAAGGAAAACAAAAACAACCAAAGCAAGTGAAAAACATCAAGTGCATCAAAAAGCCAACAAAAGCAAGGAAAATCAAAATCAAGTGCAAGGTGAGACATGAGATCTATCAAATCCATTTACGAGATTGTCAAGCTTAACCGGTTCCAACATGTTATCACCATCAACTTGTGTCTCCGCATGGTCAACGCTGGTTATGTTCTTTTCCATCTCATCTCGATCTTCCTTTGAGGCCAAATCATCATTTTCTTCATCTCTAAGAGTGGCAAATCTATTGTAATCCAATGTTTTTTTTGGTGATTTAGGCTGAGAGGCCATTGCTTTCATTTAGTGCATTCTCCTTCATGGCTTTGAGATTTTTTTTTTTTGCGGGATAAGTGAGAATTTTCATAAAAGTGTGTTAAATATACAAGTACAAGATGGAGAAGGTACAAAAAGAACCTAAACAAAAATATTTTCTAATCTCCAATCTTTGCAAAATGATTTGTTCAAAGGTGAGGAAGGAAACTTTTTACAATTTGAGAGTTTAACTCTAACATCATTAAAAATAGCATGGAAGATGAACTCCTCGGTTTTAGCTTTGCCTTTGAAGATGCGCTGATTCCTTTCAATCCAAATGTGGTACACGACTGCACAAAAGAAATGTTTGATAATGGTTGCTTTCAAATGCTTTTCAAGGGAAAAAGGGGTGAAATAAGTGATAATGTCTTTTCTCTCTCTACCATGAAATTCCTCCCCCTTCTCTCTAGAACTTTTGCAATCAGCCACCATATCACTTATTTGGAAATCTTGATTGCAAAACCGAGGTGAATTCATGATGCTTTTACTTGGAACCTTTCTCCAAAAGGTGAATTCACTTTCTCGCACACTTGGGAGGAAATCAGAAGGAAAAAGAATAAAGTTGATTGGCACTATATTGTTTGGTTCAAAGGGCATACTCCAAGACATACGTTTTTTACTTGGCTTGCTATTCATGATCGACTTTCCACAAAATTCAGATTGCTTTATTGGGGTAGGCAGCTGAATCCCACTTGCATTTTTTGCAACTTTGGGTGTGAAACTAGAGACCATCTTTTCTTTAATTGTTGTTTCACTAGAAGGACCTGGAGGAAAGGACTTCATCTTACTATGATCCAAGAAACATTGATCGATTGAGGAGACATTATTGCTTATATTTCACCTTATGCACTCGAAAATAATGTTAAAGCTACTATCTTGAAGCACTTTTTGGAGGCAGCAATCTACTTTATTTGGATTGAGAGGAATCATCGTGAATTTCACAAGAGCTTCAAGACGGAGGAGCAAATCTTTTCATCCATCTTTAATCATGTTAGACTAAAATGCATTGTTGGAAAACATTTCACTACTTCTAGTTTGAACTGGAAAATTTGTAAATTGTGGGGGATGGAAGAAATCCTCCTTTGATCAGTTTGTACTTGTAATTTTGTTTCTTTCTTGAATGAAATTTCTTACTTTTCTCCCAAAAAAAAAAGAAGAAGAATTGGGTAATAATGGCTCAACAAATGCAAAAAGCAATCATGAAATTGAGCCTAGTGCTCTTCCTTTACCTCCTCAATGAATTTTTGCTCATGGAATATTAGGGGCCTAAATTCCACCAATAAACAAAAGGAAGAAAATTTGATGATCTATAAACACCACTGGGACATTCTTTGCCTTTTGGAGAACAAAGTGGTAAGTGATGAAAATATCAAACTCATTAGTGCTCATTTTGAGAAAGTTGGATTTACAAGTTACATTGATGATTTTACTAAAGGGCGGATTTGGCTTTTTTGGAAGAAAGGTATTAAAGCAACTTGGATTGACTCTTGTGATCAAGCCTTGCTCTTTAATTTTGATGATCATATTCATATGCCTTTCTTTGTTGCCTTCATCTATGGTCACAATGAAACTTCAAAAAGATATGAACTTTGGAGAAAACTTGAGCTTTGGTATGCATGGTGTGAAGAAAGTGATTTTTGTCTCATAGGGGATTTCAATGAGGTTTTGCATTGTGGTGACAAATCTAACACTTTTTCCATTCCAAAAAGTTGCTGGTGCTTTCCAAAACTTTGTGGCAAATGCAAAGTTGCAAGAAGTTAATGCACATGGACCATGCTTTACTTGGACAAATAAGAGCCATGATGAAAACTAATTGGCTAGCAAGCTTGTTAGAGCTTTTATCAATGGAAATTGGCTGCACAACTATTAACATTCTTTTCTTTTGGTTGCTAGCCCCAGTGTCTCCGATCATTGCCCTCTCATCATGCAAACATGTAAGTCTTGGAAATCCTCACCAAAGCCCTTCAAATTTAATAATGTGTGGACCTCTCATTTGGATTTCCTAAAACTTGTTGAAGACCATTGGTGTACACGGGTCTTTGATACACCAATGTACATTCTCGACCAAAAGCAAAAAGCATTAAAACTTTTTTTTTTTGCGGATCAAGTAAGAAAAATTCATTGCTGCAAATCAGATTTGTACAAGTACAATGATGGTGTAACCATCAAACCTACATAAGTAAATCATCAAGTTTCCACAATTTACAAAGGGTTTTGTTCAAATGTGTTGAAGGAAACTTCCTATTACAAGAAATTTTAACTCTAACATCATTGAAGATTGTGTTACAAACAAATTCCTCTGTCTTTGCTTCATTCTTGAAAATTCTTCTATTTCTTTCCATCCAGATGTAATAGACTGTAGCGCCCAAGAGATGCTTGAGGATTGATGCTTTCAAATGTTTCTCATGAGCAAATGGAGTGATATAGTTG
Source organism: Cordia subcordata (assembly GCA_028554755.1). Lineage (NCBI taxonomy): Eukaryota > Viridiplantae > Streptophyta > Magnoliopsida > Boraginales > Cordiaceae > Cordia > Cordia subcordata. Next base: position 10,067,597 of record JAPTOF010000007.1, on the reverse strand, counting down.
AAAATTTCTTGCCAACAAATAAGGCTCTCCGAGACAAGAGTTAAAGATAAGCCAAATCTCCAAATACGCCTAGTAAAACTACATTCAAAAAAGAGATGATCTCTAGTCTCACATCCCATATAGCAAAAGATGCATGTGGTGCTGGTGTTAAGCCCCCAAAATGAAATTTTGAATCTTGTGCTTAGGTGGTCATGATGTGCAAGCCAAACAATAAAACTATGCCTTGGGTTGTGACCTTTATGCCAAATGATATTATGTCCACTGAAGTGATTACCTTTAATTCTAATATGCTCCCATGTATGTTTGAAAGAAAACCCACCATTAGGAGAAAGATTCCAAGCAAAAGAATCATGTGAATTCTCATCAAGTGTAAAGCTTGGTGCTTCAATAGAGGAAAGATGCAAAGGCCAACTCCAAGAACCATTGAGAAAAAAAAAAAGCATTAAAACTTGCTCTTAAATCTTTTGACAAAGAGCATTTTGCTACCATCCCATTTGCCATCAAAAATCTTCGGGAGGAGCTTCAAAATGTTCAATTCTTTCTTTTTTTTTTTGCTGAGTAAGTAAGATTTCAATTATTTCTTCTTAATGGTGAACAAAATAACTCTCTCATTGATAAGGAGAAATGCATTTTGAGCAAATTGGAGGAGCTTGATGCAAAGCAGAAAGCCATGCTCTACCAAAACTCAAGACTCACCTGGATCAAAGAAGGAGATTCAAATACAAAATTTTTCCATAATGTTGTTAAAGGTAGGAAGCTCAAAAACACTATCCATGCTATCAAGAATGAGAATGGTCATACTCTTATTGAAGATGATGAAGTGAAAGAGGAATTCATTGGCTATTTCAAGAAGCTTCTTGGTGCTGAATCTTCCACAAGCATTAATGTTGATCTTTTGAAAAATATTATTGACAAGCAAATTGATCAAGATGTTGCTACCACCACCATTGCCCCTATCACAAATGATGAAATCAAGGATGCTCTCTTTTCTCTCAACCCTAACAAAAGCCTGAGTCCAGATGGCTACACATCTTATTTTTACAAGGTTGCTTGAGAGATTGTGGGGAAGGATGTCTTAAATGCAATCAGGTCTTTTTTTGAATCGATCAAGCTCCTCAAAGAGGTAAATGCCACCATTATTGCTCTTGTGCCTAAAACTCCAAATCCTTCCATTGTCAAGGATTATAGGCCAATTTCATGTTGTAATACCATCTACAAGTGCATTTCCAAGATCATTGCAAATAGGATAAAAGTTTGTTTATCCCACATCATCTCATGGAACCAATCAGCCTTCATAAAGGGTAGACTTATCCATGAAAATATCCTCATTGCACATGACATCATGAGAGGTTATCAAAGGAGACATATTTCTACAAGATGTGCATTTAAAGTTGACATTATGAAAGCTTTTGACTCATTGAATTGCAGATTCATTGAATGCACACTTCTTGCTTTTGGCTTTCCCAAAAAGTTTGTGGATTGGATTATGGCCTGTATTAAAACTCCTAGCTTCACCATTGCCCTCAATGGAGGTTTGGAAGGTTATTTCTTTGGTTCAAATGGCATTAGGCAAGGTGATCCTATCTCCCCTTATCTCTTTGTCCTTTGCATGGAGGTGCTTACATGTATGCTAAACAACTTGGCAAACAACCCGAGATTTCATTTTCACCCAAAATGTGGAAGCATAAAGCTTAATCATCTTTGTTTTGCGGATGATCTACTTATCTTTTGTAAAGGGGACATGAATTCAATTGATTGCATCATGGATACATTGAAGACTTTTTCAACTTACTCAGGGCTGATTATTAATAATGCTAAGAGTGTTATCTTCCTTGGTAGGGTTCCAAATGAGGAGAAAAGAGCAATCATGGATAGAATTGGATTCCAAGAAGGTGAGCTTCCAATCCATTATTTGGGCATCCCACTTGTTTCAAGAAAGCTTAGGAAGAATGATTGCTGTCCTCTCTTGGAAAAAATAAATTTAAAACTTGACTCATGGTGCAACAATTGGCTCTCCTTTGCAGGGAGACTTGTGCTTATCAAATCCGTACTTACTCAGATTTGTGCTTATTGGGCAAATGCATTTCTTTTGCCTAAAGGAGTTATGGCTGCCATTAAAACAAAATTCAAGCCTTTTTGTGGAGAAGGTGGCATGGAAGGATATTTGTCTCCCATTAAAGGAGGGGGGACTTGGTATCCAGAGCATTGAGGAGGTTAACTTAACATACATGCTAAAAATTTTTTGGAGGATCTATGCAACAAAAGAAACACTTTGGAGTCAATGGGTTCAAGCAAACTATATCAAAGGCTCTTCTATTTTGATGTTACAAATTCCCAAGGATGCAAGTTGGGTTTTTAAAACACTTCTTGGCTGCTGTATTATTGCAAAAAGATTTATCCAACACAAGGTTGGCAATGGAGCAAACACTTTCTTTTGGATTGATAATTGGCACAAGGATGGTTCTCTTTTTGAGCATTGGATTAATGCCATTCCACATCCCCCACTTCATGCAAAGGTATGTGAGATTTTCATTGTGGTACTTGGAATTGGCCAATGCACCTCTCCCGAGTTGATGTTCCAGATTTTGGTCTTAATGAAAGCACAATGGGTAAAATTTCTTGGATTCTTTCCCCATGTGGAGGCTTTACATTCAATCATACTTGGGAAATATAAGAAGAAAAGGCACTCATTTTGAAGGACTTAATTTCATTTGGCACAAAGGGCATGATCCAAAACGTAGCTTCATTGTTTGGCTTGCTTTTCTTGATCGCCTTAGCACAAAATTTAGAATCTTGCATTGGGGGCTTAATATCAATCCAACATGTATCTTTTGTTACATGGGTTGTGAGACTAGAGGGCATCTCTTCTTTGAATGTTGTTTCACAAGGAGGATTTGGAGAAAGGGTTTGCAACTCACTTTTATTCCCGAAAATCTGATTTGTTGGCATGAAATTATTGATTACATCACTCCCTTTGCCCTTGAAAAGCATTTGAAGGCCACAATTTTCATCTAAGTAATTTGTAAATCCAATTTTATCAAAATGAGCATTAATGAGTTTGATGCTATCATCACTAACCACTTTGTTCTCCAAAAGACATAGTATGTCCAAGTGGTGTTTATTGATCAGCAACTTTGCTTCATTTTGCTTGTTAGGGGAATTGAGCCCCCTAATATTCCAAGAGCAAAAATTCATTGGGAAGGTAAAGGTGGAGTACTAGGCTCAATTTCATGGTTGCTATTTGCATTCGAAGAGCCCTGTTTATCCAATTCTTCATTCCTTCTATGCTAGCCAAGTAGCTTTTGGGTATCATCTTCAATTTCTCCCACATGACCAAGGATCTCAAAGTGATTTGAATGCTTCATTTTAGAGCTTGAGGGGTCAAGAGGTACCTTTGCAATGGAATGTCTTGGGGAAGTATCCTTAGCCTTTGAAGAAGTACCTTCACCATGGGATTCATTGAGTGGATTACTTGTCTTCAATAGAGCGTGCTTCTTGCTCACGACTTGCCACTCATAATGAGTTTTTGTGGGTTGCTTTGTAAATTGCCTTTGAGGTTGAGTTTTAGGCTTAAGCGGGCAATTATCATCCACACGGACAACCATCTTACTGTTAGGATTAGTTTGCCCTAAAGCTCACTTATACATGATATTTTGGATATGAAACAATGTATAATCATATTTTTGTTAAATGGCATTATGAGTTTCTTACATATAATCTCTGCTATGTTTTATCGATGCATGTATGAAGGTCCTTTGACTTGCACTAATGACTTGGGTGCGCAGTGAGGCTGGACGCACAGTAGGTCCAAGTCTAGATTTAGTCACGTCATAAATTGAATTCATAACCAAATAGTAGTGTTGGGCACTCTACTGGGATAAGGTTATATTGAGCAAGTCTCCTCTTTGAGGGTGATCTACCTAGGTCATTGGAGGAATTTCTGGATTTGTTTCAATAGTACGTGTGTCACGTATTGGATAGGACCATTGTGAGTATGTTTTCTAGAGAAGTACTATCAAAGAAAGAAAACAAGACACTCACTGCTACTAAATGATCATTGCTCTTAATCTTGAGTATATGTGGATGAACTAATGAAGTTAGGGTTTAGTACTTTGATTCACTGTGGGTGAGATCTTATTTTATTAGGATCAACAGCCTTGTGCATTGAGTGCTAAGTTCTAATTAATTAGAACATGCATATGCAAAATGGAATCTATGTGCCCCCTTTGGGATTGTCCAAATTTATCATCCGAATCTAGATCTAGTGATACTACCTTTATAGGTGTGTCTGTCATATGGCTTGAGGGTCGCTCCCGAGATCAAGAGATTCCATGACCAAGGATGGTTGGCAATTGGACAAGAAACCCAACGGAAAAAGATACAGCTAAGGAGGTGATAGTACACAGGCCAAAGGACCGGTCTTAGCTGTGGGTATACATAGAGGGGCATTATGGTCGGTTATCTAGTAGGTCAAAGACAAAGTTCACATTCTTTTGTGATAAGCTTTTGGGTAATGACAATTATTCTTGGAGTGCAACTTTGATCTTATGGTGGAATAGATCGGAGTTAAAAATAATTATTATGTCGCCTAGATCGGGCAAGGATATTTTTAATTATTTTTGGAAGCCAATGATAATTGTGTCTTCTTGGTCCTTCCCCTAGTTGAAATGTCTTTGAGAGAGTAATCTTGAAAGAGCAAATTCCATATTGTGGTAGTAGCCTTATTGGGCCAAAGCTTGAAATTGGGTTTGGGCTTTCTTTAGAGTCCAAAATAACCTAATTAGGCTAGGATGGTTTCTTATTGGGCTTGGGCCTTCACATGGATTATGGACTGTGTTGGACTTGGATAATGGGCTTGGCCTAAGTCTTCCAAGACAAGTGGACAACTTGCAAAATACTACAAAAACAAGTGGACAACTTGCACAAGTCTTCCAAGACAAGATTGACAAGTTACATAAAGGAAATACTACATGGAAATTTTCTCCCACATTGAAAGTTTAGCGACTTTGGGTGCCAAGGTTCTCTCTATAAATAGACAAGACCCTACACCTTTTATGCATTCCACTTTGTAGTTGATTTCTTCCTTTTTGGCAAGAAAATACTATAACATATAGTACACACTTATTGTGTGATTTTTGCTCTAGTTTTTCAAGAGCATATTACTTTGCTTCTTCCCACACAAGAGGCTATTCTCTCAAGATAAGTCTCTTTAACCATAGGGAAGAAGACTGGGGAGTTGCTTATTGCGACACCCTTGTAGTAAATTTTTGGTGGCCTTGTTCGTGAACGGGAACAAAGCTTGTAACCGGTTTTAACTTCATCAAAGGCCCCACGCTTCAAGAGGTTAGCTTTATATATTTTTTGCAAGCACTAGTTATATTCTATATGTTCTTGAGCATGTTCTTGTGTGTGTAATGTGGTTATTTTATTTTCCTAGCATGTTTTCTTAGTTATAATTTAGAAAATATGGACTAGGATACCCCACACTTAATAATATCGATCCTACACTTACAATGTAAGCATTTTGTTGGCTTCCAAGCATATTCCACATAACCTTTGCCCTTGAGCCATTTCTAAGATTTGGATAAACCACATCCGGAAGATTTTCTTTCAAGTCAACTGATGTCTTCTTACGAGTGCAAGTTTTAAAAGACCCGCAAGCGTACGGATCGTGCAATACAGTGTTTAAGAGTGCGGGTGTCGAACCACAGGGAGGCGTGAATATCGTGAATGTATCCTATGCTTGGTGTCCTAAAAAAAACTAAAAAGAAAGATCTAAACTAAGTGTACTTTTTCTTATGAAGGTTTGGATTGTCGGGAGCTCTAAGTAAATGAAAGAAAACTAAACTATGAATAAAAACAAAAAGGCACGCAGGTTGATTAAGAAGAAACTAAAAATTGGAAAGGGATTAGGGTAACTTGGACTTATGAATGGGTAACTCCATACTCAAATGCTATGGGATTAAGGGATGGTGGCTAACTATCAAAAGTGCTCTTAACTAGGTTGTTAGTTAGTGTCCTAATTTCCCCCTAGGACTCGGTGCGGGTCCGTCCCTAGGCGACGTCTCCTAGAGCTACGGCGTGGTCCTTATTACCTAGGGCCTCAAGAGGGACTAACTAACTTCCTAGGTGGCTTAGAATGAACCTACCCTAGTACCTAAACCGTTGGCTGGGTTTAAAGCCAAGACCTAGTGTTGCTAAGGTCGACTAAATCTATCCTGAAACCTATTGGCTGGATTTAAAGCCAAAGGAAACTCGACCTAGATTAGCCCTAAATTGTACTCCGTCATTCTAAGATCACTACAGCAGGATTTGACTAACATTCATACACATGTGATATTGAAATTATGCTTGTTACTAGGCATGCAAATACGCATATAGACATGAATAAAAGCACTACCCACTTCATAACATCCATGTATAAACACATAGACATGAGTACAGCATGGATTAGATGTGTTTAGTAACAAACAAACTTCAATTAATATATATGTACTCATCTAGGTATTTTATCAAACACATAGACATGAATGAAAGAACACCCAATTAAACAAAACAAATCAAAACATATATATATATATATATATATATATATATTCAGCCATCATATCCCATATCATAAGAGTATAAAATTAACCCATTACATAAGTTTTATCACCCTATACAAGCCTACTCAGACATAATAGAAAATAGAATGAAAGAGATATAACGAAACTCCCCTTTCATCCTAGCGATTTTAGAACACAGCTTGTAAACAATCTCGATTCCAAAGCGTTTGAATCCTCCAACGAAGCTTGGTTCTTCGTGAAAAGTATGTGAAAAGGGTGTGTGAGGCGGCTAGGGAATAGGGTTAAGTGTGTGTGAGAATAGGTGTGAAGTGTGTGTAAAAACTCCTCCTCCCTTTTCTGCTCCGCATCGGGCTTTATTTATAGATTCGCGCATAGCCGGTCGACCGGCCTCTGGAGTACTCGATCGGCTTTCTTCAAGGGCTCTCTAGAGTGGCCAGTCGACCTAGCCGATCGATCGACTCTTGAAGGGGGGTCGTCCGGCTTTTCGACGAAGCTCTCTGGAGTGGCCGGTCGACCTAGTCAGTCAACGGGCTATTCTTCCTTAGCGTCCGGCTGACTTCCTTCATCCAATTTTTCATCATTTCGGGCTTTAGTCTTCTCCCTTAGACCCGTGCATGTCCTATCTTCATCACCTTTCATTGTTCAATCTTTATCTTAACCCAAAGTCACCTGAATCATTGAAAATAAGCTATTAGTGTAGCATTTTATCTCTTAAACTCAATATGCACATTTATTCACACTTAAGCCTATTCCTATCAAAAGTACTACACTAATGCATCATTATAAGCATTCAACACCTCTAAAGTATAAGTAAATGGCGATGCAAACACACACCAAATCACAACTCATCAACACCCCCAAACCTTCTCCTTGCTTGTCCTCAAGCAAGCCTAATCTTAAATTTTATTTCTAAAGCTGATACAATGGATTGCCTGAAGGACTGACTCGCTATCAGCATTAGTTTGAGAAACATGAAAGGGCATTCCTATTGTGAAGAGATCCCTAAGCCTCTTTGAATCTTCCCTCTACTCATAAGGGGTCTCGTTCCTCATGTGAATTTCCCAAGTAGCCAATCCACCACTAGCCTAGGTTTCTAACTCACGCACTGGCCGTTGATATTTCGTGCTCCTCACTAACATGGTCTCCCTGACATGCACCAAGCCTCAAGGATAACAAGAGAGAATATACAAACACAATGGCTTAAAAAGCCTTATTGACGTGTCTACAAAGATGATAACTTGTGCTAAGTTGACATTGTGTCACTTATGCACTTATTCACTAACTTTTAGGTGCCTTTGGCTTTTCTTTATTCATAGATTTTTTGCACCTTTTTGCCTCTCTTTATTTTTTTTTATGTGCTTTGTATTGTATTCTCAAAACGAAAGAAAAAGAAAGGCTTAGGCATATCAACAAGAACCAATCAAAGACGGGGCACTCACATCAATAACCTTTTTTTTTTTTAACACTCTTTCCTACCAAGCTATGGGGTGGCTACAAGAGTCATTCTTTTAAGGTTCTCACTCCCCACAATTTTGAGGGGCATCCCCTCCAAGGCTTAGATTTCAAACCACTTTATTCATTCCCCCACAATGCTTCTCATCTTCATAAATCAATAAAGTCAATCACAAAAGCCAACACAATGATCAACAAAGAAATAAATGACTCTATATGCATCAAAATTTTTCAATTTTCACCATTTTTATGCATGATGCAGTCTACCCTAAGCAAGGTATAACAAGAAAACCAAAACTCCCACACCCCCAAACCTAAACTGTGCTTGTCCTTAAGCAAATAGAACGAAGCACAACAAAAACAAGCAAGTTATCATTACAAAACAAGTAAGGGTGGTGGGGATAGGGTGCAAACAGGGGAACAAGTGGAGAAAGGATAGATACAACCTTGCGTTTTCTTCAAAGCTTTCCATGCCAACGTCATCTAACCATACTGCTAACCTGTGACTCACAATTCATAAACACTCACAAAGAAAACAAGATTAGCAGCATTACCTATGCATACTCGCATTGGCATGTGCAATAAGAAGTAGTGGTGTATCTTACGGGACAAAGGATTGGGATTCAACACTTTAAGTTGGGTGCAAGAAAGATAAAAGAAAGAAAATAAAAAGAAACAAAAGTCAAACAAATGCAAGACTATAAAATTGAACCTAGGTTGCCTCCTAGTAGCGCTAACCACCAAGCCGTCAGCCAGGCAAATACTAGCTCATCTTCAACTTCCATCTGCGGGATCCTGAAGCTCTAAAACCTCCACACGAGCCATGCTCGGATCATAAGCGTGCTTCAGGCGTTGCCCATTTACCGTCAACTCTCGGTCATCCTTTAAGTCTTTAATCTTGACTGCTCCTGAAGGATAGGCAATCATCACCTCATATGGACCATCCCATCTCGTCTTAAGCTTACCTGGAAAAAGCTTCAGTCGTGAGTTAAACAACCAAACTTTATCAAGAGGAGAGAATGATTTCTTAATAACGTGTTTATCATGGATTCTCTTCATCCTATCCTTATAAAGTTTAGCGTTCTCATATGCCTCGAATCTAAGTTCTTCCAGTTCTGCTAGGTCTAGCCTCCTTTTCTCACCCGCTTTTGCCAAGTCAAAATTTAGGGCTTTGATTGCCCAATACGCTCTATGCTCAAGTTCAACCGGCAAGTGACAAGCTTTACCAAATACCAATCTATACGGAGACATACCAATAGGAGTCTTAAAGGCGGTACGGTAGGCCCACAAAGCATCATTTAATCTAATAGACCAATCTTTTCTATTAGGCCTAACCGTTTTCTCTAGAATGTGTTTGATCTCTCTATTGGACACCTCTACTTGTCCACTAGTCTGCGGGTGATAAGGAGTGGCTACTTTATGGGTGACTGAATATTTCCTCAACAAGGCCTCTAAAGTCCTATGGCGAAAATGCAAACCCCCATCACTAATTAAGACCCTAGGGACTCCAAATCTAGAGAAAATGTTCTCTTTAATAAACTTAACCACTACCCTATGGTCATTAGTGCGTGTAGGAATAGCCTCAACCCATTTGGATACATATCAACGGCCACTAAAATGTATTGACACCCAAAGGAAGGTGGAAATGGACCCATGAAGTCTATACCCCAAACATCGAACAACTCACAAGGAAGAATAGGGGATAAAGGCATCATGTTTCTCCTAGAGATGGACCCGGATTGTTGACATCTAAAAAACTCTTTGCAATATTCCTTGGCATCCCTAAAGAGAGTAGGCCAAAATAATCCACTTTGCAAGACCTTCGTAGCAGTCTTCTTCCCACTAAAATGACCCCCACACCCCTCATCATGACACATGCTTAACACGCTCTCAAACTCCTCCTCAGGCACACACCGGCGAATCATTTGATCCGCACACACTTTAAAAAGATAGGGGTCCTCCCAAAAGAAATACCTAACTTGTGCTAGGAACCTATCTTTTTCTCTTTTCTCCCAATGAGACGGAAAACGCCCTATGGCAAGATAATTAACTATATGAGCAAACCAAGGTGTGTGATGAGAAATAGCAAATAATTGCTCATCAGGGAATGAATCATGAAAAGGAGATGGATCACTAGAAGACTCGCTAACAAGACGGGAAAGATGATCCGCAACTAAATTCTCTCTACCCTTCTTATCCCGAATTTCTAAGTCAAACTCTTGAAGGAGGAGCTTCCACCTAATCAAGCGGGGCTTAGATTCTTTCTTAGACAACAAATACTTCAATGCCGCATGATCGGTGTAGACAATTACTCTGGATCCTAGGATGTATGACCTAAACTTGTCGAGAGAGAAGACTATCGCTAGAAGCTCTTTTTCTGTAGTAGTGTAATTCTTTTGTGCTTCATCAAAAGTCTTGCTAGCATAGTATACAACATGGGGCAACTTATCCTTTCTTTGACCTAAAACAGCTCCTATTGCATAATCGGATGCATCACACATAACCTCAAATGGGAGACTATAGTCAGGTGGTTGGATAATCGGGGATGTTGATAATAAGGATTTAAGCCTATTGAAAGCTCTAACACATTCATCGTCAAAGTCAAAAGGAACATCTTGTGCTAGGAGCCTAAACAAAGGACGTGCAATGTGACTAAAATCCTTAATGAATCTACGGTAGAATCCTGTATGTCCTAGAAAAGATCTAACATCCTTGACACACTTAGGGACAAGCAACTTCTCAATTAATTCAACCTTAGCTGGGTCGACTTGAATTCCATTAGATGAGACAACATGACCCAGCACTATCCCTCGTTGCACCATGAAGTGGGATTTCTCCCAACTTAACACTAAATTCTTCTCCTCACATCAGTCTAAGACTAAAGAGAGATGATTCAAGCACTCATCAAAGCTATCTCCAAAGACTGAGAAATCATCCATAAAAATCTCTAAGTGTCTCTCAATCATATCACTAAAAATGGCCATCATGCATCTCTGAAAAGTCACTGGGGCATTACAAAGACCGAAGGGCATTCTCCTATAAGCAAAAGTGCCATAGGGACAAGTAAAGGTGGTCTTTTCCTGGTCCTCGGGAAACACAGGGATCTGGTTATATCCCGAATAGGCATCTAGAAAACAATAGTAGCTGTGCCCAGCTACTCTATCTAAAATCTGGTCTAGAAAAGGCAATGGGAAATGATCCTTCCTAGTTTTGGAGTTGAGCTTCCTATAATCAATACAGACCCTCCATCCCGTAGGAGTACGTGTAGGGATAAGCTCTCCTCTCTCATTCTTAACAACTGTGATCCCGGACTTCTTAGGGACAACTTGGACTGGGCTAACCCACTCACTATCGGAGATCGGATAAATAATGCCTGCATCCAAAAGCTTAATGATCTCCTTCTTAACTACTTCGCTCATGTGTAGGTTTAGCCTCCTTTGCATCTCCCTAGAAGGAATGGCTCCATCTTCAAGGTGAATACGATGCATACAAATAGAAGGGTCTATACCTCGTAAATCATCAATCTTCCACCCTATTGCCTTCCTATGTTTCCTAAGGACCTCTAAGAGACGCTTCTCATTCTCACTAGAAAGATCGAAGCTATGATAACCGGAAGAGTCTCACTAGAGCCTAGGAATGCATACTTGATGATCCGGAAGGGGTTTGAGCTCTAAAGAAAGGCTGGGCTCAACCAAGGGGGACTTAACCTCAGCATCATCAATGCGTTCATCACTAGAAATGGGAGTAGAAGAATTAACCTTGAGTGACTTATTAATCAAACAGCTCTCAATTAAGGAAGTAGAAGCTATACATTTCTTCTCTAAGGTCTCCAAATCAAAATTTGACATCACTTCTTCAAATTTCCTCAAATCATCTCCATCAGTCATAGTCATTTCTATGAAATCCTCAATGCAAGAATCAATCACATCTACTTTAAAGCACTCTTCTCCATCCTCCTCTCCTATACTAGCTGTATTCACCGCCTCTGCAACCTTCATAGTGGATTTCAAATTCCCAAATTTCATCTCTAATATCCCCGACCTACAATGGATAATGGCATCTGCGGTGGCAAGGAAGGGGCGACCTAGAAGAATGGGTGTAAAATGTCTAGAGTCGTGTCCCAAATCCATATCTAACACTATAAAGTCAACAGGGTACACGAACTCACCTACCTGAACCATAACGTCCTCTATCACCCCCTTAGGTCTACGCTTAGATCTATCAGCTAGTCAAGAGTAACATACGTGGGAGATAACTCACCTAGGCCTAATCACGATAGACAGAATAGGGAATAAGATTCACACTAGATCCTAAATCTAACAAGGCATGATCAATTTGCGTCTCACGGATCCTACAAGGAATGGTGAAAGCTCCGGGGTCACTCCTCTTGGGCGGAAGGCCCGAAGTACAAATACTACTCACCTTCTCTGTAAGCCTCACCTTCTTAGGAATGGTCGATGATCTACGTTTCCTTGTACAAAGATCCTTAAAGAACTTAGAGTAAGATGGGATGGAAATGATCGCATCTATCAAAGGAAGATTGACCTTAAGATCTTTGAGATGCTCTAAAATCTTGAAGAACCTAGAATCCTCACTAGATGTAGGTCTCTCTAAAGCGGATGGAAAAGGAACTCTAGGCTCTATATCTCTAGATGCATGGGAGTTATCCATAGGTTCTTTTCCCTCTCTATGTGGTCGGGAAGTACTAATCTCTCCCTGATCTCTAACGGTCTCATTTCTCTCAACAGGACTCTCTCTAGAATTTCCCCCAACAAGGTTACCATGTTGTGCTCTAGACTCGAAAGGACCACTAGGTGCAGACACTACAGAGTCAATTCCTACCCTATTATCCACTACCCGACCGCTCCTAAGAGTGGTGACAGCTTTAGCTTGAGCATGAGAAGGGTAAGTGGTGTCAATGGAGGAACAAGATTGGACTCTAAGGTTTACTTCCGGCTGAGAAGGCAATTTCCCGTGGTCTCTAGTGCTCAATTGACTAGCAATCTGTCCTAACTGTGCCTTAAACCTGGCCATTTGCTGCCTATTTTCTGCCAATTCCTGTTGTTGATTCTGAATAAATTGCATTATCTTCATCATGTCATTACTAGGAGGCTGGCTACTAGAGGGAGCAGGTAAAGCTTGAGGTTGAGGAGCACTAGTGAGACGGGGTGGATTGACTTGATAAAAACCTAGGGGATATTGCTGACGGGGTCGCTGCTGAAGTGGAACTTGAGGATGTGAACTAGACTCATGCTGTCCTTGTCTCCAGGAAAATTTTAGATTGTCCCTCCAACCCGGATTGTACGTGTTTGAGTATGGATTATACTCACGAGAATAACCTTGTGTGGCACACACTTGCTCTTTCATGAATTCAGGAAATTGGGATGCTAAAGGGCAAGCTAGGGTCTCATGAGATGACTCGAAGCATAATGCACAAACTTTAACAACTAAGGGGGTGGAGGAAGCACTTGAAGAACTAGTCCTAGGACTCAGAGATGAAATGGACAAAGAGATGAATTGATCTAGTTTATTTGTTAATGCCTCGACCTTAGAGGGTAAGTCTGAAGAAATTCCAACCTCACTAACAATTTCTCTTGTTACCCTCTCGACTAGATCTTTCCATTGCAAAATTTTGAAATGAATTCTCAGCCATCATTTCTATTTTCTCCCATGCCTCAGTTGGTCTTAAAAGATAGAAACCACCACCGGAGGCGGCATTGACCATCATCCTATTTTGTTCGTTTAAACCTTGAAAGAAGTATTGCATTAGGTCATGATTGCCGTACCCATGGTGTGGACATTGTCTAAGAAAATCTTTGAACCTCTCCCAAGCTTCATGAAAAGATTCTAAGTCATGCTGGGAAAAAGTCATGGCAGTCCTAAGTTCGGCTGTCTTGGCCATGGGATAAAATTTCTGGAAGAATTTAGATTGAAGCTCAGCCCATGTAGTAATGCACCCATTAGGTAAGGAGTGCAACCAAGTCCTAGCGTTATCCTTAAGAGAGAAGGGAAACAATCTTAGACATATGACCCCTTGGGAGACATTGGGAACATGGAGAGTGGAACTCATTTCAACAAAATCAGTAATGTGATCAAGAGGACTCTCATTGCTTCTCTCGTAAAAGGAAGGAAGCATAGCCAACATATTAGGCTTAATCTCGAAGTTCGTACCCCCCAAACCTGGAATTTGAATAGCCGAATTAGGCTCAAATGTTTCGGGGAGAAAGAATTGCCTAAGAGTGGGTTCCTCATCTAAAGGTGGACCTGGTCTACGGGGTTCCTGTCTAAAATGAGCTTGGGCTTGATGCCCAATGTGCTCATGAGGTGGAATGGGAATCATTGGGGGATTGGGTGGATTATGAGGATGATTGGGATCGGCCATCTCCTCAGGAAGATCTCCTAAATTCCTGAAACGTCTAGTGATTCTTTCAGGTTCGGGATTAAGAGGAATTAGGGGATTCTTAAGGGATCTCCTACCAAGCATGCACAAACTATCCTAACTCCGGCCACTTCAACCCCCAAACACTTCAGTATTCCTAAACTACAGCAAATAATCCACAATCCTAAAAAGTCTACTAAAAAAAGTAAAGTCAAAAGCTGAATTAAACTAACAAAGAGAACTAAAACAAGATAATATAAGCAGTAAACGAAATAAGTAAAAATTAAACAAACTATAAAGAAAAACCAAGAAAAACAACTATCAAAACACACAAGCACCGAATGCAAATCACCGTGCCTCCCCGGCAACGGCACCAAAAACTTGATGTCTTCTTACGAGTGCAAGTTTTAAAAGACCCGCAAGCGTACGGATCGTGCAATACAGTGTTTACAAGTGCGGGTGTCGAACCACAGGGAGGCGTGAATATCGTGAATGTATCCTATGCTTGGTGTCCTAAAAAAAACTAAAAAGAAAGATCTAAACTAAGTGTACTTTTTCTTGTGAAGGTTTGGATTGTCGGGAGCTCTAAGTAAATGAAAGAAAACTACACTATGAATAAAAACAAAAAGGCACGCAGGTTGATTAAGAAGAAACTAACAATTGGAAAGGGATTAGGGTAACTTGGACTTATGAATGGGTAACTCCATACTCAAATGCTATGGGATTAAGGGATGATGGCTAACTATCAAAAGTGCTCTTAACTAGGTTGTTAGTTAGTGTCCTGATTTCCCCCTAGGACTCGGTGCGGGTCCGTCCCTAGGCGACGTCTCCTAGAGCTACGGCGTGGTCCTTATTACCTAGGGCCTCAAGAGGGACTAACTAACTTCCTAGGTGGCTTAGAATGAACCTACCCTAGTACCTAAACCGTTGGCTGGGTTTAAAGCCAAGACCTAGTGTTGCTAAGGTCGACTAAATCTATCCTGAAACCTATTGGCTGGATTTAAAGCCAAAGGAAACTCGACCTAGATTAGCCCTAAATTATACTCCGTCATTCTAAGATCACTACAGCAGGATTTGACTAACATTCATACACATGTGATATTGAAATTATGCTTGTTACTAGGCATGCAAATACGCATATAGACATGAATAAAAGCACTACCCACTTCATAACATCCATGTATAAACACATAGACATGAGTACAGCATGGATTAGATGTGTTTAGTAACAAACAAACTTCAATTAATATATATGTACTCATCTAGGTATTTTATCAAACACATAGACATGAATGAAAGAACACCCAATTAAACAAAACAAATCAAAACATATATATATATATATATATTCAGCCATCATATCCCATATCATAAGAGTATAAAATTAACCCATTACATAAGTTTTATCACCCTATACAAGCCTACTCAGACATAATAGAAAATAGAACGAAAGAGATATAACGAAACTCCCCATTCATCCTAGCGATTTTAGAACACAACTTGTAAACAATCTCGATTCCAAAGCGTTTGAATCCTCCAACGAAGCTTGGTTCTTCGTGAAAAGTATGTGAAAAGGGTGTGTGAGGCGGCTAGGGAATAGGGTTAAGTGTGTGTGAGAATAGGTGTGAAGTGTGTGTAAAAACTCCTCCTCCCTTTTCTGCTCCGCATCGGGCTTTATTTATAGATTCGCGCATAGCCGATCGACCGGCCTCTGGAGTACTCAACCGGCTTTCTTCAAGGGCTCTCTAGAGTGGCCGGTCGACTCTTGAAGGGGGGTCGTCCGGCTTTTCGACGAAGCTCTCTGGAGTGGCCGGTCGACCTAGTCAGTCGACCGGCTATTCTTCCTTAGCGTCCGGCTGACTTCCTTCATCCAATTTTTCGTCATTTCGGCCTTTAGTCTTCTCCCTTAGACCCGTGCATGTCCTATCTTCATCACCTTTCATTGTTCAATCTTTATCTTAACCCAAAGTCACCTGAATCATTGAAAATAAGCTATTAGTGTAGCATTTTATTTCTTAAACTCAATATGCACATTTATTCACACTTAAGCCTATTCCTATCAAAAGTACTACACTAATGCATCATTATAAGCATTCAACACCTCTAAAGTATAAGTAAATGGCGATGCAAACACACACCAAATCACAACTCATCATCAACTTTAATACAAACTCTAGCAAACTCCAAATTTCATCTTGAATCGGTGAGAGCATCCATTTGAATTGGCTTTCCAATGAAGGAGGCAATATAGCCAAGTCCTCTTTTAGAATATAGGCTCATTGGAACTTCCCAAAGTTTAACCCAAATAGGGACTTCTTTGCAAGATAAGTTCACAAACTCATGATTAGGATCCTATTTCGTCAACAAAAGTGGCCTATGGTTGACATGCCATAGTTGTTGTAGAATCTTTTGGCAAAACTCTTCTTTTTCAAATTTGAAAATGAAGAGACCCTTTCCTTTAGTATGAATATCAACCTTGCCAAATTTCTTCCAAGTGAAATCCACCATGTTTTTGATAAGGAAGAAAGGTAGGGGAGCACCTAGAAATTGCCCAACAAGACAATGATTCCAAAATTTGTTCCCATCTTCACACAATCCTCCAGGGGGTCAACCACCTCCCTATTTCCATTAACCAAGTTGAAAACATGCTCATCAAATTTAAGATTTGTATCCGTATGTTCAGCAAACACACCACCCCAATCGGGGGACAGATCATTAGGACTAGGCTCATATCTTAAACTAATCGCTTTTTCCAAGCATTATAGTGGCTAGTTGTTTGACTTTGATGTTGCCTTACATTCTTTTAAGCTTTAAGGTGAACATTACTTAAAGGCTGATTTGCAATTCCAACATTAAGCTTCCTTGCTTCATCACTAAAGTGAGTTGAAATAGAGTTACCTTGAAAGAGCTCTTTGTCTTTGGAGGAAGGCTTTACCCGAAGCTCATCAAAATAAGGTGCTCTCTGATTTTCATCACTTGATTGCATGGCATTGTTGACATAGGTGGTGTCCACATCATCATTAGTAAGTAGCTGATTTGCCAAAGTTTGAACGACTACAGGACCTGCAAGTGGAGGGTAATCTTCTTGATAATCACGTAGGCCAGCAATAAATTATTTAAATCTGGTTGCAAGATGACTTGGCCCTTTTGTGTTGTCAAAATATGTTTGTTTAGGCCTAAAAAACTGCTTACAAGTTCAGGTGGGAGGTGCTTAAACCCGAGGTTAAAAGCAATAGCAAGCTTTTGTCCATCGGGTAAAAACCTTTCTTCTTCAATGCCAACACCTTCGACTGAAACATCATGAGCAAGACAAGAAGCATTGTTTCCTTGTTTTTCATTCCCATTTGGACTACTAGGGCCAGAACAAGAAGAGTTATGGCAAGAAGAATGGAAGAGAAGCTTAGAAAGCACCATTTCCGATGGCTTTGTGCAAGGGCCAATGTCCATTTTTGATGTTGGAGAAGGAGGCGAGCGAGCTCGAGAATGGCTAGTAAGGCTTCAGACCAAGTTAGCTTTGGTTTTGCTTTGCTTATCAACATGCTCTTTGTAAGAAGTTCCTACTTCAAGAGCTTCATAAACTTCTTTGAGAACCAAACTTGAGGTTAAGTGAGCATCTCCACTACCGAATCAACCTCATTTTGAGATGAAGATGAACCAGCTTTTGCATTTGAAATACAATCCATGGCTTGCCTTCTTGCAATTAATCTAGCACTAGATCTAGTCGGAGAAGAGACCTTCTTCTTCTTTCCCATGAATGCAAGTATGTAGGAGCTAAGGGACGGGTTTGGAAGAGTGTTTAGGTGTCAAAGTGTTGGGGCTTCAAAAAAATGGGGGTTTGTGAAGGTGGAAAGATGGAAGAGGGGATGATTTGATGGTGGTGGAAGGTGGCGGTTTAGGTTGGGTTAGATAGAAGGTAGAGAGAGAAAGAGAACTTCATACATATGTGAAAATGTTTGCTTGGTAGCTCCCTACGAGTTTTGTTTCTTCTAGAAAGGCTTTGAACAAGTTGTGCCTTCGAAATGTTATATTTTTCTTCAAGTATCTTTCCCAAACAAAACGGAGTTGATGATGCTGAGTACTCCTTCTCAACTTCTTCAATTTTCTGAACTAAATCATCATTTGAAAGAGGGTAATGGGTATGCGAGTTGCAAGAGGAAGAAAGGGTAGCCATGGATGAGTCTTTGCAAGAATTGGAGCCATCCCCATCAGAATTAAAATCTTCTTCCTTTTCAAAAATTTCATGGTTCAATTCTTTGGAAATTTTGATGCAACCCTTGCACTTTTACGAGATTTTGAGCCACTAGACCTCTTTTTCTTCCCTATAATAGAGAAAGACTTTACGCCCATCTCTTGCTGCAATACCATCTACAAATGCATTTCCAAGATACTTACAAATAGATTTAAAGCTTGCTCACCTTCCATTATATCTTGGAATCAATATGCATTTATTGAAGGAAGGCTCATCAATTTGCTCATGATATTTTTAGAGGCTACTCTAGAGCCCATATCTCTCCCTGATGTGCATTAAAAGTTGACATCATGAAGGCTTTTGACTCTCTTAGTTGGGATTTCATTGAAATTATTCTTCATGCTTTTGGCTTTCCAAACACTTTTGTGAGGTGGATTATGGCCTGTATTACCACTCTTAGCTTCTCTATCTCCATCAATGGAAGCCTTGAAGGATATTTCAAAAGGGGAAATGGCATTAGACAAGGTGATCCTTTCTCTTCCTACATTTTTGTTATTTATATGGAAGTCCTTTCATCCATGCTTAACAACTTGGAGCAAAATTTGAGATTTGGATTCCACCCCAAATGTGTAAAGCTGAAATTAAATCACATTTGTTTTGCAGATGACCTTTTCATTTTTTGTAAAGGAAGCTTGGAATCTATAAATTGCATCTTGGAAATTTTAAAAGATTACCATAGTTTCTCGGGACTCAAGGTGAATAGCAACAAAGGTGATGCTTTCTTTGGGGGAGTCTCGCAAAGTGTGAAGAATCTTATCCTCAAAAAACTTGATTTCAAAGAAGGGCAATTGCCTATACGGTACTTGGGGATTCCTTTGGTCACACGTAAGCTTCATAAAGGAGATTGTGGACCTCTCTTGGAAAAAAATTAATGGGAGAATTGAGCATTAGACCACTAAATGGCTTTCCTATGCGAGGAGACTTCTACTCATCAAGTCCACTTTTCTTTAAATTTATGCATATTGGGCTGGTAATCTTCTTCTTCCTAAATGCATCATTAAAGATATTGAATCAAATTTTAGTGCCTTCTTATGGAGAGACACAGGTGCTAAGATAGCTTGGAGCAACATTTGTGTCCTATTAGGATGGGGATTAGATCTATTGAAGACATAAACAACACCTTTTTCATTAAGGTGTTTTGTAGAATGTTTGCTTTTCGGGATACTCTTTGGAGCAATTGGGTGCACAAGAACTACATCAAAGATAACTCCATTTGGACCATCTCTTGCATAAAGGAGAAAGCTTTTGGTCTCATTGCTTGATTGGTCAATTTCTTGGAGCGCCACCTTCACTTTACCACATTAGAAGTATGATCTATAATGCTTGGTGGAAATTTGGTAAAGTTGAAATTTATCCCAAGGGAAGAGGTCTTTTTATATTTAAGTTTGAAAAAGAGGAGTTTTGTCAAGGAGTGTTGCAACAACTTTGGCATGTAAATAATAGGCCCTTGCTCTTTTTTTTGCAAATTAAGTAAGTTAGATTAAACACAAATTTGGTACAAACCATGCCTAAAAACCCCCAAGCCACTAAAATTAGCATCCTAAACAAGGCTTTAGGGGCAAGGGATCAAAGTACAAGGAGGAAACCAGAATTGCAAAAGAATAGGCCCTTGCTCTTGAGAAAATGGCAGCCACATCTTGAATTCTTTAATTTCTCTTGTACCCGAGTTCCTAAATGGGTTAAGATGAAGGATGTTCCCCTTAGCCTTTGGTCAAAGAGAGGATTTAGCTATTTAGCATCTTTCATTGGGCGGCCACTCCAAATTGATGCACTTACAGAATCTAGAAGAAATCTTGAATTTGCAAGAATATGCATTGAAGTTAACTTGGAGGAAAAATTGCTGGATGAAATTTTTCCAAAGCTTAGGGATGGAACAAGAACTTGGGTTTGTGTTGAATATGCATGGAAGCTGAATGTTTGCACTCATTGTAAGATGGTTGGGCACTTGGTTGATTAATTCCCCACAAAACCAAAAGTTCTACCACAAAAACCTCAAGACATAAGAATTCCTCATCCTTCAAAAACTTTGGATACATGAAAGTTGTTGGGAAGAAAAAGGGTTCCAAAGAAAGAAATGATCCATGCAATGAGAGACAAGATGAGTTAGCAACTACTTCAGAGGTAAGGCAAAAGATCGAAGGAATGTGTGTTGAGCCATTTCACGCGAGGATGATACCAAAAGAGAAACTAAAGGGATCAAATCCCTTCAAGGCACTTGATGAGCTCACAAATAGAGAGGAAGGAGAAATTGAGCATACAACAAACAATGGTGATCACTTGGAAGAGCAACATTTTCAAAGGAATGATGCATTGGACTGGGGTTCCCCTTCTCCATTTGGAAAATGATTTGTTCTTGGGACATTAGGGGATTAAACTCCCCTTTTTTTTGCGGGGCAAGTGAGAAATTTTTTATTTCAATCACAAATTGGTACAACCCATCCATACTTTCCAAGTCAAAGATACAACATAAATAATCGATGACAAGACTTGGAGAGTATGAAATAAAGAAAAAGGAGAAAAGACTCAGAAAGGAAAACAACTTCCAAAGAACAAAACATCAATGCAAGAAAGCAACCAATTTCCAAAACAAAAAAGAGAAGGAAAACGAGCAAAGAAAAGAGATTCCTCAACAAACGGGTGGTGAGAGATCATCATTTGGATGTACACGCAATGCCTCCTCCATAATTACATTGTCTTCCTCGAACCCAACTATATTTTCTTGTTTATCTCCATGGGTGGCAACAACTTCAAGATTTTTGAAATTTTCTTCATTGTTTTCCTCTTGGGCCGAATCAGCCATTTGATTTTCCATTCTCTCAACAACATTAGAGACATCCTCATTAACATCAAGGGCAGCAAAACGATTGCCCTCTATGGAACTTTTAGGCATTGAGGCCAAAATGCCTTTTTTTTTTTTGCGGGATAAGTAAGAAATTTAAATTACTTCATGAAAGCTGTACATGTACAAAAGTTGTGAAGGGACCTATACAATGATATCTTCAAGTCTTCACATTTTACATAGAGCTTTGTTCAAAGATGAAGACTGAAATTTTCTACCAAAAGAGAGTTTAACTCTAACATCATTAAAAATAGTATCAAAAATAAATTCCTCGGTTCTTGCTTGATTCTTGAAGATTCGTTGATTCCTTTCAACCCAAATGTTGTAGATGGCTGCCCCAAGAAGAACTAACAAAGCTCTATGTTGTAGATGGCCAAAATGCCATTGGTCTCATTTGAGGCACTAACAACCATAGGCTTGAGGGCAATACTTGCAAATGGTGCCGAATTCACATTTGAAGTTTTCCTCCAAACTTTCTTTGGCTTGGAATTCTTCCATTCACCCTCTTTCTTTTCAACTTGAGAAGCTTGTCGAGGTGCATTAACTCGAGGAGCATTTGGACATGAAGAAAGACTATGACCAACAATTTTGCAAGAGGAACACACCACGGGCTTCCAAGCATATTCCACGTCAATCTTTGCCCATTCTCCATTCCTAAGTTTCACAAATGTAAAATCCGGGAGATTCTTGGAAAGGTCCATCTCAATGCAAACACGAGCAAATCCCACAAAAGTTCTGGATTCCGTTAATTTGTCCATTTGAATTGGTATGCCACGGGTACTAGCCACATAACTAAGCCCTCTTCTAGTGATTAATAAGCATGGCACATTATGGAGCTTAACCCAAAGTGGAACTTTTTCCCAACTAAAGTGCATGAGTTGAGCATTTGAATCCCACCTTCTAAGCAAAAGAGGGCGATGATTCACATGCCACATTTGTTCAAGAGCTTGCTCGCAATAATTTTCATTCTCAAATTTGAAGACAAAGAGCCCATTTTTTGCTTAATGGATGAAAGTTTTTGCACTTGGAATATTAGGGGTTTTAACTCCCCAAATAAGCAAAGGGAAACCAAAGTGCTGATTAATAAGCATTGCTTGGATGTCATTTGCATTTTGGAAAATAAAGTGGTTTCCCTTGATCACTTTAATCAAATCAGCACCACCTTTTGGAATATGGGTTTTTACAACCACATGGATGACAAGGTGAACGGGCGTATTTGGCTCTTTTGGAAGAAGAATATTCTTGCCACTTTTGTTGACTCTTGTGAGCAAGCCTTTCTTTTTAATTTTGATGATCACATCCACAGGTCCTTCTTTGTGGCTTTTGTCTATGGTCATAATGATGCTTCCAAAAGAAACAAACTTTGGAGTAAACTTGAGGAATGGTGCACTTGGTGCAATGATTGTGATCTTTGCATCATGGGAGATTATAATGAAGTGGTGCATTATGGAGATAAATCTTTCTCCCACTCAATTCCAAAAAGTGCTTGGAGCTTTCAAAGATTTGTTGCAAAGGCTGGACTTCATGAAGCAAAATCACATGGACCGCACTTCACTTGGACAAACAAGGGAAACGAAAATAACTTCTTGGCCAGCAAGATTGATAGAGCTTTGGTTAATGCAAATTGGATCCATACCTATCAAGATTCCTTTCTTTTGGTGGACCCTCCTGGAGTCTCTGACCATTGCCCTATTATTATGCAAATTTGTAAGGCTTGGCTTTCTTCTCCTAAACCATTTAAATTCTTTAATGTTTGGACTTCACACTATGGTTTCTTGAAGCTTGTTAGTGAATATTGGAGTACATGGGTTTTTGGTACTCCAATGTTCATCCTCTATCAAAAGCAAAAAATCCTCATGAAAGCTCTCAAGTCTTTTGACAAGGAACACTTTGCTTGCATCCCTTTTACTATCAAGAAGACTCGAGAGGAACTTTTTTTTTTTGCGGAGCAAGAAAGTAATTGTATTTCACAAATCAAAAAGAATGTACAAGTACATACAACGGAGTGGGGGAAAGGAGGAGGCATTAAGAAATAATCTCATTGAGCCTCCACAATTTACAAAGCGAAATGTTCAAGGGAGAGGAAGTAAATTTTCTACAGCAAGAAAATGGAATGAACAATTCAGCCCTTCTTGATAAGGAAAAGAAGCTTTTGGTTAACT
The DNA here is from genome assembly GCA_028554755.1 of Cordia subcordata. Lineage (NCBI taxonomy): Eukaryota > Viridiplantae > Streptophyta > Magnoliopsida > Boraginales > Cordiaceae > Cordia > Cordia subcordata. Next base: position 10,043,947 of record JAPTOF010000007.1, on the reverse strand, counting down.
TGGAAGAGCTTGAATCCTCTTATAAAGATATGCTTTATCAAAAATCAAGGCTTTCTTGGATTAAAGAGGGTGATTCCAACTCTACTTTCTTTTTCAAAGCTGTGAATGGAAGGAGGCTCAAAAACACCATTAAAGCAATCAAGAATGAAAATGGCCAGCTTCTTTTATAAGATTTTGAAGTGAAGAAAGAGTTCATCTACTACTTCAAAAATCTCCTTAGAAATCCGACTACCTCTCATGCTTGTGTGGACATGGTTAAAGACATTATTGGGAAGGTTATTGATAATGAGCTTACTGCCAACCTTTGTGCACCCATCACTAACCAAGAGATCAAGGAAGCTATTTTCTCTCTACGTCCAAACAAGAGCCCGGGACCGGATGGCTACACCTCCCATTTTTATATGGTGGCTTGGGAGATTGTGGGGGAAGATGTGACTAATGCAATCAAATCTTTCTTTGAGTCAAACATTCTCCTCAAGGAGGTAAATGCAACAATTATCACCCTTGTACCTAAAATCCCAAACCCTTCTTTGGTTAAAGATTTTAGGCCGATTTCATGTTGCAATACCATTTACAAATGCATTTCCAAAATTATTGCAAATAGGCTCAAAGAATGCTTGCCTCACATCATTTCTTGGAACCAATCAGCCTTTATCCATAATAGGCACATAACTGAAAATATTCTCATTGCTCATGATCTCTTGAGGGGGTATACTAGAAGACATATCTCACCTAGATGTGCTCTCAAGGTGGATATCATGAAAGCATTTGATTCTTTGAATTGGAATTTTCTTGAATGCACACTCCTTGCTTTTGGATTTTCTCATGGATTTGTGAAATAGATTATGGCTTGTGTTACTTCCCCCAGTTTCACTATTGCAATTAATGGTGGATTAGAAGGTTATTTTTCTGGTGCAAATGGTATAAGGCAAGGAGATCCCATTTCGCCTTACCTTTTTGTCATTTGTATGGAGGTGCTCTCATGTATGATGAATAAGCTGGAAGATAACCCACGATTCCACTTTCATCCTAAATGCATAAGATTAAAGCTTAACCACCTTTGTTTTGCGGATGATCTCTTCATTTTTTGCAAAGGTGATTTATCATCTATTGATTGCATTATGGACACTTTGAAGACCTTTGCTACTCTCCCCGAGCTGAACATTAATCCATCCAAGAGTGACATTTTCTTTGGGGGAATTTCTAATGATAACAAAGATGCCATTATTCGAAGAGTGGGTTTCCATGAGGGTGAACTTCCTATCCGGTATTTAGGCATCCCTCTTGTGTCTAGGAAGCTTTGGAAGGCGGATTGCTACCCATTATTGGAGAAGATTAATTCGAGACTTGATGCTTGGTGCAATAATTGGCTGTCCTTTGCGGGTAGACTTGTTCTTATAAAGTCCACTCTCATTCAAATTTGTGCATATTGGGCAAATGCTATCCTTCTTCCAAAAAGTCTCTTGGCAGCCATTGAATCAAAATTTAAAGCTTTCCTTTGGAGAGGTACGGGCCCCAAAGTTGCTTGGAAAGATCTTTGTTTACCTTTCAATGAAGGTGGTCTTGGCATTCGAAGAATTGAAGAAATCAACAAAGTTTTTATGCTCAAAATTTTTTGGAGAATGTATGCTGTTAAAGAATCACTTTGGAACCAATGGATTCATTGCAATTATATCAAGGATTCTTCCATTTGGACTTTCCAAGCATCTCATGATACTAGTTGGATTTTCAAGGCTATCCTTTCATGCCGTGACCATGCAAGAAACTTTACCAAGCACTACATTGGGAATGGTATGAACACTCACTTTTGGATTGACAATTGGCATAAAGATGGACCACTTTTGGAACATTGGAGCAACATCTTTCCTACCCCATCCATCTTTGCAAAGGTTAGTGATATTTTTCTCAATGGCTCTTGGAGTTGGCCTTTACATCTCTCCTCTATTGAAGCACCTAGCTTTGAACTTGATGAGAATTCACAAGACTCTTTTGCTTGGACTCCTTCTCCTAATGGTGAATTTTCTTTCAAACATACATGGGAGCATATTAGAATCAAAGGAAATCATTTCAACGGTCATAATATCATTTGGCACAAGGGTCACAACCCAAAGCATAGTTTTATTGTTTGGCTTGCACATCATGACCGCCTTGCTACAAGATTCAGAATTTCATTTTGGGGGCTTAACAATAGCACCACTTGCATCTTTTGCTATATGGGATGTGAAACTAGAGATCATCTCTTTTTTGAATGTAGTTTTACTAGACGTATTTGGAGATTTGGCTTGTCTTTAACTCTTGTTCCAGAAAGCCTTATTTGTTGGCAAGACATCTTCAACTATATCACTCCATTTGCTCATGAGAAACACTTGAAAGCATCAATCCTCAGGCATCTCTTGGGCGCTACTGTCTATCACATTTGGATGGAAAGAAATAGAAGAATCTTCAAGAATGAAGCAAAGACAGAGGAATTTGTTTGTAACACAATTTTCAATGATGTTAGAGTCAAAATTTCTTGTAATAGGAAGTTTCCTTCAACGCATTTGAACAAATCCCTTTGTAAATTGTGGAAACTTGATGATTTACTTGTTTAGGTTTTGATGGTTTTTCACCATCTTTGTACTTGTACAAATCTGATTTGCAGCAATAAAATTTACTACTTGAACCGCAAAAAAAAAGAGCCCATTTTTTTTTTTTGCGGATTAAGTAAGTTTAAGATTAATTACAAAATGGTACAAACCATGCAAGCCCTTCAAGCCAAGGATACAACGTTGCAAATCAAATTAAGGCCTGAAAGGCAAGAAAAGCAACAAAATGACAAAAACCCCAAAACAAAACAAACACGAAAAGGAGAAATCAATGAGTGGGTAATGGCGGATCATCAATAACTTGTTCTCCTTCTCTTCTACCTTCAAAATGAACCACACCCATATGATCTTCATTTTTCCTTTCAGCATTGCAAGCAGTCAATTCTTCCTCATTCTTCTCAAGATTAGAACAATTCCCAACTTCATTCAATTCCTCTTCAAGTGGATTTAGTGCAACAAAATGGTTATTTTCCAAGAGACAACCTTGTGGTGAGGCCGAAGGCCTAGTTTCTGATTTTGAGTCTTGATTTGTGCTTGGAGCAAGTACAACACTTGAGAAAGGCATTGGGTCCACAGTTTGTGTCCTTTTCCATATTTTCTTAGTTTTGATCCCTTGCCATTCATCTAATCTTTTCCTATCTCCTTGAGGGACAACCTTAGGAGCATTTTTGTTTTGTGCATTTGGACACAAAGAGAGAGAGTGACCAGCAAGTTTACATATTGAACAAACGAGAGGCTTCCAAGGGAACTCAACCTCAATTCTTGCCCAATCACCATTCCTAAGTTTAACAAAAGTGTGATCCGGCAACTCCTTTGAAATATCCATTTCAATACAAACTCGTGCAAAGCCCACAAATGTTCTTGATTCTGTAAGTTTATCCATTTGTAATGGCATGCCCAAAGTGCTAGCTATGTAGCTTAAACCCCTTCGAGTGATAAATGAGCAAGGGACATTTCTAAGCTTTACCCAAAGAAGAACTTTGTCCCATCAAAAATTAATTAATTGTGCATTAGCATCCCACCTTCTAAGCAAAAGAGGACGGTGATTCACATGCCACATTTGTTCAATAACATGGTCACAAAACTCATCACTCTCAAACTTAAAAACAAAGAGTCCATTTTCAGCCATTCTAATGTCAACATTACCAAATGTTTTTCGATACAAATCAACCATTTGGCAAATAAGGAAGAAGGGTGGGGGTTTACTAATGAATTGTCTGATCAAACAATTTCTCCAATGCTCATCTCCTTCCTCAAAAACATCACTAGGAGGGGCTGCTCCCCTGACTCCATTTTCCACAATAGGATCAAAATAATCAAGTTTTCTTGATTACCACAATAGGATCAAACAATTACCACAAAAGCCCATTTTCAGCCGACTTAATTTCAACATTTCCAAAAGTTCTCCAATGAACATCAACCATTTTTCTAATAAGGAAGAAGGGAGGAGGTTTCAATGAATTGACCAATTAGACAATGTTTGTAATGATCATCACCTTCAATATAAACTTCCTTAGGTGGGATAGCCCCAATGAAATCATTCTCAACATAAGGATCAATGTAATCAAGCTTAGTAGAGTGTGTAAGGTTACCAACAAAGGTGCCTTGCCAATCCTTGTTAGTGCTCCAAGCTTGCTGATTTTGTTGATGAGAGTTAACATGTTGGTCATTGCAAGCTCCAAGATGATAGGGAAGTTGGGCTTTATTTGCACTCAGAGAATTTATAGAATTTACATTGACTCCATGCCCAAGTACGTCATCACGTTGAAGAGCTTGTAAAAAGGAGCTTTGTTGCTGAAAATTAATGGCCACATAAGCAATGATATTTGAATTTGGCCCCAAATTTGACTTCCCGAAGGTTGACCGAGATAAAGGAGGGAATTCTAAAATTTGGGGTGGAGAATCACATGCTTCATTTGCACTAAAATGATTTGCACAAGAAGAGATCGGCCATGCATTTTGAATTTGCTGATTTTTTTTTTTGCAGGGTAAGTAAGATTTTAATTACACGCAAATTTGTAGAAATACATCTCAAAACCCCTCTAACCATTTGATACAACAATCCAATCCAAGACTAGGTTTGAGGGGTATGAATCAAAAGGAAAACAAAAACAACCAAAGCAAGTGAAAAACATCAAGTGCATCAAAAAGACAAAAAAAAAAAAAGCAAGGAAAATCAAAATCAAGTGCAAGGTGAGACATGAGATCTATCAAATCCATTTACGAGATTGTCAAGCTTAACCGGTTCCAACATGTTAACACCATCAACTTGTGTCTCCTTATGGTCAACGCTGGTTATGTTCTTTTCCATCTCATCTCGATCTTCCTTTGAGGTCAAATCATCATTTTCTTCATCTCTAAGAGTGGCAAATCTATTGCAATCCAATGTTTTTTTGGTAGTTTGGGCCGAGAGGCCATTGCTTTCATTTGGTGCATTCTTTTTCATGGCTTTGAGATTTACACTAGCAAAAGGAGTAGGATTCGCATTTGACACCTTCCTTCAAATTTTCTTTGGCTTTGCATTCCTCCAATCATCCACTTTTCTTTCTATCCTAGTAGCTTGTTGAGGCACATTATCCTTAGAGGTAGAAGGATAAGTAGAAAGATTATGACCCACAATTTTGCATGTAGAGCAAACCAAGGGCTTCCAAGCATATTCAACATCGATCTTTGCCCATTCACCATTTATAAGTTTCACAAAAGTATGATCCGAAAGATTTTTTGAGAGATCCATCTCAATACATACTTTCGCAAAGCCAACAAAAGTAAGAGACTCCGTGAATTTGTCCATATAAAGTGGATTACCAAGAGTACTTGCTATGTAGCTCAAACCTCGTTGAGTGATTAAAGAACATGGTACATTATGAAGCTTGACCCAAAGTGGAACTCTATCCCAACTAAAATGCATAATTTGTGCATTAGGATCCCAATGCCGAAGGAGCAACGGTTATGATTTATGTGCCACATTTGCTCCAAAACTTTGTCACAAAATTCTTGATTTTCAAACTTGAAGACAAAAAAACCATTCTCAGCGGATTTGATTTCAACCATCCCAAATTTCTTCCAATGATAGTCAACCATCCTTCTAATAAGGAAAAAGGGGGGAGGGTTACCCAAAAATTGACCAATGAGGCAATTTTACTAATGACTATCTCCCTCTAAAAAGACCTATTCGGGTGGAGTCGCACCAATAAAATCATTCTCAATAAAAGGCTCGATTAAATCAAGTTTAGAAGTTTGAGAAAGTTTACCCACATAAGTGCCATGCCAATCCTTATTGCCATTCCAAACTTGATGAGGAGCATTTGGCTGATTTTCTTACTCGAGTTTTGCTTTGATTTGCATCACCATGGCTCATTCCCCATGCATTAGATCTATCTTATTCCAAATATATTTGCTGACCTTGATAAAAATTTGCTGGTGTTTTGTGTCCATAATTCGTTGAAGATAACAAGGGGAAATCCTCAACATTTGCTTGGTTAGAATCCAAGCTAATTGGAGGAGTTGGCCGAGAGGTGCAAATGGAGTATCTCTAGAAGCAAATGTTATTTCCAGCAATGAAGGGGGAATTTTACTGATTTGGAGACTGAGTTGGATGGGAATCCATGTTGGCAAGTGGGGTAGGGGAATGGTCCACGTTGGCAGCCCTTTTTTGCACAATATTTGAATAACTTTGAGCTAAAGGACTAGAGTTTTCTGCCCGAGAAAGAGACTTCACATGAACACAGCTATTATCTAGAGAGCAATGCTGTGTTGTCGAGTTTTCAATACAAGGAGAGAGAGAGAGGGATGGCTGGCATGCATTTGTTCAAGAGAAGAGCTATTTTGACCAGCAATAAAATCAGCTTTTTCAGCATTTGGTGTGGATCCCTTAAGCAAAACAATTTGTCCATTGGTTAAAAGATTGTCTTGTAACTCTTGTAATTTTCCTTCTCCAACCACGGCAGAGAGAGAAATAGCATCTTCAACATGATAGTCTCTGGAATTTCCATCCAAAACAAGAGGATGAATCTGATTTGAAGCCAAAATATTTTTCTCCATGCTATGAGGATGAGAGCGAGTACCATATTGCATAGGAGAAACTTTACCGATATGAGCTGGAGTGACTTTTGCCAAGGAGGAAACATCAAGTTCGTGGCTATTTTTGCTTGAGAAAGAAGGAGAGCTTTCGAGTTTACCTATGCCATGCGAATCTTGAGCATTAACCCACTTTGAGATCGAGTCTTCGTGGCTGGAAGCAGCAAGATCTTCATGAAGATGGCTAGGTACCATGGGAGAATCATAAGAAATCACCTTTGAAGAAGAAGCTCCATTCATCATCAAGCTTTCTTCACCAAAGCCATTCAAGTTCTACAATGCTTGGACAACTCATTCTCTTTTCTTGCATGAGGTGGAAAAACATTGGAGTGCACGGGTTTTTGGCACACCAATGTTTATTCTTTTTCAAAAACAAAAAGCTCTCAAAAGAGTGCTCAAGGATTTTGATAAGAAATATTTCTCTAGCATTCCAAGTCGTGTTGAGGATCTCAAGAAAGCTCTTTCGGAAGTCCAACTCACTATGCTGAATGGATGTCTTAATGATGGGGTACTTAACAAGGGAAGGGAGATTATGAGGAAAATTGAAGAGTTTGAAGAAACCTACAATGATATGCTCCATCAAAAGGCTCGAGTGAATTGGATAAAGGATGGAGATGCTAACACAAAGTTCTTCCATAATAAGATCTGAGAAAGGAAAAACATCAACTCTATCTTTGCCATCAATGACAATGAAGGGAATCTCATCACTTCAAAGGAGGAGATAAAGGCTGAATTTATCTCCTATTTCAAAAAACTCATTGGCACTCCCTCACATTCAACCACTAGTGTGGAGATCATCAAAAGTATTATTGGAAAAACCATTGAGGAGAGTTGCTTAGAAAAGCTTGTTGCCCCTATCACTTTGGAGGAAATCAAAACAATTCTTTTTTCCATTAATCCTAACAAGAGCCAGGGGCCGGATGGCTACACTTCACATTTTTACAAGATGGCTTGGGAGGTTGTTGGAAAGGATGTGCTCAAAGCAATAAAGTCTTTCTTCTACTCTTCAAAGTTGCTCCAAGTGGTGATCCGCAAAAAAAAAAAAAAAAGTTGCTCCAAGAGGTAAATACCACTTACATTGCCCTTGTTCCCAAAGTCCAAAACCCATCTTGGGTAAAAGACTTTAGACCAATTTCTTGCTGCAACACCATTTACAAATGCATATCCAAGATACTTGCAAATAGGCTCAAAGAGTGTTTGCCTTCTATCATCTCTTGGAATCAATCGGCTTTTATTAAAGGGAGACTTATCAATGAGAATATACTTGTTGCACATGATATTCTTAGAGGTTATACTAGAACTCATATTTCTCCTAGATGTGCACTCAAAGTTGATATCATGAAGCCTTTTGACTCACTCAATTGGAGATTTATTGAATGCACTCTACATGCTTTTGGTTTCCCAAATTTCTTTGTGAAATGGATCATGACTTGTATTACCTCAACAAGTTTCTCTATTGCAATCAATGAAAGTCTTGAAGGTTATTTTAAAGGGGCAAATGGAATAAGGCAAGGGGATCCTCTCTCACCATACATTTTTGTTATTTGCATGGAAGTGTTATCATGCATGCTCAACAAGATGGAACAAGATCAAAAGTTTGGGTTTCATCCAAAATGTGCAAAATTGAGGTTGAACCATCTATGCTTTGCTGATGACCTCTTTATCTTTTGCAAAGGAAATATTAATTCACTTGAGTGCATTATGGATGTTTTGGAAATTTTCTTCTCTCTCTCGGGTCTTAAAGTGAATTCTTCCAAGAGTGATATTTTCTTTGGTGGGGTTCTTCATGAGACAAAGCTTGCCATGCTTAGCAAAATGAACTTTAAGGAAGGCAATCTTCCTATAAGATACTTGGGAGTTCCCCTTGAGTAATTTTTGTGCTAAAAATGTCAAATGTAACTCAGCCGAAGAAGATGAAGAAGTTTTTTTTTTTTTTTGCTGAGTAAGTAAGATTTCATAAAAGAAACGTTCAAGTACAAGAATCAGAAAAAGGAATGGAGAAACCTAACCAAGTATCTCATCTAATTTCTACAATTTACATAAGGCAATATTCAGCGCATTTGAAGAAAACTTCCTACCAAAGATAATACGAGTTCTAACTTCATTGAAGATAGTACTTGTGATTTGATCCTCCGTTTTTGCTTCTTGCTTGAAAATACGCTGGTTTCTTTCAACCCAAATGTGGTAAACGGATGCTCCAAGAAGATGCTTAAGGATAGTAGCTTTCAAGTTATTTTCAAGAGCAAAAGGTGTGAGATAGGCACAAATTTCATCCCAACAAATCAACTTCTCTGGAACAAGGGAGATTGCAAGACCATGTCTCCAAATTCTGCGTGTGAAGCTACATTCGAAAAAAAGGTGATCTCTTATTTCACAACCCATGCGACAAAAGATATAAAGTGGGTTTGCAATCAGTCCCCAACTTAATAATTTTTGAAGAGTTGAAAGCCGATCATGAAAAACAATCCAGTAAATGAAACCACGTCTAGGGTTATGACCTTTGTGCCAAACCAAATTGTGCCAGTTAACTGTATGACCCTTCTTACGAATATGATCCCAAGTAAGCTTAAATGAAAAATTACCGTTCTTTGAAGGTAGCCAAAGAGAAGAATCATGGACATTTTCATCAAGATTGACAAGTGGAATCTGGACATGGAGAAGATTTAAAGGCCAAGTCCATTGACCATTAATATAGATGTCGCAAACCTTGGCAAGCAAAGGAGGTGAAGGGAAGGTTGAGCTCCAATGGTTGAGAAGAGGACCTTCTTGATGCCAATTGTCCAGCCAAAAAAAAGTATTTGTGCCATTGCCAAGTTTATGTTGGATGAAATTCCTTGCAACCCCACGGATTTGCAAAAGAGACTTTATGATCCAGCTTGCATAATGAGGAAATTGTATGGCCCAAATGGAGCTATTCTTGATATAATTTGCATGGATCCACTTGCTCCAAAGAGTGTCTTTGGTGGCATACATTCTCCAAAAGATTTTGAGTAAGTAAGTGATATTGATCTCACTCAATCTTCGAATTCCAAGACCCCCTTCAAGGTATGGTAAGCAAACATCTTTCCAAGCAATTTTTGGCCCGGTACCTCTCCAAAGAAAGGATCTGAATTTTGATTCAATTGCTGCCATTGTACCTTTTGTGAGGAGGAAAGCACTTGCCCAAAAGGAACAAATTTGCATAAGAATGGATTTGATGAGAACAAGTCTTCCAGCAAAGGAGAGCCATTTGTTTGCCCAATTTTCAAGCTTTGCATTGATCTTTTCAAGAAGAGGCATGCAATCAGCTTTCCTTAGTTTTCTTGAGACAAGAGGAATACCAAGGTAGCGGATGGGAAGAATACCTTCTTTGAATTCCAATTGTTGAAGTATTGTTTGCTTTATGTCATCCGGAACTCCCCCAAAGAAAATATTACTTTTAGCTTGATTGATGTTGAGCCCTGAATAAGTGGAGAAGAGGTCCAAAACTTCCTTGATGCTTGTAATAGATTGAAGATTTCCTTTGCAAAAAATGAAAAGATCATTCGCAAAGCAAAGGTGATTTAGCTTCAAAGATGAGCACTTTGGGTGGTAGTCAAAATACGGGCTGCTTTCAAGCTTATTTAGCATGTACGTGAGGACCTTCATACAAATGACAAAGATATAGGGTGATAAAGGATCACCTTGTCAAATTCCATTAGCTCCTTGAAAAAAGCCCTCCAGTCCACCATTAATAGCAATAAAGAAACTAGTGGTGGTGATGCAAGCCATAATCCAATTCACAAACTTTGTAGGGAAGCCGAAAGCAACAAGGGAGACTTCAATGAATTTCCAATTGAGAGAATCAAAAGCTTTCATGATGTCCACTTTGAGAGCACATCTAGAGGAGATGTGATTTCTTGCATAGCCTCTCATAAGTTCATGAGCAATGAGGATGTTTTCATTAATGAGTCTATTCTTGAGAAATGCTGATTGGTTCCAAGAGATGATGTGAGGCAAGCAATTTTTTATTCTATTTGCAAGAATCTTGGAGATACATTTGTATATAGTATTGCAGCAAGAAATCGGCCTATAGTCTTTAACCATGTATGGATTTTGCATTTTAGGCACAAGAGTAATGATAGTTGTATTTACCTCCTTAAGAAGATTGCAAGATTGAAAGAAGGAGGTAATAGCCTTCAAAACATGCTCACCAATAATTTCCCAAGAGGCCATGTAGAAATGAGAAGTAAAGCCATCCGGACCTGGACTTTTGTTTGGATTGAGTGAAAAAAGTGTACTCTTAATCTCATCATGAGTGATAGGAGCCAAAAGAGAGTTTGCTTCTTCAACTTTAATTGTCTTACCGACAATATTTTTGATCAATTCAGTAGTAGCAAGAGAGCTTGAAGGAGTGCCAAGGAGCTTCTTAAAATACTCAACAAATTCAGCCTTTACTTCTTGCTCATTTGTGAGAATCTGATTTTCATGATTCTTGACCATGCAAATGGAGCTTTTATGCCTTCTACCTTTGATTGTGTTGTGAAAGAACTTAGAATTTGCATCCCCTTCTTTGATCCAATTTACCCGTGCTTTTTGAGAAAGCATAGATTTATAAATGTTATCCAATTCATCAATACTCTTCAGCAAATTCTTTTCCTTTTCGATCAAATCAGCCCTAATATTTCTATTGAGAGTCTCAATCTGAACTTCATGGAGGATATTTTGGAGCTTCAAGAGAGAACTCGGAATGGTAGTAAAGTATTTCTTGTTGAAAGACTTTAGTGCTTGCTTGAGAGATTTTTGTTTTTGAAAGAGAGAAAACATAGGAGTGCCAAAAACCCTCACTCTCCAATGTTCCTCGACAAGCTTCAAGAAATCCTTTTGTTTTGACCAAGCATTGTAGAATTTAAATGGTTTTGGAGTGGAGATCCAAGACTTGCAAGAATGGATAATGAGAGGACTATGATCAGATATGCCTGGGCTATCCACCAAAAGAAACGAGTCTTGCTTATTATGAATCCAATTTGCATTGACCAAAGCCCTATCAAGTTTACATGCCAAGAAGTTCCCAAGAGAGCTCTTATTTGTCCAAGTGAAATGTGGACCGTGTACTTTTAACTCCTTCAGATTTGCGTTGATCAAGCAATTTGCAAAATCTTTGGCATTAGGAGAAATAGAAGAGGAGTTTGACTTGTCACCACAGAAAAGGACTTCATTGAAATCACCCAAAACGCAAAGTTCCCCATTACCACATATGAAACTCCATTCTTCAATCTTATTCCAGAGCTTTTCTCCTAAGAGGATCATTGCGCCATAGACAAATGCCACAAGAAAAGGATGCACCATGCGCTTTTCAACAATGCAAAGCAGCCCTTGATCAAAAGAATCCACAATGCTAATATTGATATTTTTTTCCCAAAAAAACCAGAGCCGGCCCTTGATGGAATCATTCACATAGTTCAAAAAGCCAAAATCTTCAAATGTGGAGCCAATCTTCTTAATACAATCATCGCTTGTAACTTTAGTTTCCAAAATGCAGAAGAAATCTAATTTGTGTTTATTGACCAAAACCTTCACTTCCTTTTGTTTCCTAGGGGAATTGAATCCTTATGTTCCAAGAGCAAAAATCATTGTTGAGGTGGAGAGGTGGAAGCATGAGGCTCCACTAATGAAAGACGATGGGCTCCTTCCATGAAAAGATCTTTTTGATTCTGATTTGCTTCTTCAATATCAACATCACTCCCAAGAACATTAAAGTAGTTCTTTGTTTCGCTAAGGGAGTTTCTTCTTGGACTAGATCTTCTAGGAGGGCTAGGAGATCTAGTCTTATTTTTGTTTGCTCTAACATCATCATTTCCTTTGGAAACCAGCGAAGATAGAGAATGCCTTTCAAAGTTAGGAGCATTCTTATCCAATGTAGAATCTTTTTTCCCCACAACATGCCATTCTTCACTTTTCTTAAGCTTTGTAGTAGTGGGGGCAGCCCTTTGTTGTTGAGCTATTGGTTTTGAAGAAGAGGGCAGAATTTTTCCACATGCCCAACCATTTTGCAATTTGTACACTTTGAAGGTTTCCAAGCATACTCCACTTCAACTTTGGTTTTGGTACCATCTCTTAACTTGGGGTAGATTTCAATTGGAAGATGACCATCAAGATCAACTTCTATACAAACTCTAGCAAACTCCAAGTTCCTCCTTGATTCAGTTAAGGCATCCATTTGTAGAGGCCTCCCTATAAAGGAAGCAATGTAACTCAGCCCCTCTCTCGACCATAAGCTTAAAGGCACTTCCCGAAGTTTCACCCATAATGGAATCTTATTGCATTTTAAGTTGACAAATTGCAAGTTTGGTTCCCATTTCCTTAGCAAAAGAGGCCTATGATTGACATGCCAGAGTTGTTCCAAGACTTTTTGGCAATACTCTTCCTTTTCAAACTTGAAAACAAATAAGCCTTTTCCTTTTGAAAAAATGTCCACCCATCCATATTTCTTCCATGCAAAATCCACCATATTTTTAATGAGAAAGAAAGGAGGGGGGGCCCCAAGGAATTGTCCAACTGAACAATGGGTCCAGAATTCCTCTCCTTTATCATAAATGTCAGCCCGGGGGTCAATAACTTCCCTAACTCCATCAATAATTTTAGTTTCATGCTCAATAAGTTTCAATTTAGAACCACAATGACCAGCAAAATCTTTTTCCCAATCAAGTGAAGGCTCGTGTGGAGAAGGTTCGTACCTTAGCTTGGGAGGTCTTTTCCAAGCATTATGCTGATTTTGGTGAGCTCCATTTTCTCCATAACTTTGGCCGAGAGAATGTTGAGCTTGGATATTCTCTCCTTGAGCTTGAAGTTCATTGGATTTTGTTTGTGAAACATGCTGACTGAGATGAACTTTGCTGACATTAGTTGGTGAGTTGGCGAAAACATTTGAGGTGGCATTTTCGTTTTGTTGATTTGTTTGCTGAGTTTGCAGTATGTTCCCAACAAGATGAACTTGTTTCGGCTGAGATGGAAGTGGAGGGAAAGCTCAACATTTTTATGCCCAATGGTTTTTGAAAAAAGTGGTTCAGACTTTGGGTCCATATTTGACTTTTTTGGTGACAAGTTTTGATTTGATTTTTCCAAAGCTGACACACCTTTTTGCTGAAAAGATTCTGTCTTTTCAGCCAAGCTATTACCCTCTAAACAAAAAAGGTGTTGACCATCGGGTAAAGCTTGAACTTCTTCTTCTCTATCCCTCAAAGTCGATTCTCCATTAGAAGAGCTATGAGAAAATTCTGAGTGTTTAGCTTGCATACTCGGGCTAATTGGACTCGAGCTCTTTTGGGGAGAGACAAAAAGGTGCTGAGAAAGATCTTTCTCAAGTAAGTTTTTGTCATATTGCAAGCAAGAGTTTTGTGGAGAACTAGATTTTTGCAAGAAATCTTGAACCATCTCTTTTTTCTCCAAGATATTTGGCTTATGAAGTTGCTGGAATGATTTACCTGATTCAAGGGCATCATAGACTTCTCTAAAAACTTTGCTAGAGGTTGAGGAGACATCTTCACTCTCAAGAAAAGAGGCCGAATCAACCTCTAAAGAAGGAGCATGGCTGGGCTTTGCCATGGATTTAGATTTACTAACTTTAGATTTTTTACTTTCTGAAATCCTTGCACTATGACATGAAGGAGAAGAAGTTTTCTTCTTTCTACCCATGAAAAAGAAAAGGGAGAAAAGGCAAGAGAAAACAGCAAGGGGGAGAAGAAAAGAAGAAGGAGGAAAAGAAGAAAAAGAAGAAAGATTTCAAAGGAGAAGGAGAAGGTGGCGGATGGTGGTGGGGGGGTGGCTGAAAGTTTTAGAGAGAAGGAAGAGGAGTTTCATGGTAGAGAGAGAAATGTTAAGATGAAGAAGTTGCTAATGCTGAGTTATTATCCAGTGGACAAAAGGACGTGGCTGATGGGTCCTCACTTCTTGCTGATGGAGCTGGTACTTTTACTGACCATTGCAACCAAAATCCGACAACTCACCCCCCATTTTCAGCCTTGGTCAGTAGTCAACACCAAGAAAATTCAAATTTTAACAATAAAGTTGCTGTTTTCCCTCTAACATTTCGTGAAAATGCTGGCACACCACCTCACTCGGCCAACACCCTTAAATATGCCGATTTGGCAGCCAAGTCACCCAATTTGCGGAGCACTTATGCCACCTCAAAAACTCATTTTCCATCCCCAAATTTATCCCAAAATCCATGGGCGGCCAGAAGCTCCTCTCCAGAAATTGCACACCCAAGCCCCCTCAACCATGAGGTTTTTGTTGCACCTAATAAGGACACTATTACATAAGCTTTTAATGAAGAGTTTCCACCACTCTCACGAGCTTTTTATGGCAAAAACATTCTCATTTATCAAAAACAGCCTATTGCACACCAAGGTCATGTTACTTCAAATGCATGGAGAAATAACAAGGATGGGCAAGATTCTCATGGTGAAAATGGAGGCTCAACTCATGATTAGCCACAAATAAATTCCAAAATCCCTCCAAATGCTTGGGCCAGCAATATTAATTGGAGACTAAATTACCTTGGTAAGATTGAGAATCCTCTTAAACTTGAATATTTTGAGCCTATTGCATATGAGAATACATGGGGTGCTATTCCACCTGAAGATGTTTTTGAGGAAGGAGATAGTTGTTGGAAGCATTGTTTACTTGGTCAATTTCTTGAAAGACCCCCTCCTTTCTTCTTGATTAGGAAGTTTGTTGATAACCATTGGAAAGTTTTTGGTCATGTTGGTAAGCTTTCTACTCTGTCAGCCCATAACTCAAGTTCTCATGATTTTCTCCATGGTCCTTTGTATGAAAACCCTGCTGCAAAAGCTCATTTTTTCAGCCATGGAAAACATGATTCGATTGAAGATGGTAGCAAGGACAGCTGGTTATTACCTATCAGTTTCTCAGCTAGAAAAGTACTTGATAAATCAGAAGTTGCTGCTCACTTTTCAGGCCATAAGGACACCTTTTCTGCCCCCCCCCCACACCTTTATTTGACAGCACAACACACTCTTTCCAACTTTAGGGACCCACCACTTAATTTGAATCACAATTCAACCACCTACATTGAAGATTTCCCCCCTTTGAATTGCCAACCGAGGACAACATTTTCTGGCCCATTGGAGAGCCAACGTGGAATGCATGTGGCTGCCAACTCAACTCAAATTTCCACATCACCAAGCTCTACAATTCAGCAAAGCACTGTCCAGAATGATGCACGCTTCAACTTGGCCGAAGATATTTCCCACTTTCAGAATGTTGCTTTTAGCTCACTTCAAGGTACATCTCTTGATGTTCCTCGTACTCATGATCAATTTCCTCAAGTTAAAGCAAGTAAGGTCCAGATTATTCAAAACACTCAAACCCAAGTTTCTATTAAAGAAAATGAACCAGCCAACCCTTGGGCAAACAATATAGATTGGGAGAAAAAATTTGTGTGCAATCTAAACCAATCCCATAAGCTTGATTTCCATGAACCTTTCATTGAGAATGATTTCGTTGGAGCAATCCCACCGGAAGATGTCTTTGTAGAAGGAGATGGCCATTGGAAACATTCTCATTGGGCAATTCTTAGATAGACCTCCTCCTTTTTTTTCTCATTAGAAGGATGGTGGAATCTCATTGGAAGCAATATGGGCACGTTGAAATAAAATCAACTGAAAATGGCCTTTTTGTTTTCAAGTTTGAAAACGATGAATTTTGTGATCAAGTTATGGAGCATCTTTGGCATGTGAATCACCGTCCACTTTTGCTTAGAAGATGGGATCCCGATGCACAATTGGTTAATTTTAGTTGGGATCATGTTCCACTATGGGTGAAGTTTAAAAACATCCCTTGCTCTCTTATCACTAGAAGGGGGTTGAGTTATGTTGCTAGTACTATTGGTATACCCTTGCAAATGGATAAACTCACGGAATCTCGCACGTTTGTGGGATTTGCTCGGGTGTGTGTGGTTATGGATCTCTCAAAGAAGCTACCGGAACTCACCCATGTGAAACTTAGAAATGGGGAATGGGCAAAAATCAACATTGAATATGCTTGGAAACCCCCCGTATGTTCTTCTTGCAAAATAGTTGGTCATGCCACCTCCTCTTGTCCTTGTGTTCCACAATCTAGCTTCCAAAAGCAAGTTTCAAGAGAAGAAATGAAGAATGAGAAAAGGAATCAAGAATGGAAGAATGCTAGAGTTAAAAAGGTTTGGAAGCCAATCCAAAATGCAACTCCATTCCATGGAACTATGGTCCATTGCACACCAAATCAGATTTCAAATGTTGAAAATACTACAAACCATAACCGGTTTGCCTCTCTTGAGAATGAAGCTGTGGCTGACAAAATTAACAATGAAGATGTGGAAGGTAAATTGAAGACTCAAGATGCAACAATTTTAGGCAAAGATGGGGTTAATCAAGGTATTGGGAACAATTTTGAAGTTGCTGCCCATTTCCGGGGTGAACAAATCTGTTCCCAAAATGGACTTGGAGGAGAGGAAGTTAAAGTTCATAATGTGCCACCGGAGTTGACCCCTCCCGATTATTGAAGATTTCGCTTGTGTTTTCTTTCTTTTGTTGTCTTTCAATGACTTTGTTTTGGGTCTCCCCCTCCTTTGTTTTTTTTTTGAGGATCAAGTAGTAAATTTTATTGTTGCAAATCAGAATTGTACAAGTACAAAGATGGTGAAAAAACCATCAAAACCTAAACAAGTAAATCATCAAGTTTCCACAATTTACAAAGGGATTTATTCAAATACGTTGAAGGAAACTTCCTATTACAAGAAATTTTGACTCTAACATCATTGAAAATTGTGTTACAAACAAATTCCTCTGTCTTTGCTTCGTTCTTGAAGATTTTTCTATTTCTTTCCATCCAAATGTGATAGACAGTAGCGCCCAAGAGATGCTTGAGGATTGATGCTTTCAAGTGTTTCTCATGAGCAAATGGAGTGATATAGTTGAAGATGTCTTGCCAACAAATAAGGCTTTCCGGAACAAGAGTTAAAGACAAGCCAAATCTCCAAATACGTCTAGTAAAACTACATTCAAAAAAGAGATGATCTTTAGTTTCACATCCCATATAGCAAAAAATGCAAGTGGTGCTATTGTTAAGCCCCCAAAATGAAATTCTGAATCTTGTAGCAAGGCGGTCATGATGTGCAAGCCAAACAATAAAACTATGTTTTTTTTTTGCGGGTTAAGAAAGTTTTAATTTCAACGCAATTTTGGTTCATCCAAATGTTACCCCTCAAACCTAATCAAATACAACAATACAAAGAAAAGCACAAAGTTTGAGGGGTAGAGCAAAAGAAAAAAGGGGTTACAACCCATTACAAATGAATTTTCCTAGCATAAAAGAAGTGACAAAAACCAAGCAAGGAAACAAAGAAGAAACAAGGAGAAGAAAGAACCAATCAAGTACTCGGGTGGGAAAGTGGTGAATCCAAAGCACCCGAGGGACCACCATCCCTAAGATCTTCAAATAAACCAAAATTCCCATCCTCAAGTCCATATTTCTCAACATGTTCTACTGAATCAGCAACTTCAGCCCCAATATTCTCAAATTGTGTGGTCTTCAAATCCACCTCTATATTTCCTTCATTATGGGCAGCAAGCTCAAAATCTTTACTTGAGACACCATCATCTTTCCTCAATGGCATATTTCTTTCTTCAACAACACAATTTGACTCTTCATTTGTAATGCTTGCCTCATTATTTTCCTTGCCAATGCACTTTCCATATGATATGTTGACTTGGTTAATATTTGCATTTCCTTCATCAGCCCTAAGAGCTTCAAATTGGTTAAGGGAATGTGCATGTGCAATGGTAGACATGGCACCAATTCGCTGTCGTCTTTTATCCTCGACCACTTTCCAGTCATATTGAGAACGGGGGTTCCTAGCTTCATTTGCTTTCTTCTTATCAAACGGCTTTTGAATCCCCATTGAATTTTTTGGGCAAGATGCAAGATTGTGCCAAATGATATTATGACCACTGAAATGATTTCCTTTGATTCTAATATGCTCCCATGTATGTTTGAAAGAAAATTCACCATTAGGAGAAGGAGTCCAAGCAAAAGAGTCTTGTGAATTCTCATCAAGTGCAAAGCTAGGTGCTTCAATAGAGGAGATATGTAAAGGCCAACTCCAAGAGCCATTGAGAAAAATATCACTAACCTTTGCAAAGATGGATGGGGTAGGAAAGATGATGCTCCAATGTTCCAAAAGTGGTCCATCTTTATGCCAATTGTCAATCCAAAAGTGAGTGTTCATACCATTCCCAATATAGTGCTTGCTAAAGTTTCTTGCATGGTCACGGCATGAAAGGATAGCCTTGAAAATCCAACTAGTATCATGAGATGCTTGCAAAGTCCAAATGGAAGAATTCTTGATATAATTGCAATGAATCCATTGGCTCCAAAGTGATTCTTTAACAGCATACATTCTCCAAAAAATTTTGAGCATAAAAACTTTGTTGATTTCTTCAATTCTTCGAATGCCAAGACCACCTTCATTGAAAGGTAAACAAAGATCTTTCCAAGCAACTTTGGGGCCCGTACCTCTCCAAAGGAAAGCTTTAAATTTTGATTCAATGGCTGCCAAGAGACTTTTTGGAAGAAGGATAGCATTTGCCCAATATGCACAAATTTGAATGAGAGTGGACTTGATAAGAACAAGTCTACTCGCATAGGACAGCCAATTATTGCACCAAGCATCAAGTCTCGAATTAATCTTCTCCAATAGTGGGTGGCAATCTGCCTTCCGAAGCTTCCTAGACACAAGAGGGATGCCTAAATACCGGATAGGAAGTTCACCCTCATGGAAACCCACTCTTTGAATAATGGCATCTTTGTTATCATTAGAAATTCCCCCAAAGAAAATGTCACTCTTGGATGGATTAATGTTCAGCCCGGAAAGAGTAGCAAAGGTCTTCAAAGTGTCCATAATGCAATCAATAGATGATAAATCACCTTTGCAAAAAATGAAGAGATCATCCACAAAACAAAGGTGGTTAAGCTTTAATCTTACGCATTTAGGATGAAAGTGGAATCGTGGGTTATCTTCCAGCTTATTCATCATACATGAGAGCACCTCCATACAAATGACAAAAAGGTAAGGCGAAATGGGATCTCCTTGCCTTATACCATTTGCACTAGAAAAATAACCTTCTAATCCACCATTAATTGCAATAGTGAAACTGGGGGAAGTAACACAAGCCATAATCCATTTCACAAATCCATGAGGAAATCCAAAAGCAAGGAGTGTGCATTCAAGAAAATTCCAATTCAAAGAATCAAATGCTTTCATGATATCCACCTTGAGAGCACATCTAGGTGAGATATGTCTTCTAGTATACCCCCTCAAGAGATCATGAGCAATGAGAATATTTTCGGTTATGTGCTATTATGGATAAAGGCTGATTGGTTCCAAGAAATGATGTGAGGCAAGCATTTTTGAGCCTATTTGCAATAATTTTGGAAATGCATTTGTAAATGGTATTGCAACATGAAATCGGCCTAAAATCTTTAACCAAAAAAGGGTTTGGGATTTTAGGTACAAGGGTGATAATTGTTGCATTTACCTCCTTGAGAAGCATGTTTGACTCAAAGAAAGATTTGATTGCGTTAGTCACATCTTCCCCCACAATCTCCCAAGCCACCATATAAAAATGGGAGGTGTAGCCATCCGGTCCCGGGCTCTTGTTTGGATGAAGAGAGAAGATAGCTTCCTTGATCTCTTGGTTAGTGATGGGTGCACAAAGGTTTCTCCCCCTCCTTTGTTTGTTTCCCATTACCCCTCCTGTCTTGTTTTTGTTTTTTCCATGTTGTTGTGACTTGAGGGGTCTTGGCATGGTTTGTACCAGTTTGCGTCTTTAATAAAATCTTTCTTAATCCGCAAAAAAAAAATGTTTTTGGTCATGTTGAGATTAAGACTTGCTTGAATGGTCTCTTCATCCTTCAATTCGAAAGTGAGGGAGCTTGTGACAAAGCCCTTGAACAATTATGGCACGTTAATTTTAGGCCTTTGTTGCTTCGAAAATGGAACTTGGATGCTCAAATCTTTAATTTTGAATGGGATAAAATCCCTCTTTGGGTGAAATTAAGAAATGTTCCATGTAGTTTGATGACTAGAAGGGGGCTTAGTTATATTGCTAGCACAATTGGAACACCTCTTCAAATGGATTCTCTCACACAATCACGTACTTTTGTTGGATTTGCTCGAGTTTGTATTGAAGTTAACCTTGAAAAAGATTTTCCAGAATACACCTTTGTCCGACTTAGAGATGGCTCTTGGGCAAAGATTGATATTGAATACGCTTGGAAGCCTCTAAAATGCACTAGTTGCAAAGTGATTGGACACAATCTTGCATCTTGCCCAAAAAATTCAATGGGGATTCAAAAGCCGTTTGATAAGAAGAAAGCAAATGAAGCTAGAAACCCCCGTTATCAATATGAGTGGAAAGTGGTCGAGGATAAAAGAGGGCAGAGAATTGACGCCATGTCTACCATTGCACATGCACATTCCCCTAACAAATTTGAAGCTCTTAGGGCTGACGAAGGAAATGCAAATATTAACCAAGTCAACATATCAAATGGAGATTGCATTGGCAAGGAAAATAATGAGACATGCATTGCAAATGAAGAGCCAAATTGTGTTGTTGATTCCACCCAAGAAGAATTTGGTTTTGTTGATAAGATTGTGGAACATACGGATGTCGTTGGAAAAAATGATCATGAGAAGATAATGGTTGATGACCTGAAAAACTTGGATTGTCATTTAGGCACTTGAATTTAGTGCCGAAATAAAGTTCTTGTTGAAGACCTTGCAGCCAAAGACATTTTGGATTTTGAAGATAATGGAAAGTTGGATGAGCTTTCCTTGGGTTTTCCATTTTTTATTTTTATTTTTGCTTCATACCTCTCAAAACTAGTTTTTGATTCGATTGTTGTATCTCACGTTTTTTAGGGGTTTTGGCATGTACTTGGTACAAATTGCGTTGAAATAAATTTTTCTTGCCCCACAAAAAAAAAAGGAACCTAAGAAAGGCCGATTGCTTACCTCTTTTGGAGAAAATCAATAGAAGGCTTGAAAGTTGGGCCAATCATTGGCTCTCTTACATGGGTAGATTAACCCTTATCAAATTTACACTCTTGCAAATTTGTTCCTTTTAGGCTGGTGCATTACTTCTCCCTAAGAGTATCATTCAAAAAATTGAATCCAAATTTTGTGTTTTCCTTTGGAAGGATACCGGGGCTAAAATTGCTTGGAAAGACATTTGTGTCCCTCCTGATTAAGGTGGACTTGGTATCTAGAAGATTGAGGACATCAACAACACTTTTCTCCTAAAATCCTTTTGGAGAATGTATGCTTATAGGGATTCTCTTTGGAGCAAATGGATGCAAAGTAATTACATCAAGGACAAATCGATTTGGACACTCACCACATCTAAGGATGATAGTTGGGTACTCAAAAATCTCCTCAAATTTCGTGATATTGCAAGAGCACACATTTCTCATGTTCTCGGCAATGGGAAGCAAACACTCTTTTAGCATGACAAATGGCACATTCATGGTATTCTTAGTAACTTTTGGAGCAGCACATTCAACAATCCACCATACTATGCTAAGGTTTGTGACATTTACACTTATGGCAATTAGAATTGGCCTATTCACCTCTTGCATTTTGATCCACCTAGTACCAATCTTTTTTTTTTTTTGCGGGGCAAGTAAGATTGGTTATATTCCAAAAGTCAAAAGTTTACATGTACAAAAGATGTGAAGAAGTACAAGAACCTAAACAACAACATCTTCTAATCTCCACAATCTACATAAAGTTTTGTTCAAAGAAGAAGACTGAAATTTTCTACCATTTGTAAGTTTAACTCTAACATCATTAAAGATAGTATCAAAAATAAACTCCTCGGTTCTAGCTTGGTTTTTGAAGATACGTTGATTCCTTTCAATCCAAATGTTGTAGATGGCTGCCCCAAAGAGATGCTTGAAAATTGTGGCCTTCAAATGCTTTTCAAGAGCAAAAGGTGTGGAGTACTCAATAATATCATGCCAACAAATCAGATTTTCCGGAACGAGAGTGAGTTGCAAACCCTTTCTCCAAATCCTCCTGGTAAAACAACATTCAAAAAAGAGTGGAGGAAAATCTTGATAAAATTACTTGGGATCTTTCTCCAAATGGTGACTTCACCTTCTCACACACTTGGGAGGAAATCAGAATGAAGAAGAATAAAGTTGATTGGCATAACATTGTTTGGTTCAAAGGGCATACACCAAGACATGCATTTATTACTTGGCTTGCTATTCATGATTGTCTTAGCACTAAATTCAGATTGTTATCTTGGGGAAAGGAGATGAATCCCACTTGCATTTTTTGCAACTTTGGGTGTGAAACTAGAGACCATCTTTTCTATTGTAGTTTCACTAGAAGAATTTGGAGCAAAGGACTTCACCTTACTGTGATCCAAGAAGCATTGATTGATTGGGAAGATATTTTTGCTTTTATTACACCTCTTGCACTTGAGAAAAATCTCAAAGCTACTATCTTGAAGCACTTGTTGGAGGCGGCTATCTACTTCATTTGGATTGAAAGGAATCATCGTGAATTTCACAAGAGCTTCAAGACGGAGGAGCAACTCTTCTCATCCATCTATAATCATGTTAGACTTAAATGCATTGTTGGCAAGCATTTCACTCCTTCTAGTTTGAATAGGAAAATTTGTAAATTATGGGGGATGGAAGAAATCCTCCTTTGATCAGTTTTGACAATCTTTGTTATTTTCTTTCATGAATGCAAAGCTACTTACTTTTCTCACAAAAAAAAAATAATATTTCAGCACCTTGGGTTTTGCAAATTAACTGGATGAGAATATTAGGGGGAGAGTTTGGCTCTTTTGGATAAATCATATCAATATCAACATCATTGATAGTATGGAGCAAGGTATCCTCTATCATTTATCTCTCTCTACAAATTGCTCCTTTTTCCTTGGCTTTGTCAATGGAAAGAACACACCATCATGTAGGAGGTTACTTTGGGAAGTAAATGGTGCTTGGATGGTCCACTTTGCATCATGGGTAATTTTAATAAAATTCTACATTGTAGGGATAGATCCACTTCTTGGAGTATTCCATCTAGTGCATGGGATTTCAAGCAATGTGTTTGTGAAGCCAAAATGCATGAAATTAAAACTTTTGGTCCACACTACACTTGGTCCAACAAAAGCTCACAAGAAAATACATTGCTAGCAAAATTGATTGGGCACTTATTAACTCACAATGGATGGAGCATATGGAGAATTCTTTTCTTTTGGTGGATAGCCCCAGTATCTCAGATCATTGTCCTCTCATTTTGCATGCAATTTTTTTTTTCGCGTGGAAAGTAGTGAGATTATATTAGTAAAATAGATGTACAAAAAGAGTCAAAAGAGAAATGGGGGCAGCCTATGTGAGAATATCTTCAATCCCCCAAAGTTTACAAATACTTTTGTCGATACAAGAAGAAGTGAAATGCCTCCCAATCAAACATTTAAGCCTAACATGATTGAAAATGGATGAGACAATTTGCTCCTCCGTTTTGGCTCCTTTGTTGAATTCTTGATTGTTCCTCTCCAGCCAAACATGATAAATTGTCGCACCTAAGAGATGTTTGATGATGGTTGCTTTGAGATTACTTTCAAGGGCGTATAGAGTAATGAAGGCAATGATGTCCTCCCATGCATTAGGTGCATCCTTCATACAAATCAACTTAAGACCACTTTGCCAAATTCTCTTTGTGAAACTACAATGGAAAAAAAGATGATCCCTCGTCTCACAGCCAAATTACAAAAGGTGCAATTTGTATTGATTTCAATTCCCCAAGAGAGCATTCTGAATTTGTGGTAAGTCGATCATGCATTACAAGCCAAGTGATGAAAGCATGTCTTGAAGTATGATTTTTATGCCAAATGACGTTGTGCCATTCCACTTTATCCTTTCTCTTTCGGATATGATCCCATGTGTGCTTAAAAGAGAAACAACCATTTGTGGACAAATCCCAAGTGAAAGAGTCCGGGATGTGCTCTCTAATGCCAAAATTTGGTATGCCAATGTGCAAAAGTTGGATAGGCCAATTCCAAGTTCCATGAAAGAAAAGATTACAAACCTTTGCATAGAGTGGTGGATGGGTGAAAGCACTTCTCCAATGCTCAAAAAGTGTTCCTTCTTTGTGCCAATTGTTAAGCCAAAAATGAGTGCTTCTTCCATCTCCAATGGAGAGAGAAATGTAATTACTAACAATAGCACGGCAATTAAGGAGTTTTGTTTCTTGATTATCCAGGTTGAATCCTTAGTGCAAGAGATGGTCCAAATGGAGTTTGCCTTGATGTAGTTCACGTGCACCCATTTGCTCCAAAGAGTATCCTGATAAGCATACATTCTCCAAAACACCTTGATGAAAAAAGTGTTATTCATGTCTTCATTAGATCTAACCCCCAAGCCACCTTCATCCAATGGAACACAAATGTTGCTCCAAGTAATCTTAGCAGCCGTAGCTCTCCAAAGGAAGGCACTAAACTTTGATTCGATATCCTTGATGATGCATTTAAGAAGAAGTAAATTACCAGTCCAATAAGCACAAATTTGAAAAAGAGTGGATTTGATGAGAAGTAGTCTTCCAGCATAAGAAAGCCATTTTGTTGTCCAATGTTTGATTCTCCTATTTATTTTGTCCAAGAGAGGTCCACAATCTCCTTCACGAAGCTTACGTCTGACCAAAGGGATGCCCAAGTACCGAATAGGTAATTGTCCTTCTTGGAAGTCAACCTTTTCAAGGATGAGATGCTTCATATTTTGCAAGATTCCCCCAAAGAATGCATCACTTTTGTTGCTGTTCACCTTAAGTCCTGAGAAACTATGGTAATCTCTTAAAGTTTTCAAGATGCAATTTACAGATTCCAAGTTTCCCTTACAAAAAATGGAAAGGTCATCTGCAAAACAGATGTGGTTTAATTTCAGTTTTGCACACTTGGGATGGAATCCAAAATTTGGGTTATGCTCCAACTTGTTAAACATGGATGAAAGGACTTCCATACAAATAACAAAGATGTAGGGAGATAGAGGATCACCTTGTCTAATACCATTTGCCCCTTTCAAAAATACTTCAAGACTTCCATTGATGGAGATGGAGAAACTAGAAGTGGTAATACATGCCATGATCCATTCCACAAAGATGCTTGGAAAGCCAAAAGCATGGAGAGTATTGGGCATGCTCACTTCTTTTACCAAAATGCATTATTAAGGAAATCGAGTCAAAGTTTTGTGCCTTTCTTTGGAGAGATATGGGTGCAAAGATTGCATGGAGCAATATTTGTGTACCTTTGAATGAAGGAGGATTAGTGATTGGATCTTTGAAGGACATCAACAACATTTTCTTCATCAAAGTTTTTTGGAGAATGGTTATGTTGGTGCCGCCCCCCCCTATTGATGTCTTTGAAGAGGGTGATGACCATTGGAGAAATTGTCTTATTGGGCAATTCCTTGATAAACCACCCCATTTTTTCCTCATACGTAAAATGGTTGACTTGCATTGGAAAAACTTTGGGAGAGTTGAGATTAAATCTACTGAAAATGATTTTTTTGTATTCAAATTTGAAAGTGAAGTTGCTTGTAATCTTGTCATGGAATAACTTTGGCATGTCAATCATCATCCCCTTTTGCTTCAACGATGGGATCCAAATGCACAATTGCTGGAATTTAGTTAGGATAAGGTTCCACTTTGGA
The DNA here is from genome assembly GCA_028554755.1 of Cordia subcordata. NCBI lineage: Eukaryota > Viridiplantae > Streptophyta > Magnoliopsida > Boraginales > Cordiaceae > Cordia > Cordia subcordata. The sequence continues at coordinate 10,017,542 of JAPTOF010000007.1, read as the reverse complement.
TCAAGCTTAAAAATGTTCCTTGCTCACTTATCACAAGGAGAGGATTAAGTTATATTGCTAGTACTTTGGGCTACCCCTTGCAAATGGATAGGCTTACAAATCCTCCTAGTGAAACAACATTCAAAGAAGAGGTGCTCTCTTGTCTCACAACCCATGTGACAAAAAATACATGTTGGATTGATACTAAGCCCCCAATGCAATATTCTGAATCTAGTACTAAGACGATCATGATAAGCAAGCCATGTAATGAAGCTATGTTTTAGATTATGCCTCTTGTGCCAAATGAAATTATAACCTTCAAAATGAACTTTCCCAAGTGTGATTGAATGTGAAGCCTCCACATGGGGAAAGATTCCATGTTATTTTATCCATTATGCCTTCATTGAGGACAAAATTTGGAACTTCAACTTGGGAAAGATGCATTGGGCAATTCCAAGTACCATCAATGAAAATTTCACATACCTTTGCAAGGAGTGGAGGATTTAGGATGGTATTTGTCCAATGCTCAAAGAAAGGACCATCCTTGTGCCAATTATCAATCCAAAAGAAAGTGTTTGCTCCATTACCAACTTTTTGTTGGATAAATCCTTTTGCAATAACACGGCATCCAAGAAGCATTTTAAATACCCAGCTTGTATCCTTAGGAACTTGTAACACCGAAAGAGAAGAGTCTTTGATATAGTTTGCTTGAACCCATTGACTCCAAAGTGTTTCTTTTGTTTCATACATCCTCCTAAATATTTTCAGCATGTAGGTAAAACAAATCCCCTCAATGCTACGGATACCAAGTCCCCCTTCTTTTAAGGGGAGGCAAATTTTTTTTTTTTTTGCGGGATAAGTGAGAATTTTCATAAAAGTGTGTTAAATATACAAGTACAAGATGGAGAAGGTACAAAAAGAACCTAAACAAAAATATTTTCTAATCTCCAATCTTTGCATAATGATTTGTTCAAAGGTGAGGAAGGAAACTTTTTACAATTTCAGAGTTTAACTCTAACATCATTAAAAATAGCATGGAAGATGAACTCCTCAGTTTTAGCTTTGCCTTTGAAGATGCGCTAATTCCTTTCAATCCAAATGTGGTACACGGCTGCACAAAAGAAATGTTTGATAATGGTTGCTTTCAAATGCTTTTCAAGGGAAAATGGGGTGAAATAAGTGATAATGTCTTCCCAAGAGATCAAGCTTTTCGGAATTTTGGTGAGAAAAAGACCATTTCTCCAAATCCTTCGAGTGAAACTACATTCGAAAAAAAGATGGTCCCTCGTTTCACAACCCATTCTACAAAAGATGCAACATGGGTTAATATTGAGCCCCCAAAGAAGAATTCTGAATCTTGTACTCAAACGGTCAAGGAATGCAAGCTAAACAATAAAGCTATGCCTTGGATTGTGCCCCTTGTGCCAAATGAGGTTATAACCCTTGAAGTGGCTGCCCTTCCTTCGAAAATGCTCCCAAGTGTGTTTAAAAGAGAAGTCTCCATTTGGAGAAAGAGTCCAAACCATTTTATCAATGTTGTCACCATGAAGAATAAAATTTGGAACATCAATATGATGAAGGTGAGTTGGCCAATTCCATGTTCCATTAGAGAAGATGTCACATACCTTTGAGAGGAAAAGAGGGGCTGGAAATGTACTTGACCAATGTTCCAAGAGTGAACCATCTTCGTGCCAATTATCAATCCAAAAGAATGTGTTTGTGCCATTCTCAATTCTATGCTAAATGTGATTCTTTGCAAGACCTCGGCATTTAAGAAGAATCTTCAAAATCCAACTAGCATCCTTAGGAGTATGCAACACCCAAATGGAAGAATCTTTGATGTAGTTTGCATGAATCCATTGACTCCAAATTGTTTCCTTGAGGGGAGGCAAATTTTCTTCCATGCCACCTTAGGACCAGTCCCTTTCCACAAAAAAGCTTTGAATTTTGTCTCAATGGCGGCCAAAACACTTTTAGGCAAAAGAAAAGCATTTGCCCAATAAGCACAAATCTGAGTGAGAACGGATTTGATGAGCACAAGTTTACCCGCAAAAGAGAGCCAATTGTTGCACCATGAATCAAGCTTAGCATTTATTTTTTCCAAGAGAGGGCAGCAATCATTCTTCCTAAGCTTTCTTGAAACCAGTGGAATGCCCAAATACTCTAAGTTTTACCCAAAGAGGTACTTTGTCCCAACCAAAATTTATCAATTGTGCATTGGGATCCCATCTTCTTAGTAAAAGGGGGCAATGGTTTACATGCCACATTTTTTTTTTTGCGGATTAAGTAAGTATTTCATTTCGCAATTTGTAAGTACTACCCAATACCCCTCTAGCCAAAGATACAACAAAATAAGCAAATCACGGCTTGAGGGGCAAGATCAAAACAAAAAGAATACATGGAAAAACCACACAACAAAGTAACAGCAATATTAAAGAGAGTACAAAATGAACACCAAGGAAAGACAAGAAACAAGAGCTCGTGGCTGCTCAGGGAAGAAGCTTCAACTTCATTTTCGGAGTCCATGGTCTTCAAATCCCACCCTATTTCCTTGCTCAACGTTCCATTGTTCTACATTCAAATGAACTTCATTGGCGTTACCAAGTATTTGATCCTCCAAATCAGCAGCATCAAAGTTAGTAACTTTATTTCCAATGCTGTTCTTGTTCAAGTTATCCTTATCAACTCGAGCCTCATGTGGAGCATCTTCATTACCATTTTCATATGTATTAAGGGCAGCAAACCTATTTCCTTCCATAGAGCTCGGAGAGACGTTTTTCTCATTTGCTTCATTAACAACTTTTGACTTGATGGCAACACTAGCAAATGGTGTATGATTCACATTCGTGACTTTCCTCCATATTGTCTTTGACTTGGGATTTTTCCAGTCACCCTCTTTCTTAACAAAGCGAGAATTTTGTTGGGAACCATTAACTTGAGTGGCATTTGGACAAGAAGAAAGATTATGACCAACAATCTTGCACAATGGACAAACCATGGGTTTCCATGCGTACTCCACTTCAATCCTAGCCCATTCTCCATTCCTGAGTTTAACAAATGTAAAATCCGGAAGGCTCTTGGAGAGATCCATCTCAATGCAAACACGAGCAAATCCCACGAAGGTTCGGGATTCCGTTAACTTGTCCATTTGAATAGGAATGCCAAGTGTGCTAGCCACATAACTAAGACCCCTTCTAGTGATCAAGGAGCAAGGAACATTATGGAGTTTCACCCAAAGAGCGACTTTTTCCCAACTAAAGTGCATGAGTTGAGCATTTGAATCCCAGCGTCTAAGCAATAGAGGATAGTGATTTACATGCCACATTTGCTCAAGAACAAGCTCACAAAAGTTTTCATTTTCAAATTTAAAAACAAAAAGCCCATTTTCAACAGATTTGATTTCAACTCTACCAAATAATTTCCAATGGACATCAACCATTTTCCGAATAAGGAAGAAGGGTGGGGGTTTTCCAATGAATTGGCCTATAAGGCAATGTTTGAAGTAAACATCACCTTCAAGGTAAACTTCATCCGGTGGGATGGCTCCTATGAAATCATTCTCAATAAAAGGTTCAACAAAATCAAGCTTTGTAGAGTGAGAAAGATTACCAACAAAAGTGCCTTGCCAATCCTTATTTGATTTCCATGCTTGCTGAAGAGAAGAATTTTGATTTGGCTGCACAAGGTTATCAATGTTCCCATTTGCCCTTTTACCTTGAGAAGAAGCTCGTTGTGGCTTTTCATTTGCATGAGCTTGCGTGGGGTTAACTTGCTGGAGGTGAGCAAAGTGACCTTCTGAAGGTAATTTCCCGTCGAAATAAAAATGAGAAGGGGCTGACCTGGCTTTAGATTCTGACTTGGCTGCCATGTCTTGTTTGGAAGGTTGACTCAAAAAAGTAGGGCATGACTGGGCGAGCAAGGGAGGGAAATTTGAATCAAAATCACTTCCAATGATATTTTCTTCGTCATGCATCTGGTCCCAGTTAAATGGTGGATAAATCTTTTCCCCAGCAGCAACGTAATTCTTCGGCTTAGACCAAGGGGCAGCAGCGTTCCCATTTAATGCCTTGTGGTGAGTTGTCGACATCTGAGCTTTAGAGGCTGGATAGGTGTACTTTTGAGCTGAAAAGGAATCTGCCATATGGTTATTACCCGCTGAAAAAGAACACGGACTGCCAAGAAGTGTTTGACTAGCCATTTCTTCCAAAGCCAAGCCATCCGAATGAAATTTTGGAGCTGAACCTTGGATATTTAATGGCTGATTATCAAAAGAGGATGGAAAAACATTCTTCTCCATGCCACAAGGATCATTTTGAGTACCATATTCACCATTTTTTGCTTCGAAATAAGTGATACCTAAAGATGGAGTATTATCATTGAGGCAAAAGGAAGATGGCTTATGGACAGCCATTGCAGATTTGTGTTCAAGCTCTTGAAGCAAAGGATCCTCAATCTTTTCACACACTTCAAATGGAAGGAAGTCATTGCTTGCAAGCGAATTTTTTGAGCCAAAACCCGAACTTGCTGAACTACAACAACTAGAAGCTCTAGGTTTTGAAATGTTCTTACGAGCTAAGCTTTGCACCAGCTCACGTTTTGCATTATCAAGGTTTATTTCAAGCTCGTGAACGCTAGGAGGGGAAGAGAGCTTACCCGTACTAGAAAGCCTTTCCTTGGAGCTTGACATGACTTTGTTAATGGTGTCACAAGAATTTTTGAGCTCCATGATAGAATCCAAGGTGTAATCTTCTTCTTCTTCATAATTGCAAAGTTCAGATTTTGCAGCAAGTCTTGCACTCTTTCGAGTTTTGGATGCAATGGATCGTTTCTTTTTGCCCATGGAATTTACGGTCAATGGGTGAAGTTGCTAGAGAGAAGGGAGAGCAAATTTCTAGAGAGAGAAAAACTCTTTATTTTCCCCATTGGTTTACATGCCACATTTGTTCCATAACATGGTCACAAAAGTCATCCTTTTCGAATTTGAAAACATAAAGCCCGTTTTCAACGGTTTGAATGTCAACTCTACCAAACATTTTCCAATGCCAATCCACCATTTTACGAATAAAGAAGAAGGGAGGGGGATTTCCAATGAATTGACCAATCAAACAATTCCTGCAATGATCATCTCCTTTTTCAAAGACATCATTAGGTGGAGAAACACCAATGAAACCATTTTCAACAATAGGATCATGAAAATCAAGCTTACAGGAGTTTTGGAGCTTACCTAAATATTTTTGCTTCCAATTCTCATCCAAATTCCATGTTGTATTTGCTTGTGGCTGATAATTGGTTGAGCCTCCATTTTCACCATGAGATCCTTGCCCATCTTTGCTGTTTCTCCATGCATTTGAAGGAGCATGACCTTGGTGTGTAATGGTTGGCTTAGATGACTGTTTTTGCCATAATTAGCTTGTGAGAGTGATGGAAATTCATCATTATAAGCTTGTGCGATAGTGTCCTTGTTAGGAGCAACAAAATCCTCATGGTTGGGCAAGCTTTGGTGTGCAATTTTTGGAGGGGAGCTTCTGGCCGCACATGAATTTTGAGAAAAATTTGGGGCTGAAAAATGAGCTTTTGAGGTGGCATAAGGGCCGCACATAGTGGGTGACTTGGCTGCCGTATCAGCATATTTTAATGAGTTGGCCGAATGAGGTAGAGTACCTGAATTTTCACGAAAAATTGGAGGGAAAGCAAGAAAATGTTAACTTTGAATATGCATTTCGGCTGAAGCAATTTTTGAACCAAATGTAGCATCAAAGGAAGGAGAATGTGTTGTCGAATTTTGATTGGCTGAACCTGAAAAGGTGCTGCCATATGCAAGAAAAGAGTCCTTTTCAGCCAAGTGACCAGAAGTAGAAAACAATTGTCCCTTGGGTAATAACCGTGGAGTATCTTCAGCATCCTTTGGCTTTGTGGAAATCATTTTTGCTCTAACTTCTTCACTTCGACATGGCTGCAAACACATTTGATCTTGCTTGGAATGTAGGTTTGAGGAAGGAACAATATTCTCCAAAGAAGGAGGATTAGAATGAGATCTATATTCCAAAGGTGACGAGTCAAAAACCCGCTGCAAATTGGAGCTTGAACTTCCAGCCGTCACTTCACATCTATTAAGTGTAAGCTGCTGCAACTTCAAATTTTCTTCAAGAAAATTGTCATTTTCAAGGGCAAAAGCTTCTTTATGCATAAAGGAAGTTGTATTTGGGAATGAACTCTTGGCAACTCTTGAATCTGATTGCATGCTCGAATTTGTAGTAAGTCTAGCACGAGTAGTTCAAGTTAGGCTTTGGACGAGTTGCTACTTTGAAATATTACATTTCTCTTCAAGGAATTGACCGAGACCCTTGGAAGGAGGACATTCATTCCTTGCTTGATCAATTTTTGCATCCAATTCATCCAAGGAAGAGAAGGTTTTGGTGGGTGAGCTCAAGGGAGAAGAAGCAAGAGCCATGGCTGATTTCTCATTTTGCGCAAAGGTTGAGGACGAAAGACCCATAGTGCAAAGGGGATTAGAGGTCATTTTGAGTTCCATGCAAGAGTTGGTTGAAAGCTCCTCTTCCTCCATTAAAGACGAAGATGAATGTTCAGCCATCGTGTGTGGAGCTTTAGAAAATCTAGCCCCATTTCCTTCTTGTTCCTCAACATTTTGGGAGATTTCTTCATAGGATTCTTTAAGTTTTTCCTTGATAGCTTTGATCTTAGCACTTTTACGGGAAGAAGTGTGATTTTTCTTCTTAGGCATGGTTGAAAGATGAATTTAAGAAGATAAAGTTTGGTATTTGACTGTAGTAACTCTAGAGAGAAGGGATAGCATAATTTCTAGAGAGAGAACTTGGGGACAGTTCCCTTTTACGATGAGAAGTAGTCTTCCAGCATGGAGAGTAATTTCAAAGAAATCCCAGCTTAAAGAGTCAAAAGCCTTCATTATGTCAGCTTTTAAAGCACATCTTGGTGAGATATGGGCTCTAAAATAGCCTCTAAAAATGTCATGAGCAACAAGAATGTTCTCATTGATGAGCCTTCCGTCAATAAAAGCAAATTGATTCCAAGATATAACAGTAGGCAAGCAAGCTTTAATTCTATTTGCAAGTATCATGGAAATGCATTTGTAAATGGTATTGCAACAAGAGATGGGCCTAAAGTCCTTAACCATAGTGGGGTTTTGGACTTTAGGAACAAGAGCAATGTATGTTGCATTTACCTCTTTAAGGAGCTTCTTGGAGGCAAAGAAGGAGCTAATAGCATTGAGAACATCACCACCCACAATATCCTAAGTACTCTTGTAGAAAAGTGAAGTAAAACCATCCGGGCCCAAGCTTTTGTTGGGATTAATGGAGAAAAGAGTGTTCTTGATTTTATCCAAGGTAATAGGAGCAGCAAGGCTGGCTGAGAGCTCCTCCCTAATAGTTTTTCCATGTATACCCTTAATGATGTCCACATTGACAAGTTTGGGTTTTGGTGTGCCAAGGAGATGCTTGAAGTAGGAAATAAATTTAGCCTTTACCATTCATAATAGCATGAATAGCGTTCTTGCTCTTCCTTCCTTTTACCACATTGTGAAAGAAACTTGAATTGGTGTCTCCATGTTTGATCCATTAAAGACGAGATTTTTGGTGGAGCATATGCTTATGGATGCTCTCAAGTTCTTCAATCTTCATCGTGATCTCCTTTTCCTTGTTAATATTCTCCTCATTAATAAATCCATTAAGTATATCAACTTGCACTATTCTGAGGGTTTCCTTGAGGTGACCGATTTGATGTGGGATACAAGAGTAATACGCCTTGTCAAAATCCTTCAATGCCTTTTTGAGATACTTTTGCTTTTGGAATAAGATGAACAATGGAGTGCCAAAAACCCGCGCACTCCAATGCTTTTCCACAAAAGGTAAGAAAAGTTCATGTGATGCCCGTGCATTGTAGAACTTGAATGGCTTCAAGGAAGTATGCATAATCAAGTTTGCATTCAAAATGAGAGGGCAATGATCAGAAATATCGGGATTGTCCACCAAAAGAAAAGAATTCTCCATGTGCTCCATCCAATGTGAATTAATAAGTGCCCAATCAATTTTGCTAGCAATGTAGTTTCCAAATGAGCTTTGGTTGGACCATGTGAAGTGTGGACCAAAAGTTTTAATTTCATGAATTTGGGCTTGAGAAACACAATGTTTGAAATCACATGCACTAGATGGAATACTCCAAGAAGTGGATCTATCACCACAGTGTAGGATCTCATTGAAATCACCCATGATGCAATATGGACCGTCCGAACACCAATTATTCCAAAGTTCGATTTTTTTCCCAAAGTAATCTTCTACACGAAGGTGTGTTCTTTCCATAGATAAAACCAAGGAAGAAAGAGCTATTTGTAGCAAGAGAAAGATGACAAAGGATACCTTGTTCCCTGCTATTAATGATGTTGATATTTAGATGATTTCTCCAAAATAGCCAAAGTCTTCCTCCAATGTTCTCATCCATGTGATTTGCAAAACCCGAGGTGCTGAAAGTTGACATCATGAAGGCATTTGACTTACTTAGTTGGGATTTTATTAAAGTCACACTTTATGCTTTTGGTTTTCCCGACATCTTTGTTAAGTGTATTATGGCTTGTATCACAACTCCTTCAATCAATGGGAGTTTTGAAGGATACTTTAAAGCAGCAAGTGGCATAAGACAAGGTGATCCCATCTCTCATTATATTTTTGTCTTATGCATGGAAGTCCTCTCATCATTATTTAATGGCTTGGAACATCACCCAAATTTTAGCTACCACCCAAAATGTGTTAAACTCAAGCTGAATCATATTTGCTTTGTGGATGATCTCTTCATTTTTTGCAAAGGCAACTTGGAGTCAATTGCTTGCATCATGGAGACATTGGAAAAGTTCTATGAATATTCAGGACTCAAAGTAAATTGTAGCAAAAGTGATGTGTTCCTTGGACGCATTTCCCAAAATGAAAAGAAACTTATTCTTGAAAAACTTGGCTTCAAAGAGGGGTTACTTCCTATTAGATACCTTGGAGTTCCGTTGGTGACTAGAAAGCTTCACAAAGGAGATTGTGGCCCACTTTTGGAGAAAGTCAATGGAAGGATTGAACATTAGACTACGCAAAGTCTCTCATATGCTGGAAGACTTATGCTCATAAAGTCAACACTTACACAAATTTGTGCATATTGGGCAAGCTCACTTCTTCTTCCGAAATGCATTATCAAGGAAATTGAGTCAAAGTTTTGTGCTTTTCTTTGGAGAGATACAGGTGCAAAGATTGCTTGGAGCAATATTTGTGTTCCTTTGAATGAAGGAGGATTGGGAATTAGGTCCTTGGAGGACATCAACAACACTTTCTTCACAAAAGTTTTTTGGAGAAAATGGGTGCATTCAAACTACATCAAGAATGAATCAATCTGGACAATTTCTTGCCCAATCAACTCAAGTTGGATCTTAAAAAAGCTCCTCAATTGCCGAGCCTTAAATAGGAGTCATATCACTCATATTCTTGGAGATGGAAGAAACATACACTTTTGGCTTGACAAATGGCATAACAATGGTACTCTTCTTGAACATTGGAGTGACACCTTCAACCACCCACCTCTTCATGCAAAGGTACGAGAAATCTTCTCAAATGGCTCTTGGAATTGGCCCATTCAGCTTGTTCATATTCCCATTCCAAGTGCTGCCCTTGTTGAGAATATTTCGGATTCTTACTCTTGAAGTCTCTCAAATAATGGGAAATTCTCTTTTAAGCACACTTGGGAACACTTGCGTAGGAGAAAAAGCAAAATTGAATGGCACAATATCATTTGGTTTAAAAATCACACACCAAAGCATGCGTTTATCACTTGGCTTGCAATGCATGATCGGCTCACAACAAAATTCAGAATGCTTACTTGGGGTATTGAAAACAATTCAAATTGCATCTTTTGCAATTTTGCTCGTGAAACAAGGGATCATCTCTTCTTCCATTGTAGCTTCACAAGAAGAGTATGGAAAAGGGGACTTGAGTTAACATGCATCAAGGATCCGTCAATCTTGTGGGATGAGATTTTTACCTTTCTTACCCCGTATGTTTTTGAAGGCAATCTCAAAGCAACAATCATTAAACATATCTTGGGAGCAACAATCTATTTCATTTGGTTGGAAAGGAACAGTAGGCAATTCAGCAAAGGAGCAAAAACAGAAGAGCAAATCTTTTCATCCATCTTCAACCATGTTCGAGTTAAATGTTCAATTGGGAAGCATTTCACTTCTTGTTTCAACAAAATCATTTGTAAGAATTGGGGAATTGAGGCTATTTTGGATTAGAACTTCCCTTTCTTTTGTACTCCTTTGACTCTCATGTACATCTTTTGTAATTGATACAGCACTTTTCATGCAAAAAAAAATTCCCAAGGTGCTGAAATAATTGGCAATGGCATTGTCTTTATTTACCTTGGTTTCCAAAAGACAAAAACAATCCAATTTATGCTTGTTGATCAAAGCCTTCACTTCTTTTTGTTTGCAAGAGGAGTTTAGTCCCCTAATGTTCCAAGAGCAAATCATTTTTCAAAAGAGGGAATGGACCTCGGGTCCAATGTATCATTTCCTTTAAAATTGCATTCTTCTAATTGGCCACCATAATTTGCTGAATGCTTAATTTCTCCATCCTCAACATTTGTGAGCTCTTCAAGTGCTTTGAAAGGATTTGACTCTTTTTTTTTTTTTTTTTGGAGTAAGTAAGCATTTCATTAAAGAGTGAAATGACAAAGAAAATTTACAAAGGTCCTAAACAAGAATTTCTTCAAGTTTCCATGATTTACAAATTTCTTTGTTTAAACTATTGGAAGTGAACTATTTTTTTTTTTTTTGCGGGGCAAGTAAGATTGGATAAATTCCAAAGATCAAAAGTTTACATGTACAAAAGATGTGGAGAAGAACATGAACCTAAACAACAACATCTTCTAATCTCCAAAAGTAGTAGCAGTAGATTTACTTTCTCTCTCTACCATGAAACTCCTCTTCCTTCTCTCTAAAACTTTCAGCCACCCCCCCACCACCATCCGCCGCCTTCTCCTTCTCCTTTGAAATCTTTCTTCTTTTCTTCTTTTCCTCCTTCTTCTTTTCTTCTCCCCCTTGCTGTTTTCTCTTGCCTTTTCTCCCTTTTCTTTTTCATGGGTAGAAAGAAGAAAACTTCTTCTCCTTCACGTCATAGTGCAAGGATTTCAGAAAGTAAAAAATCTAAAGTTAGTAAATCTAAATCCATGGCAAAGCCCAGCCATGCTCCTTCTTTAGAGGTTGATTCGGCCTCTTTTCTTGAGAGTGAAGATATCTCCTCAACCTCTAGCAAAGTTTTTAGAGAAGTCTATGATGCCCTTGAATCAGGTAAATCATTCCAGCAACTTCATAAGCCAAATATCTTGGAGAAAAAAGAGATGGTTCAAGATTTCTTGCAAAAATCTAATTCTCCACAAAACTCTTGCTTGCAATATGACAAAAACTTACTTGAGAAAGATCTTGCTCAGCACCTTTTTGTCTCTCCCCAAAAGAGCTCGAGTCCAATCAGCCCGAGTATGCAAGCTAAACACTCAGAATTTTCTCATAGCTCTTCTAATGGAGAATTGACTTTGAGGGATAGAGAAGAAGAAGTTCAAGCTTTACCCGATGGTCAACACCTTTTTTGTTTAGAGGGTAATAGCTTGGCTGAAAAGACAGAATCTTTTCAGCAAAAAGGTGTGTCAGCTTTGGAAAAATCAAATCAAAACTTGTCACCAAAAAAGTCAAATATGGACCCAAAGTCTGAACCACTTTTTTCAAAAACCATTGGGCATAAAAATGTTGAGCTTTTCCTCCACTTCCATCTCAGCCGAAACAAGTTCATCTTGTTGGGAACATACTGCAAACTCAGCAAACAAATCAACAAAACGAAAATGCCACCTCAAATGTTTTCGCCAACTCACCAACTAATGTCAGCAAAGTTCATCTCAGTCAGCATGTTTCACAAACAAAATCCAATGAACTTCAAGCTCAAGGAGAGAATATCCAAGCTCAACATTCTCTCGCCCAAAGTTATGGAGAAAATGGAGCTCACCAAAATCAGCATAATGCTTGGAAAAGACCTCCCAAGCTAAGGTACGAACCTTCTCCACACGAGCCTTCACTTGATTGGGAAAAAGATTTTGCTGGTCATTGTGGTTTTAAATTGAAACTTATTGAGCATGAAACTAAAATTATTAATGGAGTTAGGGAAGTTATTGACCCCCCGGCTGACATTTATGATAAAGGAGAGGAATTCTGGACCCATTGTTTAGTTGGACAATTCCTTGGGGCCCCGCTCCTTTCTTTCTCATTAAAAATATGGTGGATTTTGCATGGAAGAAATATGGATGGGTGGACATTTTTTCGAAAGGAAAAGGCTTATTTGTTTTCAAGTTTGAAAAGGAAGAGTATTGCCAAAAAGTCTTGGAATAACTCTGGCATGTCAATCATAGGCCTCTTTTGCTACGGAAATGGGAACCAAACTTGCAATTTGTCAACTTAAAATGCAATAAGATTCCATTATGGGTGAAACTTCGGGAAGTGCCTTTAAGCTTATGGTCGAGAGAGGGGCTGAGTTACATTGCTTCCTTTATAGGGAAGCCTCTACAAATGGATGCCTTAACTGAATCAAGGAGGAACTTGGAGTTTGCTAGAGTTTGTATAGAAGTTGATCTTGATGGTCATCTTCCAATTGAAATCTACCCCAAGTTAAGAGATGGTACCAAAACCAAAGTTGAAGTGGAGTATGCTTGGAAACCTTCAAAGTGTACAAATTGCAAAATGGTTGGGCATGTGGAAAAATTCTGCCCTCTTCTTCAAAAACCAATAGCTCAACAACAAAGGCTGCCCCCACTACTACAAATCTTAAGAAAAGTGAAGAATGGCATGTTGTGGGGAACAAAGATTCTGCATTGGATAAGAATGCTCCTAACTTTGAAAGGCATTCTCCATCTTCGCTGGTTTCCAAAGGAAATGATGATGTTAGAGCAAACAAAAATAAGACTAGATCTCCTAGCCCTCCTAGAAGATCTAGTCCAAGAAGAAACTCCTTAGCGAAACAAAGAACTCCTTTAATGTTCTTGGGAGTGATGTTGATATTGAAGAAGCAAATCAGAATCAAAAGATCTTTTCATGGAAGGAGCCCATTGTCTTTCATTAGTGGAGCCTCATGCTTCCACCTCTCCACCTCAACAATGATTTTTTGCTCTTGGAACATAAGGGGATTCAATTCCCCTAGGAAACAAAAGGAAGTGAAGGTTTTGATCAATAAACACAAATTAGATTTCTTCTGCATTTTGGAAACTAAAGTTACAAGCGATGATTGTATTAAGAAGATTGGCTCCACATTTGAAGATTTTGGCTTTTTGAACTATGTGAATGATTCCATCAAGGGCCAGTTCTGGTTTTTTTGGGAAAAAAATACCAATATTAGCCTTGTGGATTCTTTTGATCAAGGGCTGCTTTGCATTGTTGAAAAGCGCATGGTGCATCCTTTTCTTGTGGCATTTGTCTATGGCCGCAATGATCCTCTTAGGAGAAAAGCTCTCTGGAATAAGATTGAAGAATGGAGTTTCATATGTGGTAATGGGGAACTTTGCGTTTTAGGTGATTTCAATGAAGTCCTTTTCTGTGGTGACAAGTCAAACTCCTCTTCTATTTCTCCTAATGCCAAAGATTTTGCAAATTGCTTGATCAAAGCAAATCTGAAGGAGTTAAAAGCACACGGTCCACATTTCACTTGGACAAATAAGAGCTCTCTTGGGAACTTCTTGGCATGTAAACTTGATAGGGCTTTGGTCAATGCAAATTGGATTCATAATAAGCAAGACTCGTTTCTTTTGGTGGATAGCCCGGGCATATCTGATCATAGTCCTCTCATTGTCCATTCTTGCAAGTCTTGGATCTCCACTCCAAAACCATTTAAATTCTACAATGCTTGGTCAAAACACAAGGATTTCTTGAAGCTTGTCGACGAACATTGGAGTGTGAGGGTTTTTGGCACTCCTATGTTTTCTCTCTTTCAAAAACAAAAATCTCTCAAGCAAGCACTAAAGTCTTTCAACAAGAAATACTTTACTACCATTCAGTTCTCTCTTGAAGCTCCAAAATATCCTCCATGAAGTTCAAATTGAGACTCTCAATGGAAATATTAGGGCTGATTTGATCGAAATGGAAAAGAATTTGCTGAAGAGTATTGATGAATTGGATAACATTTATAAATCTATGCTTTCTCAAAAAGCACGGGTAAATTGGATCAAAGAAGGGGATGCAAATTCTAAGTTCTTTCACAACACAATCAAAGGTAGAAGGCATAAAAGCTCCATTTGCATGGTCAAGAATGACGAAAATTAGATTCTCACAAATGAGCAAGAAGTCAAGGCTGAATTTGTTGAGTATTTTAAGAAGCTCCTTGGCACTCCTTCAAGCTCTCTTGCTACTACTGAATTGATCAAAAATATTGTCGGTAAGACAATTAAAGTTGAAGAAGCAAACTCTCTTTTGGCTCCTATCACTCATGATGAGATTAAGAGTACACTTTTTTCACTCAATCCAAACAAAAGTCCAGGTCTGGATGGCTTTACTTCTCATTTCTACATGGCCTCTCGGGAAATTATTGGTGAGGATGTTTTGAAGGCTATTACCTCCTTCTTTCAATCTTGCAATCTTCTTAAGGAGGTAAATACAACTATCATTACTCTTGTGCCTAAAATGCAAAATCCATACAGGGTTAAAGACTATAGGCCGATTTCTTGCTGCAATACTATATACAAATGTATCTCCAAGATTCTTGCAAATAGAATAAAAAATTGCTTGCCTCACATCATCTCTTGGAACCAATCAGCATTTCTCAAGAATAGACTCATAAATGAAAACATCCTCATTGCTCATGAACTTATGAGAGGCTATGCAAGAAATCACATCTCCTCTAGATGTGCTCTCAAAGTGGACATCATGAAAGCTTTTAATTCTCTCAATTGGAAATTCATTGAAGTCTCCCTTGTTGCTTTTGGCTTCCCTACAAAGTTTGTGAATTGGATTATGGCTTGCATCACCACCACTAGTTTCTCTATTGCTATTAATGGTGGACTTGAGGGCTTTTTTCAAGGAGCTAATGGAATTCGACAAGGTGATCCTTTATCACCCTATATCTTTGTCATTTGTATGGAGGCCCTCACGTGCATGCTAAATAAGCTTGAAAGCAGCCCGTATTTTGACTACCACCCAAAGTGCTCATCTTTGAAGCTAAATCACCTTTGCTTTGCGGATGATCTTTTCATTTTTTGCAAAGGAAATCTTCAATCTATTACAAGCATCAAGGAAGTTTTGGACCTCTTCTCCACTTATTCAGGGCTCAACATCAATCAAGCTAAAAGTAATATTTTCTTTTGGGGAGTTACGGATGACATAAAGCAAACAATCCTTCAACAATTGGAATTCAAAGAAGGTATTCTTCCCATCTGCTACCTTGGTATTCCTCTTGTCTCAAGAAAACTAAGGAAAGCTGATTGCATGCCTCTCCTTGAAAAGATCAATGCAAAGCTTGAAAATTGGGCAAACAAATGGCTCTCCTTTGCTGGAAGACTTGTTCTCATCAAATCCATTCTTATGCAAATTTGTTCGTTTTGGGCAAGTGCTTTCCTCCTCACAAAAGGTACAATGGCAGCAATTGAATCAAAATTCAGATCCTTCCTTTGGAGAGGTACCGGGCCAAAAATTGCTTGGAAAGATGTTTGCTTACCATACCTTGAAGGGGGTCTTGGAATTCGAAGATTGAGTGAGATCAATATCACTTACTTACTCAAAATCTTTTGGAGAATGTATGCCACCAAAGACACTCTTTGGAGCAAGTGGATCCATGCAAATTATATCAAGAATAGCTCCATTTGGGCCATACAAATTCCTCATGATGCAAGTTGGATCATAAAGTCTCTTTTGCAAATTCGTGGGGTTGCAAGGATTTTCATCCAACATAAACTTGGCAATGGCACAAATACTTTTTTTTAGCTGGACAATTGGCATCAAGAAGGTCCTCTTCTCGACCATTGGAGCTCAACCTTCCCTTCACCTCCTTTGCTTGCCAAGGTTTGCGACATCTATTTTAATGGTCAATGGACTTGGCCTTTAAATCTTCTCCATGTCCAGATTCCACTTGTCATTCTTGATGAAAATGTCCATGACTCTTCTCTTTGGCTGCCTTCAAAGAACGATAATTTTTCATTTAAGCTTACTTGGGATCATATTCGTAAGAAGGGTCATACAGTTAACTGGCACAAGTTGGTTTGGCACAAAGGTCATAACCATAGACATGGTTTCATTTGCTGGCTTGTTTTTCATGATCAGCTTTCAACTCTTCAAAAATTATTAAGTTGGGGACTGATTGCAAACCCACTTTGTATCTTTTGTCGCATGGGTTGTGAAACAAGAGATCACCTTTTTTTTGAATGTAGCTTCACACGCAGAATTTGGAGACATGGTCTTGCAATCTCCCTTGTTCCAGAGAAGTTGATTTGTTGGGATGAAATTTGTGCCTATCGCACACCTTTTGCTCTTGAAAATAACTTGAAAGCTACTATCCTTAAGCATCTTCTTGGAGCATCCGTTTACCACATTTGGGTTGAAAGAAACCAGCGTATTTTCAAGCAAGAAGCAAAAACGGAGGATCAAATCACAAGTACTATCTTCAATGAAGTTAGAACTCGTATTATCTTTGGTAGGAAATTTCCTTCAAATGCGCTGAATATTGCCTTATGTAAATTGTGGAAATTAGATGAGATACTTGGTTAGGTTTCTCCATTCCTTTTTCTGATTCTTCTACTTGAATGTTTCTTTTATGAAATCTTACTTACTCAGCCAAAAAAAAAAAAAAAAACATCTTCTAATCTCCACAATCTACATAAAGTTTTGTTCAAAGGAGAAGACTGAAACTTTCTACCATTTGTAAGTTTAACTCTAACATCATTAAAGATAACATCGAAAATAAACTCCTCAGTTCTAGCTTGGTTTTTGAAGATACGTTGATTCCTTTCAATCCAAATGTTGTAGATGGCTGCCCCAAAGAGATGCTTGAAAATTGTGGCCTTCAAATGCTTTTCAAGAGCAAAAGGTGTGGAGTACTCAATAATATCATGCCAACAAATCAGATTTTCCAGAACGAGAGTGAGTTGCAAACCCCTTCTCCAAATCCTCCTGGTGAAACAACATTCAAAAAATAGATGCTCCCTAGTTTCACAACCCATGTAACAAAAAATACACGTTGGGTTTATATGGAGTCCCCAATGCAAGATCCTGAATTTCGTGCTTAGGCAATCATGAAAAGCAAGCCAAACAATGAAGCTATGTTTAGGATTATGCCTCTTGTGCCAGATGTGATAATAACCTTCAAAATGAGTGCCCTTTCTTCTAATACTATCCCAAGTATGGAAGAAAGAGAAGCCTCCACAAGGAGAGAGGTTCCATGAAATTTTATCTTCGGCTCCCTCTATAAGTTCGAAATCTGGAACATCAACTTGGGAGAGGTGGATAGGCCACTTCCAAACGCCATCAATGAAAATATCACTAACCTTTGAGTGAAGTGGGGGATACGGAATTGTGTTAGTCCAATGCTCAAGTAGGGGGCCGTCCTTGTGCCAATTATCAACCCAAAAGAAGGTGCTTGCTCCATTGCCAATCTTGTGTTGGATATATCTCTTTGCCAAAACACGGCAGCCAAGAAGAGTTTTGAAAACCCAACTAACATCCTTGGGAATTTGTAACATCCAAATTGAAGAGTCTTTGAAATAGTTGGCATGAACCCATTGACTCCAAAGTGAATCTTTTTTAGGATAACTCCTCCAAAAAGTTTTCAGCATGTATGTAAGATTAACCTCTTCAATGCTCTGAATACCAAGTCCACCCTCTTGAAATGGGAGACAAACATCCTTCCATGCCACTTTTGGACCAGTCCCTCTCCACAAAAAGGCTTTGAATTTTGATTCAATGGCTGCCATAACTCCTTTTGGTAAAAGAAAAGCATTTGCCCAATAAGCACAAATCTGAGAAAGGACGGATTTGATGAGCACTAGTCTTCCTGCAAAAGAAAGCCAATTATTGCACCATGAATCAAGCTTAGAGTCGATTTTTTCCAAGAGTGGACAGCAATCATTCTTCCTAAGCTTTCTTGAAACAAGTGGGATGCCCAAGTAACGGATTGGAAGCTCACCCTCTTGAAACCCAATTCTGTTCATAATTGCTCTTCTTTCTTCATTAGAAACCCCTCCAAGGAATAACACACTCTTTGTATTATTAACAACCAGCCCTGAGTAAGTTGAGAAAGTCTTCAATGTGTTCATGATGCAATCAATCGAATGCATATCCCCTCTACAAAAGATAAGAAGATCATCCGAAAAACAAAGATGATTAAGCTTAATGCTTCCACACTTTGGGTGGAAGTGAAACCTCGGGTTATATGCCAAGTTGTTAAGCATACATGTGAGCACTTCCATACAAAGAACAAAAATGTAAGGGGAGATGGGATCTCCTTGCGGAATGCCATTTGCACCGAAGAAATATCCTTCCAACCCTCCATTTAAGACAATGCTGAAACTAGGAGTTTTAATGCATGCCATAATCCAGCCCACGAACTTTTTGGGGAAGCCAAAAGCAAAAAGTGTGCATTCAATGAATCTCCAATTTAAGGAATCAAAAGCTTTCATGATGTCAACTTTAAAAGCACATCTTGGAGAGATATGTCTCCTTTGATAACCTCTCAAAATGTCATGTGCAATAAGTACATTTTCATGGATGAGCCTACCCTTCATGAAGGCTGATTGGTTCCATGAAATAATGTGGGATAAGCAAGCTTTTATCCTATTTGCAGTGATCTTTGAAATGCACTTGTAGATAGTATTACAACAAGAAATTGGCCTATAATCCTTGACCATGGTAGGATTTGAGGATTTAGGCACAAGAGCAATAATAGTGGCATTTACCTCTTTAAGGAGCTTGCTTGAATCGAAAAAGGATTTGATTGCATTAAGAACATCGTTGCCAACAATCCCCCAAGCAGCCTTGTAGAAATGAGATGTGTAGCCATCCGGGCCCGGGCTTTTGTTAGGGTTGAGTGAGAAGAGCGCATCCTTGATTTCATCATTTGTAATAGGGGCTATAGTGGTGGCAGTAGCATCTTGATCAATATGCTTGTCAATCATGTTTCTCAAAAGACCAACATTGATGTTTGTGGGAGATTCAGCTCCAAGAAGTTTTTTGAAATAGCCAATAAATTCATCTTTAACTTCAGCTTCTTTAGTAAGAAAGAGACCCTCCTCATTCTTGATAGCATGGATAGTATTTTTGAGCCTCCGACCTTTCACAACATTGTGGAAAAATTTTGTATTTGCATCACCATCCTTGATCCAATTGAGTCTTGATTTTTGGTAGAGAATGGCTTTATGTATTGCATCAAGTTCCTCCAATGTGCTCAAAATGCATTTTTCTTTATCAATGAGGGAGCTATCTCGCTCACCAATAAGGAATAAGTATTGGACTCCATCAAGCTCCTCCCGAAGATTTTTGATGGCAAAAGGAATGGCAGCGAAATGCTCCTTATCAAAAGATATGAGAGCAATTTTTAAGGCTTTTTGCTTTTGATAAAGAATGTACATTGGTGTACCAAAAACCCGTGTACACCAATGGTCTTCAACAAGTTTGAGGAAATCCAAATGAGAGGTCCAAACATTGTAAAATTTGAAGGGTTTTGGTGAAGATTTCCAAGACTTACATGTTTGCATGATAAGAGGGCAATGGTCGGAGACTCCGGGGCTAGCAACCAAAAGGAAAGAGTGTTGATAATTGTGCAGCCAATTTCCATTAATGAGAGCTCTATCCAGCTTGGAAGCCAAGTAACTTTGACCATGGCTTTTGTTTGTCCAAGTAAAGCGTGGTCCATGAGTATATTTCTTGCAACTTTGCTTTTGCTACAAAGTTTTTGAATGCACCAGCACTTTTAGGAATAGATAAGGTGTTTGATTTGTCGCCACAATGTAAAACCTCATTAAAATCCCCCATGAGGCAAAGATCACAATCTTCACACCAAGCACACCAATTCTCGAGTTTCCTCTAGAGGTAAACTCTTTTTGATGCTTCGTTGTGGCCATAGATGAAGGCAACAAAAAAGGATTTATGAATATGATCATCAAAATTGAAGAGTAAGGCCTGGTCACATGAGTCAATCCAAGTAGCTTGAATACCTTTCTTCCACAAAAGCCAGATCCGTCCCTTGGTAAGATCATCCATATAGCTAGAAAAACCAAAATTTTCAAAACGAGAACAAATGAGTTTGATATTTTCAGCATTTACCACCTTGTTTTCCAAAAGGCAAAGAATGTCCAAGTGGTGTTTATTGATCAGCAACTTTGCTTCCTTTTGCTTATTGGGGGAATTTAACCCCCGAATATTCCATGAGCAAAATTTCATTGAGGGGTATAGGAGGAGCATTAGGCTCAATATCATGGCTGCATTTTGCATTTGGCGTGCCATCATTTCTCAAGCCATCTCCTTATAATTCTGGTCAAGGGTCTTTGATTTCCATCTTCACCATCTTCCACAAATCCAAGAGCTTCAAAATGATTTGTGTGCATCATTTTGGAGCTTGAGGGGTCAAGAGGAACCCTAGTAATGGTATGCTTCGGAGATAATACCTTAGCTTTTGAAGGGGATCCATCACCTTGAGATTCAAATGGTGCATTGTTTGTCTTCAATGGGGCATTTTTGCTCACGGGCTGCCACTCATAATGAGTTTTTGGGGGCTGTTTTGCAAGTTGCTTTTGAGGGTGAGCTTTAAGTTTAAGAGGGCAATGATCCTCCATATGGCCGACCACTTTGCATTGTGAACATTTTGTTGGCTTCCATGCATATTCCACCATGACTTTTGCCTTTGAACCATTTCTAAGCTTTGGAAAAACAGCATCCGGAAGACTTTCTTCCAAATCAACTTCAATGCAAACTCTTGCAAACTCCAAGTTCCTTCTAGATTCAGTGAGAGCATCCATTTGGATTGGTTTCCCAATGAAGGAGGCTATATATCCAAGTCCTCTTTTGGAGTAGAGGCTCATTGGAACATCCCAAAGTTTAACCCAAATAGGCACTTTCTTGCAAGATAGGTTTATAAACTCTAGATTTGGTTCCCATTTTCTCAACAAAAGTGGTCTATGATTAACATGCCAAAGTTGTTGAAGTATTTTTTGGCAAAACTCTTCTTTTCAAATCTGAAAATGTAGAGACCCTTTCCTTTCGTATGAATATCCACCCTACCAAATTTCTTCGAAACAAGTTCCACCATGTTTTTGATAAGAAAGAAGGGTGGTGGAGCACCTAAAAATTGCCCAACAAGGCAATGATTCCAGAAATTATTCCCATCTTCATATATATCATTCGGGGGGTCAGCCACTTCTCTATTTCCATTTACCAAGTTGATAGCATGCTCCTCATCAAATTTAAGACTTGTATTCAAATGTTCAGCAAACACACCACCCCAATTTGAGGAAGGATCATTTGAACTAGGCTCAAATTTAAGCTTAAGTGGCTTTTTCCAAGCATTATAGTGGCTGGATGAAGGAGCTTGATTATGCATAGTATTCTCTTGAGCGTTTGGGGGAGCATCAATGGATGAATTTGTGGGTTCAAAATTAATCTTCATTTCTTCATCACAAAAATGAGGAGAAACAAGGTTACCTTGTGCATGGTGGATGCCTTTTGAAGAAGTTTTAGCGTGTTGCTCTTCCAAGTGTATAGTATTCTAATTTTCAGCATTCGAGTGCATGGCATTCCTTGCATATGTGGCGTCCACTTCATCATAAGTGAGGTGCTGAGTTGGCTTATTTTGACCAGCAATAGGACTTTTAAGAGGAGGGAAATCCTCTTTGAAAATTTGTGGGCCAGCATTAGGGTTTGTAAATTCTGATTGCATGCTGTCACGTCCATGTTGTGCTGTCAAGCAAAGATTAGTTTGACCTGAAAAGCTGCTAACAAAATCAAGAGGGAGGTGCTTTAACCCAAGGTTAATAGCATCATTCAAAATTTTCTTTTGTCCATCGGTTAAAACTCTTTCTTCTTCAACTCCTCCTCATTCGGCTGAGGCTTCAGCGTGCAAGCAATCCAAGTTATCTTGCTGACCAATAAAATTTTCTTGCTGTCCATAAGTTTTCGGACTACAAGGGCTTGAGCAAGAAGAGCTTTGGCATGGTGAATGAAAGAGAAGCTTCGAAAGCGCCATTTCTGATTCTTTGATGCAAGGTCCAATGTCCATTTGATCCTTTGGAGATGGAGGAGTTCGAGCTTTGGAATGACTTGCAAGGCTTCAAACTAAATCAGCTTTGGCTTTGTTTTGCTTATCAACATGCTCTTTATAGGAGGATCCAGCTTCAAGAGCTTCATAGACTTCTTTGAGAACTAAACTAGAGGTTGATTGAGCATCTCCACTAGCAAGAGGTGAAGAGGCCGAATCAACCTCATTTTGAGTAGAAGATGAACCAACTTGTGCAAAGGTGACGAAATCCATAGCTTGTTTCCTTGCATTTAGCCTTGCACTAGTTCGCGTAGGTGAAGAGACCTTCTTCTTTTTTTTTTTTTGCGGGTTAAGTAAGAATATATAAATCGCAAAATGAGTACAACAACTACAAATCCCCTCAAGCTAGAATACAAATAAAACAATCAAATTTTGCTTGAGAGGAAGAGTAAAAGAAAAACAAAGCATACATCAATGAGAAAGCAAGCAAATCAGCAAGCAACAAAACAAAGTAGTCTCAACAATCAATTTGGAGGGAAGGAAATCTCCGATTCATCATTGGCCCCGGTTCCTTCATGTACTCCTTCAAATTGTGCCTTTTCTTGGAATTCTTGATTTTCTCCATCATTTCCAAGAATTGGTCCTTCATCCTTTTCGACAATAGAATCTTCAAGAACTTCAAATTGATTGTCAATCTTCATAATAGGGCAAGAAGCATTTTGAATGGGGGGAGACCTACTAGGAGAACGAGGCCGCGTATCTCTTTGAACTTGTGGGTTTGTTTCCAACATCTTTTTTGGAGAGCTTGCTGCATTTATCAAAGACCATTTTGACCCCGAGAGACTTGTTTTTTGCCAACTTCAATCCAAACTTCCTTGGCATTAGGCTTGGGAGCATTTTGGGCAGCAAGAGGTTGCATTGGATGGGGTTTTGGTTTCAATGGGCAATGGTCTTCAACATGCCCCACCATCTTGCAATGATCACACTTGGAAGGTTTCCAAGCATATTCAACTTCAACCCTAGCCCTAGAGCCATCCCTTAGTTTCACAAAGATTTCCTCCGGTAGCTTTTCTTCCAAATTCACTTCAACACAAACTCTTGCAAATTCAAGATTTCTTCTTGATGCCGTCAATGCATCCACTTGAAGTGGATTTCCTATAAAAGATGCAACATAACCAAGGCCTCTTATAGACCACAAGCTCAAGGGAACATCTCTCAATTTGACCCAAATTGGTATTTTGTTACATGTAAGATTAACAAATTCAAGATTTGGCTCCCATTTTCTCAAAAGAAATGGTCTATGGTTAACATGTCACAATTGCTCCAATACTTTTTCGCAATTTTCCTCACTCTCAAATTTGAAAACAAATAACCCTTTCCCCCATGAAAAGATTTCAATTCTGCCAAAACTTCTCCAAACATGTTCAACCATGTTTCTAATCAAGAAGAAAGGAGGTGGAGCACCAAGAAATTGCCCAACAAGGCAATGTTGCCAAAAGTTTTCTCCATCTTCATAGATATCGATTGGAGGGTCATCAACCTCTCTAATACCATTGACAATTTTTGTAATATGTCCTTGAAGCTTAAAATCAGAAGTGCAATGTTGAGCAAAAAGGCCACCCCAATCAGAATTTGGTGAAGTAGTAGTAGGTTCATACCTTGGTCTAAAAGGTTTTTTCCAAGCATTTAGGGGATATTCTCTTCTTCCTTGAACAAATGCACGCCTTGCTTGCCCTTCATCTTGATTCTGATTGGTAGATTTTGGGTTTGCATCAAAGCTCCCAAAATTGCTATTGTAAAAATTATCTTGTGCAAATTTTCATTGTTGAGCCTTGTGGAGGGGAGCTTGCTGATTTCCATTAAAAGATGAGGTGGCAAGATGAGATGAGTTGGCTGTCATCTCAGGCCCAACATGGTAATCACGTGCAAGAAAATGGCTACTATTCGGCTGATTGCAAAGTGGAGGGAAATCTCTAAAATTTTCAAAATCAATCGATTTTTGAGTAAATGGCTGAGATTTGTCCTTGTTATTTGAGAGATGAGCTGTCGAAAAAGTGTGAGGACTTGCTAAAAACTTGTCATTTTGACCAGCAAAAGCATCTGGAAAGTGCATTTCATTTTCTGAAAGGTTTTGTACCTTACCCGAGTGACCATTGGTTAAAGACCACCTTTCTCTTTCTTCCTCCTTCTCAATGCACGACCCATTCCCAAGCAAAATGCCACCATTTTCCATTGTATTTGGCTGCTGCAAATCAGCAAATTGTGATAAAAGATTGTTCTTCATGTTAGGGGGGTCAAAAAAAGACCCATATTGCTTGGGTGAAGATGAATTTCTTGAAGGCGAGTGTGAGATTGCAGCCATTGTTAACTTTCTTCCAAGAAAATCCTCTCGGCCTTTATTCTCCAAGGTAGTTCCAAGCCTTGTTAGACCCTTGCATGTTGAGCTTTGCCCAAGAGGTATTTTGCCATCCTTATGGTTTTGTTCAATCCTTTGCAAGCTTGAGCTCGTTGGAGGGGTATCAGAATGATCCGTAAATGGTGAAGAATCAAGCTTGGAGTTCATTGACTTTGGAGAGGAAGATTTCAAGGGTGAGAAACCCATGTTACAGCAAGCATCATAAGCAAGTTTGAATTCAACGCTTGAGTTTGTGACGGATTCATCTTCAACAATCAGCAAAGATGAGGATTTTTCACACATAGAGGGAGGAACGATTTCACCATGCTTAAGATTTTCAAAATCATTTTGAGGGAGTTCAACATAGGACTCTTTGAGCTTTTCATTAATAGCTTTGATTCTTGCACTTTTCCTAGCTGAGATGTGATTTTTCTTTTTAGGCATGATGGGAAAAAAGGAAAAAAGAGGAGGAAGTAAGGTTCAAGATGATGAAATTTCTAGAGAGAAGGGAGAGCATTCTAGCTAGAGAGAGAAGTTCCTTCCTAGGAGAGACTCATCAATTGATTTCCCAATAATAGCCTTTAAATCATTCACATTGACATAAGAAGGCTTTTTAGAACCAAGGAGACCTTTGAAGAAACCAATGAACTCTTTTTTAACATCAAAGTCCTCCAAAAAGAGATGTCCTTCCTCATTCTTGATTGCATGTATTGTGTTCTTGAACGTCCTACTCCTCACAGCATCGTGGAAGAATTTCGTATTTGAATCCCTTCTTTTTTTTTTTTTTTTTTGCGAGAAAAGTAAGAAATTTCATTCAAGAAAGAAACAAAATTACAAGTACAAACTGATCAAAGGAGGATTTCTTCCATCCCCCACAATTTACAAATTTTCCTATTCAAACTAGAAGTAGTGAAATGTTTTCCAACAATGCATTTAAGTCTAACATGATTAAAGATGGATGAAAAGATTTGCTCCTCCGTCTTGAAGCTCTTGTGAAATTCACGATGATTCCTCTCAATCCAAATAAAGTAGATTGCTGCCTCCAAAAAGTGCTTCAAGATAGTAGCTTTAAGATTATTTTCGAGTGCAAAAGGTGAAATAAAAGCAATAATGTCTCCCCAATCGATCAAAGTTTCTTGGATCATAGTAAGATGAAGTCCTTTCCTCCAGATCCTTCAAGTGAAACAACAATTAAAGAAAAGATGGTCTCTAGTTTCACACCCAAAGTTGCAAAAAATGCAAGTGGGATTCAGCTCCCTACCCCAATAAAGCAATCTGAATTTTGTGGAAAGTCGATCATGAATAGCAAGCCAAGTAAAAAATGCATGTATTAGTGTATGCCCTTTGAACCAAACAATATAGTGCCAATCAACTTTATTCTTCTTCCTTCTAATTTCCTCCCAAGTGTGCGAGAAAGTGAATTCACCATTTGGAGAAAGTTTCCAAGTAAAAGCATCAAGATTTTCTTCCACAAGATTGGTGCAAGGTGGATCAAAATGCATGACATGAATAGGCCAAATCCAATTTCCAAAAACGAAAATGTCACACACCTTAGCATAGTATGGTGGATTGTTGAGAGTGCTGCTCCAAAAATTGCTAAGTACCCCATGTGTGTGCCATTTGTCATGCCAAAAGTGCGTGTGTTTTCCATTGCCGAGTACATGAGAGATATGGGCTCTTGCAAAATTTCGAAATTTGAGGAGGTTTTTGAGAACCCAACTATCATCCTTAGAAGTGGTGAGAGTCCAAATCGATTTGTCCTTGATGTAGTTAATTTGCATCCAATTGCTCCAAAGATAATCCCTACAAGTATACATTCTCCAAAAGGATTTAAGGAGAAAAGTGCTGTTGATGTCTTCAATCTTCCGGATACCAAGTCCACCTTCATCAAGAGGGAGACAAATGTCTTTCCATGCAATCTTAGCCCCAGTATTCTTCCAAAGGAAAGCACAAAATTTGGATTCAATTTTTTGAATGATACTTTTGGGAAGAAGAAATGCACCAGCCCAAAAGGAACAAATTTGCAAGAGTGTGGATTTGATAAGGGTTAATCTACCCATGTAGAAAAGCCAATGATTGATCCAACTTTCAAGCCTTCTATTGATTTTCTCCAAAAGAGGTAAACAATCAGCCCGACGGAGCTTCCTTGACACAAGAGGAACACCCAAATATCTTATAGAAAGATTACCTTCTTTGAAGTTCATTTTGCAAAGAATGGCCAGCTTTGTTTCATGAGGAACACCACCAAAGAAAATATTACTCTTGGATCCACGAAAGTCTTTGATCCACGAAAGTCTTGATTTTTGAATAAGCATGGCTTTGTATGTTGCTTCAATCTCTTCCAATTTAGTAAGAATGCACTTTTGCTTATCAATAAGCTAGGCACTAAGCTCTCCATTGTAGATTGCTTGCTGAACGCCATCAAGCTCCTCATGAAGATTATTGATAGTGTTGGGAAGGTAAGCAAAATGCAACCTATCAAATCTTTTAAGGGCTTCCTTGATCAATTTTTTCTTTTGAAAAAGAGTGAACATTGGAGCACCAAAAACCCGTGTACTCCAATGATCTTCCACAAGCTTCAAGAAGTCCAAATGATTTGACTAAGCATTATAAAATTTGAAAGGTTTTGGTGAAGATTTCCAAGACTTACAAGTTTGCAAGATAAGAGGGCAATGATCAGAGATGCCGAGGCTTCCAACCAAAAGAAAGGAGCGGTGATAGTTTTGAGACCAAATTTCATTCACCAACACTCGATCAAGTTTTTTTTTCCGGGTTAAGTAAGAATATATAAATCGCAAAATGAGTACAACAACTACAAATCACCTCAAACTAGAATACAAATAAAACAATCAAACAAGTTTACTTGCTAAAAAGTTACCTTCCTCACTTTTATTTGACCAAGTAAAGTGAGGACCATAAACATTAACTTCTTGCATTGTTGCATTCTCAAGAAAAGTTTTGAAGTCCAAAGCACTTCTTGGTATGGAAGAGGTGCTGGATTTATCACCTTCATGCAAGACTTCATTGAAATCCCCCAAAATGCAAAGGTCACTCCCAAGACACCAATTGCACCAAAGATTGAGCTTGCTCCAAAGTTCCTTCCTTTTAGCTGCCATATTATGCCCATAGATGAAGGCAACAAAAATGGATTTGTGGAAGAGATTATCAAGTTGAAGAGGGGAGCTTGATCACAAGAGTCAATAAATGTAGCTTTTATATTTTTCCTCCAAATCCTTCCGTTAACCAAATCATCAAAATGATTCTCATAACCCAGCTTTTCAAATTTAGTGCTAATGAAGCTAATGCTATCATTGCAATACACTTTATTCTCCAAAAGACAAAAGAAATCCAATTTGTGCTTGTCGATCAGCAAAATAACTTCTTTTTGCTTATTAGGGGAATTGAGGCCCCTAATATTCCAAGAGCAAAAAATCATATAGAAGCCAAAGGAGGATCATTTATACCTAGATCTTGGGAGCCAAAAGTGATGGAGTTTTCTTCAATATTCTTCTCATCTTTTGACCCAAGCTCATCTTCAATGTTTAAAGTATCTTCTCTATGCTGATCCCCCCGATCAAGGACTTCAAAGCAATTTGGACTATTTATATTTGAGTCAAGTGCTGTCTTAGGATAGATTGGCTGAGTAGTCTTCTTTTCCTTATTTGGAATGACTTCATCATTGATCAAAGTCTCGAAATTCTTCAATGGAGCTTGCTTTTTACCCACAACTTGCCATTCATGGCGTATTTTAGGTTGCTGCCTTGGGTGATGTTTTTGAGGAATTTATTGTGCTTTTGGTTTCAAGGGGCAATTTTCCTCAACATGCCCAACCATTTTCCAATGAATGCATTTGCTTGGCTTCCAAGCATATTCAACTTCAACTTTTTCTTTTGTGCCATTTCTAAGTTTTGGAAAGATAACGTTGGGGAGGTTTTCTTCCAAGTCCACTTCTATGCAAACTCTAGCGAATTCTAAATTCCTTCTAGATTCGGTAAGTGCATCCATTTGGATTGGGGTTCCTATGAAAGAAGCAATGTAGCCAATTCCTCTTTTGGAATAGAGGCTCATTGGAACATCCTAAAGCTTAACCCAAATGGGGACTTTTTTGCAAGACAAGTTAACAAATGCAAGGTTTGGTTCCCATTTTCTTAGCAAAAGTGGTCTATGATTGACATGCCAAAGTTGTTGAAGGACTTGTTCGCAAAATTCTTCCCTTTCAAACTTAAAGATAAAGAGTCCCTTCCCTTTGGTATGAATATCCACTTTGCCAAATTTCTTCCAAGCAAGTTCAGCCATGTTCTTAATGAGAAAGAAAGGTGGGGGGGGGCACCTAAGATTTGCCCCACTAAGCAATGAGGCCAAAAGTTATCACTATCCGTATACTAGTCTTCTGGGGGGTCAACATCTTTTCTAATTCCATCAACAATCTTGCTTTCATGCACTTCATCAAATTTTAAGCTAGTGGCCATATGTTCAGCAAAAACACCACCCCAATCAGGAGAGGGAGTGGTTGAGAAGGGGTTCATACCTTAGCCTTGGTGGCCATTTCCAAGCATTTTGCTGATTTGTAGAAGGTGCAAGATGAGAAGAGCTCTTCCTTTGAACTCGAAGCTCATAAGCATTTTGTGGAGTAGGTTCTGCCCGATGAGCTTGCTTAGTGGTTTGAGCTTATGTGGCATTACTATCCAACTTGGCTTCCACTCTAGCATCCACGTCATTAAGTAGTGGGGCTGAAATATTCTTGAGGGGTCCAGCCGAGAGGCATTTTGAAATTTGTCCCTCTAGAGGAGGGAAATCCTCAAGAAAGTCACGTGCAACTTGTGCATTTTCATTTGGATCAGCATTTGAGTGCACATAGGGGAAATGTGTTGTCAAAATGCTATTTGTTGGGGCTAAAAAGGAGCAACCACTTTGTTTTTCTCCATGCAAGTCCTTGGGGATAATACCTTTGTCCAGGCCAAGAGGTATTTGTTGTCCATCAGAGAAAAGACCAGCCTCCATTCTTCTCTCTTCCTCGGTCGAAGCTCCCTGGGTGGCTGAAAATACTTCATTGCAAGAATGGACTCTTAAGGAAGGTGGTGGAGGTGATCGGGAACTCAATTTAAGAGTTAAACTCTTAACCAAATCAGCTTTTGCTTTAATTTGAACTTCAAAAAGCTCTTTGTAAGATGAACCCCATTCTAAAGCATCATAAACTTCCTTGAAGATCTTGCTATAGGTTGATTGAGCATCTCCACTAACAAGAGGTGAAGAGGCTGAATCAACCACTTTACATAAGGATGAAGAACCTGATTTAGCACTTGAAATAGCTTCCAAAGATTGCTTCTTTGCGTGTAATCGAGCACTAGACCTCACCCGAGGAGAACCTTTCTTCTTTTTTCCCATGAAATCCAAGTGAAGGGGCAAAGGGACGGTTTGGAAGAAGTGTTTTGTTTTGTGTTTGAGGTTTAATGGCGGATGAAGGTGGTTTTGAAATGGTGAGTGGTGGTTGAAAGGTGGCTGGTTTCAAAAGTTTTAGAGAGAGGAGAGAGGAGTTTCATGGTAGAGAGAGAAACTTGGCAATTTACATAAAGCTTTGTTCAAAAGAGAAGACTGAAATTTTCTAACATTTGAGAGTCTAACTCTAACATCATTAAAGATAGTATCAAAAATAAACTCCTTGGTTCTTGCTTATTTTTTTAGATACGTTGATTCCTTTCAATCCAAATATTGTAAATGGCTGCCCCAAAAAGATGCTTGATAATAGTTGCCTTCAAATGCTTCTGAAGGGTGAAGGGAGTGATGTAATCAGTAATATCATGCCAACAAATCAGATTTTCTAGAACAAAAGAGAGTTGCAAATCCTTTCTCCAAATCCTCCTAGTGAAACAACATTCAAAGAAGAGATCCTCTCTTGTCTCACAACCCACGTGACAAAAAATACACGTTGGATTGATATAACGCCCCCAATGCAATATTCTGAATTTAGTACTAAGGCGATCATGATAAGCAAGCCATGCAATGAAGCTATGTTTTAGATTATGCCTCTTGTGCCAAATGAAATTATAACCTTCAAAATGAACTTTCCCAAGTGTGATTGAATGTGAAGCCTCCACATGGGGAAAGATTCCATGTTATTTTATCCCTTATGCCTTCATTAAGGACAAAATTTGGAACTTCAACTTGGGAAAGATATATTGGCCAATTCCAAGTACCATCAATGAAAATTTCACATACCTTTGCAAGGAGTGGAGGATTTAGGATGGTATTTGTCCAATGCTCAAAGAAAGGACCATCCTTGTGCCAATTATCAATCCAAAAGAAAGTGTTTGCTCCATTACCAACTTTTTGTTGGATAAATCCTTTTGCAATAACACGGCATCCAAGAAGCATTTTAAATACCCAGCTTGTATCCTTAGGAACTTGTAACACCCAAATAGAAGAGTCTTTGATATAGTTTGCTTGAACCCATTGACTCCAAAGTGTTTCTTTTGTTGCATACATCCTCCAAAATATTTTCAGCATGTAGGTTAAATTAATCTCCTCAATGCTACGGATACCAAGTCCCCCTTCTTTTAAGGGAAGGCAAATTTCCTTCCTTGCCACCTTAAGACCAGTCCCTCTCCACAAAAAATCTTTGAATTTTGTCTCAATGGCGGCCAAAACACTTTTAGGCAAAAGAAAAGCATTTGCCCAATAAGCACAAATCTGAGTAAGAACGGATTTGATGAGCACAAGTCTACCCACAAAAGAGAGCCAATTGTTGCACCATGAATCAAGCTTAGCATTTATTTTTTCCAAGAGGGGGCAGCAATCATTCTTCGTAAGCTTTCTTGAAACCAGTGGAATGCCCAAATAACGAATTGGTAACTCACCTTCTTGAAAACCAACCCTATCAATGATAGCTCTTTTCTCCTCATTTGAAACCCCAACAAGGAAGATTACACTCTTAGCATTGTTAATAATCAGCCCCGAGTATGTTGAAAAAGTCTTCAATGCATCCATGATGCAATTTATAGAATTCATGTCCCCTTTACAAAAGATAAGGAGATCATCTGCAAAACATAGATGATTTTTTTTTTTTGCGGGACAAGTAAGATTGGATAAATTCCAAAGATCAAAAGTTTACATGTACAAAAGATGTGGAGAAGAACATGAACCTAAACAACAACATCTTCTAATCTCCACAATCTACATAAAGTTTTGTTCAAAGGAGAAGACTGAAACTTTCTACCATTTGTAAGTTTAACTCTAACATCATTAAAGATAACATCGAAAATAAACTCCTCAGTTCTAGCTTGGTTTTTGAAGATACGTTGATTCCTTTCAATCCAAATGTTGTAGATGGCTGCCCCAAAGAGATGCTTGAAAATTGTGGCCTTCAAATGCTTTTCAAGAGCAAAAGGTGTGGAGTACTCAATAATATCATGCCAACAAATCAGATTTTCCAGAACGAGAGTGAGTTGCAAACCCTTTCTCCAAATCCTCCTAGTGAAACAACATTCAAAAAATAGATGCCCCCTAGTTTCACATCCCATGTAACAAAAAATACACGTTGGGTTTATATGGAGTCCCCAATGCAAGATCCTGAATTTTGTGCTAAGGCGATCATGAAAAGCAAGCTAAATAATGAAGCTATGTTTAGTGATGAGTTGTGATTTGGTGTGTGTTTACATCGCCATTTACTTATACTTTAGAGGTGTTGAATGCTTATAATGATGCATTGGTGTAGTACTTTCGATAGGAATAGGCTTAAGTGTGAATAAATGTGCATATTGAGTTTAAGAGATAAAATGCTACACTAATAGCTTATTTTCAATGATTCAAATGACTTTGGGTTAAGATAAAGATTGAACAATGAAGGTGATGAAGATAGGACATGCACGGGTCTAAGGGAGAAGACTAAAGGCCGAAATGACGAAAAATTGGATGAAGGAAGTCAGCCGGACGCTAAGGAAGAATAGCCGGTCGACCAGCCACTCTAGAGAGCTTCGTCGAAAAGCCGGACAACCCCCCTTCAAGAGCCGGTCAATCGGCTAGGTCGACCGGCCACTCCAGAGAGCCTTTGAAGAAAGCCGGTCGAGTACTCCAGAGGCCGGTCGACCGTGTAGGTCGACCGGCTATGCGCGAATCTATAAATAAAGCCCGATGCGGAGCAGAAAAGGAGAGTTTTTACACACACTTCACACCTATTCTCACACACACTTAACCCTATTCCCTAGCCACCTCACACACCCATTTCACATACTTTTCACGAAGAACCAAGCTTCGTTGGAGGATTCAAATGCTTTGGAATCGAGATTATTTACAAGCTGTGTTCTAAAATCGCTAGGATGAAAGGGGAGTTTCGTTATATCTCTTTCATTCTATTTTCTATTATGTCTGAGTAGGCTTGTATAGGGTGATTAAACTTATGTAATGGGTTAATTTTATACTCTTATGATATGGGATATGATGGCTGAATATATATATATATATATATATATGTTTTGATTTGTTTTGTTTAATTGGGTGTTCTTTCATTCATGTCTATGTGTTTGATAGAATACCTAGATGAGTACATATATATTAATTGAAGTTTGTTTGTTACTAAACACATCTAATCCATGCTGTACTCATGTCCATGTGTTTATACATGGATGTTATGAAGTGGGTAGTGCTTTTATTCATGTCTATATACGTATTTGCATGCCTAGTAACAAGCATAATTTCAATATCACATGTGTATGAATGTTAGTCAAATCCTGCTGTAGTGATCTTAGAATGACGGAGTATAATTTAGGGCTAATCTAGGTCTAGTTTCCTTTGGCTTTAAATCCAGCCAATAGGTTTCAGGATAGATTTAGTCGACCTTAGCAACACTAGGTCTTGGCTTTAAACCCAGCCAATGGTTTAGGTACTAAGGTAGGTTCATTCTAAGCCACCTAGGAAGTTAGTTAGTCACTCTTGAGGCCCTAGGTCATAAGGACCACGCCGTAGCTCTAGGAGACGTCGCCTAGGGATGGACCCGCACCGAGTCTTAGGGGGAAATCAGGACACTAACTAACAACCTAGTTAAGAGCACTTTTGATAGTTAGCCATCATCCCTTAATCCCATAGCATTTGAGTATGGAGTTACCCATTCATAAGTCCAAGTCACCCTAATCCCTTTCCAATTGTTAGTTTCTTCTTAATCAACCTGCGTCCCTTTTGTTTTTATTCATAGTTTAGTTTTTTTTCATTTACTTAGAGCTCCCGACAATCCAAACCTTCACAAGAAAAAGTACACTTAGTTTAGATCTTTCTTTTTAGCTCTTTTAGGACACCAAGCATAGGATACATTCACGATATTCACGCCTCCCTGTGGTTCGACACCCGCACTCGTAAACACTGTATTGCACGATCCGTACGCTTGCGGGTCTTTTAAAACTTGCACTCGTAAGAAGACATCAAGTTTTTGGCGCCGTTGCCGGGGAGGCACGGTGATTTGCATTCGGTGCTTGTGTGTTTTAATAGTTGTTTTTCTTGCTTTTTCTTTATAGTTTGTTTAGTTTTTACTTATTTCGTTTACTGCTTATATTATCTTGTTTTAGTTCTCTTTGTTAGTTTAATTCAGCTTTTGACTTTACTTTTTTTTTAGTAGACTTTTTAGGATTGTGGATTATTTGCTGTAGTTTATGAATACTGAAGTGTTTGGGGGTTGAAGTGGCCGGAGTTAGGATAGTTTGTGCATGCTTGGTAGGATATCCGTTAATAATCCCCTAATTCCTCTTAATCTCGAACCTGAAAGAATCACTAGACGTTTCAGGAATTTAGGAGATCTTCCTGAGGAGATGGCCGATCCCAATCATCCTCATAATCCACCCAATCCCCCAATGAATCCCATTCCACCTCATGAGCACATTGGGCATCAAGCCCAAGCTCATTTTAGACAGGAACCTCATAGACCAGGTCCACCTTTAGATGAGGAACCCACTCCTAGGCAAGTCTTTCTCCCCGAAACATTTGAGCCTAATTCGGCTATTCAAATTCCAGGTTTGGGGGTACGAACTTCGAGATTAAGCCTAATATGTTGGCTATGCTTCCTTCCTTTTACGGGAGAAGCAATGAGAGTCCTCTTGATCACATTACTGATTTTGTTGAAATGAGTTCCACTCTCCATGCTCCCAATGTCTCCCAAAAGGTCATACGTCTAAGATTGTTTCCCTTCTCTCTTAAGGATAAGGCTAGGACTTGGTTGCACTCCTTACCTAATAGGTGCATTACTACATGGGCTGAGCTTCAATCTAAATTCTGCCAGAAATTTTATCCCATGGCCAAGACAGCCGGACTTAGGACTGCCATCATGACTTTTTCCCAGCATGACTTAGAATCTTTTCATGAAGCTTGGGAGAGGTTCAAAGATCTTCTTAGACAATGTCCACACCATGGGTATGGCAATCATGACCTAATGCAATACTTCTTTCGAGGTCTAAACGAACAAAATAGGATGATGGTCAATGCCGCCTCTGGTGGTGGTTTCTATCTTTTAAGACCAACTGAGGCATGGGATAAAATAGAAATGATGGCTGAGAATTCATTTCAAAATTTTGCAATGGAAAGATCTAGTCGAGGGGGTAACAAGAGAAGTGTTAGTGAGGTTGGAATTTCTTCAGACTTACCCTCTAAGGTCGAGGCATTAACAAATAAACTAGATCAATTCATCTCTTTGTCCATTTCATCTCAAAGTCCTAGGACTAGTTCTTCAAGTGCTTCCTCCACCCCCTTAGTTGTTGAAGTTTGTCCATTATGCTCCGAGTCATCTCATGAGACACTAGCTTGCCCTTTAGCATCCCAATTTCCTAAATTCATGAAAGAGCTAGTGTGTGCCACACAAGGTTATTCTCGTGAGTATAATCCATACTCAAACACGTACAATCCGGGTTGGAGGGACAATCCGAAATTTTCCTGGAGACAAGGACAGCATGAGTCTAGTTCACATCCTCAAGTTCCACCTCAGCAGCGACCCCGTCCGCAATATCCCCCAGGTTTTTATCAAGTCAATCAACCCCGTCTCACTAGTGCTCCTCAACCTCAAGCTTTACCTGCTCCCTCTAGTAGCCAGCCTCCTAGTAATGACATGATGAAGATAATGCAATTTATTCAGAATCAACAACAGGAATTGGCAGAAAATAGGCAGCAAATGGCCAGGTTTGAGGCACAGTTAGGACAGATTGCTAGTCAATTGAGCACTAGAGACCACGGGAAATTGCCTTCTCAGCCGAAAGTAAACCCTAGAGTCCAATCTTGTTCCTCCACTGACACCACTTACCCTTCTCAGGCTCAAGCTAAAGCTGTCACCACTTTTAGGAGCGGTCGGGTAGTGGATAATAGGGTAGAAATTGATTCTGCGATTATGCGCACCTAGTGGTCCTTTCGAGTCTAGAGCACAACATGGTAACCTTGTTGGGGGAAATTCTAAAGAGAGTCATGTTGAGAGAAATGAGACCGTTAGAGATCAGGGAGAGATTAGTACTTCCCGACCACATAGAGAGGGAAAAGAACCTATGGATAACTCCCATGCATCTAGAGATATAGAGCCTAGAGTTCCTTTTCCATCCGCTTTAGAGAGACCTACATCTAGTGAGGATTCTAGGTTCTTCAAGATTTTAGAGCATCTCAAAGATCTTAAGGTCAATCTTTCTTTGATAGATGCGATCATTTCCATCCCATCTTACTCTAAGTTCTTTAAGGATCTTTGTACAAGGAAACGTAGATCATCGACCATTCCTAAGAAGGTGAGGCTTACAGAGAAGATGAGTAGTATTTGTACTTCGGGCCTTCCGCACAAGAGGAGTGACCCCGGAGCTTTCACCATTCCTTGTAGGATCCGTGAGACGCAAATTGATCATGCCTTGTTAGATTTGGGATCTAGTGTGAATCTTATTCCCTATTCTGTCTATCAGCAGTTAGGCCTAGGTGAGTTGTCTCCCACGTATGTTACTCTTCAGCTAGCTGATAGATCTGAGCGTAGACCTAAGGGGGTGATAGAGGACGTTATGGTTCAGGTAGGTGAATTCGTGTACCCTGTTGACTTTATAGTGTTAGATATGGATTCGGGACACGACTCTAAACATTCTACACCCATTCTTCTAGGTCGCCCCTTCCTTGCCACTGCAGATGCCATTATCCATTGTAGGTCGGGGATATTAGAGATGAAATTTGGGAATTTGAAATCCACTATAAAGGTTGCAGAGGCGGTGAATAGAGCTAGTATAGGAGAGGAGGATGGAGAAGAGTGCTTTAAAGTAGATGTGATTGATTCTTGCATTGAGGATTTCATAGAAATGACTATGACTGATAGAGATGATTTGAGGAAATTTGAAGAAGTGATGTCAAATTTTGATTTGGAGACCTTAGAGAAGAAATGTATAGCTTCTACTTCCTTAATTGAGAGCTGTTTGATTAATAAGTCACTCAAGGTTAATTCTTCTACTCCCATTTCTAATGATGAACGCATTGATGATGCTGAGGTTAAGTCCCCCTTGGTTGAGCCCAGCCTTTCTTTAGAGCTCAAACCCCTTCCAGATCATCTGAAGTATGCATTCTTAGGCTCTAGTGAGACTCTTCCGGTTATCATAGCTTCTGATCTTTCTAGTGAGAATGAGAAGCGTCTCTTAGAGGTCCTTAGGAAACATAGGAGGGCAATAAGGTGGAAGATTGATGATTTACGAGGTATAGACCCCTCTATTTGTATGCATCGTATTCACCTTGAAGATGGAGCCATTCCTTCTAGGGAGATGCAAAGGAGGCTAAACCCACACATAAGCGAAGTAGTTAAGAAGGAGATCATTAAGCTTTTGGATGCAGGCATTATTTATCCGATCTCCGATAGTGAGTGGGTTAGCCCAGTCCAAGTTGTCCCTAAGAAGTCCGGGATCACAGTTGTTGAGAATGAGAGAGGAGAGCTTATCCCTACACGTACTCCTACGGGATGGAGGGTCTGTATTGATTATAGGAAGCTCAACTCCAAAACTAGGAAGGATCATTTCCCATTGCCTTTTCTAGACCAGATTTTAGATAGAGTAGTTGGGCACAGCTACTTCGGGATATAACCAGATCCCTGTGTTTCCCGAGGACCAGGAAAAGACCACCTTTACTTGTCCCTATGGCACTTTTGCTTATAGGAGAATGCCCTTCGGTCTTTGTAATGCCCCAGCGACTTTTCAGAGATGCATGATGGCCATTTTTAGTGATATGATTGAGAGACACTTAGAGATTTTTATGGATGATTTCTCAGTCTTTGGAGATAGCTTTGATGAGTGCTTGAATCATCTCTCTTTAGTCTTAGACCGATGTGTGGAGAAGAATTTAGTGTTAAGTTGGGAGAAATCCCACTTCATGGTGCAACGAGGGATAGTGCTGGGTCATGTTGTCTCATCTAATGGAATTCAAGTCGACCCAGCTAAGGTTGAATTAATTGAGAAGTTGCTTGTCCCTAAGTGTGTCAAGGATGTTAGATCTTTTCTAGGACATGCAGGATTCTACCGTAGATTCATTAAGGATTTTAGTCACGTTGCACGTCCTTTGTCTAGGCTCCTAGCACAAGATGTTCCTTTTGACTTTGACGATGATTGTGTTAGAACTTTCAATAGGCTTAAATCCTTATTATCAACATCCCCAATTATCCAACCACCTGACTACAGTCTCCCATTTGAGGTTATGTGTGATGCATCCGATTATGCAATAGGAGCTGTTTTAGGTCAAAGGAAGGATAAGTTGCCCCATGTTGTATACTATGCTAGCAAGACTTTTGATGAAGCACAAAAGAATTACACTACTACGGAAAAGAGCTTCTAGCGATAGTCTTCTCTCTCGACAAGTTTAGGTCATACATCCCGGGATCCAGAGTAATTGTCTACACCGATCATGCGGCATTGAAGTATTTGTTGTCTAAGAAAGAATCTAAGCCCGCTTGATTAGGTGGATGCTCCTCCTTCAAGAGTTTGACTTAGAAATTCGGGATAAGAAGGGTAGAGAGAATTTAGTTGCGGATCATCTTTCCCGTCTTGTTAGCGAGTCTTCTAGTGATCCATCTCCTTTTCATGATTCATTCCCTGATGAGCAATTATTTGCTATTTCTCATCACACACCTTGGTTCGCTCATATAGTTAATTATCTTGCCACAGGGCGTTTTCCGTCTCATTGGGAGAAAAGAGAAAAAGATAGGTTCCTAGCACAAGTTAGGCATTTCTTTTGGGAGGACCACTATCTTTTTAAAGTGTGTGCGGATCAAATGATTCATCGGTGTGTGCCTAAGGAGGAGTTTGAGAGCGTGTTAAGCATGTGTCATGATGAGGGGTGTGGGGGTCATTTTAGTGGGAAGAAGACTGCTGCGAAGGTCTTGCAAAGTGGATTATTTTGGCCTACTCTCTTTAGGGATGCCCAGGAATATTGCAAAAAGAGTTTTGGATGTCAACAATCTGGGTCCATCTCTAGGAGAAACATGATGCCTTTATCCCCTATTCTTCCTTGTGAGTTGTTCGATGTTTGGGGTATAGACTTCATGGGTCCATTTCCACCTTCCTTTGGGTGTCAATACATTTTAGTGGCCGTT
Organism: Cordia subcordata; assembly: GCA_028554755.1. Taxonomy (NCBI): domain Eukaryota; kingdom Viridiplantae; phylum Streptophyta; class Magnoliopsida; order Boraginales; family Cordiaceae; genus Cordia; species Cordia subcordata. Next base: position 9,978,343 of record JAPTOF010000007.1, on the reverse strand, counting down.
GATTATGTATCCAAATGGGTTGAGGCTATTCCTACACGCACTAATGACCATAGGGTAGTGGTTAAGTTTATTAAAGAGAACATTTTCTCTAGATTTGGAGTCCCTAGGGTCTTAATTAGTGATGGGGGTTTGCATTTTCGCCATAGGACTTTAGAGGCCTTGTTGAGGAAATATTCAGTCACCCATAAAGTAGCCACTCCTTATCACTCGCAGACTAGTGGACAAGTAGAGGTGTCCAATAGAGAGATCAAACACATTCTAGAGAAAACGGTTAGGCCTGATAGAAAAGATTGGTCTATTAGATTAAATGATGCTTTGTGGGCCTACCGTACCGCCTTTAAGACTCCTATTGGTATGTCTCCGTATAGATTAGTATTTGGTAAAGCTTGTCACTTGCCGGTTGAACTTGAACATAGAGCGTATTGGGCAATCAAAGCCTTAAATTTTGACTTGGCAAGAGCGGGTGAGAAAAGGAGGCTAGACCTAGCAGAACTGGAAGAACATAGATTCGAGGCATATGAGAACGCTAAACTTTATAAGGATAGGATGAAGAGAATCCATGATAAACACGTTATTAAGAAATCATTCTCTCCTCTTGATAAAGTTTGGTTGTTTAACTCACGACTGAAGCTTTTTCCAGGTAAGCTTAAGACGAGATGGGATGGTCCGTATGAGGTGATGATTGCCTATCCTTCTGGAGCAGTCAAGATCAAAGACTTAAAGGATGGCCGAGAGTTGACGGTAAATGGGCAACGCCTGAAGCACGCTTATGATCCGAGCATGGCTTGTGTGGAGGTTTTAGAGCTTTAGGATCCCGCAGATGGAAGTTGAAGATGAGCTAGTATTTGCCTGGCAGACGGCTTGGTAGTTAGCGCTACTAGGAGGCAACCTAGGTTCAATTCTATAGTCTTGCATTTGTTTGACTTTTGTTTCTTTTTATTTTCTTTCTTTTATCTTTCTTGCACCCAACTTAAAGTGTTGAATCCTAATCCTTTGTCCCGTAAGATACACCACTGCTTCTTATTGCACATGCCAATGCGAGTATGCATAGGCAATGCTACTAATTTTGTTTTCTTTGTGAGTGTTTATGAATTGTGAGTCACAAATTAGCAGTATGGTGAGATGACGTTGGCATGGAAAGCTTTGAAGAAAATGCAAGGTTGTATCTATCCTTTCTCCACTTGTTCCCCTGTTCGCACCCTATCCCCACCACCCTTACTTGTTTTGTAATGATAACTTGCTTGTTTTTGTTGTGCTTTGTTCTATTTGCTTGAGGACAAGCAAAGTTTAGGTTTGGGGGTGTGGGACTTTAGTTTTCTTTCTTGTTATATTTTACTTAGGGTAGATTGCATCATGCATAAAAATGGTGAAAATTGAAAAATTTTGATGCATATAGAGTCATTTATTTCTTTGTTGATCATTGTGTTGGCTTTTGTGATTGACTCTATTGATTTATGAAGATGAGAAGCATTGTGGGGGAATGAATAAAGTGGTTTGAAATCTAAGTCTTGGAGGGGATGCCCTTCAAAATTGTGGGGAGTGAGAACCTTAAAAGAATGACTCTTGTAGCCACCCCATAGCTTGGTAGGAAAGAGTGTTAAAAAAAAAGGTTATTGATGTGAGTGCCCCGTCTTTGATTGGTTCTTGTTGATATGCTTAAGCCTTTCTTTTTCTTCCTTTTTGAGAATTCAATACAATGAAAATGAAAAAAAAAAGATTGAAAAAAAAGAGGCAAAAAGGTGCAAAATTCTATGAATGAAGTGAAAAAGAGGAAAAGCCAAAAGCACCTAAAAGTTAGTGAATAAGTGCATAAGTGACACAATGTCAACTTAGCACAAGTTATCATCTTTGGAAGCATGTGAATAAGGCTTATAAAAAGCCATTGTGTTTGTATATTCTCTCTTTTTTATCCTTGAGGCTTGGTGCACGTTAGGGAGACCATGTCAATTGAGGAAGCACGAAATACCAATATCCCGAGTGCGTGAGTTAGAATCCTAGGCTTGTGGTGGATTGGCTACTTGGGAAATTCCCATGAGGAACGAGACCCCTTATGAGTAGAGGGAAGATTCAAAGAGGCTTAGGGATCTCTTCACAATAAGAATGCCCTTTCATGTTTCTCAAACTAATGCTGATAGCGAGTCAGTCCTTCAGGCAATCCATTGTATCAGCTTTAGAGATAAAATTTAAGATTAGGCTTGCTTGAGGACAAGCAAGGAGAAGGTTTTGGGCTGTTGATGAGTTGTGATTTGGTGTGTGTTTGCATCGCCATTTACTTATACTTTAGAGGTGTTGAATGCTTATAATGATGCATTCGTGTAGTACTTTTGATAGGAATAGGCTTAAGTGTGAATAAATGTGCATATTGAGTTTAAGAGATAGAATGCTACACTAATAGCTTATTTTCAATGATTCAGGTGACTTTGGGTTAAGATAAAGATTGAACAATGAAAGGTGATGAAGATAGGACATGCACGGGTCTAAGGGAGAAGACTAAAGGTCGAAATGACAAAAAGTTGGATGAAGGAAGTCAGCCGAACGCTAAGGAAGAATAGCCGGTCGACCGACTAGGTCGACCGGCCACTCCAGAGAGCTTCGTTGAAAAGCCGGACGACCCCCCTTCAAGAGCCGATCGAGCGGCTAGGTCAACCGGCCACTCCAGAGAGCCCTTGAAGAAAGCCGGTCGAGTACTCCAGAGGCCGGTCGACCGCGAATCTATAAATAAAGCCCGATGCGGAGCAGAAAATGAGAGTTTTTACACACACTTCACACCTATTCTCACACACACTTAACCCGATTCCCTAGCCGCCTCACACACCCTTTTCACATACTTTTCACGAAGAACCAAGCTTCGTTGGAGGATTCAAACACTTTGGAATCGAGATTGTTTACAAGCTGTGTTCTAAAATCGCTAGGATGAAAGGGGAGTTTCGTTATATCTCTTTCATTCTATTTTCTATTATGTCTGAGTAGGCTTGTATAAGGTGATTAAACTTATGTAATGGGTTAATTTTATACTCTTATGATATGGGATATGATGGCTGAATATATATATATATATATATATATATGTTTTGATTTGTTTTGTTTAATTGGGTGTTCTTTCATTCATGTCTATGTGTTTGATAGAATACCTAGATGAGTACATATATATTAATTGAAGTTTGTTTGTTACTAAACACATCTAATCCATGATGTACTCATGTCTATGTGTTTATACATGGATGTTATGAAGTGGGTAGTGCTTTTATTCATGTCTATATGCGTATTTGCATGCCTAGTAACAAGCATAATTTCAATATCACATGTGTATGAATGTTAGTCAAATCCTGCTGTAGTGATTTTAGAATGACGGAGTATGATTTAGGACTAATCTAGGTCTAGTTTCCTTTGGCTTTAAATCCAGCCAATAGGTTTCAGGATAGATTTAGTCGACCTTAGCAACACTAGGTCTTGGCTTTAAACCCAGCCAATGGTTTAGGTACTAAGGTAGGTTCATTCTAAGCCACCTAGGAAGTTAGTTAGTCACTCTTGAGGCCTTAGGTCATAAGGACCACGCCGTAGCTCTAGGAGACGTTGCCTAGGGACGGACTCGCACCGAGTCCTAGGGGGAAATCAGGACACTAACTAACAACCTAGTTAAGAGCACTTTTGATAGTTAGCCATCATCCCTTAATCCCATAGCGTTTGAGTATGGAGTTAGCCATTCATAAGTCCAAGTCACCTTAATCCCTTTCCAATTGTTAGTTTCTTCTTAATCAACCTGCGTCCCTTTTGTTTTTATTCATAGTTTAGTTTTCTTTCATTTACTTAGAGCTCCCGACAATCCAAACCTTCACAAGAAAAAGTACACTTAGTTTAGATCTTTCTTTTTAGCTCTTTTAGGACACCAAGCATAGGATACATTCACGATATTCACGCCTCCCTGTGGTTCGACAGCCGCACTCGTAAACACTGTATTGCACGATCCGTACGCTTGCGGGTCTTTTAAAACTTGCACTCGTAAGAAGACATCATTTAGGATTATGCCTCTTGTGCCAGATGTGATAATAACCTTCAAAATGAGTGCCCTTTCTTCTAATACTATCCCAAGTGTGGAAGAAAGAGAAGCCTCCACAAGGAGAGAGGTTCCATGAAATTTTATCTTCCGCTCCCTCTATAAGTTCGAAATCTGGAACATCAACTTGGGAGAGGTGGATAGGCCAATTCCAAACGCCATCAATGAAAATATCACTAACCTTTGAGTGAAGTAGGGGATACGGAATTGTGTTAGTCCAATGCTCAAGTAGGGGGCCGTCCTTGTGCCAATTGTCAACCCAAAAAAAGGTGCTTGCTCCATTGCCAATCTTGTGTTGGATATATCTCTTCGCCAAAACACAGCAGCCAAGAAGAGTTTTGAAAACCCAACTAACATCCTTGGGAATTTGTAACATCCAAATTGAAGAGTCTTTGAAATAGTTGGCATGAACCCATTGACTCCAAAGTGAATCTTTTTTAGCATAACTCCTCCAAAAAGTTTTCAGCATGTATGTAAGATTAACCTCTTCAATGCTCCGAATACCAAGTCCACCCTCTTGAAATGGGAGACAAACATCCTTCCATGCCACTTTTGGACCAGTCCCTCTCCCCAAAAAGGCTTTGAATTTTGATTCAATGGCTGCCATAACGCCTTTTGGTAAAAGAAAAGCATTTGCCCAATAAGCACAAATCTGAGAAAGGACGGATTTGATGAGCACTAGTCTTTTTTTTTTTTTTTGCGGGTTAAGAAAGTTTTATTTCAACGCAATTTTGGTACATCCAAATGTTACCCCTCAAACCTAATCAAATACAACGATACAAAGAAAAGCACAAAGTTTGAGGGGTAGAGCAAAAGAAAAAGGGGGTTACATCCCATTACAAATGAATTTTCCTAGCATAAAAGAAGTGACAAAAACCAAGCAAGGAAACATAGAAGAAACAAGGAAAAGAAAGAACCAATGAAGTACTCGGGTGGGAAAGTGGTGAATCCAAAGCCCCCGAGGGACCACCATCCCTAAGATCTTCAAATAAACCAAAATTCCCATCCTCAAGTCCATCTTTCTCAACATGTTCTACCGAATCAGCAACTTCAGCCCGAATATTCTCAAATTGTGTGGTCTTCAAATCCACCTCTATATTTCCTTCATTATGGGCAGCAAGCTCAAAAACTTTACTTGAGACACCATCATCTTTCCTCAATGGCATATTTCTTTCTTCAACAACACAATTTGACTCTTCATTTGCAATGCTTGTCTCATTATTTTCCTTGCCAATGCACTCTCCATATGATATGTTGACTTGGTTAAAATTTGCATTTCCTTCATCAGCCCTAAGAGCTTCAAATTGGTTAATGGAATGTGCATGTGCAATGGTAGACATGGCGCCAATTCGCTGTCGTCTTTTATCCTCGACCACTTTCCATTCATATTGAGAACGGGGGTTCCTAGCTTCATTTGCTTTCTTCTTATCAAACGGCTTTTGAATCCCCATTGAATTTTTTGGGCAAGATGCAAGATTGTGTCCAATCACTTTGCAACTAGTGCATTTTAGAGGCTTCCAAGCGTATTCAATATCAATCTTTGCCCAGGAGCCATCTCTAAGTCGGACAAAGGTGTATTCCGGCAAATCTTTTTCAAGGTTAACTACAATACAAACTCGAGCAAATCTAACAAAAGTACGTGATTGTGTGAGAGAATCCATTTGAAGAGGTGTTCCAATTGTGCTAGCAATATAACTAAGCCCCCTTCTAGTCATCAAACTACATGGAACATTTCTTAATTTCACCCAAAGAGGGATTTTATCCCATTCAAAATTAAAGATTTGAGCATCCAAGTTCCATTTTCGAAGGAACAAAGGCCTAAAATTAACGTGCCATAATTGTTCAAGGGCTTTGTCACAAGCTTCTTCACTTTCGAATTGAAAGATGATGAGACCATTCAAGCAAGTCTTAATCTCAACATGACCAAATACTTTCCAATGGTTATCAACAAACTTCCTAATCAAGTAGAAAGGAGGGGGTCTTTCAAGAAATTGACCAAGTAAACAATGCTTCCAACAACTATCTCCTTTCTCAAAAACATCTTCAGGTTCCCGCAAAAGAAAGCCAATTATTGCACCATGAATCAAGCCTAGAGTTGATTTTTTCCAAGAGTGGACAGCAATCATTAGAGTTGATTTTTTCCAAGAGTGGACAGCAATCATTCTTCCTAAGCTTTCTTGAAACAAGTGGGATGCCCAAGTAACGAATTGGAAGCTCACCCTTTTGAAACCCAATTCTATTCATAATTGCTCTTCTTTCTTCATTAGAAACCCCTCCAAGGAATAACACACTCTTTGTTTTGCAAGAGCCCATATCTCTCATGTACTCGGCAATGGAAAGCACACGCACTTTTGGCATGACAAATGGCACACACATGGGGTACTTAACAATTTTTGGAGCAGCACTCTCAACAATCCACCATACTATGCTAAGGTGTGTGACATTTTCGTTTTTGGTAATTGGATTTGGCCTATTCATCTCATGCATTTTGATCCACCTTGCACCAATCTTGTGGAAGAAAATCTTGATGCTTTTACTTGGAACCTTTCTCCAAATGGTGAATTCACTTTCTCGCACACTTGGGAGGAAATCAGAAGGAAAAAGAATAAAGTTGATTGGCACTATATTGTTTGGTTCAAAGGGCATACTCCAAGACATGCATTTTTTACTTGGCTTGCTATTCATGATCGACTTTCCACAAAATTCAGATTGCTTTATTAGGGTAGGGAGCTGAATCCCACTTGCATTTTTTGCAACTTTGGGTGTGAAACTAGAGACCATCTTTTCTTTAATTGTTGTTTCACTAGAAGGATCTGGAGGAAAGGACTTCATCTTACTATGATCCAAGAAACATTGATCGATTGGGGAGACATTATTGCTTATATTTCGCCTTATGCACTCGAAAATAATCTTAAAGCTACTATCTTGAAGCATTTTTTGGAGGCAGCAATCTACTTTATTTGGATTGAGAGGAATCATCGTGAATTTCACAAGAGCTTCAAGACGGAGGAGCAAATCTTTTCATCCATCTTTAATCATGTTAGACTAAAAAAAACAACCAGCCTGAGTAAGTTGAGAAAGTCTTCAATGTGTTCATGATGGAATCAATCGAATGCATATCCCCTCTACAAAAGATAAGAAGATCATCCGCAAAACAAAGATTATTAAGCTTAATGCTTCCACACTTTGGGTGGAAGTGAAATCTCGGGTTATATGCCAAGTTGTTAAGCATGCATGTGAGCACTTCCATACAAAGAACAAAAATGTAAGGGGAGATGGGATCTCCTTGCCGAATGCCATTTGCACCGAAGAAATATCCTTCCAACCCTTCATTTAAGGCAATGCTGAAACTAGGACTTTTAATGCATGCCATAATCCAGCCCACAAACTTTTTGGGGAAGCCAAAAGCAAAAAGTGTGCATTTAATGAATCTCCAATTTAAGGAATCAAAAGCTTTCATGATGTCAACTTTAAAAGCACATCTTGGAGTGATATGTCTCCTTTGATAACCTCTCAAAATGTCATGTGCAATAAGTACATTTTCATGGATGAGCCTACCCTTCATGAAGGCTGATTGGTTCCATGAAATAATGTGGGATAAGCAAGCTTTTATCCTATTTGCAATGATCTTTGAAATGCACTTGTAGATAGTATAACAGTAAGAAATTGGCCTATAATCCTTGACCATGGTAGGATTTGAGGATTTAGGCACAAGAGCAATAATAGTGGCATTTACCTCTTTAAGGAGCTTGCTTGAATTGAAAAAGGATTTGATTGCATTAAGAACATCGTTGCCAACAATCCCCCAAGCAGCCTTGTAGAAATGAGATGTGCAGCCATCCAGGCCCGGGCTTTTGTTAGGGTTGAGTGAGAAGAGCGCATCCTTGATTTCATCATTTGTAATAGGGGCTATAGTGGTGGCAGCAGCATCTTGATCAATATGCTTGTCAATCATGTTTCTCAAAAGACCAACATTGATGTTTGTGGGAGATTCGGTTCCAAGAAGTTTTAGAAATAGCCAATAAATTCATCCTTAACTTCAGCTTCTTCATTAAGAAAAAGACCCTCCTCATTCTTGATAGCATGGATAGTATTTTTGAGCCTCCGACCTTTCACAACATTGTGGAAAAATTTTGTATTTGCATCACCATCCTTGATCCAATTGAGTCTTGATTTTTGGTAGAGAATGGCTTTATGTTTTGCATCAAGTTAGCCGGTTGACCGGCAAGATCAGAATCTAGGCCAATTTTGGCCAGACGACTTAGCCCCAAAGCTGGTCGACTGGTTGGGCCCTAGGCTAGATGCGTTGATAGCACTATTTAAGTTAATTTTCAGCCATTTTTTTAAGGAGAACAACACCCAAATCAAACACCCATTTCCCTAAACCAAAAATCCACCAAAAATCACCTCACACACTCACTTCTAAACACATTTAACATTTGGAATCAAGGATTCAAGAGGATGAAACACTAGGATTTGGGGCATAGCTCATGGATTGTAAAGCTTGACTATGGACAAAAAGGTATCTCTTAGCCTTATGCTTCCACATTTTGGATGAAAATGAAATCTCGGGTTGTTTGCCAATTTGTTGAGCATAAATGTAAGCACCTCCATATAAAGGACAAAAAGATAAAAGAGATTGGATCTCCTTGTCTAATGCCGTTTGCACCATAGAAGTAACCTTCCAATCCTCTAGTGAGGGCAATGGTGAAGCTAGGAGTTTTGACACAAACCATAATCTAATCCATAAACTTTTTCAGAAAACCAAAAGCAACAAGTGTGCATTCAATGAATCTCCAATTCAAGGAGTCAAAAGCTTTCATAATGTCAACTTTAAATGCATACCTTGAAGAAATATGACTCCTTGGGTATCCTCTCATGATGTCATGTGCAATGAGAATATTTTCATGAATGAGTCTACCCTTTACGAAGGCTGATTGGTTCCATGAGATGATGTGAGATAAACAAATTTTAAGCTTATTTGCAATGATCTTGGAAATGCACTTGTATATGGTATTGCAACAACCCGGCAAGCAACTTTCTCTCTCTACCATGAAAATCCTCCTCCTTCTCTCTTCAACTTTTGCAACCAACCAACACTTCTCCTCCACACGCCACCACCAAAAAAGAACCTTCTTCCATTAATAACCCAAACACTTAACCTTTAACACTTTTCCATCCTCTTGCCACTTCCGTTTGCTTGTTTTCATGGGAAAAAAAGAAGAAAGTTTCTACTTCTTCTTGGCAAAGTGCAAGAATTCTTGCAAAGAAGCATACGTTAGATAGCTCACCAAAAGCTATTTCTCCTTCTAAAGATACTTTCAATGAGGTGGATTCAGCCTCTTCTTCTTCTCCCCTTGAGAGGGAAGATGCTTTATCCACCTCTAGCAAAGAATTTCAGGAAGTGTTTAAAGCGCTTGAATCTGGTTGCACATACAAAGAACACCTTGATGCAAAATCCACAGCTAAGGTTGATTTGATTCGTAAGCTTTCTTGTACTCATTCAAGTAACTCTCCCTCTCCAAAATCTAACAATGATGTTAGACCACAAAAAAAGAAAGTGGAAATGGAGCTTGCACAGCACCTATTTCATTCCCCAACTCCTTGTCATTCTTCCTCTCTCGGCCATGGTGATTTGAACAAGGAGGAAGAAGATTTGGCTGATCACACTTTACCCATTGGTCAACAACTTCCGGATAATAGCATTGTTCCGATGTAATGCATAAAGAAAAGGAGATTGGCAGCACCTTTACAGCTCACTCCAAACAAAACTTGATAACTCACTCAAGTCAAACTTACTCAAAATCTGATCCTTGTGACATTAGGCTTGAAACACGTGAGTCAATTGAACATTTCCCTCCTCTTGAAAGCTCAAATTTCAAGTGCTCGGCTGACCCACTAAAGCCAAGTCAGGCCTTCTCATTAAATGACATGGCTGCCATGTCGGCAAATCCTCCTCTCAAAAGCGACCCCAAGGCAGAAACACTTTCAAGCTTTGGAAAGAAAGAATACAACACTAAGGTAAGCTATGATCAAGGCCGAGTCTTGCACCATGCTTCTAGCCAATCAAACGCTTGGAAAAAGCCTCTTAAACAAAGGTATATGCCTTCTACAAGGGAACCTTTATCTGATTGGGGTGGGGTTTTCGCGGAGCATATGCATACCAATTTGAAATTTAAAAAAGAGCATGTTTATAATGTGGTTGATGGTATTAGAGAAGTTGCTAATCCTCCTAAAGATTTATATGATGATAGGGACAAATTTTGGAGCCATTGCTTAGTTGGACAATTTTTAGGTACCCACCCACCCTACTTCCTAATCAAGAACATGGTTGATTTTGCTTGGAAAAAGTTTGGCAAGGTTGATAAGGAAAAGGTATTGCAACAAGAAATTGGCCTATAATCCTTGACCATGGAAGGATTTGGAGTTTTTGGCACAAGAGCAATAATAGTGGCATTTACCTCTTTGAGGAGCTTGCTTGATTCAAAAAAAGAGCTGATTGCATTTAAGACATCCTTCCCCATGATCTCCTAAGCAACCATGTAAAAATGAGAAGTGTAGCCTTCCGGACCCGGGCTTTTGCTTCATTCTCTCTAACCCTACCTAAACCGCCACCTTCCACCATCTTCCACCACGGCCAAATCAGCACCTCTTCCATCGTTCCACCATCACATACTTCCACTTTTTGAAGCCCCAACATTTGACACCTAAACACTCTTCCAAACCTATCCCTTTACTCCTCCATTCTTGCATTCATGGGAAAGAAGAAGAAGGTCTCATCTCCGACTAGAATTAGTGCAAGGCTAAATGCAAGAAAGCAAAGCATAGATTCTATTTCTAATGTTCAAGCTGGTTCATCTACAACTCAAAATGAGGTTGATTCGGCCTCTTCACCTCTTGCTAGTGGAGATGCTCACTCAACCTCAAGTTTGGTTCTCAAAGAAGTCTATAAAGCTCTTGAAGCCGGATCTTCCTTTAAAGAGCATGTTGATAAGCAAAACAAAGCCAAAGCCGACTTGGTCCGAAGCTTAACTAGCCAATCTAGAGCTTGATCTCCTCCATCACCAAAAGCAAAAATGGATGTTAGACCTTGTTCCAAGCAATCAGAAATGGTGCTTTCAAAGCTTCTATTTCATTCACCTTGCCAAAGCTCTTCTTGCTCAAGCCCTGGTAGTCCGAATGGGCATGGTCAGCAAGGAAATAATGCTTCTAGTCTTGCATATGATGCTTCAGCCGAAGGATTTGGAAATGAAGAAGAAAGGTTATTACCCGATGGACAAAAGCTTGCTGATGCTATTAACCTCGGGTTAAAACACCTTCCCCTGAACTTGTAAGTAACTTTTCAGGTCAAACAAAGCATATTTTGACAACACAAAAGGGCCACGCCACCTTGCAATCAGATTTAATTAATTTAAATGTTGGCCCACGAAAAATTCAAGAAGATTTCCCTCTACTTGCAAGTCCTATAGTTGGTCAAACTTGGCCAAGTCAGCTGCTCACTTATGATGATGTGGATGCCATATATGACAAAAATGCCATGCTTTCAAATGCTGAAATTCAGAGAACATCTTCCATGGGAGTGCATCGGGCAAAACCTTCCTCCAAAGGCAAGGAGCACTCTCAAGGTAACTTTATCTCTACTCATTCTAGTGATGAAGCAAGCTTAATATTGGAACCCTAAATCAGCCTTTATATAATGTTCTCCCAAAAGCTCAAGAGAATGCTAGGCAAAATCAAGCTCAAACAACCAGCCACTATAATGCTTGGAAGAAACCACTTAGGCTAAGATTTGAGCCTAGTTCTAATGATCCTTCTCCTGATTGGGGTGGCGTATTTGCTGAAAATTTGGATACAAATCTTAAATTTGATGAGGAGCATGTTTTTAACTTGGTAAATGGCAATAGAGAGGTGGTTGATCCTCGGAGGACTTGTATGAAGATGGGAACAAATTTTGGAATCATTGTCTTGTTGGGCAATTCTTAGGTGCTCCCCCACCTTTCTTCCTTATCAAAAACATAGTGGAGTTTGTTTGGAAGAAATTTGGCAAGGTTGATATTCATACTAAAGGAAAAGGTCTCTTCATTTTCAGATTTGAAAAAGAAGAGTTTTGCCAAAAGATTCTTCAACAACTATGGCATGTCAACCATAGGCCACTTTTGTTGAGGAAATGGGATCCAAATCTTGAGTTTGTTAACTTATCTTGCAAAAAAGTCCCTATTTTGGTGAAGCTTTGGGATGTTCCAATGAGCCTCTACTCTAAAAGAGGACTTGGATATATTGCCTCTTTCATTTGAAAGCCAATCCAAATGGATGCTCTCACCGATTCAAGAAGGAATTTGGAATTTGCAAGAGTTTGTATTGAAATTGATTTGCAAGAAAATCTTCCGGATGTGGTTTATCCAAAACTTAGAAATGGTTCAAAGGCAAAGGTTATGGTGGAATATGCTTGGAAGCCAACAAAATGCTCACATTGTAATATGGTTGGCCATGGGGAGGATCATTGCCCACTTAAGCCTAAAGCACAACCTCAAAAGCAAATTACAAAATAGCCCACAAAAACTCATTATGAGTGGCAAGTCGTGAGCAAGAAAGCTCCATTGAAGACAAGTAATGCTCCTAATGAATCCCATGGTGAAGGAATTTCTTCAAAGGCTAAGGAAACATCTTCAAGGCATTCCATTGCTAGGGTCCCTCTTGACCCCTCAAGCTCTAAAATAATGCACTCTAATCACTTTGAGATTCTAGGTCATGCGGGAGAAATTGAAGATGGAAATCAAAGGCTTCTTAACCAGCATAGTAGGGAAGAAGAATTGGGTAATAATGGCTCACCAAATGCAAAAAGCAATCATGAAATTGAGCCTAGTGCTCTTCCTTTACCTCCTCAATGAATTTTTGCTCATGGAATATTAGGGGGCTAAATTCCCCCAATAAACAAAAGGAAGAAAAGTTGATGATCAATAAACACCACTTGGACAGTCTTTGCCTTCTAGAGAACAAAGTGGTAAGTGATGAAAATATCAAACTCATTAGTGCTCATTTTGAGAAAGTTGGATTTACAAGCTACATTGATGATTTTACTAAAGGGCGGATTTGGCTTTTTTGGAAGAAAGGTATTAAAGCAACTTGGATTGACTCTTGTGATCAAGCCTTGCTCTTTAATTTTGATGATCATATTCATATGCCTTTCTTTGTTGCCTTCATCTATGGCCACAATGAAGCTTCAAAAAGATATGAACTTTGGAGAAAACTTGAGCTTTGGTATGCATGGTGTGAAGAAAGTGATTTTTGTCTCATGGGGGATTTCAATAAGGTTTTGCATTGTGGTGACAAATCTAACACTTTTTCCATTCCAAAAAGTTGCTTGTGCTTTCCAAAACTTTGTGGCAAATGCAAAGTTGCAAGAAGTTAATGCACATGGACCATGCTTTACTTGGACAAATAAGAGCCATGATGAAAACTACTTGGCTAGCAAGCTTTTTAGAGCTTTTATCAATGGAAATTGGCTGCGCACCTATCAACATTCTTTTCTTTTGGTTGCTGGCCCCAGTGTCTCCGATCATTGCCCTCTCATCATGCAATGTAAGTCTTGGAAATCCTCACCAAAGCCCTTCAAATTTAATAATGTGTGGACCTCTCATTTGGATTTCCTAAAACTTGTTGAAGACCATTGGTGTACACGGGTCTTTGATACACCAATGTACATTCTCGACCAAAAGCAAAAAGCATTAAAACTTTTTTTTTTTTGCGGATCAAGTAAGAAAAATTCATTGCTGCAAATCAGATTTGTACAAGTACAATGATGGTGTAACCATCAAACCTACAAAAGTAAATCATCAAGTTTCCACAATTTACAAAGGGTTTTGTTCAAATGTGTTAAAGGAAACTTCCTATTACAAGAAATTTTAACTCTAACATCATTGAAGATTGTGTTACAAACAAATTCCTCTGTCTTTGCTTAATTCTTGAAAATTCTTCTATTTCTTTCCATCCAGATGTAATAGACTGTAGCGCCCAAGAGATGCTTGAGGATTGATGCTTTCAAATGTTTCTCATGAGCAAATGGAGTGATATAGTTGAAAATTTCTTGCCAACAAATAAGGCTCTTCGGGACAAGAGTTAAAGATAAGCCAAATCTCCAAATACGCCTAGTAAAACTACATTAAAAAAAGAGATGATCTCTAGTCTCACATCCCATATAGCAAAAGATGCATGTGGTGCTTGTATTACGCCCCCAAAATGAAATTCTGAATCTTGTGCTTAGGCAGTCATGATGTGCAAGCCAAACAATAAAACTATGCCTTGGGTTGTGACCTTTATGCCAAATGATATTATGTCCACTGAAGTGATTACCTTTAATTCTAATATGCTCCCATGTATGTTTGAAAGAAAACCCACCATTAGAAGAAAGATTCCAAGCAAAAGAATCATGTGAATTCTCATCAAGTGTAAAGCTTGGTGCTTCAATAGAGGAAAGATGCAAAGGCCAACTCCAAGAACCATTGAGAAAAAAAAAAACATTAAAACTTGCTCTTTATCTTTTGACAAAGAGCATTTTGCTACCATCCCATTTGCCATCAAAAATCTTCGGGAGGAGCTTGAAAATGTTCAATTCTTTCTTCTTAATGGTGAACAAAATAACTCTCTCATTGATAAGGAGAAATGCATTTTGAGCAAATTGGAGGAGCTTGATGCAAAGCAGAAAGCCATGCTCTACCAAAAATCAAGACTCACTTGGATCAAAGAAGGAGATTCAAATACAAAATTTTTCCATAATGTTGTTAAAGGTAGGAAGCTCAAAAACACTATCCATGCTATCAAGAATGAGAATGGTCATACTCTTATTGAAGATGATGAAGTGAAAGAGGAATTCATTGGCTATTTCAAGAAGCTTCTTGGTGCTGAATCTTTTTTTTGCAGATCAAGTAAGAAATTTTCATTGCAGCAAATCAGATTTGTACAAGTACAATGATGGTGTAACCACCAAACCTAGACAAGAATATCTTCAAGTTTCCACAATTTACAAAGGGTTTTGTTCATATGTGTTGAAGGAAACTTCCTACTACAAGAGATTTTAACTCTAACATCATTGAAAGTTGTATTACAAACAAACTCCTCTGTCTTTGCTTCATTCTTGAAAATTCTTCTATTTCTTTCCATCCAGATGTGATAAACTGTTGCGCCCAAGAGATGCTTGAGGATTGATGCTTTCAAATGCTTCTCACGGGCAAATGGAGTGATGTAGTTGAAGATTTCTTGCCAACAAATAAGGCTCTCCGGAACAAGAGTTAACGATAAGCCAAATCTCCAAATACGCCTAGTAAAACTACATTAAAAAAAGAGATGATCTCTAGTCTCGCATCCCATATAGCAAAAGATGCATGTGGTGTTGATGTTAAGCCCCCAATGTGAAATTCTGAATCTTGTGCTAAGGCGATCATGATGTGCAAGCCAAACAATAAAACCCTGCCTTGGGTTGTGACCTTTATGCCAAATGATGTTATGTCCACTGAAGTAATTACCTTTAATTCTAATATGCTCCCAAGTATGTTTGAAAGAAAACCCCCCATTAGGGGAAAGAGTCCAAGCAAAAGAATCATGTGAATTCTCATCAAGTGTAAAGCTTGGTGCTTCAATAGAGGAAAGTTGCAAAGGCCAACTCCAAGAACCATTGAGATAAATATCACTAACCTTTGCATAGATGGATGGGGTAGGGAAGATATTGCTCCAATGCTCCATGAGTGGTCCATCATTATGCCAATTGTCAATCCAAAAGTGTGTATTCCTACCATTCCCAATGTTGTGCTTTATAATATTTCTTGCATCGCCACGGCTCGCAAGGATGGCTTTGAAGATCCAACTAATATCTTAAGATGTTTGCATAATCCAAATGGAAGAATCCTTGATATAATTGCAATGAATCCATTGGCTCCAAAGTGATTCTTTAATTGCATACATCCTCCAGAACATTTTGAGCATAAAGTCTTTGTTGATTTCTTCAATTCTTCTAATGCCAACACCACCTTCATTGAATGGCAAGCAAAGATCTTTCCATGCAACTTTGGGGCCCGTTCCTCTCCAAAGGAATGCTTTAAACTTTGATTCAATGGCTGCCAAGAGACCTTTTGGAAAAAGGATAGCATTAGCCCAATATGCACAAATTTGAATGAGAGTGGACTTGATAAGAACAAGTCTACCTGCAAAGGAGAGCCAATTGTTGCACCAAGCATCAAGTCGTGCATTAATCTTCTCCAAGAGTGGGTAGCAATCTG
The DNA here is from genome assembly GCA_028554755.1 of Cordia subcordata. Taxonomy (NCBI): domain Eukaryota; kingdom Viridiplantae; phylum Streptophyta; class Magnoliopsida; order Boraginales; family Cordiaceae; genus Cordia; species Cordia subcordata. The sequence goes on along the minus strand of JAPTOF010000007.1, from coordinate 9,962,020 downwards.
ACTTTCTAAGCTTCCTAGAGACAAGTGGAATGCCTAGATACCGGATAGGAAGTTCACCCTCATGGAAACCCACTTTTCTAATAATGGCAGCTTTGTTTTCATTTGAAATTCCCCCAAAGAAAATGTCACTCTTGGAAGGGTTAATGTTCAGCCCAGATAAAGTTGCAAAGGTCTTCAATGTGTCCATAATGCAATCAATGGAAGATAAATCACCTTTGCAAAAAATGAAGAGATCATCCGCAAAACAAAGATGATTAAGCTTTAATCTTGTGCATTTAGGATGAAAATGAAATCTTGGGTTATCTTCCAATTTATTCATCAAACAAGATAGCACCTCCATACAAATGACAAAAAGGTAAGGTGATATGGGATCCCCTTGCCTTATGCCATTAGCACCAAAAAAATAACCTTCCAAACCACCATTAATTGCAATAGAGAAGCTAGGTGTAGTAACACAAGCCATAATCCACTTCACAAAGCCATGAGGAAACCCAAAGGCAAGAAGAGTGCATTCGAGAAAATTCCAATTCAAAGCATCAAAAGCTTTCATGATATCCACCTTGAGAGCACATCTAGGTGAGATATGTTTTCTAGAATAACCCCCCAAAAGATCATGAGCAATGAGAATATTCTCGATTATATGTCTATTACGGATAAAGGCTGATTGGTTCCAAGAAATGATGTGAGGCAAGCATCCTTTGAGCCTATTTGCAATGATTTTAGATATGCACTTGTAAATGGTATTGCAACAAGAAATCGGCCTAAAATCTCTAACCAAAGAAGGGTTTGGGATTTTAGGTATGAGGGTAATAATTGCTGCATTTACCTCCTTGAGAAGCATGCTTGACTCAAAGAAAGATTTGATTGCATTTGTCACATCTTACTTAACAATCTCCCAAGCCACAATCTAAAAATTAGAGTTATATCCATCCGATACCGGGCTCTTGTTAGGATGAAGAGAGAAGATAGCTTCCTTGATTTCTTGATTTGTAATGGGTGCACAAAGATTGGCAGCAAGCTCATTATCAATAGCCTTCCCAATAATGCTTTTAACCAAGTCCACACAAGCATGAGAGGTAGTCGGAGTTCCTAGAAGTTTTTTGAAGTAGTAAATGAACTCTTTCTTCACTTCAAAATCCTCTAAAAGAAGCTGGCCATTTTCATTCTTGATTGCTTTGATGGTGTTTTTAAACCTTCCCCCATTCAAAACTTTGAAAAAGAAAGTAGAATTAGAATCACCTTCTTTAATCCAGGAAAGCCTAGATTCTTGATAGAGCATAGCTTTATAAGAGGATTCAAGCTCTTCCAAATTGACCATAAGTTCCTTTTCCTTGTCAAGAAGGGCTGTATTGTTCATTCCATTATGAATGGCACATTGCAAAAGACCAATTTCCTCACGAATCTTCTTGATGGTAAAAGGAATGCAAGCAAAGTGCTCCTTGTCAAAAGACTTGAGTGCTTTTGACTTGAGTGCTTTCTTGAGAATTTTTTGCTTTTAATAAAGGATGAACATTGGAGTACCAAAGACCCGTGTACTCCAATATTCATGAACAAGCTTCAAGAAATCATGGTGAGAAGTCCAAACATTATAAAACATAAAAGGCTTAGGAGAAGAAAGCCAAGCCTTACAAATTTGCATAATGAGAGGGCAATGGTCAGAGGCTCCGGGAGGGTCCACTAAGAGAAAAGAATATTGAAAGGTATGAATCCAATTTGCATTAACCAAAGCCCTATCAATCTTGCTGGCCAAGAAATTATTTTCATTTCCCTTGTTAGTCCCCATGATACAAAGTTCACTTCCATTACACCAAATGCACCATTCCTCAAGTTTACTCCAAAGTTTGTTTCTTTTGGAAGCATCATTATGGCCATAGACAAAAGCAACAAAGATAGATTTGTGGATATGATCATCAAAATTAAAAAGAAGAGCTTGCTCACAAGAGTCAACAAAAGTGGCAAGAATGCTCTTTTTCCAAAAGAGCCATATACGCCCTTTCACCATGTCATCAATGTAGTTGTTAAAACCCAAATTCCAAAAAGCGGTGCTTATTTGATTAAAGTGATCAAGGGAAACCACTTTATTCTCCAAAATACAAATAACATCCAAGCAATGCTTATTAATCAGCACTTTGGCTTCCCTTTGCTTATTTGGGGAATTAAAGCCTCTAATATTCCAAGTGCAAAGTTTCATTGGGAAGAGGAGAAGAAGTACTAGGCCCCGGGCTACCATAACCTTTTGCATTTGGATTTTCTAATTCCTTGGTTGCCTCTTCAATCTTGCTGAATTGTAATTCCCCTTCCTCAACATCCCCCACAGTATCAAGTGCTTCAAAAAGATTTGTAGATTTTGAGCATGTGGGATCTTGAAAAACCTTAGAGGGAGGAGATGGCCGAGAGATGAGATTTTCCTTAAAAGATGGCTGAACATCCTCCTTAGTATCCTTAGTTGCATCTTGAATCTTCATAGAATAATGTTTTCTTTCCACAACTTGCCACTCATTATGGACTTTAGGAGCTTGCTTCGGAAAATTCCTTAGCAGAGGAGGGGCATTAGGCTTTCTTGGACATTTTTCTTCAACACGGCCAACCACTTTGCAATGGCTACATTTGATTGGTCTCCAAGCATTTTCAACATCAACTTTTGATTGAGTACCATTTCTAAGTTTAGGGAAAATAGCATCCGGCAGCTTGTCATCCAAATCAACCTCAATGCAAACTCTAGCAAATTCAAGGTTTCTCCTTGATTCAGTGAGGGCATCCATTTGAATTGGTTTTCCAATGAATGAAGCAACATAACCTAATCCCTTTTTAGAGTAAAGACTCATTGGTACATTCCATAATTTAACCCATAGAGGAACTTTCTTGCAGGATAAGTTCACAAATTCAAGATTTGGCTCCCATTTTCTCAAAAGGAGTGGCCTATGATTTACATGCCATAGTTGCTGCAACACTTTTTGGCAATACTCCTCTTTCTCAAATTTAAAGATAATAAGTCCCTTTCCTTTTGTGAAGATTTCAACCTTGCCAAACTTTCACCAAGCAAAATTAACCATATTTCTAATTAAGAAAAGTAGAGAGGGAGCTGCTAAGAATTGACCAACTAAGCAATGAGTCCAATATCTATCCCCATTTTCATAAAGGTCCTCCGAGGAATCTTGCACAATTCTACTTCCTTCAACAATGTTAATAACATGCTCTTCTTCAAACTTAAGATTGGTTTCCATATATTCAGCAAAAACACCTCCCCAATCAGAATAAGGCTCATTAGGAGTTGGTTCATACCTAACCTTTGGTGGCTTTTTCCATGCATTATGACGAGTTGAGGGATGATCTCCTTCTCAATGGCTTTTGTGCACATTTTGATCTCCTTGCCTTCTCGGATTTGTTCCCAAGGATTGCCTTGTGTTAAAGCTTTGCTTAGCATAACGAAAGTGAGGTTTAGCCCAATGAGATTTTTGTTGAGTGGCTTGTGTTTGCGTGGCATTATTAGCTTTGTTGGCATCCACCTCATTAAGTAGTGGGCCTGAGGTTTGTTTAGTGGGTTCAGCCGAGCTATTTAATTTCAATCCCTCAAGTGGAGGGAAATCTTCTAATGGAGCACGTGCTTCAAGTTCCTTAGCAAGTGAATCTGAATTTGAATGCTCTTTAGAGGTGTGTGTTGTCAAAGTTTGATTGGATGGGGCTGAAAAGGAGCTGTCACGGTGCTGAACCCCTTGCAATATCCCTTGGGTAATACCTTTGTCCATGCCAACTAAGTGACCATCAGGTAAAAGACTACCACCCAATCTACCTTCTTCTTCAGCCATTGCACCATGGGAGGTCGAGAAAGCTTCATTACAAGGGTGAAAATGGCCATTAGCTTCGGGTTGATAAGCTTCAAGAGAGGATTGCTTCACAAGTTCCATTTCTGGATGCTTATAACAAGAGTCCAACTCCATTCTCGGAGGAGATGGTGGAATCCGAGAGCTTGTTTTAAGTGTTAAGCTCTTAACCAAATCAGCCTTAGCTTTACTTTGAACTTCAACATGCTCTTTGTAGGAGGAACCCACTTCTAAAGCATCAAAAACTTCTTTAAAAACTTGACTTGAGGTTTTTTTTTTGCAGGGCAAGTAAGGAATTTATATTACTTCAAGTAAAATGTACATGAACAAAAGATGTGGAGGGACCTATACAATGATATCTTCAAGTCTCCACATTTTACATAGAGCTTTGTTCAAAGGAGAAGACTGAAATTTTCCACCATAAGAGAGTTTTACTCTAACATCATTAAAAATAGTATCAAAAATAGACTCCTCGGTTCTTGCTTGATTTTTGAAGATTCGTTGATTCCTTTCAATCCAAATGTTGTAGATGGCTGCCCCAAGAAGATGCTTGAGAATTGTGGCCTTCAAATGTTTTTCAAGGGCAAAGGGAGTGAGGTAGTCAATAATATCATGCCAACAAATCAAATTTTCCGGAACAAGAGTAAGTTGCAAACCCTTTCTCCAAATCCTCCTTATGAAACAACATTCAAAGAAGAGATGCTCTCTAGTCTCACAACCCATGTTACAAAAGATACATGAGGGATTGATATTAAGCCCCCAATGCAAGATTCTGAATTTTGTGCTAAGGCGGTCACGGAATGCAAGCCAAGCAATGAAGCTATGCTTTGGATTATGCCTGTTGTGCCAAATGAGATTGAAACCTTCAAAATGAGTGCCTTTTCTTCGAATACTTTCCCAAGTGTGATTGAATGTAAAGCTTCCACTTGGGGAAAGATTCCATGAAATTCTATCCATTGTGTTTTCATTAAGACTAAAATCTGGAACATCAACATGGGAGAGATGCATTGGCCAATTCCAAGAACCATCAATGAAAATCTCACATACCTTTGCATGTAGTAGGGGATGTGGAATGGCATTTGTCCAATGCTCAAAAAGAGGACCATCCTTGTGCCAATTATCACTCCAAAAGAAAGTGTTTGCTCCGTTTCCAACCTTGTGCTTAAGAAATCTATTTGCAATAGAACGGCAGCCAAGAAGTGTTTTAAAAACCCAACTTGCATCCTTGGGAACTTGTGAAATCCAAATAGAAGAGTCCTTGATATAATTTGCTTGAACCCATTGACTCCAAAGTGTTTCTTTAATTGCATACATCCTCCAAAAAATCTTTAGCATGTATGTTAAGTTTACCTCCTCAATGCTTCGGATACCAAGTCCCCCCTCCTTTAATGGGAGACAAATGTCCTTCCAAGCCACCTTAGGACCAGTTCCTCTCCACAAAAAGGCTTTGAATTTTGTTTCAATGGCAGCCACAACTCCTTTAGGTAAAAGGAAAGCGTTTGCCCAATAAGCACAAATCTGAATAAGAACCGATTTGATAAGCACAAGTCTCCCAGCAAATGAGAGCCAATTGTTGCACCATGAGTCAAGCTTTAAATTGATTTTTTCCAAGAGAGGACAGCAATCATTCTTTCTAAGCTTTCTTGAAACAAGTGGGATGCCCAAATAACGGATTGGAAGCTCACCTTCTTGGAACTCAATTCTATCCATGATCGCTCTTTTCTCCTCATTTGGAACTCCACCAAGGAAGATTACACTATTAGCATTGTTGATAATCAGCCCAGAGTAAGTTGAAAAAGTCTTCAAAGTATCCTTGATGCAATCAATAGAATTCATGTCCCCTTTACAAAAGATAAGAAGATCATCCGCAAAACAAAGATGATTAAGCTTTATGCTTCCACATTTTGGGTGAAAGTGAAACCCCGGGTTGTTTGCCAAGTTGTTTAGCATGCATGAAAGAACCTCCATAGAAAGGACAAAGAGATAAGGGGAGATAGGATCTCCTTGCCTAATGCCGTTTGCACCCGAGAAGTAACCTTTCAAACCTCCATTGAGGGCAATGGTGAAGCTAGGAGTTTTTATACAAGCCATAATCCAATCCACAAACTTTTTGGGAAATCCAAAAGAAAGAAGTGTCCATTCAATGAATCTCCAATTCAAGGAGTCAAAAGCTTTCATAATATCAACTTTTTTTTTTTTGCGGATTAAGTAAGAATATATTAATCGAAAAATGAGTACAACAACTACAAATCCCCTCAAGCTAGAATACAAAAAAAAAACAATCAAATTTTGCTTGAGGGGAAGAGTAAAAGAAAAACAAAACATACATCAATGATAAAGCAAGCAAATCAGCAAGCAACAAAACAAAGTAGTCTCAACAATCAATTTGGACTAGTGGTCGGGCTCCGCCAGTTTCCAGTGGTCGGGCTCCGCTCAGTTGACTTCCTTCGTTATCAAACAATCAATTTGGAGGGAAGGAAATCTCCGATTCATCATTGGCCCCGGTTCCTTCATGTACTCCTTCAAATTGAGCCTTTTCTTGGAATTCTTGATTTTCTCCATCATTTCCAAGAATTGGTCCTTCATCCTTTTCGACAATAGAATCTTCAAGAACTTCAAACTGATTGTCAATCTTCATAATCGGGCAAGAAGCATTTTGAATGGGGGGAGACCTACTAGGAGAACGAGGCCGCGTATCTCTTTGAACTTGTGGGTTTGTTTCCAACATCTTTTTTGGAGAGCTTGCTGCATTTATCAAAGAACCATTTTGACCCCGAGAGACTTGTTTTTTGCCAACTTCAATCCAAACTTCCTTGGCATTAGGCTTGGGAGCATTTTGGGCAGCAAGAGGTTGCATTGGATGGGGTTTTGGTTTCAATGGGCAATGGTCTTCAACATGCCCCAACATCTTGCAATGATCACACTTGGAAGGTTTCCAAGCATATTCATAATATCAACTTTAAATGTACATCTTGTGGAAATATGTCTCCTTTGATAACCTCTCATGATGTCATGAGCAATGAGGATATTTTCATGGATGAGTCTACCCTTCATGAATGCTGATTGGTTCCATGAGATGATATAGGGTAAACATACCTTTATCCTATTTGCAATGATCTTTGAGATGCACTTGTAGATGGTGTTACAACATGAAATTGGCCTATAATCTTTGACCATGGAGGGATTTGGAGTTTTTGGCACAAGAGCAATAATTGTGGCATTTACCTCTTTTAGGAGCTTGCTTGATTCAAAAAAAGACCTGATTGCATTTAAGACATCCTTCCCCACAATCTCCCACGCAACCTTGTAAAAATGGGAAGTGTAGCCATCCGAACCCGGGCTTTTGTTTGGGTTGAGAGAAAAAAGCGCATTCTTGATTTCATCATCTGTGATAGGAGCAATGGTATTGGCAGCAAAATCATGATCAATTTGCTTGTCAATAATATTTTTTAAAAGATCAACATTTATGCTTGAGGAAGATTCAGCACCAAGAAGCTTCTTGAAATAGCCAATGAATTCCTCTTTCACTTCATCATCTTCAAGGAGAGTATGACCATTCTCATTCTTGATAGCATGGATAGTGTTTTTGAGCTTCCTTCCTTTAACCACATTATGGAAGAATTTTGTATTTGCATCTCCTTCTTTGATCCAAGTAAGTCTTGACTTTTGGTAAAGCATGGCTTTTTGCTTTGCATCAAGCTCCTCCAATTTGCTCAAAATGCATTTCTCCTTATAAATGAGAGAGTAATTTTGCTCGCCATTGAGGATAGAAAATTGAACACTTTCAAACTCTTCTCAAAGATTTTTGATGGCAAACGGGATGGCAACAAAATGCTCTTTGTCGAAAGATTTTAGAGCAAGCTTCAATGCTTTTTGCTTTTGGTAGAGAATGTACATTGGTGTACCAAAGACCCGTGTACACCAATGATCTTCAACAAGTTTAAGGAAATCCAAATGAGATGTCCACACATTATAAAATTTGAAGGGTTTTGGTGAGGATTTCCAAGACTTACATGTATGTATGATGAGAGGGCAATGATCGGAGACACCGGGGCTAGCAATCAAAAGAAAAGAATGTTGGTAATTGTGCAGCCAATTTCCATTGATGAAAGCTCTATCAAGCTTGTTAGCCAAGTAGTTTTCATCATGGCTCTTATTTGACCAAGTGAAGCGTGGTCCATGTGCATTAACTTCTCGCAACTTTGATTTTGCCACAAAGTTTTGGAAAGCACCAGCACTTTTTGGAATGGCAAAAGTGGTTGATTTGTCACCACATTGCAAAACCTCATTGAAATCCCCCAAGAGACAAAACTCACTTTCTTCACACCATGCACACCAAAGCTCAAGTTTTCTCCAAAGTTCAATTCTTTTTGAAGTTTTGTTGTGGCCATAGATGAAGGCAACAAAGAAAGGCGTATGAATGTGATCATCAAAATTAAAGAGCAAAGCTTGATCACAAGAGTCAATCCAAGTTGCTTTAATGCCTTTCTTCTAAAAAATCCAAATTCGCCCCTTGGTAAAATCATCAAAGTAGCCTGTAAAACCAACTTTCTCAAAACGAGTATTAATGGCTTTGATATTTTCATCACTAACCACTTTGTTCTCCAAAAGACAAAGAATGTCCAAGTGGTGTTTATTGACCATCAACGCTGCTTCCTTTTGTTTATTTGGGGAGTTTAGCCCCCTAATATTCCATGAGCAAAAATTCATTGAAGATGTAAAGGAGGAGCACTAGGCTCAATTTCATGGTTGCTATTTGCATTCGGTAGGCCAAAATTACCCAATTCTTCTTCCCTACTATTCTGGTCAAGAAGCCTTTGATCTTCATCTTCAACTTCTCCCTCATGACCAAGAATCTCAAAGTGATTTGAGTGCATAATTTTAGAGCTTGAGGGGTCAAGAGGAACCCTAGCTATGGAATGCCTTGGAGATGTTTCCTTAGCCTTTGAAGAAGATCCTTCACCACGGTAGTCATTTGATGCATTACTAGTCTTCGATGGAGCTTTTTTGCTCACGGCTTGCCACTCATAACGAGTTTTTGTGGCCTGGTTTGCAATTTGCTTTTGAGGTTGAGCTTTAGGCTTAAGTGGGCAATGATCCTCCACATGGCCAACCATCTTGCAATGAGAGCATTTTGTTGGCTTCCAAGCATATTCCACTATAACCTTTGCCCTTGAACCATTGCTGAGTTTTGGATAAACCACATCCGGTAGGTTTTCTTCCAAATCAACTTCAATACAAACTCTAGCAAAATCCAAATTCCTCCTTGAATCAGTGAGGGCATCCATTTGGATTGGCTTCCCAATGAAAGAGGCAATATATCCAAGTCCTCTTTTAGAGTAAAGGCTCATTGGAACATCCCAAAGCTTAACCCAAATAGGGACTTTTTTGCAAGATAAGTTGACAAACTCAAGATTTGGATCCCATTTCCTCAACAAAAGTGGTCTATGGTTGACGTGCCATAGTTGTTGGAGAATCTTATGACAGTACTCTTCTTTTTCAAATCTAAAAATGAAGAGACCCTTTCCTTTAGAATGAATATCTACCTTGCCAAATTTCTTCCAAACAAACTCCACCATGTTTTTGATAAGGAAGAAAGGTGGGGGAGCACCTAAGAATTGCCCAACAAGACAATGATTCCAAAATTTGTTCCCATCTTCATACAAGTCGTCCGGGGGGTCAGCCACCTCTCTATTGCCATTTACCAATTTAAAAACATGCTCGTCATCAAATTTGAGATTTGAATCCAAATTTTTAGCAAAGACACCACCCCAATCAAGAGAAGGATCATTAGAACTAGGCTCAAATCTTAGCCTTAGTGGTTTCTTCCAAGCATTATAGTTGCTGGTTGTTTGAGCTTGATATTGCCTAGCATTCTCTTGTGCTTTTGGAATAGCATTGTAAATAGGCAGATTTGACATACCAAAATTAAACTTCCTTGCTTCATCACTAGGATGAGGAGAGATGAAGTTTTTTTTTTTTTGCGGGTTAAGTAAGAATATATAAATCACAAAATGAGTACAACAACTACAAATCCCCTCAAGCTAGAATACAAATAAAACAATCAAATTTTGCTTTAGGGGAAGAGTAAAAGAAAAACAAAGCATACATCAATGAGAAAGCAAGCAAATCAGCAAGCAACAAAACAAAGAAACGATCCATTGCATCCAAAACTCGTAAGAGTGCAAGACTTGCTGCAAAATCTGAACTTTGCAATTATGAAGAAGAAGAAGATTACACCTTGGATTCTATCATGGAGCTCAAAAATTCTTGTGACACCATTAACAAAGTCATGTCAAGCTCCAAGGAAAGCCTTTCTAGTACGGGTAAGCTCTCTTCCCCTCCTAGCATTCACGAGCTTGAAATAAACCTTGATAATGCAAAACGTGAGCTGGTGCAAAGCTTAGCTCGTAAGAACATTTCAAAACCTAGAGCTTCTGGTTGTGGTAGTTCAGCAAGTTCGGGTTTTGGCTCAAAAAATTCGCTTGCAAGCAATGACTTCCTTCCATTTGAAGTGTGTGAAAAGCTTGAGGATCCTTTGCTTCAAGAGCTTGAACACAAATCTGCAATGGCTATCCATAAGCCATCTTCCTTTTGCCTCAATGATAATACTTCATCTTTAGGTATCACATATTTTGAAGCAAAAATTGGTGAATATGGTACTCAAAATGATCCTTGTGGCATGGAGAAGAATGTTTTTCCATCCTCTTTTGATAATCAGCCATTAAATATCCAAGGTTTAGCTCCAAAATTTCATTCGGATGGCTTGGCTTTGGAAGAAATGGCTAGTCAAACACTTCCTGGCAGTCCATGTTCTTTTTCAGCGGGTAATAACGATATGGCAGATTCCTTTTCAGCTCAAAAGTACACCTATTCAGCCTCTAAAGCTCAGATGTCGAAAACTCACCACAAGGCATTAAATGGGAACGCTGCTGCCCCTTGGTCCAAGCTGAAGAATTACGTTGCTGCTGGGGAAAAGATTTATCCACCATATAACTCGGACCAGATGCATGACGAAGAAAATATCATTGGAAGTGATTTTGATTCAAATTTCCCTCCCTTGCTCGCTCGGTCATGCCCTACTTTTTTGAGTCAACCTTCCAAACATGACATGGCAGCCAAGTCAGAATCTAAAGCCTGGTCAGCCCCTTCTCATTTTTATTCCAACGGGAAATTACCTTCAGAAGGTCACTCTGCTCACCTCCAGCAAGTTAACCCCACGCAAGCTCATGCAAATGAAAAGCCACAACAAGCTTCTTCTCAAGGTAAAAGGGCAAATGGGAACTTTGATAACCTTGTGCAGCCAAATCAAAATTCTTCTCTTCAGCAAGCATGGAAATCAAATAAGGATTGGCAAGGCACTTTTGTTGGTAATCTTTCTCACTCTACAAAGCTTGATTTTGTTGAACCTTTTATTGAGAATGATTTCATAGGAGCCATCCCACCCGATGAAGTTTACCTTGAAGGTGATGTTTACTTCAAACATTGCCTTATAGGCCAATTCATTGGAAAACCCCCACCCTTCTTCCTTATTCGGAAAATGGTTGATGTCCATTGGAAATTGTTTGGTAGAGTTGAAATCAAATCTGCTGAAAATGGGCTATTTGTTTTTAAATTTGAAAATGAAAACTTTTGTGAGCTTGTTCTTGAGCAAATGTGGCATGTAAATCACTGTCCCCTATTGCTTAGACGCTGGGATTCAAATGCTCAACTCATGCACTTTAGTTGGGAAAAAGTCCCTCTTTGGGTGAAACTCCATAATGTTCCTTGCTCCTTGATCACTAGAAGGGGTCTTAGTTATGTGGCTAGCACACTTGGCATTCCTATTCAAATGGACAAGTTAACGGAATCCCGAACCTTCGTGAGATTTGCTCGTGTTTGCATTGAGATGGATCTCTCCAAGAGCCTTCCAGATTTTACATTTGTTAAACTCAGGAATGGAGAATGGGCTAGGATTGAAGTGGAGTACGCATGGAAACCCGTGGTTTGTCCATCGTGCAAGATTGTTGGTCATAATCTTTCTTCTTGTCCAAATGCCACTCAAGTTAATGGTTCCCAACAAAATTCTCGCTTTGTTAAGAAAGAAGGTGACTGGAAATATCCCAAGTCAAAGACAATATGGAGAAAAGTCACGAATGTGAATCATACACCATTTGCTAGTGTTTCCATCAAGTCAAAAGTTGTTAATGAAGTAAATGAGGAAAACGCCTCTCCGAGCTCCATGGAAGGAAATAGGTTTGCTGCCCTTAATACATATGAAAATGGTAATGAAGATGCTCCACATGAGGCTCGAGTTGATAAGGTTAACTTGAACAAGAACAACATTGGAAATAAAGTTACTAACTTCGATGCTGCTGATTTGGAGGATCAAATACTTGGTAACGCCAATGAAGTTCATTTGAATGTAGAACAATGGAACGTTGAGCAAGGAAATAGGGTGGGATTTGAAGACCATGGACTCTGGAAATGAAGTTGAAGCTTCTTCCCTGAGCAGCCACGAGCTCTTGTTTCTTGTCTTTCCTTGGTGTTCATTTTGTACTCTCTTTAAGATTGCTGTTACTTTGTTGTATGGTTTTTCCATGTATTCTTTTTGTTTTGATCTTGCCCCTCAAGCCGTGATTTGCTTATTTTGTTGTATCTTTGGCTAGAGGGGTATTGGGTTGTACTTACAATTTGCAAAATGAAATACTTACTTAATCCGCAAAAACAAAAAAAAAAAAAAACAAAACAAAGTGTCTCAACAATCAATTTGAAGGGAAGGAAATCTCCGATTCATCATTGGCCCCGGTTCCTTCATGTACTCCTTCAAATTGAGCCTTTTCTTGGAATTCTTGATTTTCTCCATCATTTCCAAGAATTGGTCCTTCATCCTTTTCGACAATAGAATCTTCAAGAACTTCAAACTGATTGTCAATCTTCATAATCGGGCAAGAAGCATTTTGAATGGGGGGAGACCTACTAGGAGAACGAGGCCGCGTATCTCTTTGAACTTGTGGGTTTGTTTCCAACATCTTTTTTGGAGAGCTTGCTGCATTTATCAAAGAACCATTTTGACCCCGAGAGACTTGTTTTTTGCCAACTTCAATCCAAACTTCCTTGGCATTAGGCTTGGGAGCATTTTGGGCAGCAAGAGGTTGCATTGGATGGGGTTTTGGTTTCAATGGGCAATGGTCTTCAACATGCCCCACCATCTTGCAATGATCACACTTGGAAGGTTTCCAAGCATATTCAACTTCAACTCTAGCCCTAGAGCCATCCCTTAGTTTCACAAAGATTTCCTCCGGTAGCTTTTCTTCCAAATTCACTTCAACACAAACTCTTGCAAATTCAAGATTTCTTCTTGATGCCATCAATGCATCCACTTGAAGTGGATTTCCTATAAAAGATGCAACATAACCAAGGCCTCTTCTAGACCACAGGCTCAAGGGAACATCTCTCAATTTGACCCAAATTGGTATTTTGTTACATGTAAGATTAACAAATTCAAGATTTGGCTCCCATTTTCTCAAAAGAAGTGGTCTATGGTTAACATGCCACAATTGCTCCAATACTTTTTGGCAATTTTCCTCACTCTCAAATTTGAAAACAAATAACCCTTTCCCCCTTGAAAAGATTTCAATTCTGCCAAAACTTCTCCAAACATGTTCAACCATGTTTCTAATCAAGAAGAAAGGAGGTGGAGCACCAAGAAATTGCCCAACAAGGCAATGTTGCCAAAAGTTTTCTCCATCTTCATAGATATCGATTGGAGGGTCATCAACCTCTCTAATACCATTGACAATTTTTGTAATATGTCCTTGAAGTTTAAAATCAGAAGTGTAATGTTGAGCAAAAAGGCCACCCCAATCAGAATTTGGTGAAGTAGTAGTAGGTTCATACCTTGGTCTAAAAGGTTTTTTCCAAGCATTTAGGGGGTATTCTCTTCTTCCTTAAACAAATGCACGCCTTACTTGCCCTCCATCTTGATTCTGATTAGTAGATTTTGGGTTTGCATCAAAGCTCCCAAAATTGCTATTGTAAAAATTATCATGTGCAAATTTTCGTTGTTGAGCCTTGTGGAAGAGAGCTTGCTGATTTCCATTAAAAGATGAGGTGGCAAGATGAGGTGAGTTGGCTGCCATCTCAGGCCCAACATAGTAATCACGTGCAAGAAAATGGCTACTATTCGGCTGATTGCAAAGTGGAGGGAAATCTCCAAAATTTTCAAAATCAATCGATTTTTGAGTGAATGGCTGAGATTTGTCCTTGTTATTTGAGAGATGAGCTGTTGAAAAAGTGAGGACTTGCTGAAAACTTGTCATTTTGACCAACAAAAGCATCTGGAAAGTACATTTCATTTTCTGAAAAGTTTTGTACTTTACCCGAGTGACCATTGGTTAAAGGCCACCTTTCTCTTTCTTTCTCCTTCTCAATGCACGACCCATTCCCAAGCAAAATGCCACCATTTTCCATTGTATTTGGCTGCTGCAAATCAGCAAATTGTGATAAAAGATTGTTCTTCATGTTAGGGGGGTCAAAAAAAGACCCATATTGCTTGGGTGAAGATGAATTTCTTGAAGGTGAGTGTGAGATTGCAGCCATTGTTAACTTTCATCCAAGAAAATCCTCTCGGCCTTTATTCTCCAAGGTAGTTCCAAGCCTTGTTAGACCCTTGCATGTTGAGCTTTGCCCAAGAGGTATTTTGCCATCCTCATGGTTTTGTTCAATCCTTTGCAAGCTTGAGCTCGTTGGAGGGGTATCAGAATGATTCGTAAATGGTGAAGAATCAAGCTTGGAGTTCATTGACTTTGGAGAGGAAGATTTCAAGGGTGAGAAACCCATGTTATAGCAAGCATCATAAGCAAGTTTGAATTCAAGGCTTGAGTTTGTGATGGATTCATCTTCAACAATTAGCAAAGATGAGGATTTTTCACACATAGAGGGAGGAACGATTTCACCATGCTTAAGATTTTCAAAATCATTTTGAGGGAGTTCAACATAGGACTCTTTGAGCTTTTCATTAATAGCTTTGATTCTTGCACTTTTCCTAGCTGAGATGTGATTTTTCTTTTTAGGCATGATGGGAAAAAAGGAAAAAAGAGGAGGAAGTAAGGTTCAAGATGATGAAATTTCTAGAGAGAAGGGAGAGCATTCTAGCTAGAGAGAGAAGTTCCTTCCTAGGAGAGATGAAGTTACCTTGGGATTGTTCCTTGCCTTTGGAAGATGGCTTTTCACGTTGCTCTCCTTTTTTGTGGATCAAGTAGTAAATTTTATTACTGCAAATCAGATTTGTACAAGTACAAAGATGGTGAAAAACCATCAAAACCTAAACAAGTAAATCATCAAGTTTCCACAATTTACAAAGGGATTTGTTCAAATGCGTTGAAGGAAACTTCCTATTACAAGAAATTTTAACTCTAACATCATTGAAAATTGTGTTACAAACAAATTCCTCTGTCATTGCTTCATTCTTGAAGATTCTTCTATTTCTTTCCATCCAAATGTGATAGACAGTAGCGCCCAAGAGATGCTTGAGGATTGATGCTTTCAAGTGTTTCTCATGAGCAAATGGAGTGATATAGTTGAAGATGTCTTGCCAACAAATAAGGCTTTCCGGAACAAGAGTTAAAGACAAGCCAAATCTCCAAATACGTCTAGTAAAACTACATTCAAAAAAGAGATGATCTCTAGTTTCACATCCCATATAGCAAAAGATGCAAGTGGTGCTATTGTTAAGCCCCAAAATGAAATTTTGAATCTTGTAGCAAGGCGGTCATGATGTGCAAGCCAAACAATAAAACTATGCTTTGGGTTGTGACCCTTGTGCCAAATGATATTATGACCGCTGAAATGATTTCCTTTGATTCTAATATGCTCCCATGTATGTTTGAAAGAAAATTCACCATCAGGAGAAGGAGTCCAAGCAAAAGAGTCTTGTGAATTCTCATCAGGTGCAAAGCTAGGTGCTTCAATAAAGGAGAGATGTAAAGGCCAACTCCAAGAGCCATTGAGAAAAATATCACTAACCTTTGCAAAGATGGATGGGGTAGGAAAGATGTTGCTCCAATGTTCCAAAAGTGGTTCATTTTTATGCCAATTGTCAATCCAAAAGTGAGTGTTCATACCATTCCCAATGTAGTGCTTGGTAAAGTTTCTTGCATGGTCACGGCATGAAAGGATAGCCTTGAAAATCCAACTAGTATCATGAGATGCTTGCAAAGTCCAAATGGAAGAATCCTTGATATAATTGCAATGAATCCATTGGCTCCAAAGTGATTCTTTAACAGCATACATTCTCCAAAATATTTTGAGCATAAAAACTTTGTTGATTTCTTCAATTCTTTGAATGCCAAGACCACCTTCATTGAAAGGCAAACAAAGATCTTTCCAAGCAACTTTGGGGCCCGTACCTCTCCAAAGGAAAGCTTTAAATTTTGATTCAATGGCTACCAAGAGACTTTTTGGAAGAAGGATAGCATTTGCCCAATATGCACAAATTTGAATGAGAATGGACTTGATAAGAACAAGTCTACCCGCAAAGGACAGCCAATTATTGCACCAAGCATCAAGTCTCGAATTAATATTCTCCAATAGTGGGTAGCAATCCGCCTTCCGAAGCTTCCTAGACACAAGAGGGATGCCTAGATACCGGATAGGAAGTTCACCCTCATGGAAACCCACTCTTCGAATAATGGCATCTTTGTTATCATTAGAAATTCCCCCAAAGAAAATGTCACTCTTTGATGGATTAATGTTCAGCCCGGAGAGAGTAGCAAAGGTCTTCAAAGTGTCCATAATGCAATCAATAGATGATAAATCACCTTTGCAAAAAATGAAGAGATCATCCGCAAAACAAAGGTGGTTAAGCTTTAATCTTATGCATTTAGGATGAAAGTGGAATCGTGGGTTATCTTCCAGCTTATTCATCATACATGAGAGCACCTCCATACAAATGACAAAAGGTAAGGCGAAATGGGATCTCCTTGCCTTATACCATTTGCACCAGAAAAATAACCTTCTAATCCACCATTAATTGCAATAGTGAAACTGGGGGAAGTAACACAAGCCATAATCCATTTCACAAATCCATGGGGAAATCCAAAAGCAAGGAGAGCACATCTAGGTGAGATATGCCTTCTAGTATACCCCCTCAAGAGATCATGAGCAATGAGAATATTTTCAGTTATGTGCCTATTATGGATAAAGGCTGATTGGTTCCAAGAAATGATGTGAGGCAAGCATTCTTTGAGCCTATTTGCAATAATTTTGGAAATGCATTTGTAAATGGTATTGCAACATGAAATCGGCCTAAAATCTTTAACCAAAGAAGGGTTTGGGATTTTAGGTACAAGGGTGATAATTGTTGCATTTACCTCCTTGAGGAGTATATTTGACTCAAAGAAATATTTGATTGCATTAGTCACATCTTCCCCCACAATCTCCCAAGCCACCATATAAAAATGGGAGGTGTAGCCATCCGGTCCCGGGCTCTTGTTTGGATGTAGAGAGAAAATAGCTTCCTTGATCTCTTGGTTAGTGATGGGTGCACAAAGGTTGGCAGCAAGCTCATTATCAATAACCTTCCCAATAATGTCTTTAACCATGTCCACACAAGCATGAGAGGTAGTCGGATTTCCAAGGAGATTTTTGAAGTAGTAGATGAACTCTTTCTTCACTTCAAAATCTTCTAAAAGAAGCTGGCCATTTTCATTCTTGATTGCTTTAATGGTGTTTTTGAGCCTCCTTCCATTCACAGCTTTGAAAAAGAAAGTAGAGTTGGAATCACCCTCTTTAATCCAAGAAAGCCTTGATTTTTGATAAAGCATATCTTTATAAGAGGATTCAAGCTCTTCCAAGTTAACCAAAAGCTTCTTTTCCTTATCAAGAAGGGCTGAATTGTTCATTCCATTATGAATGGCACATTGTAAGAGACCAAGTTCCTCTCGAGTCTTCTTGATAGCAAAAGGGATGCAAGCAAAGTGTTCCTTGTCAAAAGACTTGAGAGCTTTCTTGAGGATTTTTTGCTTTTGATAGAGGATGAACATTGGAGTACCAAAAACCCGTGTACTCTAATATTCACTAACAAGCTTCAAGAAACCATAGTGTGAAGTCCAAACATTAAAGAATTTAAATGGTTTAGGAGAAGAAAGCCAAGCCTTACAAATTTGCATAATAAGAGGGCAATGGTCATAGACTACAGGAGGGTCCACCAAAAGAAAGGAATCTTGATAGGTATGGATCCAATTTGCATTAACCAAAGCTCTATCAATCTTGCTGGCCAAGAAGTTATTTTCGTTTCCCTTGTTTGTCCAAGTGAAGTGCGGTCCATGTGATTTTGCTTCATGAAGTCCAGCCTTTGCAACAAATCTTTGAAAGCTCCAAGCACTTTTTGGAATTGAGTGGGAGAAAGATTTATCTCCATAATGCAACACTTCATTATAATCTCCAATGATGCAAAGATCACAATCATTGCACCAAGTGCACCATTCCTCAAGTTTACTCCAAAGTTTGTTTCTTTTGGAAGCATCATTATGACCGTAGACAAAAGCCACAAAGAAGGACCTGTGGATGTGATCATTAAAATTAAAAAGAAGGGCTTGCTCACAAGAGTCAACAAAAGTGGCAAGAATATTCTTCTTCCAAAAGAGCCAAATATGCCCCTTCACCTTGTCATCCATGTGGTTGTAAAAACCCATATTCCAAAAGGTGGTGCTGATTTGATTAAAGTGATCAAGGGAAACCACTTTATTTTCCAAAATGCAAATGACATCCAAGCAATGCTTATTAATCAGCACTTTGGTTTCCCTTTGCTTATTTGGGGAGTTAAAACCCCTAATATTCCAAGTGCAAAATTTCATTTGGAATGTGGAGGGGGAGCACTAGGCCTCGGGTCACCATAGCCTTTTGCAATTGGACTTTCAAAAACATTGGTAGTCTCTTCAATCTTGTTGTAAAGTAGTTCCCCTTCCTCAACATCTCCCATAGTATCAAGTGCTTCAAATAACGATTTTGAGCATGTGGGATCTTGAAAACATTTTTTAGAAGAAGAAAGCCGAGAGGAAAGGTTTTTCTTTATAGTGGGCTGAACCTCCTCTTTAGTAGTCTTAGTTGCATCTTGGATCTTTAAAGAAGAATGTTTTCTTTCCATAACTTGCCACTCATTATAGACTTTAGGAGCTTGCTTCTGAAAATTCTTTTCTGGAAGGGGGGCAATTGGCTTTCTTGGACATTTTCCTTCAACATGGCCAACCACCTTGCAATGACTACATTTGATTGGTCTCCATGCATATTCAACATCAATTTTTGATTGAGTACCATTTCTTAATTTAGGGAAAATAGCATCCGGCAGCTTGTCATCCAAATCAACCTCTATGCAAACCCTAGCAAATTCAAGATTTCTCCTTGATTCGGTCAGGGCATCCATTTGAATTGGTTTTCCAATGAAAGAAGCAACATAACCCAATCCTCTCATTGGGACATTCCAAAGTTTAACCCAAAGAGGGACTTTCTTGCATGATAAGTTCACAAATTCAAGATTTGGTTCCCATTTCCTCAAAAGGAGTGGCCTATGATTAACATGCCAAAGCTGCTGCATAACTTTTTGGCAATACTCCTCCTTCTCAAATTTGAAAATAATAAGACCCTTTCCTTTTGTGAAGATTTCAACCTTGCCAAACTTCCACCAAGCAAAATTAACCATATTTCTAATTAAGAAAAGTGGGGAGCTCCTAAGAATTTCCCAACTAAGCAATGAGTCCAAAAACTATCCCCATCTTCATAAAGGTCCTCCGGGGGGTCTTGCACAATTCTATTGCCTTCCACAAAGTTAATGACATGCTCTTCTTCAAACTTAAGATTAGTTTCCATAAATTCAGTAAAAACACCTCCTCAATCAGAATTAGGCTCATTAGGAGTTGGTTCAAACCTAACCTTTGGCGGCTTATTCCATGCATTATGGCGGATCGAGGGTTTTCCTTCTTCAGCGTGGCCCTTGTGTGGATAATGTTCTCCTTGCCTTCTCGAATTAGCTTCCACGAATTGCTGCATGTTAGAGCTTTGTTTTGCAAGATATGAGTGTGTTTCTGCCCGTTGGGAATGTTGTTGAGTGGATTGTGCTTGTGTGGCTTCATTTGCTTTGTTGGCATCCACTCTAGCATCCATGTCATAAAGAAGTGGGCCTGAGTTTTGCTTTGTAGGCCCAGCCGAAACATTTGAATTTAGCCCCTCAAGAGGAGGGAAATCTTCCACTAAATCACGTGCTTGAAGAACTTTAGCAAGTGGGTCTGATTTTGACCTCTCTATGGATGCGTGAGTTGTCAAATTTTGATTTGGTGGGGCTGACAAGTGGCTGCCATAAAGTTGACCCCCTTGCAAGATCCCTTGGGCAAAACCTTTGTCCCTGCCGAGTGAGCATCCATCGGGTAAAGAGCTGCTGCCCAATCTAACTTCTTCCTCATCCATTTCGCCATGGGTGGCCGAGAAAGCTTCAATGTAAGGATGAGGGGGACCATTAGCTTTAGATAGATAAGCTTCAGGCGTAGGCTGCTTCGCAAATTCCTCCAAGTTCACCCTAGAAGCTGAAAATGGAACTCGAGAGCTTGATTTAAGAGATAAGCTTTTAACCAAATCAGCCTTAGCTTTACTTTGGACTTCAGCGTGCTCTTTGAGGGAGGAACTCGCTTCCAAGGCTTCGAAAACTTCTTTAAAGACAAGACTTGAGGTTGATTGAGCATCTCCACTAGCAAGTGGTGAAGAGGCCAAATCAACCTCATTATATGAGGAGGAAGAATCAGATTTGGCAACCGATAAATCATTCAAAGATTGCTTCTTACCATTGAGCCGAGCACTAGATCTCACCGGAGAAGAAACCTTCTTCTTCTTACCCATAAAAACCAAAAGATTGAGGACGGGTTTTGAAAATGTGTTTTTTTTTTGCTTAATGGATGAAAGTTTTTTGGTAGTTGCCTGTGAAAATAAGGTGGCTGAATGCAAAGAAGCTAGAGAGAAGGGAGAGGATTTTCATGGTAGAGATTTTTAGTAAAATCAGCATCATTGATTTTTCATTTTGCTCTCCTATAGAAGTAGTACTCTGATTTTTGGTATTTGACAGCATGGAATTCTTGTCATACGTGGCTGCCACATCTTCATAAGTGAGGAGCTGATTTGGCCTAGTTTGACCGGTTATAGGACTTGCAAGTGGAGGGAAATCTTCTTGAATTTTGCGTGGGCCAGCATTTGAATTTGAAATATCTGAATGCAAGGTGTCACATCCCTTTTGTGTTGTCAATATTTGCTTTGTTTGACCTGAAAAGTTACTTACAATTTCAGGTGGAAGGTGTTTTAACCCGAGGTTAATAGCATGTTCCAGATTTTGACCAGCGGGTAATAACCTATCTTCCACCTTTCCCCATCCTTCGGCTGAAGCTTCAAACGCTTGAGAAGAATCATTATACCCTTGCTGGCCATGCCCATTTGGACTACCAGGGCTTGAGCAAGAAGAGCTATGGCAAGGTGAATGAAAAAGAAGCTTAGACAGCGCTAATTCCGATTGTTTAGTGCAAGGACCAACATCCATGTTAGCTCGTGGTGAAGGAGGAGATCGAGCTTTGGATTTACAAGATAAGCTTCGGACCAAGTCAGCCTTGGCTTTGTTGTGTTTTTCAACATGCTCATTAAAGGGAGTTCCAGCTTCAAGAGCTTCATAGACTTCTTTGAGAACCAAACTTGAGGTTGAGTGAGCGTCTCCACTAGCAAGGGGTGAAGAAGCCGAATCAACCTCATTTTGTGGAGAAGATGAACCAGCTTGAGCATTGGAAAAAGAATCCACGTTATGCTTTTTTGCATTTAGCCGTGCGCTAGATCGAGTAGGAGAAGAGGCCTTCTTCTTCTTTCCCATGATGCAAGAGTGGAGGAGTTGAGGGATGGTTTGGAAAAAGGTGTTTTTTTATGGTGAAAAAATGATGGAGGAGGGGCTGATTTGGTGGTGGTGGAGTGTGGTGGTTTAGGTAGGGTTAGAGAGAAGGAAGAGAGAAATCATGGTAGAGAGAGAAAGCTCCAGCACCTTAACTTGACTTGAGGTTGATTGAGCATCGTCACTAGCGAGTGGTGAAGAGGCCGAATCAACCTCATTATTTGAGGATGAAAAGCCTGATTTGGCAACTGACAAAGCATCCAAAGTTCGCTTCTTACCATTAAGTCGAGCACCAGATCTCACCGGAGAAGAAACCTTCTTCTTCTTGCCCATGAAGACCAATGGAAGAGGCTACGTGAATGCGGATGTGTTGTGAAAGAGAAGTGTTTGATTAATGGATGATGGTGGAGATATGGTGGTGGTGGCGTGAGAAGGAGAGGTGGCGGCTAGAAGAAAAAATTTTAGAGAGAAGGGAGAGTATTTTCATGGTAGAGAGAGAAAGTCGTGTTTAATTGTCTTCTTGGTGCTAAATCTTCCACAAGCATTAATGTTGATCTTTTGAAAAATATTATTGACAAGCAAATTGATCAAGATGTTGCTGCCACCACCATTGCCCCTATCACAAATGATGAAATCAAGGATGCTCTCTTTTCTCTCAACCCTAACAAAAGCCTAAGTCCAGATGGCTACACATCTCATTTTTACAAGGTTGCTTGAGAGATTGTGGGGAAGGATGTCTTAAATGCAATCAGGTCTTTTTTTGAATCGATCAAGCTCCTCAAAGAGGTAAATGCTACCATTATTGCTCTTGTGCCTAAAACTCCAAATCCTTCCATGGTCAAGGATTATAGGCCAATTTCATGTTGTAATACCATCTACAAGTGCATTTCTAAGATCATTGCAAATAGGATAAAAGTTTGTTTATCCCACATCATCTCATGGAACCAATCAGCCTTCATAAAGGGTAGACTCATCCATGAAAATATCCTCATTGCACATGACATTATGAGAGGTTATCAAAGGAGACATATTTCTACAAGATGTGCATTTAAAGTTGACATTATGAAAGCTTTTGACTCCTTGAATTGGAGATTCATTGAATGCACACTTCTTGCTTTTGACTTTCCCAAAAAGTTTGTGAATTGGATTATGGCCTGTATTAAAACTCTTAGCTTCACCATTGCCCTTAATGGAGGTTTGGAAGGTTATTTCTTTGGTTCAAATGGCATTAGGCAAGGTGATCCTATCTCCCCTTATCTCTTTGTCCTTTGTATGGAGGTGCTTACATGTATGTTAAACAACTTGGCAAACAACCCGAGATTTCATTTTCACCCCAAATGTGGAAGCATAAAGCTTAATCATCTTTGTTTTGTGGATGATCTACTTATCTTTTGTAAAGGGGACATGAATTCAATTGATTGCATCATGGATACATTGAAGACTTTTTCAACTTACTCAGGGCTGATTATTAATAATGCTAAGAGTGTTATGTTCCTTGGTGGGGTTCCAAATGAGGAGAAAGGAGCAATCATGGATAGAATTGGATTCCAAGAAGGTGAGCTTCCAATCCATTATTTGGGCATCCCACTTGTTTCAAGAAAGCTTAGGAAGAATGATTGCTGTCCTCTCTTGGAAAAAATAAATTTTAAGCTTGACTCAGGGTGCAACAATTGGCTCTCCTTTGCAGGGAGACTTGTGCTTATCAAATCCGTACTTACTCAGATTTGTGCTTATTGGGCAAATGCATTTCTTTTGCTAAAGGAGTTCTGGCTGCCATTAAAACAAAATTCAAGCCTTTTTGTGGAGAGGAACTGGTCCTAAGGTGGCATGGAAGGATATTTGTCTCCCATTAAAGGAGGGGGGACTTGGTATCTGGAGCATTGAGGAGGTTAACTTAACATACATGCTGAAAATTTTTTGGAGGATCTATGCAACAAAAGAAACACTTTGGAGTCAATGGGTTCAAGAAAACTATATCAAAGGCTCTTCTATTTGGATGTTACAAATTCCCAAGGATGCAAGTTGGGTTTTTAAAACACTTCTTGGCTGTCGTATTATTGCAAAAAGATTTATCCAACACAAGGTTGGCAATGGAGCAAACACTTTCTTTTGGATTGATAATTGGCATAAGGATGGTTCTCTTTTTGAGCATTGGATTAATGCCATTCCACATCCCCCACTTCATGCAAAGGTATGTGAGATTTTCATTGATGGTACTTGGAATTGGCCAATGCACCTCTCCCGAGTTGATGTTCCAGATTTTGGTCTTAATGAAAGCACAATGGATAAAATTTCTTGGATTCTTTTCCCATGTGGAGGCTTTACATTCAATCATACTTGGGAAATATAAGAAGAAAAGGCACTCATTTTGAAGGATTTAATTTCATTTAGCACAAAGGGCATAATCCAAAACATACCTTCATTGTTTGGCTTGCTTTTCTTGATCGCCTTAGCACAAAATTTAGAATCTTGCATTGGGGGCTTAATATCAATCCAACATGTATCTTTTGTTACATGGATTGTGAGACTAGAGAGCATCTCTTCTTTGAATGTTGTTTCACAAGGAGGATTTGGAGAAAGGGTTTGCAACTCACTCTTATTCCGGAAAATCTGATTTGTTGGCATGAAATTATTGATTACATCACTCCCTTTGCCCTTGAAAAGCATTTGAAGGCCACAATTTTCAAGCATCTTTTTGGGGCAGCCATTTACAACATTTGGATTGAAAGGAATCAGTGCATTTACAAAAATCAAGCTAGAACTGAGGAGTTTATTTTTGACACTATATTTAATTATGTTAGAGTTAAACTTTCAAATGGTAGAAAATTTCAGCCTTCTCATTTGAACAAAGCTTTATGTAAATTGTGGAGATTAGAAGATATTATTGTATAGGTACTTGTCTCTCTCCGCATCTTTTGTACATGTGTACTTTTGATTTGATGAAATTTAACTAATCTTACTTGCCCCGCAAAAAAAACAAGTGCTGCGTATGTGCATTTACTTCTTGCAACTTTGCTTTTGCCACAAAATTTTTGAAAGCACCAGCACTTTTTGGAATGGAAGATTAGTTAGATTTGTCACCACAATGCACAACCTCATTGAAATCACCCAAAATACAAAAATCACTTTCTTCACACCATGCACACCAAAGCTCAAGTTTGCTCCAAAGTCCATTTCTTTTTAATGCATCATTGTGGCCATAGATAAAGGCAACAAAGAAAGATTTATGAATTTGATAATCAAAATTAAAGAGCAAGGCTTGATCACAAGAGTCAATCCAAGTTGCTTTGATACCTTCTTTCAAAAAAGCCAAATCCACCCCTTAACAAAATCATCTAAGTAATTTGTAAATCCAATTTTATCAAAATGAGCACTAATGAGTTTGATGCTATCATCATTAACCACTTTGTTCTCCAAAAGACATAGTGTGTCCAAGTGGTGATTATTGATCAACAACTTTGCTTCATTTTGCTTGTTAGAGGAATTGAGCCCCCTAATATTCCAAGAGGAAAAATTCATTGGGAAGGTAAAGGTGGAGCACTAGGCTCAATTTTATGGTTGCTATTTGCATTCGAAGAGCCCTATTTATCCAATTCTTCATTCCTTCTATGCTAGCCAAGTAGCTTTTGGGTATCATCTTCAATTTCTCCCACATGACCAAGGATCTCAAAGTGATTTGAATGCATCATTTTAGAGCTTGAGGGGTCAAGAGGTACCTTTGCAATGGAATGTCTTGGGGAAGTATCCTTAGCCTTTGAAGAAGTACCTTCACCATGGGATTCATTGAGTGGATTACTTGTCTTCAATGGAGCGTGCTTCTTGCTCACGGCTTGCCACTCATAATGAGTTTTTGTGGGTTGCTTTGTAAATTGCCTTTGAGGTTGAGTTTTAGGCTTAAGTGGGCAATTATCATCCACACGGACAACCATCTTACAATGTAAGCATTTTGTTGGCTTCCAAGCATATTCCACCATAACCTTTTCCCTTGAGCCATTTCTAAGTTTTGGATAAACCACATCCGGAAGATTTTCTTTCAAGTCAACTTCAATACAAACTCTAGCAAACTCCAAATTTCATCTTGAATCGGTTAGAGCATCCATTTGAATTGGCTTTCCAATGAAGGAGGCAATATAGCCAAGTCCCCTTTTAGAATATAGGCTCATTGGAACTTCCCAAAGTTTAACCCAAATAGGAACTTTTTTGCAAGATAAGTTCACAAACTCATGAATAGGATCCTATTTCCTTAACAAAAGTGGCCTATGGTTGACATGCCATAGTTGTTGTAGAATCTTTTGGCAAAACTCTTCTTTTTCAAATTTGAAAATGAAGAGACCCTTTCCTTTAGTATGAATATCAACCTTGCCAAATTTCTTCCAAGTGAAATCCACTATGTATTTGATAAGGAAGAAAGGTGGGGGAGCACCTAGAAATTGCCCAACAAGACAATGATTCCAAAATTTGTTCCCATCTTCACACAATCCTCCAGGGGGTCAACCACCTCCCTATTTCCATTAACCAAGTTGAAAACATGCTCATCAAATTTAAGATTTGTATCCATATGTTCACCAAACACACCAACCCAATTGGGGGAAGGATCATTAAGACTAGGCTCATATCTTAAACTAAGCGCTTTTTCCAAGCATTATAGTGGCTAGTTGTTTGAGTTTGATGTTGCCTTACATTCTTTTAAGCTTTAGGGTGAACATTACTTAAAGGATGATTTGCAATTCCAACATTAAGCTTCCTTGCTTCATCACTAAAGTGAGTTGAAATAGAGTTACCTTGAAAGAGCTCTTTGTCTTTGGAGGAAGGCTTTACTCGAAGCTCATCAAAATGAGGTGCTCTCTGATTTTCATCACTTGATTGCATGGCATTGTTGACATAGGTGGTGTCCACATCATCATTAGTAAGCAGCTGATTTGGCAAAGTTTGAACGACTACAGGACCTGCAAGTGGAGGGAAATCCTCTTGATAATCACGTCGGCCAGCAATAAATTATTTGAATCTGGTTGCAAGATGACTTGGCCCTTTTGTGTTGTCAAAATATGCTTGTTTGGGCCTAAAAAGCTGCTTACAAGTTCAGGTGGGAGGTGCTTAAACCCGAGGTTAAAAGCAATAGCAAGCTTTTGTCCATCGGGTAAAAACCTTTCTTCTTCAATGTCGACACCTTCGACTAAAGCATCATGAGCAAGACAAGAAGCATTGTTTCCTTGTTTTTCATGCCCATTTGGACTACTAGGGCCAGAACAAGAAGAGCTATGGCAAGGAGAATGGAAGAGAAGCACCATTTCCGATGGCTTTGTGCAAGGGCCAATGTCCATTTTTGATTTTGGAGAAGGAGGAGAGCGAGCTCGAGAATGGCTAGTAAGGCTTCGGACCAAGTCAGCTTTGGTTTTGCTTTGCTTATCAACATGCTCTTTGTAAGAAGTTCCTGCTTCAAGAGCTTCATAAACTTCTTTGAGAACCAAACTTGAGGTTAAGTGAGCATCTCCACTACCGAATCAACCTCATTTTGAGATGAAGATGAACCAGCTTTTGCATTTGAAATACAATCCATGGCTTGCCTTCTTGCAATTAATCTAGCACTATATCTAGTCGGAGAAGAGACCTTCTTCTTCTTTCCCATGAATGCAAGTATGTAGGAGCTAAGGGACGGGTTTGGAAGAGTGTTTAGGTGTCAAAGTGCTGGGGCTTAAAAAAAATGGAGGTTTGTGAAGGTGGAAAGATGAAAGAGGGGATGATTTGATGGTGGTGGAAGATGGCGGTTTAGGTTGGGTTAGATAGAAGGTAGAGAGAATTCATGGTAGAGAGAGAAAGAGAACTTCATACATATGTGCAAATGTTTGCTTGGTAGCTCCCTACGAGTTTTGTTTCTTCTAGAAAGGCTTTGAACAAGTTGTGCCTTCGAAATGTTATATTTTTCTTCAAATATCTTTCCCAAACAAGTGGTTATTTTGCTAAGGCAAGCACTTTCTCTCTCTATCATGTTTTCTCTCTTCCTTCTCTCTAACCTTTCGTTAACCACCACTTGCCACCACCACCAAATCAGCCCCTCTTCCATCGTTTCCACCACCACAAACTCCCATCTTTGAAACCCAAACACTCAACCCTTAACACTCACAAAAACCCGTCCTTTTCTCCTTCATTCGTGCATTCATGGGAAAGAAGAAGAAGACCTCTCCACCAACGAGAACTAGTGCTAGGCTAAATGCAAGAAAGCAAGCCTTGGATTCTGTCTCAAATGCACAAGCTGGTTCATCTTCAACTCAAAATGAGGTTGATTCGGCCTCTTCACCTCTTGCTAGTGAAGATGCTCACTCAACCTCAAGTTTGGTTCTCAAAGAAGTGTATGAAGCTCTTGAAGCTAGAACTTCCTATAAAGAGCTTGTTGATAAGCATAACAAAGCAAACGCTGACTTAGTCCAAAGCTTAGCAAATCATTCCAAAGCTCGTTCTCCTCCATCTCCAAAAGATATAATGGATGTTGGTCCATGCATGAAGTAATCAGAAACGGCGCTTTCAAAGCTTCTTTTTCATTCACCTTGCCAAAGCTCTTCTTGCTCAAGCCCTTGTAGTCCGAATGCTTATGGTCAGCAAGAAAACATGGCTCCTATGCTCGCTGATGCTTCAGCCGAAAGAGGGGGAAATGAAGAAGATAGGTCGTTGCCCATTGGACAAGAACTGAAGGATGCTATTAACCTCGGGTTAAAACACCTTCCTCCTGAACTTGTAAGTAGCTTTTTCAGGTCAATCAAAGCATTTTTTGACAGCACAAAAAGGATGTGACATCTTGAAGTCAGATTCCACCAATTCAAATGTTGGCCCACTAAATTTTCAAGAAGATTTCCCTCCACTTGAAAGTCCTATTGCTGGTCAAAATAAGCCAAATCAGCTCCTCACTTATGATGAAGTGGACGCCATATATGCCAAGCATGCCATGCACTCAAATGCTGAAAATCAGAATACAAATCACTCAGCAGAACAACGAGCAAAACCTTCTTCAAATTCTCGAGGTAACTTTGTCTCTCCTCACTCTAGTGATGAAGAAAAGAAGCTTAATTTTGGAACCACAAACCCGCCTATATATGCTCTCCCAAAAGCTCAAGAGAATAATAGGCAAAATCAAGCCCATGCAACCAGCACCTACAATGCTTGGAAAAAACCACTTAGGCCAAGATTTGAGCCTAGTTCTAACGATCCTTCTCCTGATTGGGGAGGAGTGTTTGTTGAACATTTGAATACAAGTCTAAAATTCGATGAGGAGCATGTTATCAACTTGGTTAATGGCAATAGAGAAGTGGCTGACCCCCCGGAGGACATATATGAAGATGGGAACAAATTCTGGAATCATTGTCTTATTGGGCAATTTTTAGGTGCTCCCCCACCATTCTTTCTTATCAAAAACACGGTGGAACTTGTTTGGAAGAAATTTGGCAAGGTTGATATTCATACGAAAGGAAAGGGGCTTTTCATTTTCAGATTTGAAAAAGAAGAGTTTTGCCAAAAAATACTTCAACAACTTTGGCATGTTAATCATAGACCACTATTGTTGAGAAAATGGGATCCAAATCTGGAGTTTATTAACTTATCTTGCAAAAAAGTGCCTATTTGGGTAAAACTTTGGAATGTTCCAATGAGCCTCTACTCTAAAAGAGGACTTGGATACATAGCCTCCTTCATTGGGAAACCAATTCAAATGGATGCTCTCACTGATACTAGAAGGAATTTGGAGTTTGCAAGAGTATGCATTGAGGTTGACTTGGAAGAAAACCTTCCGGATGTTGTTTTTCGAAACTTAGGAATGGTTCCAAAGCTAAAGTCATGGTGGAATATGCATGGAAGCCAACAAAATGTTCACAATGCAAAGTGGTTGGCCATGTGGAGGATCATTGCCCGCTTAAACCTAAAGCTCAACCTCAAAAGCAACCTTCAAAATAGCCCACAAAAACTCACTATGAGTGGCAACCCGTGAGCAAAAAAGCTCCATTGAAGTCTAGCAATACATCTCTTGAATCACAAGGTGACGGATCCCCTTCAAAAGCTAAGGAATCTTCTCCAAGGCATTCCATTGCTAGGGTCCCGCTTGACCCCTCAAGCTCTAAAATGATGCACCCTAATCATTTTGAAATTCTTGGCCATGTGGAAGATGGTGATGATGGAAATCAAAGGCTCCTTGACCAGAATTGTAGGGGAGAAGAATTGGGCAATGATGGCTCGCCAAATGCTAATTGCAACCATGAAATTGAGCCTAGTGCTCCTCTTATACCTCCTCAATGAATTTTTGCTCTTGGAACATTAGGGGGTTTAATTCCCTCAATAAGCAAAAGGAAGCAAAGCTGCTGATCAATAAACACCACTTGGACATTCTTCGCCTTTTGGCAAACAAGGTGGTAAGTGATGAAAATATCAAACTCATTAGTGCTCGTTTTGACAAAGTTGGTTTTACAAGCTACATGGATGATCTTATTAAGGGATGAATTTGGCTTTTTTGGAAGAAAGGTATTAAAGCAACTTGGATTGACTCATGGGACCAGGCTTTACTCTTTAACTTCGATGATCATATCCATAAGTCCTTTGTCGCCTTTATCTATGGCCATAATGAAGCATCAAAAAGATATGAACTTTGGAGGAAACTTGAGATTTGGTGTGCTTGGTGTGAAGAAAGTGATCTTTGTCTCATGGGGGATTTCAATGAGGTCTTGCATTGTGGTGACAAATCAAACACTTTTTCCATTCCAAAAAGTGCTGGTGTGTTCAAAAACTTTGTGGCTAATGCAAAATTGCAAGAAGTCAATGCTCATGGACCACGCTTTACTTGGACAAATAAAAGCCATGATCAAAACTATTTGGCTAGCAAGTTGGATAGAGCTCTCATTAATGGAAATTGGCTGCACAATTATCAACATTCGTTTCTTTTGATTGCTAGCCCCGGAGTCTCCGATCATTGCCCTCTTATCATGCAAACATGTAAGTCTTAGAAATCTTCACCAAAGCCCTTCAAATTTTACAATGTTTGGACCTCTCATTTGGATTTCCTCAAACTTGTTGAAGACCATTGGTGTACACAGGTCTTTGGTACACCAATGTACATCCTCTATCAAAAGCAAAAAGCTTTAAAAATTGCTCTCAAATCTTTTGATAAGGAGCATTTTGCTGCCATTCCTTTTGCCATCAAAAAACTTCGGGAGGAGCTTGACAGCGTTCAATTCCTTCTTCTTAATGGTGAGCAAGATAACTCTCTCATTGATAAGGAGAAAAGCATTTTGAGCACTTTGGAGGAACTTGATGCAAAACATAAAACCATTCTCTACCAAAAATCAAGACTCAATTGGATCAAGGATGGTGATTCAAATACAAAATTTTTCCACAATGTTATTAAAGGTAGGAGGCTAAAAAACACTATCCATGCTATCAAAAATGAGGAGGGTCATATTCTTTTTGAAGAAGCTGAAGTTAAGGATGAATTTATTGGCTTTTTCAAGAAGCTTCTTGGAGCTGAATCATCCACAAGCATCAATGTGAATCTTTTGAGAAATATTATTGACAAGCAAATTGATCAAGATGTTGCTGCCGCCACCATTGCCCCTATTACAAATGATGAAATCAAGGATGTGCTCTTTTCTCTCAATCCAAAAAAAAGCCCGGGTCCAGATGGCTACACATCTCATTTCTACAAGGTTGCTTGGGAGATTGTGGGTAAAGATGTCTTAAATGCAATCAAATCCTTCTTCGACTCAAGCAAGCTCCTCAAAGAGGTAAATTTCACTATCATTGCTCTTGTGCCCAAAACCCCAAATCCTTCCATGGTCAAGGATTATAGGCCAATTTCTTGCTGTAATACTATCTACAAGTGCATTTCAAAGATCATTGCAAATAGGATAAAAGCTTGTTTACCCCACATCATTTCATGGAACCAATCAGCCTTCATTAAGGGTAGACTCATCCATGAAAATATCCTTATTGCACATGACATCATGAGAGGTTATCAAAGGAGACATATCTCTTCAAGATGTGCATTTAAAGTTGACATTATGAAAGCTTTCGATTCCTTGAATTGGAGATTCATTGAAAGCACACTTTTTGCTTTTGGCTTTCCCAAAAAGTTTGTGGATTGGATTATGACGTGCATCAAAACTTCTAGTTTCAGCATTGCCCTCAATGGAGGATTGGAAGGTTATTTCTTTGGTACAAATGGCATAAGGCAAGGAGATCCCATCTCCCCTTACCTCTTTGTCCTTTGTATAGAGGTGCTAACACGTATGCTAAACAACTTAGCAAACAACCCGAGTTTTCATTTTCACCCAAAATGTGGGGGCTTAAAGCTTAATCATCTTTGTTTTGCGGATGATCTTCTTATCTTTTGTAAAGGGGATATGAATTCAATTGATTGCATCATGAACACATTGAAGACCTTTTCAACTTACTCTGGGCTGATTATTAACAATCCAAAGAGTGTTTTCTTCCTTGGTGGGGTTTCGGAAGAGGAGAAAAGAGCAATCATGGATAGAATTGGGTTCCAAGAGGGTCAGCTACCAATCCGTTATTTGGGTATTCCACTTGTTTCAAGAAAGCTTAGAAAGAATGATTGCTGTCCTCTATTGGAAAAAATCAATTCTAAGCTTGATTCATGGTGCAATAATTGGCTTTCTTTTGCGAGGAGACTTGTGCTCATCAAATCCGTCCTTACTCAGATTTGTGCTTATTGGGCAAATGCTTTTCTTTTACCAAAAGGTGTTATGGCAGCCATTGAGACAAAATTTAAAGCCTTTTTGTGGAGAGGGACTGGTCCAAAGGTGGCATGGAAGGATATTTGTCTCCCATTAAAGGAGGGAGGACTTGGTATTCGAAGCATTGAAGAGATTAACCTTACATATATGCTGAAAATTTTTTGGAGGATGTATGCAACAAAAGAATCGCTTTGGAGTCAATGGGTTCATCAAACTACATCAAGGACTCTTCTATTTTGATGTTACAAATTCCCAAGGATGCAAGTTGGGTTTTTAAAACACTTCTTGGCTGCCGTGTTCTAGCAAAAGGATTTATCCAACACAAGATTGGTAATGGAGCAAACACCTTCTTTTGGATTGACAATTGGCACAAGGACGGTTCTCTCTTTGAGCATTGGACAAATGCCATTCCTTATCCCCCACTTCATACAAAGGTTAGTGATATTTTCATTGATGGTTATTGGAATTGGCCAATGCACCTCTCCCAAGTTGATGTTCCAGATTTTGATCTTTTTTTTGCGTGAAAAGTGAATGCACTATATTAATTACAAAAGATGTACATAAGAATCAAAAGAAGGGGAAGCTCATTCTAATATAGCCTCAATTCCCCAATTCTTACAAATGATTTTGTTGATACAAGAAGAAGTGAAAAGCTTTCCAATTGAACATTTAATTCGAACATGGTTGAAGATGGATGAAAAGATTTGCTCTTCTGTTTTTGCTCCGTTGCTGAATTGTCTATTGTTCCTTTCCAGCCAAATGAAATCAATTGTTGCTCCAAAGAAATGCTTGATGAGTGTAGCTTTGAGATTGCCTTCAAGAATGTATGGAATAAAAAAAGTGAGGATTTCATTCCATGATGTTGGTGGATCTTCTATGCATGTTAACTCCAGCCCTCTTTGCCAAATTCTTCTTGTAAAGCTACAATGGAAGAAAAGATGGTCCCTTGTTTCGCAAGCAAAGTTGCAAAATATGCAATTGGAGTTGATTTCAATACCCCAAGTGAGCATTCTGAATTTTGTTGTGAGCCTATCATGCATTGCAGTCCAAGTGATAAAAGCATGCTTTGGTGTGTGGTTTTTAAACCAAACAGCATTGTGCCATTCAATCTTTCTTTTTCGCTTACGCAAGTGCTCCCAAGTATGCTTAGAAGAGAATTTCCCATCATTTGAGAGACTCCAAGAGTAAGAATCCAACCTATTTTCAACGATGGCAGCGTTTGGGATAGGGATATGCATAAGCTGAATTGGCCAATTCCAAGAGCCATTTGAGAAGATTTCTTGTACCTTTGCATGAAGTGGTGGATGGTTGAAAGTGCCATTCCAATGTTCAAGGAGAGTACCATTGTCATGCCATTTATCAAGCCAAAAGTGTGTGTCTCTCCCATCTCCAAGAATATGTGAAATATGACTTCTAGTTGAAGCTCGGCAATTGAGAAGCTTCTTTAAGATCTAGCTTGAGTCATTTGGGCAAGAGATTGTCCAAATTGATTCATTCTTAATGTAGTTTGAATGAACCCATTTGCTCCAAAGAGATTCACGAAAAGCATACATTCTTCAAAAAATTTTTGTGAAGAAAGTATTGTTGATGTCTTCCAAAGATCTAATTCCCAATCCTCCTTCATCCAATGGAACACAAACATTGCTCCATGCAATTTTTGCTCCCGTATCTCTCCAAAGAAATGCGCAAAACTTTGACTCAATTTCTTTGATGATGCCCTTCGGAAGAAGAAGTGAACTTGCCCAAAATGCACAAATTTGTGTGAGTGTTGACTTAATGAGCAATACTCTTCCAGCATATGAGAGACTTTTAGTAGTCCAATGCTCAATTCTTCTATTGATTTTCTCTAAAAGTGGCCCACAATCTCCTTTGCGAAGCTTCCTAGTTGCCAATGGAACTCCAAGGTATCTAATTGGAAGTAACCCCTCTTTGAAACCAAGTTTTTCAAGGATAAGCTTCTTAACCTCTTGGGATATGCCTCCAAGAAAAACATCACTTTTGTTGCAATTTACTTTGAGACCTGAGAACTCATAGAATTTCTCAAATGTCTCCATGATGCAATCAATTGACTTCAAGTTGCCTTTGCAAAAAATAAAGAGATCATCCGCAAAGCAAATATGGTTCAGCTTGAGTTTAGCACATTTTGGGTGATAGCTGAAGTTTGGGTGATGTTCCAAACGATTAAATAAGGACGAGAGGACTTCCATGCATAAGACGAAAATATAAGGAGAGATAGGGTCACCTTGTCTTATGCCGCTTGCTCCTTTAAAGTAACCTTCAAAGCTTCCATTGATTGAAATGGTGAAACTAGGAGTTGTGATGCAAGCCATGATCCACTTAACAAAAGTGTCAGGAAAACCAAAAGCAAGAAGTGCAACTTTGATAAAATCCTAACTAAGTGAGTCAAAAGCCTTCATGATATCAACTTTAAGGGCACATCTTGGTGAGATATGAGTTCTAGAATATCCTCTAAAAATATCATGCGCAACAAGAATGTTCTCATTGATAAGTCTTCCTTCAATGAATGCTGATTGGTTCCATGAGATGATGGAGGGTAAGCAAACTTTCATCCTATTTGCAAGGATTTTAGAGATGCACTTATAAATCGTATTGCAACAAGAAATGGGTCTAAAGTCCTTTACCATGGATGGGTTTTGGACTTTAGGGACAAGAGCAATATAAGTGGCATTTACCTCCTTGAGCATCTTCCTGGTTTCAAAGAAGGAGCTGATGGCTTTAAGGACATCTTCTCCAATTTCATTCCATGCATTTTTGTAGAAAAGTGAGGTGTATCCATCCGGCCCCAGGCTTTTGTTGGGGTTGAGAGAAAAAAGAGTACTCATTATCTCTTCCCGAGTGATAGGTGCAATCAATTCAGCCAAATAATCCTCCTTGATGGTTTTGCCAAGAATGCTTTTAACATCTTCAACATTAACTTGGGTGTTTTTTGGAGTACCAATTAACTTCATGAAAAAGGAAAGAAACTCTTCCTTAATGCCCTCGTAAGAAGTAATTGTATTCCCATCTTTATCTTGGATAGCATTGATAGTGTTTTTCCTTCTTCTCCCTTTGATAACATTGTGGAAGAAGTTTGAATTTGTGTCCCCATACTTTATCCATTGAAGTCTTGACTTTTGGTGAAGCATATGCCTATGAATGCTGTAAAGTTCCTCAATTTTCCCAAGAATATCTTTTTCCTTGTTGAGAATTTCCTCATTGATGATCCCATTAAGAATGTCAAATTGCACTTCATGGAGATTTTCCTTGAGCTGATCGATTTGATGCTTAATGCAAGAGAAGTGCTCCTTATCAAACTTTTTCAATGCTTTTTTAAGGAGCTTTTGCTTTTGGTAAAGAATAAACATTGGAGTGCCAAAAACCCGTGCATTCCAATGTCTATTAATAAGATGGGGGAATTCTGCATGTGTGGCCCAAGCATTATAGAACTTGAAAGGCTTTGGTGAGGAGGGCTTGAGCAGCATCACATTTAAAATAAGAGGGCAATGGTCAGAAATGCTTGGATTCTCCACCAAAAGGAAAGAATTCTCCATATGCTTCTCCCAATGAAGGTTGATGAGTGCCCTATCAATTTTGCTTGCAATGAAGTTTCCTTGGGTGCTTCTATTTGACCAAGTAAAGTGTGGACCAAATGTTTTGATTTCAAGCAAGTCCGCTTGACAAACACAAAGCTTAAAGTCTCTTGCACTTGTGGGCAAACTCCAAGAAGTGGATCTATCTCCACTATGAAGTATTTCATTGAAATCCCCCATGATACAAAGCGGCCCATTCCAGCACCATTCGCTCCACAATCTGATTTTCTTCCAAAGATATTTCCTACAATTTGAGGAGTTTTGCCATAGACAAAACCAAGAAAAACGGTTGACATCTTGGTATAGAGATATGACAAAGAATACCTTGCTCCATGCTATCAATGATGCTGATATTGATGTGGTTTCTCCAAAAAAGCCATAGTCTTCTTTCCATCTTCTCATCCATGTAATTTCCAAAACCCAATGTGCTGAAATCATTGGTGGAGGCATTCTCCTTATTTACCTTAGTCTCCAAAAGACAAAAACAATCAACATTGTACTTGTTGATCAAAACTTTCACCTCTTCTTGCTTATTTGGGGAATTCAATCCCCTAATTTTCCAAGCACAAATCATTCAAATGGTAAAGATGTGGACTCAAGGCCCAAGACATCATTACCATCCTTATGTTGGTTTTTTCCTTGACCTCCATCAATCCATTTTGGATCAAGTTCTCCCTCTTCCCAATCTTCAATCACTTCAAGAGATTTGTATGAGTTTCCAACTTTAGTGTCCAATTTGCTTGTTCCTCGGATAGGGCTTAATGCCTTTTCACCCTTGGAATTTGTTGCTGAAGGCTTCTCCAAATCATTTTGCTTTTCAAAATTTGGATCATCCCTTTCTTGAGAGCCCTTTTTCTTTCCCACCACTTTCCAAGTATCATTGATCTTTGATGTGTTTGCCTTGTTTGCATCAAGTGCCTTTTGGGTGCTCGTTTTTGGCCTTGAAGGGCAGTGATCCACAAGGTGCCCAACCATTTTGCAAAGAGTACAAATATTTGGTTTCCATGCATATTCAACACTAACCCTTGCTCTTGATCCATCTCTAAGCTTTGGGTAGATTTCATTTGGCAAACTTTCGTCAAGGTTGACTTCAATGCAAACTCTTGCAAATTCGAGATTCCTCCTTGATTCCGTAAGAGCATCAATTTGTATTGGCTTTCCAATGAATGATGCAAGGTAGCTGAACCCTCTTTTTGACCACAAGCTAAGAGGAACATCTTTCATTTTCACCCAAATTGGCACTTTGTTACAAGAGAAGTTAATGAATTCAAGTTGTGGCTGCCATTTTCTCAAAAGCAATGGTCGATTACTAACATGCCAAAGTTGCTGAAGCACTTTTTGACAATATTCTTCTTTCTCAAATTTGAACATAAAAAGACCTTTTCCTTTTGGATATAGCTCCACTCTTCCAAATTTCCACCAAGCATTAAAGATCATGTTTTTAATAAGATAAAGTGGCGGTGGAGCACCAAGAAATTGTCCAATAAGGCAATGAGACCAAAAGCTTTCTCCCTCATCATACAAATCTTGTGGTGGATCAATAACTTCTCTAATCCCTTCATTAGTTAAAACTTGAAATTCATCTTTTAAATAAAGATTTGTTTCCAGGAATTCCCCAAAATCTTGCTTCCAATCCAAAGTGGGGGTATTTGATTACTCCACACCATTTGCACTTGAAAAGCATTTGAAGGCCACAATTTTCAAGCATCTTTTTGGGGAAGCCATCTACCACATTTGGATTGAAAGGAATCAGCGTATCTACAAAAATCAAGCTAGAACCGAGGAGTCTATTTTTGATACTATTTTTAATGATGTTAGAGTTAAACTTACAAATGGTAGAAAATTTCAGCCATCTTGTTTGAACAAAACTTTATGTAGATTGTGGAGATTAGAAGATATTATTGTTTAGGTACTTGTTTCTCCCCACATCTTTTGTACATGTAAACTTTTGTTCTTTGGAATATATCCAATCTTACTTGCCCCGCAAAAAAAAAAAAAGTATCTTCCCAAACAAAACAGAGTTGATGATGCTGAGTACTCCTTCTCAACTTCTTCAATTTTCTTATCTAAATCATCATTTGAAATGGGGTAATGGGTATGTGAGTTGCAAGGGGAAGAAAGGGTAGCCATGGATGAGTCTTTGCAAGAATTGGAGCCATCCCCATCAAAATTAAAATCTTCTTCCTCTTCAAAAATTTCATGGTTCAATTCTTTGGAAATTTTGATGCAAGCCTTGCACTTTTACGAGATTTTGAGCCACTAGACCTCTTTTTCTTCCCTATAATAGAGAAAGACTTTAGGCCCATCTCTTGCTGCAATACCATCTACAAATGCATTTCCAAGATACTTACAAATAGAATTAAAGCTTGCTCACCTTCCATTATATCTTGGAATCAATATGCATTTATTGAAGGAAGGCTCATCAATTTGCTCATGATATTTTTAGAGGCTACTCTAGAGCCCATATCTCTCCCTGATGTGCATTAAAAGTTGACATCATGAAGGCTTTTGACTCTCTTAGTTGGGATTTCATTGAAATTATTCTTCATGCTTTTGGTTTTCCAAACACTTTTGTGAGGTGGATTATGGCCTGTATTACAACTCTTAGCTTCTCTATCTCCATCAATGGAAGCCTTGAAGGATATTTCAAAAGGGCAAATCGCATTAGACAAGGTGATCCTTTCTCTTCCTACATTTTTGTTATTTATATGGAAGTCCTTTCATCCATGCTTAACAACTTGGAGCATAATTTGAGATTTGGATTCCACCCCAAATGTGCAAAGCTGAAATTAAATCACATTTTTTTTGCAGATGACCTTTTCATTTTTTGTAAAGGAAACTTGGAATCTATAAATTGCATCTTGGAAATTTTAAAAGATTACCATAGTTTCTCGGGACTCAAGGTGAATACCAACAAAGGTGATGCTTTCTTTGGGGGAGTCTCGCAAAGTGTGAAGAATCTTATCCTCGAAAAACTTGATTTCAAAGAAGGGCAATTGCCTATACGGTACTTGGGGATTCCTTTGGTCACACTTAAGCTTCGTAAAGGAGATTGTGGGCCTCTCTTGGAAAAAAATTAATGGGAGAATTGAGCATTAGACCACTAAATGGCTTTCCTATGCGAGGAGACTTCTACTCATCAAGTCCACTTTTCTTTAAATTTATGCATATTGGGCTGGTAATCTTCTTCTTCCTAAATGCATCATTAAAGATATTGAATCAAAGTTTAGTGCCTTCTTATGGAGAGACACGGGTGCTAAGATAGCTTGGAGCAACATTTGTGTCCTATTAGGATGGGGATTAGATCTATTGAAGACATAAACAACACCTTTTTCATTAAGGTGTTTTGTAGAATGTTTGCTTTTCGGGATACTCTTTGGAGCAATTGGGTGCACAAGAACTACATCAAAGATAACTCCATTTGGACCATCTCTTGCATAAAGGAGAAAGCTTTTGGTCTTATTGCTTGATTGGTCAATTTCTTGGAGCCCCACCTTCACTTTACCACATTAGAAGTATGATCTATAATGCTTGGTGGAAATTTGGTAAAGTTGAAATTTATCCCAAGGGAAGAGGTCTTTTTATATTTAAGTTTGAAAAAAAGGAGTTTTGTCAAGGAGTGTGGCAACAACTTTGGCATGTAAATAATAGGCCCTTGCTCTTGAGAAAATGGCAGCCACATCTTGAATTCATTAATTTCTCTTGTACCCGAGTTCCTAAATGGGTTAAGATGAAGGATGTTCCCCTTAGCCTTTGGTCAAAGAGAGGATTTAGCTATTTAGCATCTTTCATTGGGCGGCCACTCCAAATTGATGCACTTACAGAATCTAGAAGAAATCTTGAATTTGCAAGAATACGCATTGAAGTTAACTTGGAGGAAAAATTGCTGGATGAAATTTTTCCAAAGCTTAGGGATGGAACAAGAACTTGGGTTTGTGTTGAATATGCATGGAAGCCGAATCTTTGCACTCATTATAAGATGGTTGAGCACTTGGTTGATCAATGCCCCACAAAACCAAAAATTCTACCACAAAAACCTCAAGACATAAGAATTCCTCATCCTTCAAAAACTTTGGATACATGAAAGTTGTTGGGAAGAAAAAGGGGTCCAAAGAAAGAAATGATCCATGCTATGAGAGACAAGATGAGTTAGCATCTACTTCAGAGGTAAGGCAAAAGATCGAAGGAATGTGTGTTGAGCCATTTCACGCGAGGATGATACCAAAAGAGAAACTAAAGGAATCAAATCCCTTCAAGGCACTTGATGAGCTCACAAATAGAGAGGAAGGAGAAATTGAGCATACAACAAACACTGGTGATCACTTGGAAGAGCAACATTTTCAAAGGAATGATGCATTGGACTGGGGTTCCCCTCCTCCACTTGGAAAATGATTTGTTCTTGGGACATTAGGGGATTAAACTCCCCTTTTTCTTACGGGGCAAGTGAGAAATTTTTTATTTCAATCACAAATTGGTGCAACCCATCCATACTTTCCAAGTCAAAGATACAACATAAATAATCGATGACAAGACTTGGAGAGTATGAAATAAAGAAAAAAGGAGAAAAGACTCAAAAAGGAAAACAACTTTCAAAGAACAAAACATCAATGCAAGAAAGCAACCAATTTCCAAAACAAAAAGGAGAAGGAAAACGAGCAAAGAAAAGAGAGTCCTCAACAAACGGGTGGTGAGAGATCATTATTTGGATGTACACGCAATGCCTCCTCCATAATTACATTGTCTTCCTCAAACCCAACTATATTTTCTTGTTTATCTCCATGGGCGGCAACAACTTCAAGATTTTCTAATGATAACAAAGATGCCATTATTCGAAGAGTGGGTTTCCATGAGGGTGAACTTCCTATCCGGTATTTAGGCATCCCTCTTGTGTCTAGGAAGCTTCGAAAGGCAAATTGCTACCCACTTTTGGAGAAGATTAATTCGAGACTTGATGCTTGGTGCAATAATTGGCTGTCCTTTGCGGGTAGACTTGTTCTTATCAAGTCCACTCTCATTCAAATTTGTGCATATTGGGCAAAAGCTATCCTTCTTCTAAAAAGTCTCTTGGCAGCCATTGAATCAAAATTTAAAGCTTTCCTTTGGAGAGGTACGGGCCCCAAAGTTGCTTGGAAAGATCTTTGTTTACCTTTCAATGAAGGTGGTCTTGGCATTCGAAGAATTGAAGAAATCAACAAAGTTTTTATGCTCAAAATTTTTTGGAGAATGTATGCTATTAAAGAATCACTTTGGAGCCAATGGATTCATTGGAATTATATCAAGGATTCTTCCATTTGGACTTTGCAAGCATCTCATGATACTAGTTGGATTTTCAAGGCTGTCCTTTCATGCCGTGACCATGCAAGAAACTTTACCAAGCATTATATTGGGAATGGTATGAACACTCACTTTTGGATTGACAATTGGCATAAAGATGGACCACTTTTGGAACATTGGAGCAACATCTTTCCTACCCCATCCATCTTTGCAAAGGTTAGTGATATTTTTCTCAATGGCTCTTGGAGTTGGCCTTTACATCTCTCCTCTATTGAAGCACCTAGCTTTGCACTTGATGAGAATTCACAAGACTCTTTTGCTTGGACTCCTTCTCCTAATGGTGAATTTTCTTTCAAACATACATGGGAGCATATTAGAATCAAAGGAAATCATTTCAATGGTCATAATATCATTTGGCACAAGGGTCACAACCCAAAGCATAGTTTTATTGTTTGGCTTGCACATCATGACCGCCTTGCTACAAGATTCAGAATTTCATTTTGGGGGCTTAACAATAGCACCACTTGCATCTTTTGCTATATGGGATGTGAAACTAGAGATCATCTCTTTTTTGAATGTAGTTTTACTAGACGTATTTGGAGATGTGGCTTGTCTTTAACTCTTGTTCAGGAAAGCCTTATTTGTTGGCAAGACATCTTCAACTATATCACTCCATTTGCTCATGAGAAACACTTGAAAGCATCAATCCCCAGGCATCTCTTGGGCGCTACTGTCTATCACATTTGGATGGAAAGAAATAGAAGAATCTTCAAGAACGAAGCAAAGACAGAGGAATTTGTTTGTAACACAATTTTCAATGATGTTAGAGTCAAATTTTCTTGTAATAGGAAGTTTCCTTCAACGCATTTGAACAAATCCCTTTGTAAATTGTGGAAACTTGATGATTTACTTGTTTAGGTTTTGATGGTTTTTTCACCATCTTTGTACTTGTACAAATCTGATTTGCAGCAATAAAATTTACTACTTGATCCGCAAAAAAAAAAAACTTCAAGATTTTCGAAATTTTCTTCATTGTTTTCCTCCTGGGCCGAATCAGCCATTTGATTTTCCATTCTCTCAAAAACATTAGAGACATCCTCATTAACATCAAGGGCAGCAAAACGATTGCCCTCTATGGAACTTTTAGGCATTGAGGCCAAAATGCCATTGGTCTCATTTGAGGCACTAACAACCATAGGCTTGAGGGCAATACTTGCAAATGGTGCTGAATTCACATTTGAAGTTTTCCTCCAAACTTTCTTCGGCTTGGAATTCTTCCATTCACCCTCTTTCTTTTCAACTTGAGGAGCTTGTCAAGGTGCATTAACTCGAGGAGCATTTGGACATGAAGAAAGACTATGACCAACAATTTTGCAAGAGGAACACACCACGGGCTTCCAAGCATATTCCACGTCAATCTTTGCCCATTCTCTATTCCTAAGTTTCACAAATGTAAAATCCAAGAGATTCTTGGAAAGGTCCATCTCAATGCAAACACGAGCAAATCCCACAAAAGTTCTGGATTCCGTTAATTTGTCCATTTGAATTGGTATGCCACGGGTACTAGCCACATAACTAGCCCTCTTCTAGTGATTAATGAGCATGGCACATTATGGAGCTTAACCCAAAGTGGAACTTGTTCCCAACTAAAGTGCATGAGTTGAGCATTTCAATCCCACCTTCTAAGCAAAAGAGGGCGATGATTCACATGCCACATTTGTTCAAGAGCTTGCTCGCAATAATTTTCATTCTCAAATTTGAAGACAAAGAGCCCATTTTTTTTTTTTTGCGGATTAAGTAAGTTTAAGATTAATTGCAAAATGGTACAAACCATCCAAGCCCTTCAAGCCAAGGATATAACGTTGCAAATCAAATTAAGGCTTGAAAGGCAAGAAAAGCAACAAAATGACAAAAACCCCAAAACAAAACAAACACGAAAAGGAGAAATCAATGAGTGGGTAATGGAAGATCATCAATAACTTGTTCTCCTTCTCTTCTACCTTCAAAATGAACCACACCCATATGATCTTCATTTTTCCTTTCAGCATTGCAAGCGGTCAATTCTTCCTCATTCTTCTCTCAAGATTAGAACAATTCCCAACTTCATTCAATTCCTCTTTAAGTGGATTTAGTGCAACAAAATGGTTATTTTCCAAGAGACAACCTTGTGGTGAGGCCGAAGGCCTAGTTTCTGATTTTGAGTCTTGATTTGTGCTTAGAGCAAGTACAACACTTGAGAAAGGCATTGGGTCCACAGTTTGTGTCCTTTTCCATATTTTCTTAGTTTTGATCCCTTGCCATTCATCTAATCTTTTCCTATCTCCTTGAGGGACAACCTTAGGAGCATTTTTGTTTTGTGCATTTGGACACAAAGAGAGAGAGTGACTAGCAAGTTTACATATTGAACAAACGAGAGGCTTCCAAGGGAACTCAACCTCAATTCTTGCCCAATCACCATTCCTAAGTTTAACAAAAGTGTGATCCGGCAACTCCTTTGAAATATCCATTTCAATACAAACTCGTGCAAAGCCCACAAATGTTCTTGATTTCGTAAGTTTATCCATTTGTAATGGCATGCCCAAAGTGCTAGCTATGTAGCTTAAACCCCTTCAAGTGATAAGTGAGCAAGGGACATTTCTAAGCTTTACCCAAAGAAGAACTTTGTCCCATCTAAAATTAATTATTTGTGCATTAGCATCCCACCTTCTAAGCAAAAGAGGACAGTGATTCACATGCCACATTTGTTCAATAACAAGGTCACAAAACTCATCACTCTCAAACTTAAAAACAAAGAGTCCATTTTCAGCCATTCTAATGTCAACATTACCAAATGTTTTCTGATGCAAATCAACCATTTGGAAAAGAAGGAAGAAGGGTGGGGGTTTACCAATGAATTGTCTGATCAAACAATTTCTCCAATGCTCATCTCCTTCCTTAAAAACATCACTAGGAGGGGCTGCTCCCCTGACTCCATTTTCCACA
Organism: Cordia subcordata; assembly: GCA_028554755.1. Taxonomy (NCBI): domain Eukaryota; kingdom Viridiplantae; phylum Streptophyta; class Magnoliopsida; order Boraginales; family Cordiaceae; genus Cordia; species Cordia subcordata. The sequence goes on along the minus strand of JAPTOF010000007.1, from coordinate 9,917,736 downwards.
ATAGGATCAAAATAATCAAGTTTTCTTGATTACCACAATAGGATCAAACAATTACCACAAAGAGCCCATTTTTAGCCGACTTAATTTCAACATTTCCAAAAGTTCTCCAATGAACATCAACCATTTTTCTAATAAGGAAAAAGGGAGGAGGTTTCAATGAATTGACCAATTAGACAATGTTTGTAATGATCATCACCTTCAATATAAACTTCCTTAGGTGGGATAGCCCCAATGAAATCATTCTCAACATAAGGATCAATGTAATCAAGCTTAGTAGAGTGTGTAAGGTTACCAACAAAGGTGCCTTGCCAATCCTTGTTAGTGCTCCAAGCTTACTGATTTTGTTGATGAGAGTTAACATGTTGGTCATTGCAAGCTCCAAGATGATAGGGAAGTTGGGCTTTATTTGCACTCAGAGAATTTAGAGAATTTACATTGACTCCATGCCCAAGTACGTCATCACGTTGAAGAGCTTGTAAAAAAGAGCTTTGTTGCTGAAAATTAGTGGCCACATCAGCAATGATATTTGAATTTGGCCCCAAATTTGACTTCCCGAAGGTTGACCGAGATAAAGGAGGGAATTCTAAAATTTGGGGTGGAGAATCACATGCTTCATTTGCACTAAAATGATTTGCACAAGAAGAGATCGGCCATGCATTTTGAATTTGCTAATTTTTTTTTGCGGGGTAAGTAAGATTTTAATTACACGCAAATTTGTAGAAATACATCTCAAAACCCCTCTAACCATTTGATACAACAATCCAATCCAAGACTAGGTTTGAGGGGTATGAATCAAAAGGAAAACAAAAACAACCAAAGCAAGTGAAAAACATCAAGTGCATCAAAAAGACAAAAAAAAAAAAAAAAGCAAGGAAAATCAAAATCAAGTGCAAGGTGAGACATGAGATCTATCAAATCCATTTACGAGATTGTCAAGCTTAACCAGTTCCAAAATGTTAACACCATCAACTTGTGTCTCCACATGGTCAACGCTGGTTATGTTCTTTTCCATCTCATCTCGATCTTCCTTTGAGGTCAAATCATCATTTTCTTCATCTCTAAGAGTGGCAAATCTATTGCAATCCAATGTTTTTTTGGTAGTTTGGGCTGAGAGGCCATTGCTTTCATTTGGTGCATTCTTTTTCATGGCTTTGAGATTTACACTAGCAAAAGGAGTAGGATTCGCATTTGACACCTTCCTTCAAATTTTCTTTGGCTTTGCATTCCTCCAATCATCCACTTTTCTTTCTATCCTAGTAGCTTGTTGAGGCACATTATCCTTAGAGGTAGAAGGATAAGTAGAAAGATTATGACCCACAATTTTGCATGTAGAGCAAACCAAGGGCTTCCAAGCATATTCAACATCGATCTTTGCCCATTCACCATTTCTAAGTTTCACAAAAGTATGATCTGGAAGATTTTTTGAGAGATCCATCTCAATACATACTTTAGCAAAGCCAACAAAAGTAAGAGACTCCGTGAATTTGTCCATATAAAGTGGATTACCAAGAGTGCTTGCTATGTAGCTCAAACCTCGTTGAGTGATTATAGAACATGGTACATTATGAAGCTTGACCCAAAGTGGAACTCTATCCCAACTAAAATGCATAATTTGTGCATTAGGATCCCAATGTCGAAGGAGCAACGGTCTATGATTTATGTGCCACATTTGCTCCAAAACTTTGTCACAAAATTCTTGATTTCCAAACTTGAAGACAAAAAAACCATTCTCAGCGGATTTGATTTCAACCATCCCAAATTTCTTCCAATGATAGTCAACCATCCTTCTAATGAGGAAAAAGGGGGGAGGGTTACCCAAAAATTGACCAATGAGGCAATTTTACCAATGACTATCTCCCTCTAAAAAGACATCTTCTGGTGGAGTGGCACCAATAAAATCATTCTCAATAAAAGGCTCGATGAAATCAAGTTTAGAAGTTTGAGAAAGTTTACCCACATAAGTGCCATGCCAATCCTTATTGCCATTCCAAACTTGATGTGGAGCATTTGGCTGATTTTCTTGCTCAAGAGTTTTCCTTTGATTTGCATCACCATGGCTCATTCCCCATGCATTAGATCTATCTTGTTCCAAATATATTTGCTGACCTTGATAAAAATTTGCTGGTGTTTTGTGTCCATAATTCGTTGAAGATAACATGGGGAAATCCTCAACATTTGCTTGGTTAGAATCCAAGCTAATTGAAGGAGTTGGCCGAGAGGTGCAAATGGAGTATCTCTGGAAGCAAATGTTATTTCCAGCAAAGAAGGGGGAATTTTGCTGATTTAGGGACTGAGTTGGATGGGAATCCATGTTGGCAAGTGGGGTAGGGGAATGGTCCACGTCGGCATCCCTTTTCTGCACAATATTTGAATAGCTTTGAGCTAATGGACTAGAGTTTTCTGCCCGAGAAAGAGACTTCACATGAACACAGCTATTATCTAGAGGGCAATGCTGTGTTGTCGAGTTTTCAATACAAGGAGAGAGAGAGGGATGGCTGGCATGCATTTGTTCAAGAGAAGAGCTATTTTGACCAGCAATAAAATCAGCTTTTTCAGCATTTGGTGTGGATCCCTTAGGCAAAACAATTTGTCCATTGGTTAAAAGATTGTCTTGTACCTCTTGTAATTTTCCTTCTCCAACCACGACAGAGAGAGAAATAGCATCTTCAACATGATAGTTTCTGGAATTTCCATCCAAAACAAGAGGATGAATCTGATTTGAAGCCAAAATATTTTTCTCTATGCTATGAGAATGAGAGCAAGTACCATATTGCATAGGAGAAACTTTACCGATATGAGTTGGAGTGACTTTTGCCAAGGAAGAAACATCAAGTTCGTGGCTATTTTTGCTTGAGAAAGAAGGAGAGCTTTTGAGTTTACCTATGCCATGTGAATCTTGAGCATTAACCCACTTTGAGATCGAGTCTTCATGGCTGGAAGCAGCAAGATCTTCATGAAGATGGCTAGGTACCATGGGAGAATCATAAGAAATCACCTTTGAAAAAGAAGCTCCATTCATCATCAAGCTTTCTTCACCAAAGCCATTCAAGTTCTACAATGCTTGGACAACTTATTCTCTTTTCTTGCATGAGGTGGAAAAACATTGGAGTGCACAGGTTTTTGGCACACCAATGTTTATTCTTTTTCAAAAACAAAAAGCTCTCAAAAGAGTGCTCAAGGATTTTGATAAGAAATATTTCTCTAGCATTCCAAGTCGTGTTGAGGATCTCAAGAAAGCTCTTTCGGAAGTCCAACTCACTATGCTGAATGGATGTCTTAATGATGGGGTACTTAACAAGGAAAGGGAGATTATGAGGAAAATTGAAGAGTTTGAAGAAACCTACAATAATATGCTCCATCAAAAGGCTCGGGTGAATTGGATAAAGGATGGAGATGCTAACACAAAGTTCTTCCGTAATAAGATCCAAGAAAGGAAAAACATCAACTCCATCTTTGCCATCAATGACAATGAAGGGAATCTCATCACTTCAAAGGAGGAGATAAAGGCTGAATTTATCTCCTATTTCAAAAAACTCATTGGCACTCCTTCACATTCAACCGCTAGTGTGGAGATCATCAAAAGCATTATTGGAAAAACCATTGAGGAGAGTTGCTTAGAAAAGCTTGTTGCCCCTATCACTTTGGAGGAAATCAAAACAACTCTTTTTTCCATTAATCCTAACAAGAGCCCGGGGCCGGATGGCTACACTTCACATTTTTACAAGATGGCTTGGGAGGTTGTTGGAGAGGATGTGCTCAAAGCAATAAAGTCTTTCTTCTACTCTTCAAAGTTGCTCCAAGAGGTAAATACCACTTACATTGCCCTTGTTCCCAAAGTCCAAAACCCATCTTGGGTAAAAGACTTTAGACCAATTTCTTGCTGCAACACCATTTACAAATGCATATCCAAGATACTTGCAAATAGGCTCAAAGAGTGTTTGCCTTCTATCATCTCTTGGAATCAATCGGCTTTTATTAAAGGGAGACTTATCACTGAGAATATACTTGTTGCACATGATATTCTTAGAGGTTATACTAGAACTCATATTTCTCCTAGATGTGCACTCAAAGTTGATATCATAAAGGCTTTTGACTCACTCAATTGGAGATTTATTGAATGCACTCTACATGCTTTTGGCTTCCCAAATTTCTTTGTGAAATGGATCATGACTTGTATTACCTCAACAAGTTTCTCTATTGCAATCAATGGAAGTCTTGAAGGTTATTTTAAAGGGGCAAATGGAATAAGGCAAGGGGATCCTCTCTCACCATACATTTTTGTTATTTGCATGGAAGTGTTATCATGCATGCTCAACAAGATGGAACAAGATCAAAAGTTTGGGTTTCATCCAAAATGTCCAAAATTGAGGTTGAACCATCTATGCTTTGCTGATGACCTCTTTATCTTTTGCAAAGGAAATATTAACTCACTTGAGTGCATTATGGATGTTTTGGAAAATTTCTTCTCTCTCTCGGGTCTTAAAGTGAATTCTTCCAAGAGTGATATTTTCTTTGGTGGGGTTCTTCATGAGACAAAGCTTTCCATGCTTAGCAAAATGAACTTTAAGGAAGGCAATCTTCCTATAAGATACTTGGGAGTTCCCCTTGAGTAATTTTTGTGCTAAAAAGTCAAATGTAACTCAGCCGAAGAAGATGAAGAAGTTGCTAATGCTGAGTTATTATCCAGTGGACAAAATGACGTGACTGATGGGTCCTCACTTCTTGCTGATGGAGCTGGTACTTTTACTGACCATTGCAACCAAAATCCGACAACTCACCCCCCATTTTCAGCCTTGGTCAGTAGTCAACACCAACAAAATTCAAATTTTAACAATAAAGTTGTTGTTTTCTTCTTTTTTTTTTGCATGAAAAGTGAAATGCACTATATTAATTACAAAAAATGTACATGAGAGTCAAAAGAAGGGGAAGCTCATTCTAAAATAGCCTCAATTCCCCAATTCTTACAAATGATTTTGTTGATACAAGAAGAAGTGAAATGCTTTCCAATTGAACACTTAATTCGAACATGGTTGAAGATGGATGAAAAGATTTGCTCTTCCATTTTTTCTCCTTTGCTGAATTGCCTATTGTTCCTTTCCAGCCAAATGAAATAAATTGTTGCTCCAAAGATATGCTTGATGAGTGTAGCTTTGAGATTGCCTTCAAGAACGTACGGAGTAATGAAAGTGATGATTTCATTCCATGATGTTGGTGGATCTTTTATGCATGTTAACTCAAGTCCTCTTTGCCATATTCTTCTTGTAAAGCTACAATGGAAGAAGAGATGGTCCCTTGTTTCACAAGCAAAGTTGCAAAAGATGCAATTTGAGTTGATTTCAATACCCCAAGTAAACATTCTGAATTTTGTTGTGAGCCTATCATGCATTGCAATCCAAGTGATAAAAGCATGCTTTGGTGTGTGGTTTTTAAATCAAATAACGTTGTGCCATTCAATCTTTCTTTTTCGCTTACGCAAGTGCTCCCAAGTGTGCTTAAAAGAGAATTTCCCATCATTTGAGAGACTCCAAGAGTAAGAATCCAACTTATTCTCAACAATGGCATCGTTTGGGATAGGGATATGCATAAGCTGAATTGGCCAATTCCAAGAGCCATTTGAGAAGATTTCTCGTACCTTTGCATGAAGTGGTGGATGGTTGAAAGTGCCATTCCAATGCTCAAGGAGAGTACCATTGTTATGCCATTTATCAAGCCAAAAGTGTGTGTCTCTTCCATCTCCAAGAATATGTGTAATATGACTCCTAGTTGAAGTTCGGCAATTGAGAAGCTTCTTTAAGATCCAGCTTGAGTCAATTGGGCAAGAAATTGTCCAAATTGATTCATCCTTAATGTAGTTTGAATGTACCCATTTGCTCCAAAGAGAATCACGAAATGCATACATTCTCCAAAAAACTTTTATGAAAAAAGTATTATTGATGTCTTCCAAAGACCTAATTCCCAATCCTCCTTCATCCAAAGGAACACAAACATTGCTCCATGCAATTTTTGCACCCGTATCTCTCCAAAGAAATGCACAAAACTTTGACTCAATTTCCTTAATAATGCCTTTCGAAAGAAGAGGTGAACTTGCCCAAAATGCACAAATTTGTGTGAGTGTTGACTTAATGAGCATAACTCTTCCAGCATATGAGAGACTTTTAGTAGTCCAATGCTCAATTCTTCTATTGATTTTGTCCAAAAGTGGCCCACAATTTCCTTTGCGAAGCTTTCTAGTCACCAATGGAACTCCAAGGTATCTAATTGGAAGTAACCCCTCTTTGAAACCAAGTTTTTCAAGGATAAGCTTCTTATCATTTTGGGATATGCCTCCAAGGAAAACATCACTTTTGCTGCAATTTACTTTGAGACCCGAGAACTCATAGAATTTCTCTAATGTCTCCGTGATGCAATCAATTGACTTCAAGTTGCCTTTGCAAAAAATAAAGAGATCATCCGCAAAGCAAATATGATTCAGCTTGAGTTTAGCACATTTTGGGTGGTAGCTGAAGTTTGGGTGATGTTCCAATCTATTAAATAATGATGAGAGAACTTCCATGCATAAGACAAAAATATAAGGAGAGATGGGGTCACCTTGTCTTATGCCGCTTGCTCCTTTAAAGTGTCCTTCAAAGCTTCCATTGATTGAAATGGTGAAACTAGGAGTTGTGATACAAGCTATAATCCACTTAACAAAAGTGTCGGGAAAACCAAATGCAAGAAGTGCAACTTTGATAAAATCCCAACTAAGTGAGTCAAAAGCCTTCATGATATCAACTTTAAGGGCACATCTTGGTGAGATATGAGTTCTAGAATATCCTCTAAAAATATCATGTGCAACAAGAATGTTCTCATTGATAAGTCTTCCTTCAATGAATGCTGATTGGTTCCATGAGATGATGGAGGGTAAGCAAACTTTCATCCTATTTGCAAGGATTTTGGAAATGCACTTATAAATCGTGTTGCAACAAGAGATGGGTTTAAAGTCCTTTACCATGGATAGATTTTGGACTTTAGGGACAAGAGCAATATAAGTGGCATTTACCTCCTTGAGCATCTTCCCGGTTTCAAAGAAGGAGCTGTTGGCTTTGAGAACATCTTCTCCAATTTCGTTCCATGCATTTTTGTAGAAAAGTGAGGTGTATCCATCCGGCCCCGGGCTTTTGTTGGGGTTAAGAGAAAAAAGAGTACTCATAATCTCTTCCCGAGTGATAGGAGCAATCAAATCAGCCAAGTATTCCTCCTTGATGGTTTTGCCAAGAATGCTTTTGACATTTTCAACATTAGCTTGGGTGCTTTTCGGAGTTCCAATTAACTTCATGAAAAAGGATAGAAACTCTTCCTTCATGCCATCATAAGAAGTTATTGTGTTCCCATCTTTATCTTTGATGGCATTGATAGTGTTTTTCCTTCTTCTCCCTTTGATAACATTGTGAAAGAAATTTGAATTTGCGTCCCCATACTTTATCCATTAAAGCCTTGACTTTTGGTGAAGCATATGCCTATGAATGCTGTCAAGTTCCTCAATTTTTCCAAGGATATCTTTTTCCTTGTTGAGAATTTCCTCGTTGATGATCCCATTAAGAATGTCAACTTGCACTTCGTGGAGATAATCCTTAAGCTGACCGATTTGATGCTTAATGCAAGAGAAGTGCTCCTTATCAAAAATTTTCAATGCTTTTTTAAGGAGCTTTTGCTTTTGGTAAAGAATAAACATTGGAGTGCCAAAAACCCGTGCACTCCAATGTCTATTAATAAAATGGGGAAATTCAGCATGTGTGGCCCAAGCATTATAGAACTTGAATGGCTTCGGTGAGGAGGGCTTGGGCAGCATCACATTTAAAATAAGAGGGCAATGGTCAGAAATGCTTGGATTCTCCACCAAAAGGAAAGAATTCTCCATATGCTTCTCCCAATAAACGTTGATGAGTGCCCTATCAATTTTGCTTGCAATGAAGTTTCCTTGGGTGCTTCTATTAGACCAAGTAAAGTGTGGACCAAAAGTTTTGATTTCAAGCAAGTCCGCTTGACAAACACAAAGTTTAAAGTCTCTTGCACTTGTGGGTAAACTCCAAGAAGTGGATCTATCTCCACTATGAAGAATTTCATTGAAATCACCCATAATACAAAGCGGCCCATTCCAGCACCATTCACTCCACAATCTGATTTTCTTCCAAAGATATTTCCTACAATTTGAGGAGTCTTTGCCATAGACAAACCCAAGAAAAAAAGATTGACATCTTGGCATAGAGAAATGACAAAGAATACCTTGCTCCATTTTTTTTTTTTTTTTTGCGGGGCAAGTAAGATTGGATAAATTCCAAAGATCAAAAGTTTACATGTACAAAAGATGTGGAGAAGAACATGAACCTAAACAACAACATCTTCTAATCTCCACAATCTACATAAAGTTTTGTTCAAAGGAGAAGACTAAAACTTTCTACCATTTGTAAGTTTAACTCTAACATCATTAAAGATAACATCGAAAATAAACTCCTCAGTTCTAGCTTGGTTTTTGAAGATACGTTGATTCCTTTCAATCCAAATGTTGTAGATGGCTACCCCAAAGAGATGCTTGAAAATTGTGGCCTTCAAATGCTTTTCAAGAGCAAAAGGTGTGGAGTACTCAATAATATTATGCCAACAAATCAGATTTTTCGGAACGAGATTGAGTTGCAAACCCCTTCTCCAAATCCTCCTGGTGAAACAACATTCAAAAAATAGATGCTCCCTAGTTTCGCAACCCATGTAACAAAAAATACACGTTGGCTTTATATGGAGTCCCCAATGCAAGATCCTAAATTTTGTGCTAAGGCGATCATGAAAAGCAAGCCAAACAATGAAGCTATGTTTAGGATTATGCCTCTTGTGCCAGATGTGATAATAACCTTCAAAATGAGTGCCCTTTCTTCTAATACTATCCCAAGTGTGGAAGAAAGAGAAGCCTCCACAAGGAGAGAGGTTCCATGAAATTTTATCTTCGGCTCCCTCTATAAGTTCGAAATCTGGAACATCAACTTGGGAGAGGTGGATAGGCCAATTCCAAACGCCATCAATGAAAATATCACTAACCTTTGAGTGAAGTGGGGGATACGGAATTGTGTTAGTCCAATGCTCAAGCAGGGGCCCATCCTTGTGCCAATTATCAACCCAAAAGAAGGTGCTTGCTCCATTGCCAATCTTGTGTTGGATATATCTCTTTGCCAAAACACAGCAGCCAAGAAGAGTTTTGAAAACCCAACTAACATCCTTGGGAATTTGTAACATCCAAATTGAAGAGTCTTTGAAATAGTTGGCATGAACCCATTGACTCCAAAGTGAATCTTTTTTAGCATAACTCCTCCAAAAAGTTTTCAGCATGTATGTAAGATTAACTTCTTCAATGCTCCGAATACCAAGTCCACCCTCTTGAAATGGGAGACAAACACCCTTCCATGCCACTTTTGGACCAGTCCCTCTCCACAAAAAGGCTTTGAATTTTGATTCAATGGCTGCCATAACGCCTTTTGGTAAAAGAAAAGCATTTGCCCAATAAGCACAAATCTGAGAAAGGACGGATTTGATGAGCACTAGTCTTCCCGCAAAAGAAAGCCAATTATTACACCATGAATCAAGCTTAGAGTTGATTTTTCCAAGAGTGGACAGCAATCATTCTTCCTAAGCTTTCTTGAAACAAGTGGGATGCCCAAGTAACGGATTGGAAGCTCACCTTCTTGAAACCCAATTCTATTCATAATTGCTCTTCTTTCTGCATAAGAAACCCCTCCAAGGAATAACACACTCTTTGTATTATTAACAACCAGCCCTGAGTAAGTTGAGAAAGTCTTCAGTGTGTTCATGATGCAATCAATCGAATGCATATCCCCTCTGCAAAAGATAAGAAGATCATCCGCAAAACAAAGATGATTAAGCTTAATGCTTCCACACTTTGGGTGGAAGTGAAACCTCGGGTTATATGCCAAGTTGTTAAGCATGCATGTGAGCACTTCCATACAAAGAACAAAAATGTAAGGGGAGATGGGATCTCCTTGCCGAATGCCATTTGCACCGAAGAAATATCCTTCCAACCCTCCATTTAAGGCAATACTGAAACTAGGAGTTTTAATGCATGCCATAATCCAGCCCATGAACTTTTTGGGGAAGCCAAAAGCAAAAAGTGTGCATTCAATGAATCTCCAATTTAAGGAATCAAAATCTTTCATGATGTCAACTTTAAAAGCACATCTTGGAGTGATATGTCTCCTTTGATAACCTCTCAAAATGTCATGTGCAATAAGTACATTTTCATGGATGAGCCTACCCTTCATGAAGGCTGATTGGTTCCATGAAATAATGTGGGATAAGTAAGCTTTTATCCTATTTGCAATGATCTTTGAAATGCACTTGTAGATAGTATTACAGCAAGAAATTGGCCTATAATCCTTGACCATGGTAGGATTTAAGGATTTAGGCACAAGAGCAATAATAGTGGCATTTACCTCTTTAAGGAGCTTGCTTGAATCAAAAAAGGATTTGATTGCATTAAGAACATCATTGCCAACAATCCCCCAAGCAGCCTTGTAGAAATGAGATGTGTAGCCATCCGGGCCTGGGCTTTTGTTAGGGTTGAGTGAGAAGAGCGCATCCTTGATTTCATCATTTGTAATAGGGGCTATAGTGGTGGCAGTAGCATCTTGATCAATATGCTTGTCAATCATGTTTCTCAAAAGACCAACATTGATGTTTGTGGGAGATTCGGCTCCAAGAAGTTTTTTGAAATAGCCAATAAATTCATCCTTAACTTTAGCTTCTTCAGTAAGAAAGAGACCCTCCTCATTCTTGATAGCATGGATAGTATTTTTGAGCCTCCGACCTTTCACAACATTGTGGAAAAATTTTGTATTTGCATCACCATCCTTGATCCAATTGAGTCTTGATTTTTGGTAGAGAATGGCTTTATGTTTTGCATCAAGTTCCTCCAATGTGCTCAAAATGCATTTTTCTTTATCAATGAGGGAGCTATCTCGCTCACCATTAAGGAGTAAGTATTGGACTCCATCAAGCTCCTCCTGAAGATTTTTGATGGCAAAAGGAATGGCAGCGAAATGCTCCTTATCAAAAGATTTGAGAGCAATTTTTAAGGCTTTTTGCTTTTGATAAAGAATGTACATTGGTGTACCAAAACCCGTGTACACCAATGGTCTTCAACAAGTTTGAGGAAATCCAAATGAGAGGTCCAAACATTGTAAAATTTGAAGGGTTTTGGTGAAGATTTCCAAGACTTACATGTTTGCATGATAAGAGGGCAATGGTCGGAGACTCCGGGGCTAGCAACCAAAAGGAAAGAGTGTTGATAATTGTGCAGCCAATTTCCATTAATGAGAGCTCTATCCAGCTTGGAAGCCAAGTAACTTTGACCATGGCTTTTATTTGTCCAAGTAAAGCGTGGTCCATGAGTATTGATTTCTTGCAACTTTTCTTTTGCTACAAAGTTTTTGAATGCACCAGCACTTTTAGGAATAGATAAGGTGTTTGATTTGTCGCCACAATGTAAAACCTCATTAAAATCCCCCATGAGGCAAAGATCACAATCTTCACACCAAGCACACCAATTCCCGAGTTTCCTCCAGAGATCAACTCTTTTTGATGCTTCGTTGTGGCCATAGATGAAGGCAACAAAAAAGGATTTATGAATATGATCATCAAAATTGAAGAGTAAGGCTTGGTCACATGAGTCAATCCAAGTAGCTTGAATGCCTTTCTTCCACAAAAGCCAGATCCGTCCCTTGGTAAGATCATCCATATAGCTTGAAAAACCAAAATTTTCAAAACGAGAACAAATGAGTTTGATATTTTCAGCATTTACCACCTTGTTTTCCAAAAGGCAAAGAATGTCCAAGTGGTGTTTATTGATCAGCAACTTTGCTTCCTTTTGCTTGTTGGGGGAATTTAACCCCCGAATATTCCATGAGCAAAATTTCATTGAGGGGGTGTAGGAGGAGCATTAGGCTCAATATCATGGCTGCATTTTGCATTTGGCGTGCCATCATTTCTCAAGCCATCTCCCTTATAATTCTGGTCAAGGGGTCTTTGATTTCCATCCTCACCATCTTCCATAAATCCAAGAGCTTCAAAATGATTTGTGTGCATCATTTTGGAGCTTGAGGGGTCAAGAGGAACCCTAGTAATGGTATGCTTCAGAGATGATACCTTAGCTTTTGAAGGGGATCCATCACCTTGAGATTCAAATGGTGCATTGTTTGTCTTCAATGGGGCTTTTTTGCTCACGGGCTGCCACTCATAATGAGTTTTTGGGGGCTGTTTTGCAAGTTGCTTTTGAGGGTGAGCTTTAAATTTAAGAGGGCAATGATTCTCCATATGGCCGACCACTTTGCATTGTGAACATTTTGTTGGCTTCCATGCATATTCCACCATGACTTTTGCCTTTGAACCATTTCTAAGCTTTGGAAAAATAGCATCCAGAAGACTTTCTTCCAAATCAACTTCAATGCAAACTCTTGCAAACTCCAAGTTCCTTCTAGATTCAGTGAGAGCATCCATTTGGATTGGTTTCCCAATGAAGGAGGCTATATATCCAAGTCCTCTTTTGGAGTAGAGGCTCATTGGAACATCCCAAAGTTTAACCCAAATAGGCACTTTCTTGCAAGATAGGTTTATAAACTCCAGATTTGGTTCCCATTTTCTCAACAAAAGTGGTGTATGATTAACATGCCAAAGTTGTTGAAGTATTTTTTGGCAAAACTCTTCTTTTTCAAATCTGAAAATGTAGAGACCCTTTTCTTTCGTATGAATATCCACCCTACCAAATTTCTTCCAAACAAGTTCCACCATGTTTTTGATAAGAAAGAAGGGTGGTGGAGCACCTAAAAATTGCCCAACAAGGCAATGATTCTAGAAATTATTCCCATCTTCATATATATCATCCGGGGGGTCAGCCACTTCTCTATTGCCATTTACCAAGTTGATAGCATGCTCCTCATCAAATTTAAGACTTGTATTCAAATGTTCAGCAAACACACCACCCCAATTTGAGGAAGGATCATTTGAACTAGGCCCAAATTTAAGCTTAAGTGGCTTTTTCCAAGCATTATAGTGGCTGGATGAAGGAGCTTGATTATGCCTTGTATTCTCTTGAGTGTTTGGGGGAGCCTCAATGGACGAATTTGTGGGTTCAGAATTAATCTTCATTTCTTCATCACAAAAATGAGGAGAAACAAGGTTACCTTGTGCATGGTGGATGCCTTTTGAAGAAGTTTTAGCGTGTTGCTCTTCCAAGTGTATAGTATTCTGATTTTCAGCATTTGAGTGCATGGCATTCCTTGCATATGTGGCGTCCACTTCATCATAAGTGAGGTGATGAGTTGGCTTATTTTGACCAGCAATAGGACTTTTAAGAGGAGGGAAATCCTCTTTGAAAATTTGTGGGCCAGCATTAGGGTTTGTAAATTCTGATTGCATGCTGTCACGTCCATGTTGTGTTGTCAAGCAAAGATTAGTTTGACCTGAAAAGCTGCTAACAAAATCAGGAGGGAGGTGCTTTAACCCAAGGTTAATAGCATCATTCAAAATTTTCTTTTGTCCATCGGTTAAAACTCTTTCTTCTTCAACTCCTCCTCCTTCGGCTGAAGCTTCAGCGTGCAAGCAATCCAAGTTATCTTGCTGACCAATAAAATTTTCTTGCTGTCCATAAGTTTTCAGACTACAAAGGCTTGAGCAAGAAGAGCTTTGGCATGGTGAATGAAAGAGAAGCTTTGAAAGCGCCATTTCTAATGCTTTGATGCAAGGTCCAACGTCCATTTGATCCTTTGGAGATTGAGGAGTTCGAGCTTTGGAATGACTTGCAAGGCTTCAAACTAAATCAGCTTTGGCTTTGTTTTGCTTATCAACATGCTCTTTATAGGAGGATCCAGCTTCAAGAGCTTCATAGACTTCTTTGAAAACTAAACTAGAGGTTGATTGAGCATCTCCACTAGCAAGAGGTGAAGAGGCCGAATCAACCTCATTTTGAGTAGAAGATGAACCAGCTTGTGCAAAGGTGATGGAATCCATAGCTTGTTTCCTTGCATTTAGCCTTGCACTAGTTCGAGTAGGTGAAGAGACCTTCTTCTTCTTTCCCATGAATGCAAGAATGGAGGAGAAAGGGGGTGTGAAAAGGTTTGAGTGTTTGGTTTCAAAGGTGAAAGATGGTGGAAATGATGGAGGATGGGCTGATTTGGTGGTGGTGGCTGGTGGAGGTGAACGTTGGGTTAGAGAGAAGGAAGAGAGAGTTCATGGTAGAGAGAGAATCCCAATCAGGAGAAGGATCGTTAGAACTAGGCTCACAAATGATGTTAAGAATACCTTGCTCCATGCTATCAATGATGCTGATTTTGATGTGGTTTCTCCAAAAAAGCCATAATCTTCTTTCCATCTTCTCATCCATGTAATTTTCAAAACCCAATGTGCTGAAATCCTTGGTGGTGGAATTCTCCTTATTCACCTCAGTCTCCAAAAGACAAAAACAATCAACATTGTACTTGTTGATCAAAACTTTCACCTCTTCTTGCTTATTTGGGGAATTCAATCCCCTAATGTTCCAAGCACAAATCATTCAATTGGTAAAGATGTGGACCCTTGGCCCAAGGCATCATTACCATCCTTATGTTGGTTTTTTCCTTGTACTCCATCAATCCATTGTGGATCAAGTTCTCTCTCTTCCCAATCTTCAATAACTTCAAGAGATTTGTATGAGTTTCCAACTTTAGTATCCAATTTGCTTGTTGCTTGAATAGGGCTTAATGCCTTTTCACCCTTGGTATTTGTTGCTGAAGGCTTTTCCAATCCATTTTGCTTTTCAAAATTTGGATCATCCCTTTCTTAAGAGCCATTTTTCTTTCCCACAACTTTCCAAGTATCATTGATCTTTGATGTGTTGGCCTTGTTTGCATCAAGTGTCTTTTGAGTACTTGTTTTCAGCTTTGAAGGGCAATGATCCACAAGGTGCCCAACCATTTTGCAAAGAGTACAAATATTTGGTTTCCATGCATATTCAACACTAACCCGTGCTCTTGATCCATCTCTAAGCTTTGGGTAGATTTCGTTTGGTAAATTCTCTTCAAGGTTGACTTCAATGCACACTCTTGCGAATTCAAGATTCCTCCTTGATTCCGTAAGAGCATCAATTTGTATTGGTTTTCCAATGAATGAAGCAAGGTAGCTGAACCCTCTTTTTGACCACAAGCAAAGAGGAACATCTTTCATTTTCACCCATTTTGGAACTTTGTTACAAGAGAAGTTAATGAATTCAAGTTGTGGCTGCCATTTTCTCAAAAGCAATGGTCTATTACTAACATGCCAAAGTTGCTGAAGCACTTTTTGGCAATATTCTTCTTTCTCAAATTTGAACATAAATAGACCTTTTCCTTTTGGATATAAATCAACTCTTCCAAATTTCCACCAAACATTATAGATCATGTTTTTAATGAGATAAAGTGGCGGTGGAGCACCAAGAAATTGTCCAATAAGGCAATGAGACCAAAAGCTTTCTCCTTCATCATACAAATCTTGTGGTGGATCAACAACCTCTCTAATTCCTTCATTAGTTAAAACTTGAAATTCATCTTTCAAATAAAGATTTGTTTCCAGGAATTCACCAAAATCTTGCTTCCAATCCAAAGTGGGGGTACTTGAAGAAGGTTCATACCTTAAGAGAGGCCTTTTGTTCCATGCATTTTGTTTGCTGCCTTCAAGCTTCTTGGAGCCGTGTGAAGCTTCTTGAGTGGGTTTTGCTGAGGTGTAAATAGGTTGTGAAGTGGAGTCCATGTCATCCTTTGACTTATTTTGCATTTGACCTTCTCTTTGAATTTTATGAGTGGCGCAGAGGAGGGAAATCAGAATGCATTTGAAGTTTTGTGTCTTGAACATTCTTGGGAAGTGGTTGGTGAGTTGTCGGCTCTTGAGTGGAGTTTTGTGGCATCTTTTCAGCAAAAGTACAAGCACCCTCTTTGTCCATCATGCAATATTCAAGTGGTAAAGATGGATGCAATGTCTCTTGGTTACAGCTTTCTTTACCCGTAGGACAAAAGCATTGCTCGTTAGATACAAGCTCCTTAGGATCTCCTTCTCCTTCACCCGATGGCATCTTCAAGCTTTTAGTTTCTTCCATGGCTGCATTAGTATTTGCTTCAAGATTAAGGCTTTGAACAATGGTAGCTTTTGTCTTGTTTTGTTCTTCCTCCAAGTCGCCAAAAGTCTTCCCGGAGTTAATGGCATCATAAACTTCCTTAAACTCCAAAGAGGTTGAAGAAGCACCTTCACTCAAAGTGGGCGAAGAGGCTGGTTCAACCCCCCCATGCTCAAAATTCTTCTTTTTTGAATTCAGCTTTGGTGGAGTAGATTTTGGAACCTTTTGTGCATTGAGTCTTGCACTAGATCTTGGAGGGGAAGACTTTTTCTTCTTGTTGTTGGCCATAACAACGAGTGCAAGAACGAAACCAAACTGATTTGTATTGTTTAGTAATGAAGTAGGAAAGTAAAAGAAAGAGAGGGGAAGAGGAGAGATGCGTTGGGGATGGTTGTGCAATGGTGACCGAGTGCAATGTGTGTAGAGAGAAGGGAGAGCATTTCGGCTCTAAAGTTGCTGTTTTCCCTCTAACATTTCGTGAAAATGCTGGCACACCACCTCACTCGGCCAACACCCTAAATATGCCGATTTGGCAGCCAAGTCACCCAATTTGCGGAGCACTTATGCCACCTCAAAAACTCATTTTCCATCCCCAAATTTATCCAAAAATCCATGGGAGGCCAGAAGCTCCTCTCCAAAAATTACACACCCAAGCCCCCTCAACCATGAGGTTTTTGTTGCACCTAATACGGACACTATTACACAAGCTTTTAATGAAGAGTTTCCACCACTCTCACAAGCTTTTTATGGCAAAAACATTCTCAGTCATCAAAAACAGCCTATTGCACACTAAGGTCATGTTACTTCAAATGCATGGAGAAATAACAAGGATGGGCAAGATTCTCATGGTGAAAATGGAGGCTCAACTCATGATCAGCCACAAATAAATTCCAAAATCCTTTCAAATGCTTGGTCCAGCAATATTAATTGGAGACTAAATTACCTTGGTAAGATTGAGAATCCTCTTAAACTTGAATATTTTGAGCCTATTGCATATGAGAATACATGGGGTGCTATTCCACCTGAAGATGTTTTTGAGGAAGGAGATAGTTGTTGGAAGCATTGTTTACTTGGTCAATTTCTTGAAAGACCCCCTCCTTTCTTCTTGACTAGGAAGTTTGTTGATAACCATTGGAAAGTTTTTGGTCATGTTGGTAAGCTTTCTACTCCGTCAGCCCATAACTCAAGTTCTCATGATTTTCTCCATGGTCCTTTGTATGAAAACCCTGCTGCAAAAGCTCATTTTTTCACCCATGGAAAACATGATTCGATTGAAGATGGTAGTAAGGACAGCCGGTTATTACCCATCAGTTTCTCAGCTGGAAAAGTACTTGATAAATCAGAAGTTGCTGCTCACTTTTCAGGCCATAAGGACACCTTTTCTGCCCCCCCCTACACCTTTATTTGACAGCACAACACACTCTTTCCAACTTTGGGGACCCACCACTTAATTTGAATCACAATTCAGCCACCTACATTGAAGATTTCCCCCCTTTGAATTGCCAACCGAGGACAACATTTTCTGGCCCATTGGAGAGCCAACATGGAATGCAGGTGGCTGCCAACTCAACTTTCCACATCACCAAGCTCTACAATTCACCAAAGCACTGTCCAGAATGATGCACGCTTCAACTTGGCCGAAGATATTTCCCACTTTCAGAATGTTGCTTTTAGCTCACTTCAAGGTACATCTCTTGATGTTCCTCGTACTCATGATCAATTTCCTCAAGTTAAAGCAGGAAGGTCCAGATTATTCAAAACACTCAAACCCAAGCTTCTATTAAAGAAAATGAACCAGCCAACCCTTGGGCAAACAATATAGATTGGGAGAAAAAATTTGTGTGCAATCTAAACCAATCCCGTAAGCTTGATTTCCATGAACCTTTCATTGAGAATGATTTCGTTGGAGCAATCCCACCGGAAGATGTCTTTGTAGAAGGAGATGGCCATTGGAAACATTCTCATTGGGCAATTTTTAGATAGACCTCCTCCTTTTTTTCTCATTAGAAGGATGGTGGAATCTCATTGGAAGCAATATGGGCACGTTGAAATAAAATCAACTGAAAATGGCCTTTTTGTTTTCAAGTTTGAAAATGATCAATTTTGTGATCAAGTTATGGAGCATCTTTGGCATGTGAATCACCATCCACTTTTGCTTAGAAGATGGGATCCCGATGCACAATTGGTTAATTTTAGTTGGGATCATGTTCCACTATGGGTGAAGTTTAAAAACATCCCTTGCTCTCTTATCACTAGAAGAGGATTAGTTATGTTGCTAGTACTATTAGTATACCCTTGCAAATGGATAAACTCACGGAATCTCGCACGTTTGTGGGATTTGCTCGGGTGTGTGTGGTTATGGATCTCTCAAAGAAGCTACCGGAACTCACCCATGTGAAACTTAGAAATGGGGAATGGGCAAAAATCAACTTTGAATATGCTTGGAAGCCCCCCGTATGTTCTTCTCATGCCTCCTCCTCTTGTCCTTGTGTTCCACAATCTAGCTTCCAAAAGCAAGTTTCAAGAGAAGAAATGAAGAATGAGAAAAGGAATCAAGAATGGAAGAATGCTAGAGTTAAAAAGGTTTGGAAGCCAATCCAAAATGCAACTCCATTCCATGGAACTATGGTCCATTGCACACCAAATCAGATTTCAAATGTTGAAAATACTACAAACCGTAACCGGTTTGCCTCTCTTGAGAATGAAGCCGTGGCCAACAAAATTAACAATGAAGATGTGGAAGGTAAATTGAAGACTCAAGATGCAACAATTTTAGGCAATGATGGGGTTAATCAAGGTATTGGGAACAATTTTGAAGTTGCTGCCCATTTTCGGGGTGAACAAATCTCTTCCCAAAATGGACTTGGAGGAGAGGAAGTTAAAGTTCATAATGTGCCACCGGATTTGACCTCTCCCGATTATTGAAGATTTCGCTTGTGTTTTCTTTCTTTTGTTGTCTTTTAATGACTTTGTTTTGGGCCTCCCCCTCCTTTGTTTGTTTCCCATTACCCCTCCTGTCTTGTTTTTGTTTTTTTCCATGTTGTTGCGCCTTGAGGGGTCTTGGCATGGTTTGTACCAATTTGCGTCTTTAATAAAATCTTTCTTAATCCGCAAAAAAAAATGTTTTTGGTCATGTTGAGATTAAGACTTGCTTGAATGGTCTCTTCATCTTTCAATTCGAAAGTGAGGGAGCTTGTGACAAAGCCCTTGAACAATTATGGCACGTTAATTTTAGGCCTTTGTTGCTTCGAAAATGGAACTTGGATGCTCAAATCTTTAATTTTGAATGGGATAAAATCCCTCTTTGGGTGAAATTAAGAAATGTTCATGTAGTTTGATGACTAGAAGGGGGCTTAGTTATATTGCTAGCACAATTGGAACACCTCTTCAAATGGATTCTCTCACACAATCACGTACTTTTGTTGGATTTGCTCGAGTTTGTATTGAAGTTAACCTTGAAAAAGATTTGCTGGAATACACCTTTGTCCGACTTAGAGATGGCTCTTGGGCAAAGATTGATATTGAATACGCTTGGAAGCCTCTAAAATGCACTAGTTACAAAGTGATTAGACACAATCTTGCATCTTGCCCAAAAAATTCAATGGGGATTCAAAAGCCGTTTGATGAGAAGAAAGCAAATGAAGCTAGGAACCCCCGTTATCAATATGAGTGGAAAGTGGTCGAAGATAAAAGAGCGCAGAGGATAAAATCCAACATTACAGCAAGCATCATAAACTAATTTGAACTCAAGGCTAGAGTTGATGGAGGATTCATCTTCTCCAACAAGCAAAGAGGATGAGATTTCACGCATAGAGGAAGTAACAAGAACGTTTTTAGCACCATGCATAACATTTTGAGTACCATGTTGAGGGAGTTCTTCATAGGATTCCTTTGAGCTTAGCATTAATGGCTTTAATCCTTGCACTTTTTCTTGAAGATATGTGATTCTTCTTTTTTGGCATGATAAAAGTTGAAATTAAGAAGAGAAAACTTGGTAGTTGAGAGTAGTGACTCTAGAGAGAGGGGAGAGCATAATTTTAGTATATTGATTTAGTATTTCTGATCTTCCTTCCTTTCACAACATTATGAAAGAAATTGGTATTTGAATCCCTTTCTTTGATCTAAGCTAATCTAGATTTTTGGATAAGCATAGCCTTATAGGTAGCTTCAAGCCTTTCCAAGTTGGCCAAAATGTTTTTCTCCTTGTCAAGAAGTGCAGCACTATGTCCACCATTAAGAAGTGCACATTGTGTGGAATCAAGCTCCCCGTGAAGATCTTTAATGGCATTTGGAATACAAGCAAAGTGCATCTTATCAAAGGATTTGAGAGCTTGCTTTAGAATTTTTTGCTATTGAAAGAGAATGACCATTGGAGTACCAAAGACCCGTGCACTCCAATGTTCTTCCACAAGCTTCAAGAGATCCAAGTGAGAAGTCCATGCATTATAAAATTTAAATGGCTTAGGGGAGGATTGCCAAGTCTTACAAGTATGCATAATAAGGGGGCAATGATTAGAAACTCCGGGGCAATCCATCAAAAGAAATGAGTTATGAAAGTTGTAGAGCCAATTTGAATTCAATAATGCTCTTTCAAGCTTGCTTGCCAAAAAGTTGCCAACATCCCCTTTGTTTGTTCAAGTAAAGTGAGGCCCATGAGCTTTTGCTTCTTGCATATTTGCTTTAGCCACAAAAGATTTAAAGTCCCAAGCGCTTTTGGGAATTGTTGAAGAGTTTGACTTATCCCCACTATTCAAGACCTCATTGAAATCACCCAAAATGCAAAGATCATATTCTTCACACCAAGAAGACCAGCTTGCAAGTTTATTCCAAAGTTTTCTTCTATTTGAAGGTTCATTTCAGCCATAGATGAAAGCAACAAGAAAGGATTTATGAAAAGTATCATCAAAGTGATAGAGAAGAGCTTGATCACAAGAGTCAATAGACATTGCTTGAATGTTATTCTTCCAAAACAGCCAAATCTGACCTTGAACTTCATCATCCAAATGATTTGCAAAGCCAGTTTTCCAAAACAAGAACCAATGAGTTGATGGCATCCCTACAAACCACTTTGTTCTCCAAAAGACAAAAAAATGTCCAATTGATGCTTGTTAATCAGCTTCATCACTTCTTTTTGCTTATTAGGGGAATTAAGTCCCCTAATATTCCAAGAACAAATCTTCATTGAGAGGGTGGGGAAGGAGCTTTTTGCCCCAAGTTTTGATTGCCATGAGTATTTGAAGTGCTATTACAACCCAACTCCTCATCCAAAGTTGACTTTTCAGCATGTTGCAATGTACCATCTTCAATATCCCTCTCTTGATCAAGAACCTCAAAGTGATTTGAATGAACCATTTTGGAGCTTAAGGGTCCAATCATTATCTTGGGAGATGGAGAAGGAGGCCAAGAAGGAATTTCCTTGTCTTTGGAAGACAAATCAGCAACCATAGGTTCCTTAGAGGCGCTGTCCAAGAGGTCTTGTTTTTTGCCAACAACTTGCCATTCATAGTGGACTTTGGGGTGTTGCTTGAGAGCTTGCTTTTGTGGTTGAGGCTTTAAAGGGCAAGATTCATCAACGTGACCAACCATTTTGCACAAGGAGCACTTTTTTGGTTTCCATGCATACTCAACTCCCACCTTTGCTTTAGAGTCGTTTCTTAATTTTGGGAAAATGACATCCAGTAGATTAGTCTCCAAATCAACTTCAATGCACACTTTAGCAAATTCTAAATTTCTCCTTGAATCAGTAAGTGCATCTATTGGGAGTGGCTTTCCAATGAAGGATTTTTTTTGTGAGAAAAGTAAGAAATTTCATTCAAGAAAGAAACAAAATTACAAGTACAAACTGATCAAAGGAGGATTTCTTCCATCCCCTACAATTTACAAATTTTCCTATTCAAACTAGAAGTAGTGAAATGTTTTCCAACAATGCATTTGAGTCTAACATGATTAAAGATGGATGAAAAGATTTGCTCCTCCGTCTTAAAGCTCTTGTGAAATTCACGATGATTCCTCTCAATCCAAATAAAGTAGATTGCTGCCTCCAAAAAGTACTTCAAGATAGTAGCTTTAAGATTATTTTCGAGTGCATAATGTGACATAAAAGCAATAATGTCTCCCCAATCGATCAATGTTTCTTGGATCATAGTAAGATGAAGTCCTTTCCTCCAGATCCTTCTAGTGAAACAACAATTAAAGAAAAGATGGTCTCTAGTTTCACACCCAAAGTTGCAAAAAATGCAAGTGGGATTTAGCTCCCTACCCCAATAAAGCAATCTGAATTTTGTGGAAAGTCGATCATGAATAGCAAGCCAAGTAAAAAATGCATGTCTTGGTGTATGCCCTTTGAACCAAACAATATAGTGCCAATCAACTTTATTCTTCTACCTTTTGATTTCCTCCCAAGTGTGCGAGAAAGTGAATTCACCATTTGGAGAAAGGTTCCAAGAAAAAGCATCAAGATTTTCTTCCACAAGATTGGTGCAAGGTGGATCAAAATGCATGAGATGAATGGGCCAAATCCAATTACCAAAAATGAAAATGTCACACACCTTAGCATAGTATGGTGGATTGTTGAGAGTGCTGCTCCAAAAAATGCTAAGTACCCCATGTGTGTGCCATTTGTCATGCCAAAAGTGCGTGTGCTTTCCATTGCCGAGTACATGAGAGATATGGGCTCTTGCAAAGTTTCGAATTTTGAGGAGGTTTTTGAGAACCCAACTATCATCCTTAGAAGTGGTGAGAGTCCAAATCGATTTGTCCTTGATGTAGTTAATTTGCATCCAATTGCTCCAAAGAGAATCCCTACAAGTATACATTCTCCAAAAGGATTTAAGGAGAAAAGTGCTGGTGATGTCTTCAATCTTCCGGATACCAAGTCCACCTTCATCAAGAGGGAGACAAATGTCTTTCCATGCAATCTTAGCCCTAGTATTCTTCCAAAGGAAAGCACAAAATTTGGATTCAATTTTTTGAATGATACTTTTGGGAAGAAGAAATGCACCAGCCCAAAAGGAATAAATTTGCAAGAGTGTGGATTTGATAAGGGTTAATCTACCCATGTAGGAAAGCCAATGATTGGTCCAGCTTTCAAGCCTTCTATTGATTTTCTCCAAAAGAGGTAAACAATCAGCCCTACGGAGCTTCCTTGACACAAGAGGAACACCCACATATCTTATAGGAAGATTACCTTCTTTGAAGTTCATTTTGCAAAGAATGGCCAGCTTTGTTTCATGAGGAACACCACCAAAGAAAATATTACTCTTGGAAGGGATTGCTTTAAGACCCAAGAGAGAGCAAAAGTTCTCTAAGACATCCATAATGCACTCAATTGATTTGATATTTCCTTTGCAAAAGATAAAAAGGTCATCAGCAAAATAAAGATGGTTCAACCTCAACTTTGCACATTTTGGATGAAACCCAAACTTTTGATCTTGTTCCAACTTGTTGAGCATGCATGATAATACTTCCATGCAAATAACAAAAATGTATGGTGAGAGGGGATCCCTTTGCCTTATTCCATTTGCTCCTTTAAAATACCCCTCTAAACTTCCATTGATTGCCACAGAGAAACTTGTTGATGTGATACAAGACATGATCCATTTCACAAAGAAACTTGGGAAGCCAAACGCATGAAGAGTACATTCAATAAAATTCCAATTGAGTGAATCAAAAGCCTTCATGATATCAACTTTGAGTGCACATCGAGGAGAAATATGAGTTCTTGTATAGCCTCTAAGGATATCATGTGCAACAAGTATATTCTCATTGATAAGCCTGCCTTTAATAAAAGCCGATTGAGTCCAAGAGATGATAGAAGGTAAACACTCTTTGAGCCTATTTGCAAGAATCTTGGATATGCATTTGTAAATGGTGCTGCAGCAAGAAATAGGCCTAAAATATTTTACCCAAGATGGGTTTTGGACTTTGGGAATAAGGGCAATATAAGTAGCATTTACCTCTTGGAGCAACTTTGAGGAGTGGAAAAAAGACTTTATTGCTTTGTGCACATCTTCCCCAACAACCTCTCAAGCCATCTTGTAGAAGTGTGAAGTATAGCCATTCGGCCCCGGGCTCTTGTTTGGATTAATGGAGAAAAGAGTTGTTTTGATTTCCTCAAAGGTAATGGGAGCAGCAAGCTTTGCCAAGCAACTTTCCTCAATAGTTTTCCCTAAAATGCTTTTGATGGTCTCCGCACTAGCAGTTGAATGTGAGGGAGTGCCAAAGAGATTTTTGAAGTAGGAGATAAATTCAGCCTTTATCTCTTCCTTTGAAGCGATGAGATTCCCCTCATTGTCATTGATGGCAAAGATGGAGTTTATGTTTTTCCTTTCACGAATCTTATTGTGGAAGAACTTTGTATTAGCATCTCCATCTTTAATCCAATTTATGCGAGCCTTTTGGTGGAGCATCTTTTTGTAGGTGTCTTCAAGCTCTTCAATATTCCTCATAATCTCCTTTTCTTTGTTAAGAGCCTCTTCATTAAGGTACCCATTCAGCATGGCAAGTTGGACTTCCGAAAGGGTTCTTTTAAGATCCTCAACTTGACTTGGGATGCAAGAGAAGTAATTCTTGTCGAAATCCTTGAGCACTCTTTTGAGTGCTTTTTGTTTTTGAAAAAGAATGAACATTGGAGTGCCAAAAACCCGTGCATTCCAATGTTTTTTCACCTCATGCAAGAAAAGAGGATAAGGTGTCCTCCAAGCATTGTAGAACTTGAAAGGCTTTGGTGAAGAAGGCTTGACGATGCAAGTATGAACCATAAGAGGACAATGGTCCGAAATACCTGGGCTATCCACTAAGAGAGAAGAGTGATCCAAGTGGTCCATCCAAAAGGTGTTGACAAGAGCTCTATCCAACTTACTTGCAATAAGATTGCCTTTGGAGCTCCGGTTGGTCCAAGTGAAATGAGGCCCAATTGTCTGAATCTCAGAGAGTCTAGCTTGAGAAATGCAATTCTTGAAATCTAAAGCACTTGGAGCAATGGTGGTAGAGGAAGATCTATCTCCACAATTCAGAACCTCATTAAAGTCTCCAAGAAGACAAAGTGGCTCGTTATAACACCTTACACTCCAACTTTCAATTTTTGCCCAAAGGTGCTGTCTTCTTGAAGGATCATTCCTACCATACACAAAAGCCGCAAAAGTAGGAACTTGGGATGGACTCTCCAAATGGCAAAGGATTCCTTGATCCATAGTGTCAATTATTGTAGCCTTGATGTGTTGCTTCCAAAAAACCCAAATTCTGCCAGCCATATTATCATCGATGTAGTTTGCAAAACCCAAAGTGTTAAAATACGAAGCAATGAGAGTATCATTGTCCACTTTGGTCTCCAAAACACAAAAACAATCAAGCCTATGCTTGTTTATTAGATTCTTCATTTCTTTATGCTTTTTAGGGGAATTGAAACCCCTAATGTTCCATGCACACAAAATCATTTAGGGGTATGAGTGGTGACCAGCCCCCCTCTATCATCTTTCCATGAATTTTCTTGCTCTGCAATTGGATCATCATCTTCTTCTTCATTTGCTTGGTTGAGGATCTCCCCTTCTTCCTTGTGTCCAAAGGAATCAAGTTTCCTTTCAAATTTCATCCCAACTTCATCTTCAATATTCAAAGTTTCTTCATTTTGCTCATTCTCCCGGCCAAGGACTTCAAAGCAATTTTCACGATTTAAAGTTGAGTCAATTGTAGCCTTAGGAGAATTTGGCCTAGTAGACTTCATTTCCTTATTTGGAGTGGAAATTTCATTGCTCAAACCCTCATGATTCTTCAATTGCTTTTTGCCCACAACTTGCCATTCTTGGTGAGTTTTTGCTTGCTGCCCAAAATGAGTAGTTTGAGGATTTTGTTGTGTTTTCGGCTTCAAGGGGCAATTCTCCTCAACATGCCCAACCATTTTACAATGTATGCATTTGCTTGGCTTTCAAGCATATTCAACCTCAATTTTTGCTCTTGTACCATTCTTGAGTTTTGGAAACACAACATCCGGGAGGTTTCCTTCAAGATCCACTTCAATGCAAACCGTAACAAACTCCAAGTTCCTTCTAGAATCCATAAGTGCATCCATTTGAATAGGCTTACCAATGAAGGAGGCAATGTAACCAAGGCCTCTTTTGGAGTATAGACTCAATGGAACATCCCAAAGCTTAATCCAAATTGGAACTTTATTACATGATAGGTTCACAAACTCGAGGTTGGGTTCCCATTTTCTAAGCAACAGCGGTCTATGGTTAACATGCCAAAGTTGTTGAAGGACTTTTTGGCAAATTTCTTCATTTTCAAATTTGAAAAGAAATAGACCTTTTCCTTTAGTATGTATGTCCACTTTACCAAATTTCTTCCAAGCAAATTCCACCATATTTTTTATTAAGAAAAAAGGTGGTGGAGCTCCTAAAAACTGCTCAAGTAAGCAATGACTCCAAAATTTTTCACCCTCTTCATAAAGATCATCCAGAGGATCAACAACTTCCCTCTTTCCTTCCACAATATTGTAAGCATGCTCTTCATCAAATTTAAGATTTGTATTGATATGCTCAGTAAAAACACCTCCCCAATCGGGTGAAGGATCACTTGGGGAAGGAACATACCTGAGTTTAAGTGGTTTGCGCCAATCATTTTGCTTATTTTGTGTTTGAAACCCAAGCTTTGGTAAGGAAAAAAGCTTTAGATTTGTAAGCAGTTGACATGGTGTCTTACTTACAATGTTGGCAGCCACGTCATTTTCTTTAGTCTTCTGATTTGGGCTGACCTACTTTTTGAGTTGTCAAGTTTTCCTTAGAAAAGTCTGAAATAGTGCTGAAGTGATTAGGAGAGAGGTAGTCAGACCCATGTGTAAAAGTTCTAACCGGTCCTTGCATTTCAGCGTTTCCTTTGGACAATAACCTTTCTTCCTCAACTCTTTTTCCTCCATTTCCAGCAGTTGAAACGTTTGGAGAAAAAGAGATGTATGATTTTGTGTTGGCAGCAAGGGAACTCGCCATTTTGACTTCAGTTTTGTTAAAGACATCAACTTCTTGGCTCTCAAACGGATGGCCGTCTTCAAGTGCATCATAGACCTCTTTGAAAAGCAAACTTGAGGTTGATTGAGCATCTTCATTTGACCGAGATGAAGAGGCCGAATCAACCTCAGCTTTGGAGGAAGAACCTGAGCAAGCAAGAGAGTATGCAGCAACATCTTTCTTCTTCTTCTCCTTTGCCTTGAGCCGAGTGCTAGTACGAGTAGGAGGAGAGTTTCTCTTTTTCTTTCCCATGAATCAAAAAAAATTGAGAGAGAAGTGTATGGTTAACATGCCAAAGTTGTTGGAGAACCTTTTGGCAAAATTCTTCTTTTTCAAATTTGAAGATAAAATGGCCTTTTCCTTTTGTATGAATATCAACTTTGCCAAACTTCTTCCAAGCAAAATCAACCATGTTTTTAATGAGAAAGTAGGGTAGGGGGAACCTAGAAATTGCCCAACTAAGCAATGGCTCCAAAATTTATCTCCATCATCATATAAGTCCTCGGGAGGATCAGCAACTTCTCTATAACCATCAACCACATTGAAAGCATGCTTTTCTTCAAATTTTAAGTTAGTATGCATATGCTCCGCAAAAACTCCACCCCAATCGGGGGAAGGGTCACTTGGAGAAGGAGCATACCTTGGTTTGAGAGGCATTTTCCAAGCACTAGATTGGCTGAATGTTTGTTGGAAGACACGGCCTTGAACATTGCTTGCCTTGGAGTAGAGTTCTTGCTTTGCATAGCTTGGGGATGTTTTTGCCCGTGGCAAGTTTTGGATGGAGGGTTGAGCTTGCGTGGCAACCATGTCATTTAAAGAAGTAGGTTGACTTGGCTTAAGTGGGCCAACCGAGTTGCATTTGAAATTTGAGTTTTCAAGATGAGGGAAATCATCAAGTGACTCTCTCCATCTGGATTTCCACTCCGCTATTAATGAAAATGGATATTATGGTGCTGCCCTCTCCCCTTGGAAGTTTTTGAGGAAGGAGATGGCCATTGGAAAAACTGCCTCATTAGCCAATTTATTGATAAACCACCCCCATTTTTCCTCATTCGTAAAATGGTTGATCTTCATTGGAAAAGATTTGGAAAAGTTGAGATAAAGTTAGTAGAAAATGGTTTATTTGTGTTCAAATTTGAGAATCAGATTTCATGTAATCTTGTTATGGAACAATTATGGCAAGTCAACCATTGTCCCCTTTTGCTTCAACGATAGGATGCAAATGCACAAATGATAAATTTCAATTGGGATAAGGTTCCATTATGGATTAAGCTTCGAAACGTTCCTTGTTCACTCATCACACGTAGGGGACTGAGTTATATTGCAAGCACTTTGGGGTACCCGTTACAAATGGATCGGCTTACGGAATCTAGAACTTTTGTTGGCTTCGTGAGAGTTTGTGTGGAAATGGACCTCTCCAAGGAATTACCGGAGTTCACTTATGTTAAACATAGAAATGGGGAATGGGCAAAAATTGATGTCGAGTATGCTTGGAAGCCTCTTTTTTTTGCCAATTAAGTAAGATTTTATTGATCGCAAATTTTGGTATAAAAACCATCCAAACCCCTCAAACCATATGATACAACAATACAAAGCAAGGGTTTGGAGGGGCAAGTAAATCAAGACAAAAGGGATTATCCCACAAAAAAGACATCAAAAGAAAAATCCAATAAAATCAAACACATCATACGGGATTAGAAGAGCGATCTTCAAATCTGGTCCGAGAGCCTTCAAGTGCGTTCCCTATGTTCCCTTTCCATTTATCTTGCTCAACACTCAAGTTTTCTTCATCCAATTGTGCTTTATTTTGATTTTCATGTTGGTGGATGCCTAAATTAGCAACATTTGCTTCATTTCCTCGGATCATGGCATTAACTTCAGTATTCTTTATAACCCCCCGGGTTGAGGCCTCAACAACTTGATCTTCTTCTTTATCACAACAATTAATCTTGTTTACATCTTCCTTACCATCAACATTTGTAGTTGCCTCATTCTCATCAAGGGCAGCAAATCTATTGCATGTTGAAGAATAGGAAGGCAAATCAGCAAGGGGCTCTTTAGATGCCTTGGATTCAAGAACCACATTTGCAAATAGAGTGGGATTAATAGTGGGCACTTTTTTCCACACTTTCTTTGTCTTGTCATTTCTCCATTCCCCCTCTTTCTTTTCAATTCTATGTACTTGATGAATGTTATTTGCATGAGGCATATTTGGGGATGTTCTTTGTGAGTGACCGACAATTTTGCAAGAAGGGCAAACAAGCGGTTTCCAAGTATATTCAACATCAATTTTGGCCCATTCCCCGTTTCTCATCTTGACAAATGTATGATCGAGAAGCTCTTTAGAGAGATCCATCTCGATGCATACTCTAGCAAACCCAACAAAGGTTCTAGATTCCGTCAATCTATCCATTTGAATTGGAAAACCAAGGGTGCTAGCAACATAGCTAAGACCCCTTCTAGTGATCAAAGAGCATGGCACATTCCTATGCTTGACCCACAAAGGAACTTTCTCCTAACTAAAATGCATCAATTGTGCTTATGGATCCCATCGTCTAAGCAAAAGTGGTCTATGGTTTACATGCCATATTTGTTCCAAGATTTGAGCACAATAATTTTCATTTTCAAACTTGAACACGAACATTCCATTATCGGCTGATTTGATTTCAATTTTCCCAAAGTTCTTCCAATGCAAATCAACCATTCTTCTAATGAGAAAGAAAGGTGGTGGATGATCAAGGAATTGACCAATAAGATAATGTTTCCAATGCCCATCACCTTCCCTAAAAACTTCTTTGGGCGGGTTAGCCCCTAACTTGCCATTTTCCATTATAATAGGTTCATGGAAATCAAGTTTAGTAGAGTTAAAGAGGTTACCAACATATGTGCCTTGCCAATTCTTGCTTATGTTCCATGCATGTTGACTCGGGGCTTGCTGCTGGACCTTATTTTGAGCTTGTTGAGAAGTTACATGAAAAGTTTTCCCCCAAGCATTCAAAGAAGCATTTTCTTGAGAGTGACAACTTGGAGTAAGAATCTGACCCCCATGCAAAGTAGAATTCTGACCTCCATGCAAAGAAGCTCCAATATTTTCTTGAATCTTGCTTTCGTTCCCTTCAAAGGAATTTGAGCATTGAGGAGAGATGGTGGCTGAGTTGGCATGTGGTGAGTGAGCAAAAGAGCCATTTTCCTCATGTGACGTGGCAGCCATATCACAAGCAAGAAATGAGTTGGCTACCAGGTTGTTTTTCCCCAAAAATTCATGTGACAAAGGGGGAAATTCAGATACATTTTGATTTTCAAATGTCCATTTGTTTTCTTCCAAAGTCGGGTAGGGCCCTTGTGGAGTTAAGGAACCAGCATTTAAGAGGCAATGACCAGCAGCCACAGCACTAGAACCCACTGGAGAAAGATGTGTTGTCGCATGCTTATTTGGAGATATTGAGAAATTGTAAGATGATGTCAGCTTTGGGAGGTGAGAAAGATCAGAATTTGCTAGAGTGTCAACCGAGTCTTTGCCCAACGTAGCTTTAATTGAAGATCCAATGGGTAAAAGCTTTGACTTTACATGTCTTTCAACATCTTCAACCGATTTTTAGAGACAAAATCAAGCCGATTTTTACCAAAATTTTCACTCTTTGAAGCTATTGAAGGATTCTCCATGACAAGAGTAACATTATGAGTGCCACTTTGATGGGGTTTTGATGCATTTCTACAAGGTGAAGGGGTGAAAGAGTAGTCGGCAGCCATTGCACCATTTTCTTCATGCCCGGGATAAAGCTCTTGGATACTTTTCTTCCTTGTGTTTGAACTTGCTAAACCATGATTTTTGGAAAGAGAAGAAGGCTTGGCAGCCATTGACGAGCAAGAGAGGTATTGAACAAGTTGGGCTTTAGAAACATTGAATTTCTCTTCCAAAAGCTTACCCAAGTAAACCGAGTTGGTGCATTCCTTCTTAGCTTGCTCAATTTTCTCTTCCAATGAGAGATTCGGATAATCTTCTTGAACTTGTGAAGAAGGAGATATAGGTTTGAACTCCAAATTTCTAGCTGAATCAAACGCCATTTTGTGCTCCAAGCTAGAGTTGGTTGAGTATTCTTCTCCTTCCAAGAAAGATAAAGATGAATGCTCAACCAAGGAGAGTGAGCTCTCAAATTTAGTAGCATAAATTCCTTCTTTTTCAGCAAAGTTTCTATCAAAACAGCACTTTGCGAGATTTCTTCATAAGAGTCTTTAAGCTTTGCATTAATGGCCTTGATTCTAGCACTCTTATGAGAAGAGATGTGATTCTCTTCTTTGGCATGATTTGATGAGTTTAAGAAGAATATTTTTAGTTGTCAATGGGTGAAGTTGCTAGAGAAAAGGGAGAGCATTTTCCTAGAGAGAGAATTTGCTTGTGTAAAATGCTCCTTGTATGCTTGGAAGCCTCTTGTTTGCCCCTTGTGCAAAATTGTTGGCCACTCACTATCTTCATGTCTAAATACCAATCTAAATGCTCTAAGGTCTAGCCCCCAAGGAGAAAAGAAACAACATAGTGATTGGCGAGGAATCAAGACAGAGAGAGTTTGGCAAAGAACCCAAAATGTGGATCCTAAACCTTTCTCTAGTGTTGTGCTTCCCCCAAGCACTAATGGACCCATCTAGCCACCACAAGTTCCTCTTGAAAGCAATAGTTTTGCCATACCTAATGCCCAAAATGAGGAGAATGTAGTTGAAAGTGTTGGCCCAAGTGATGAGAAGAATGAAGTGAAGAATGATGAAGGATTGGTTTCAAACCATTGTGTGGACCGAAATGAGTTGCAAACAATGAAGCACAAAATCAATGGGAATGGAGAGGAAGACTTGCACATATTGAACCTGAGGATCTCCCCCTTGGGATTGATTATTCCCCTTTCCCCTCTTTGATCTTTTGATTTCTTTGATCTTTTGTTGTCATTGCTCCTTTTCATTTGCTGGTTTGTTTGGTTGTCCCTTATTTTTCTTTTAAACCTCTCAAGCTTAGCTTTGGTTAGTATTGTTGTATCTTTAGCTTGAGAGGTTTTGATGGTTTTGTACAAATTTGCGCTTAATAAACTTACTTAATCAGCAAAAAAAAATCATCAAGTGACTCACGTGCCTCAAGCTCAATGTCACATGGTTCAGATTTGGAGAGTACTTGGCTTGGGTAAGTTGTCAAATTTTGCATGGAGTGGGCTGAAAAGGTACTATCATGCTCCTTTGTTCCATGCAATATATCGGGCATATTGCTATTAACCGGTTCAAGGGGAAATTTTTTTTTTGCGAGAAAAGTAAGAAATTTCATTCAAGAAAGAAACAAAATTACAAGTACAAACTGATCAAAGGAGGATTTCTTCCATCCCCCACAATTTACAAATTTTCCTATTCATACTAGAAGTAGTGAAATGTTTTCCAACAATGCATTTAAGTCTAACATGATTAAAGATGAATGAAAAGATTTGCTCCTCCGTCTTGAAGCTCTTGTGAAATTCACGATGATTCCTTTCAATCCAAATAAAGTAGATTGCTGCCTCCAAAAAGTGCTTCAAGATAGTAGCTTTAAGATTATTTTCGAGTGCATAAGGTGAAATAAAAGCAATAATGTCTCCCCAATCGATCAATGTTTCTTGGATCATAGTAAGATGAAGTCCTTTCCTCCAGATCCTTCTAGTGAAACAACAATTAAAGAAAAGATGGTCTCTAGTTTCACACCCAAAGTTGCAAAAAATGCAAGTGGGATTCAGCTCCCTACCCCAATAAAGCAATCTGAATTTTGTGGAAAGTCGATCATGAATAGCAAGCCAAGTAAAAAATGCATGTCTTGGTGTATGCCCTTTGAACCAAACAATATAGTGCCAATCGACTTTATTCTTCTTCCTTCTGATTTCCTCCCAAGTGTGCGAGAAAGTGAATTCACCATTTGGAGAAAGGTTCCAAGTAAAAGCATCAAGATTTTCTTCCACAAGATTGGTGCAAGGTGGATCAAAATGCATGACATGAATAGGCCAAATCCAATTACCAAAAACGAAAATGTCATACACCTTAGCATAGTATGGTGGATCGTTGAGAGTGCTGCTCCAAAAATTGCTAAGTACCCCATGTGTGTGCCATTTGTCATGCCAAAAGTGCGTGTGTTTTCCATTGCCTAGTACATGAGAGATATGGGCTCTTGCAAAGTTTCAAATTTTGAGGAGGTTTTTGAGAACCCAACTATCATCCTTAGAAGTGGTGAGAATCCAAATCGATTTGTCCTTGATGTAGTTAACTTGCATCCAATTGCTCCAAAGAGAATCCCTACAAGTATACATTCTCCAAAAGGATTTAAGGAGAAAAGTGCTGTTGATGTCTTCAATCTTCCGGATACCAAGTCCACCTTCATCAAGATGTATAAAAATGTCTTTCCATGCAATCTTAGCCCCAGTATTCTTCCAAAGGAAAGCACAAAATTTGGATTCAATTTTTTGAATGATACTTTTGGGAAGAAGAAATGCACCAGCCCAAAAGGAACAAATTTGCAAGAGTGTGGATTTGATAAGGGTTAATCTACCCATGTAGGAAAGCCAATGATTGGTCCAGCTTTCAAGCCTTCTATTGATTTTCTCCAAAAGAGGTAAACATTCAGCCTTACGGAGCTTCCTTGACACAAGAGGAACACCCAAATATCTTATAGGAAGATTACCTTCTTTGAAGTTCATTTTGCAAAGAATGGCCAGCTTTGTTTCATGAGGAACACCACCAAAGAAAATATTACTCTTGGAAGGGTTTGCTTTAAGACCGAGAGAGAGCAAAAGTTCTCAAGACATCCATAATGCACTCAATTGATTTGATATTTCCTTTGCAAAAGATAAAAAGGTCATCAGCAAAACAAAGATGGTTCAACCTCAACTTTGCACATTTTGGATGAAACCCAAACTTTTGATCTTGTTCCAACTTGTTGAGCATGCATGATAATACTTCCATGCAAATAACAAAAATGTATGGTGAGAGGGGATCCCCTTGCCTTATCCCATTTGCTCCTTTAAAATACCCCTCTAAACTTCCATTGATTGCCACAGAGAAATTTGTTGATGTGATACAAGACATGATCCATTTCACAAAGAAACTTGGGAAGCAAAACGCATGAAGAGTACATTCAATAAAATTCCAATTGAGTGAATCAAAAGCCTTCATGATATCAACTTTGAGTGCACATCGAGGAGAAATATGAGTTCTTGTATAGCCTCTAAGGATATCATGTGCAACAAGTATATTCTCATTGATAAGCCTCCCTTTAATAAAGCCGATTGATTCCAAGAGATGATAGAAGGTAAACACTCTTTGAGCCTATTTGCAAGAATCTTGGATATGCATTTATAAATGGTGTTGCAGCAAGAAATAGGCCTAAAATCTTTTACCCAAGATGGGTTTTGGACTTTGGGAATAAGGGCAATATAAGTAGCATTTACCTCTTGGAGCAACTTTGAGGAGTGGAAAAATGACTTTATTGCTTTGTGCACATTTTCCCCAATAACCTCCCAAGCCATCTTTTAGAAGTGTGAAGTATAGCCATCCGGCCCCGGGCTCTTGTTTGGATTAATGGAGAAAAGAGTTGTTTTGATTTCCTCAAAGGTAATGGGAGCAGCAAGCTTTGCCAAGCAACTTTCCTCAATGGTTTTCCCTAAAATGCTTTTGATGGTCTCCACACTAGCAGTTGAATGTGAGGGGGTGCCAAAGAGATTTTTGAAATAGGAGATAAATTCAGCCTTTATCTCCTCCTTTGAAGTGATGAGATTCCCCTCATTGTCGTTGATGGCAAAGATGGAGTTTATGTTTTTCCTTTCACGAATCTTATTGTGGAAGAACTTTGTATTAGCATCTCCATCTTTAATCCAATTAATGCGAGCCTTTTGGTGGAGTATCTTTTTGTAGGTGTCTTCAAGCTCTTCAATATTCCTCATAATCTCCTTTTCTTTGTTAAGAGCCTCTTCATTAAGGTACCCATTCAGCATGGCAAGTTGGACATCCGAAAGGGTTCTTTTTTTTTTGCGGGATAAGTGAGAATTTTCATAAAAGTGTGTTAAATATACAAGTACAAGATGGAGAAGGTACAAAAAGAACCTAAACAAAAATATTTTCTAATCTCCAATCTTTGCATAATGATTTGCTCAAAGGTGAGGAAGGAAACTTTTTACAATTTGAGAGTTTAACTCTAACATCATTAAAAATAGCATGGAAGATGAACTCCTCGGTTTTAGCTTTGCCTTTGAAGATGCGCTAATTCCTTTCAATCCAAATGTGGTACACGGCTGCACAAAAGAAATGTTTGATAATGGTTGCTTTCAAATGCTTTTCAAGGGAAAAAGGGGTGAAATAAGTGATAATGTCTTCCCAAGAGATCAAGCTTTCCGGAATTTTGGTGAGAAGAAGATCATTTCTCCAAATCCTTCGAGTGAAACTACATTCGAAAAAAAGATGGTCCCTCGTTTCACAACCCATTCTACAAAAGATGCAACATGGGTTAATATTGAGCCCCCAAAGAAGAATTCTAAATCTTGTACTCAAACGGTCAAGGAATGCAAGCCAAATAATAAAGCTATGCCTTGGATTGTGCCCCTTGTGCCAAATGAGGTTATAACCCTTGAAGTGGCTGCCCTTCCTTCGAAAATGCTCCCAAGTGTGTTTGAAAGAGAAGTCTCCATTTGGAGAAAGAGTCCAAACCATTTTATTAATGTTGTCACCATGAAGAATAAAATTTGGAACATCAATATGATGAAGGTGAGTTGGCCAATTCCATGTTCCATTAGAGAAGATGTCACATACCTTTGAGAGGAGAGGAGAGGCTGGAAATGTACTTGACCAATGTTCCAAGAGTGAACCATCTTTGTGCCAATTATCAATCCAAAAGAATGTGCTTGTGGCATTCCCAATTCTATGCTGAATGTGATTCTTTGCAAGACCTCGGCATTTAAGAAGAATCTTCAAAATCCAACTAGCATCCTTAGGAGTATGCAACACCCAAATGGAAGAATCTTTGATGTAGTTTGCATGAATCCATTGACTCCAAATTATTTACTTGGCTGAATAAATTCTCCAGAAGACTTTAAGCATGCAAACCAAATTGACTTCCTCTAACTTTCTAATTCCAAGTCCTCCTTCATACATGGGAAGGCAAACTTCCTTCCAAGCAACTTTGGGCCCCGTGTCTCTCCACAAAAATGCTTTGAATTTTGATTCAATGGTAGCCAAGACACCTTTAGGAATAAGAAGAGCATTTGCCCAATATGCAAAATGTTGAATAAGAATGGATTTGATAAGCACAAGTCTTCCTACAAAGGAGAGCCAATTATTGCACCATGAATCAATTCTTGCATTAATTTTTTCCAAGAGAGGATAGCAATCAGCTTTCCTTAGTTTCCTAGAAACAAATGGAATGCCCAAGTATCGAATTGGAAGATGACCTTCATTGAAACCAACTCTTTCAAGAATAGCCATTTTAGTTTCATAAGAGACCCCTCTAAAGAAAATGTCACTCTTAGCTTCATTGATTTTCAGACCAGAATAAAAAGAGAAGTTCTTTAGAGTATTCAAAATACAATCAATAGAGCTCAAGTCTCCTTTACAAAAAATGAAGAGATCATCCACAAAGCAAAGGTGGTTCAGCTTCAAGAGAGAACATTTTGGATGGAAACGAAAGCTTGAACAATTCTCCAATCTGTTAAGCAAGCAAGAAAGCACTTCCATACAAAGAACAAAAAGATAGGGGAGATGGGGTCACCTTGTCGAATTCCATTTGCTCCAATGAAATAGCCTTCCAAACCACCATTAAGAGCAATAGAGAAGCTAGGAGTTGTAATGCATACTTTAATCCATTCAACAAACTTTTGAGGAAAACCAAATGTAAGAAGAGTGCATTCAATAAGTGAATATTAAAAAGACCTCATGTTTCTCTCTCTAGAAACAAATGCTCTCACATCTCTCTAACTTGACCATCTTCCACCACCATTGACCACCTCTTGTGACCACCATTTTTCCACCACCATCAGCCTTTCTTTTCCACTTTCATGGGTAAAAAGAAATGATCTAGTGCATCCAAATCTAGGAGGAGTGCTAGACTTGCTGCAAAAGCTGAACTTTGCAATTATGAAGAAGAAGAAGATTACACTTTAGAGTCTTTCATGGAACTCAAGGAAGCTTGTGACTCCATTAACAACAAACTTTCAAGCTCGGATGCTGGTTCTCCCTCCATTAGCTTGCATAAGCTTGAGCATAATCTCGATGAAGCAAAAAGGCAGCTCGTGCAAAGCTTGACCAAGAAAGGAGCTTCTTCCTCAAAGTCCATTCCTTATGATAATGCACAAGTTGAGCTCGGTAAAGTTTCAGCTAGGGTTGGCTTTGATTCTCCCACGCTATATGGATCTTGTTCTCACCATAATAATGTGAAGAGCAACATGGAAGTATCACAATGTGATTTTCAGCAAGCGAAAATGCAAGGTATGGACTCCTTTTCAAGCTCCAGCAAATCGGGTTTCTTTGGAGAAGAAAGTGACTCACTCCAGTCTTTGTCCAAAGGTCTTTTGGCTAGTAAAGTACAAGTGCAATCAGATTTGTCATCTCCTTTTTCTAGTCAAAAGACCAACTTTTCTGGCCAAGCAAATCATTTTTTGACAACTCACCACTCTTATCCCAAAGAGGAATCACAACCATTCATCCAAAATGCATTTTCGGTGGGAAATAAAGATGATTTCCCTTTAAACTCACAATCGGCTGAAAAGATTTCCTCCCCATGTGGCTGCCAACCTTCTTTTGACATGGATGCCAACTCATCAAAGGATGCCACCTCATCAAAACACATGAATCAGCAACAAGAAGCAAAGAATGGTGCGTTTTTTCCTTCAACTCTAGGAAAAAATCTTGCAAATCTCGAAGATTTTCCCACTCTTTCCCCAGCAAATTATGGGCGGAAATTGGATGCACAAGCTATGCATGGTCAGCCACAATTTTCAACTCTAAATGCTTTGGGCAATAGCTTTGGTGATTCCACCAAACCGCACGTGAATAACAAAGCTGAATTTGACGAGCATGGGCAAACTTTCAATAGGATAGGCAGCAAGGATTCTAAAGCTCCTCCTAATGCATGGGCCAACAATATAAATTGGAGAATCAATTACCTTGGTAAGATTGAGAACCCTCTTAAACTTGAATACTTTGAACCTATTGCATATGAAAATACTTGGGGTGCTGTTCCACCTGAAGAAGTTTTTGAGGAAGGTGATAATTGTTGGAAGCATTGCCTACTTGGTCAATTTCTTGAAAGACCCTCCATTCTTCTTGATACGGAAATTTGTTGATTACCACTGGAAAACGCGTTTGGTCATGTTGAGATTAAGACTTGCTTGAATGGTCTATTTATCTTTCAATTTGAAAATGAGGAAGCTTGTGACAAAGCCCTTGAGCAATTATGGCACGTTAATTTCAGACCCTTGTTGCTTCGAAAATGGAACTTGGTTGCTCAAATTTTTAACTTTGAATGGGATAAAATCCCTCTTTGGGTGAAATTGAGAAATATCCCATGTAGCTTGATGACTAGAAGGGGGCTAAGTTATATTGCTAGCACTATTGGTACTCCTCTCCAAATGGATTCTCTCACTCAATCACGTACTTTTATTGGGTTTTGCTCGTGTTTGTATTGAAGTTAATCTTGAAAAAGATTTACCAGAATTCACCTTTGTCCGGCTTAGAGATGGCACTTGGGCAAAGATTGATATTGAATATGCATGGAAGCCTCTAAATTGCAATAGTTACAAAGTGATTGGGCACAACCTTGACTCGTGCCCAAAAAACTCAATGGGGATTCAAAAGCAACTTGAGAGGAAGAAAGCAAATGAAGCTAGGAAACCCCGCTATCAAAATGAGTGGAAGGTGATTAAGGATAAAAGGGGGCAGCAAAATGACACCAAGTTTATCAATGCACAAGCACTTTCTCCTAACCGTTTTGAAGCTCTTGGGGTTGATGAAGGAAATGCCGACGCAAATCATGGTAGTATATCAATTGAAGATTGCGTTGGAAAGGAAAATAATGAGACATGCATTGCTTTTAAAGAACCAAATTATGTTGCTGATCCCACCCAAAAAGATTTTGATTTTGTTGTTGGAAAGAACTATCTTGAGAAGGAAAATGTTGGTGTACCAAAAGGCTTGGCTTGTCATAAGGATGGTGGAATTGTAGATTATGCGATTGGAGAAGCTAGGGAGAGTAGGCAAGAGATTGACCATGCTAGGAGATCTTCCACTCCTATTGGTCAAGGCACTTGAGTTGCTCTTCCTTCGGTTTTCCTTGCTTTCTCTTGTCCTTTCATTGTTTTTCGTTTTTTTTTTGTCTTGCTTAATCCCCAAGTCTAGTTATGTTTAGATTGTTGTATCCTTGGCTTGGGGGTTTTGGATGGTTGTACACCAAATTTGCGTTTTATAAATTCTTACTTGATCCACAAAAAAAAAAAAAGGAGTGCATTCAATAAAGCTCCAATTAAGAGTGTCAAAAGCTTTCATAAGATCAACTTTGATGGCATATCTTGGGGAGATATGGCTTCTAGAATAACCTCTTAAAATATCATGTGCAAGAAGGATATTCTCATTAATAAGCCGACCCTTTAAAAAGGCTGATTTGTTCCATGAGATTAAGTGATGCAAGCAAGCTTTGATCCTATTAGCAATAATCTTCGAAATGCACTTGTAGATAGTATTGCAACAAGATATCGGCCTAAAATCTTTAACCATAGAGGGATTTGGAATTTTAGGTACAAGTGCAATAATGGTGGAATTTACCTCCCTAAGAAGCTTACTTGATTCAAAGAAGGAGCTGATAGCATTAGTAACATCCTCACCAACAATATCCCAAGCAACCATATAGAAATGAGATGTGAATCCATCCGGACCCGGACTTTTATTGGGATTAAGGGAAAAAAGAGCTTCCTTGATTTCATTCCTTGTGATAGGTGCACAAATGGTGGCAGCAAAATTATCATCAATTGCTTTCCCAATAATACTCTTCAAGATATCCACATTAACATGAGTAACAACTTTTGAACCAAGAAGCTTTTTGTAGTATCCAATGAATTCATTTTTCACCTCAAAGTCCTTAAGAAGAAGATTCCCACTTTCATTCTTGATTGCTTGGATGGTGTTTCTGATTTTTCTTCCTTTC
The DNA here is from genome assembly GCA_028554755.1 of Cordia subcordata. Lineage (NCBI taxonomy): Eukaryota > Viridiplantae > Streptophyta > Magnoliopsida > Boraginales > Cordiaceae > Cordia > Cordia subcordata. Next base: position 9,877,406 of record JAPTOF010000007.1, on the reverse strand, counting down.
ACAACATTATGAAAGAACTTGGTGTTTGAATCCCCCTCATTGATCCAAGATAATCTAGCTTTTTGGATAAGCATAGCCTTGTAAGTTGATTCAAGCCTTTCCAAATTAGCTAAAATGTCCTTTTCCTTGTCAAGAAGGGCAGCACTATAACCACCATTAAGAAGAGCACATTGTGTGGCTTCAAGCTACCTATAAAGATCTTTGATAGCATTAGGAATACAAGAAAAATGAGTTTTATCAAAGGACTTGAGAGCTTGCTTGAGAATTTTCTGCTTTTGAAAGAGGATGAACATTGGAGTACCAAAGACCCGTGTACTCCAATGCTCCTCCACAAGCTTCAAGAAATCCGGATGAGAAGTCCAAGAATTATAGAATTTGAATGGTTTTGGTGAAGATTTCCATGCCTTACATGTATGCAAAATAAGGGGGCAATGATCCGAAGCACCCGGGCATTCCACCAAAAGAAAAGAGAGATGAAAATTGTGAAGCCAAATAGAATTCAGAAATGCCCTATCAAGTTTGCTTGCCAAAAAATTGCTAACATCACCTTTGTTAGTCCAAGTGAAATCAGGTCCATGACCTTTTGCTTCGTGCTAATTCATTTTAGCAACAAAAGATTTAAAGTCCCAAGCACTTTTGGGGATAGAAGAAGAGCTTCATTTATCCCCACAGTGCAAGACCTCATTAAAGTCACCCAAAATGCAAAGATTATAAGATTTACACCAAAAAGTCCAGCTTGCAAGTTTACTCCAAAGCTTTTTCCTATTTGTAGCTTCATTCCTGCCATAGACAAAAGCAACAAGGAATGGTGGATTATAGGAGTCAACAAAGTGAAAGAGGAGAGCTTGATCACAAGAATCAATAAAAGTTGCTTGAATGTTGCTCCTCCAAAATAGCCAAATCCGACCTTTAACCTCATCATCCATATGGTGTGAAAATCCAAGCTTCCAAAAATGAGAACCAATGAGATTGACTTTATCTTTGCAAGTCACTTTGTTTTCCAAAAGACAAATAATGTCTAATTGATGTTTATTGATCAGCTTCAACACTTCTTTTTGCTTCTTTGGGGAATTAAATCCCCTTATGTTCCAAGAGCCCGAAAGGGTTCTTTTAAGATCCTCAACTTGACTTGGGATGCAAGAGAAGTAATTCTTGTCGAAATCCTTGAGCACTCTTTTGAGTGCTTTTTGTTTTTGAAAAAGAATGAACATTGGAGTGCCAAAAACCCGTGCATTCCAATGTTTTTCCACCTCATGCAAGAAAAGGGGATAAGTTGTCCATTGGAAATTGTTTGGTAGAGTTGAAATCAAATCTGCTGAAAATGGGCTATTTGTTTTTAAATTTGAAAATGAAAACTTTTGTGAGCTTGTTCTTGAGCAAATGTGGCATGTAAATCACCGTCCCCTATTGCTTAGACGCTGGGATTCAAATGCTCAACTCATGCACTTTAGTTGGGAAAAAGTCCCTCTTTGGGTGAAACTCCATAATGTTCCTTGCTCCTTGATCACTAGAAGGGGTCTTAGTTATGTGGCTAGCACACTTGGCATTCCTATTCATATGGACAAGTTAACGGAATCCCGAACCTTCATGGGATTTGCTCGTGTTTGCATTGAGATGGATCTCTCCAAGAGCCTTCCGGATTTTACATTTGTTAAACTCAGGAATGAAGAATGGGCTAGGATTGAAGTGGAGTACGCATGGAAACCCGTGGTTTGTCCATCGTGCAAGATTGTTGGTCATAATCTTTCTTCTCGTCCAAATGCCACTCAAGTTAATGGTTCCCAACAAAATTCTCGCTTTGTTAAGAAAGAGGGTGACTGGAAAAATCCCAAGTCAAAGACAATATGGAGGAAAGTCACGAATGTGAATCATACATCATTTGCTAGTGTTGCCATCAAGTCAAAAGTTGTTAATGAAGCAAATGAGGAAAACGCCTCTCTGAGCTCCATGGAAGGAAATAGGTTTGCTGCCCTTAATACATATGAAAATGGTAATGAAGATGCTCCACATGAGGCTCGAGTTGATAAGGATAACTTGAACAAGAACAACATTGGAAATAAAGTTACTAACTTTGATGCTGTTGATTTGGAGGATCAAATACTTGGTAACGCCAATTAAGTTCATTTGAATGTAGAACAATGGAACGTTGAGCAAGGAAATAGGGTGGGATTTGAAGACCATGGACTCCGGAAATGAAGTTGAAGCTTCTTCCCCGAGCAGCCACGAGCTCTTGTTTCTTGTCTTTCCTTGGTGTTCATTTTGTACTCTCTTTAAGATTGCTGTCTTTGTTGTATGGTTTTTCCATGTATTCTTTTTGTTTTGATCTTGCCCCTCAAGCCGTGATTTGCTTATTTTGTTGTATCTTTGGCTAGAGGTGTATTGGGTTGTACTGACAATTTGCGAAATGAAACACTTACTTAATTCGCAAAAAAAAAAAAAAGGCTTGATGATGCAAGTATGAACCACAAGAGGACAATGGTCCGAAATACCTGGGCTATCCACTAAGAGAGAAGAGTGATCCAAGTGGTCCATCCAAAAGGTGTTGACAAGAGCTCTATCAAACTTACTTGCAATAAGATTGCCTTTGGAGCTCCAGTTGGTCCAAGTGAAATGAGGCCCAATAGTCTTAATCTCAGAGAGTCTAGCTTGAGAAATGCAATTCTTGAAATCCAAAGCACTTGGAGCAATGGTGGTAGAGGAAGATCTATCTCCACAATTCAGAACCTCATTAAAGTCTCCAAGAATACAAAGTGGCCTGTTATAACACCTTACACTCCAACTTTCAATTTTTGCCCAAAGGTGCTGTCTTCTTGAAGGATCATTCCTACCATACACAAAAGCCACAAAAATAGGAACTTGGAATGGACTCTCCAAATGGCAAAGGATTCCTTGATCCATAGTGTCAATTATTGTAGCCTTGATGTGTTGCTTCCAAAAAACCCAAATACTGATGTAGTTTGCAAAACCCAAAGTGTTAAAATATGAAGCAATGGGAGTATCATTGTCCACTTTGGTCTCCAAAACACAAAAACAATCAAGCCTATGCTTGTTTATTAGATTCTTCATTTCTTTATGCTTTTTAGGGGAATTGAAACCCCTAATGTTCCATCCACACAAAATCATTTAGGGGTATAAGTGGTGACCAGCCCCCCTCTATCATCTTTCCATGAATTATCTTGCTCCGCAATTGGATCATCATCTTCTTCTTCATTTGCTTGGTTGAGGATCTCCCCTTCTTCCTTTTGTCCAAAGGAATCAAGTTTCCTTTCAACTTTCATCCCAACTTCATCTTCAATATTCAAAGTTTCTTCATTGTGCTCATCCTCCTGGCCAAGGACTTCAAAGCAATTTTGACGATTTAAAGTTGAGTCAATTGTAGCCTTAGGAGAATTTGGCCTGGTAGACTTCATTTCCTTATTTGGAGTGGAAATTTCATTGCTCAAACCCTCATGATTCTTCAATGGAGCTTGCTTTTTGCCCACAACTTGCCATTCTTGGCAAGTTTTTGCTTGCTGCCCAAAATGAGTAGTTTGAGGATTTTGTTGTGTTTTCGGCTTCAAGGGGCAATTCTCCTCAACATGCCCAACCATTTTACAATGTATGCATTTGCTTGGCTTCCAAGCATATTCAACCTCAACTTTTGCTCTTGTACCATTCTTGAGTTTTGGAAACACAACATCCGGGAGGTTTCCTTCAAGATCCACTTCAATGCAAACCCTAGCAAACTCCAAGTTCCTTCTAGAATCCGTAAGTGCATCGATTTGAATAGGCTTACCAATGAAGGAGGCAATGTAACCAAACCCTCTTTTGGAGTATAGACTCAATGGAACATCCCAAAGCTTAATCCAAATTGGAACTTTATTACATGATAGGTTCACAAACTCGAGGTTGGGTTCCCATTTTCTAAGCAACAGCGGTCTATGGTTAACATGCCAAAGTTGTTGAAGGACTTCTTGGCAAATTTCTTCATTTTCAAATTTGAAAAGGAAAAGACCTTTTCCTTTAGTATGTATGTCCACTTTACCAAATTTCTTCCAAGCAAATTCCACCATATTTTTTATTAAGAAAAAAGGTGGTGGAGCTCCTAAACACTGCCCAACTAAGCAATGACTCCAAAATATATCACCCTCTTCATAAAGATCATCCGGAGGATCAACAACTTCCCTCTTGCCTTCCACAATATTATAAGCATGCTCTTCATCAAATTTAAGATTTTTATTGATATGCTCAGCAAAAGCACCTCCCCAATCGGGTGAAGGATCACTTGGGGAAGGTACATACCTGAATTTAAGTGGTTTGCGCCAAGCATTTTGCTTATTTTGTGCTTGAGCTTTGTTTTGCATGTTGACTCCTTGAGCTTTTTGGAAGTTTTCTTCATGTTATCTCTTCAAGACATCATCGAATGAAGTGCTGCCTTGGATGACATCCCCATCATTTGTTTGAGCATGAACTTGAAACCCAAGCTTTGGTGAGGTAGAAATCTTCAGATTTGTAACCGGCTGACATGGCGTCTTGCTTGCAAAGTTGGCTGCCACATCATTTTCTTTAGTCTTCTGATTTGGCATGGTTTTCCCGTTTGAAACATGAGCAAGTGGAGGGAAATTCTCAGCATTATCATGTGGGCCAGCATACAAAGTGTTGGAATCAGATTTTAAAAGCTGACCCACTTTTTGAGTTGTCAAGTTTTCCTTAGAAAAGTCTGAAATAGTGCTATTGAGTGAGTTTTATTGATCGCAAAAATTTGGTAAAAAACCATCCAAACCTCTCAAGCTCTATGATACAACAATTCAAAGCAAGGGGTTTGAGGGGCAAGAAAATCAAGACAAAAGGATTATCCCACAAAGAAAGATCCAATCAAAAACTCAAAAACACATTAAATAGGAGCGGGAGAGGGATCTTCAAATCTGGCCCGAGTGCCTTCAAGTGTGTTCCCGACATTCCCTTCCCATTTATCTAGCTCAACACTAAATTTATCTTCATTCCATTGCACTTCAATTTGATTTTCATGTTGGTGGGCTAAATTAGCAACATTTGCTTCCTTTCATTGGATCGCGACATAAACTTCTTCATTTTTCAGCGATTTCTTCTTTTCTTTTGATGTGCCTTCATTTGCATTTAAGAATGCAAAGTGATTATTTTCCAATGTTTCTTCAACAACAGTGGATGAATTCTTTGCCAAATATGGAGCTTGATCCGAGTCAACCACCACGTTCGAGAGCAGGGTAGGATTAATATTCTCAACTTTCTTCCGGACTCTCCTATTCTTTGCCACTTTCCAATTATCATTCTTCTTTCAACCACATTGGAGCATTTTTTGGAGGACCATTTGGACACATAGCAAGGGAATGTCTAACAATCTTGCAAGAAGAGCAAACTGATGTCTTCCATGCATATTTGGCGTCGATTTTGGCCCAATCCCCATTTCTCAATTTCACATAGGGTGATTTGAGAGTCTTTGAAAGATTCATTTCAACACACACTCTTGCAAAACCAACAAAGGTACGTGATTCCACAAGCTTATCCAGTGGTAATGGAATGCCAATAGTACTTGCAATGTAGCTAAGACCTCCTCGAGTGATGAGCGAGCATGGAACATGGTTCGGATTGATTGAGTTTTAATTGATCGCAAAAATTTGGTATAAAACCATCCAAACCCCTCAAACCATATGATACAACAATACAAACCAAGGGATTTGAGGGACAAGAAATTCAAGACAAAACGGATTATCCCATAAAGAAAGATCCAGTAAAAAACTCAAAAACACATCAAGTGGGAGCAGGAGAGGGATCTTCAAATTTGGTCCGAGTGCCTTCAAGTGTTTTCCCGATGTTTACTTCCCATTTTTCTTGCTCAACACTCAAATAATCTTCATTCAATTGCACTTCATTTCGATTTTCATGTTGGTGGGTGCCCAAATCAGCAACATTTGCTTCCTTTCCTTGGATCGTGGCATAAACTTCATCACTTTTCAACGATTCGTTCTTTTCTTTTGATGTGCCTTCATTTTCATTTAAGACCGCAAAGTGATTATTTTCCAATGTTTCTTCAACAACAGTGGCTGAATTCTTTGCCAAATATGGAGCTTGATCCGAATCAACAACCACGTTCGAGAGTTGGGTGGGATTAATATTTTTTTTTTTGCGGGGCAACTAAGATTGGATATATTCCAAAGATCAAAAGTTTACATGTGCAAAAGATGTGAAGAAGGACAAGAACCTGTACAATAATATCTTCTAATCTCCTCAATCTACATAAAGTTTTGTTCAAACGAGAAGGCTGAAATTTTCTACCATTTGTAAGTTTAACTCTAACATCATTAAAGATAGTATCAAAAATAGACTCCTCGGTTCTAGCTTGATTTTTGTAGATACGTTGATTCCTTTCAATCCAAATGTTGTAGATGGCTGACCCTAAAAGATGCTTGAAAATTGTGGCCTTCAAATGCTTTTCAAGGGCAAATGGAGTGGAGTAATCAATAATTTCATGCCAACAAATTAGATTTTCCGGAACAAGAGTGAGTTGCAAACCCTTTCTCCATATCCTCCTGGTGAAACAACATTCAAAAAAGAGATGCTCCCTAGTCTCACAACCCATGTAACAAAAAATGCACATTGGGTTAATATGAAGCCCCCAATGCAAGATCCTGTATTTTGTGCTAAGGCGATCATGAAAAGCAAGCCAAACAATGAAGCTATGTTTAGGATTATGCCTCTTGTGCCAAATGTAATAATAACCTTCAAAATGAGTGCCCTTTCTTCTAATACTTTCCCAAGTGTGGAAAAATGTGAAGCCTCCACATGGAGAAAGGTTCCATGAAATTTTATCCATAGTGCCTTCAATAAGATCAAAATCTGGAACACAAGCTAGTTCATCTTCTTCTCAAAATGAGGTTGACTCGGCCTCTTCACCTCTTGCTAGTGGAGATGCTCAATCAACCTCAAGTTTGGTTTTCAAAGAAGTCTATGAAGCCCTTGAAGCTGGTTCATCTTTTAAAGAGCATGTTGATAAACAAAACAAAGCAAAGGCTGACTTAGTAAAAAGTCTTGCAAATCATTCAAAAGCACGATCTCCTCCCTCTCCAAAGGATAATATGGATGTTGGTCCATGTACAAAGCAATCTAAAATGGCGCTCTCAAAACTTCTCTTTCACTCACCATGTCATAGCACCTCTTGTTCTAGCCTTAGTCGCCCGATTGCATATGGTCAGCAAAGTAACTTCCATGGGCAGCAAGAAACTTCAGCTCTTCTGCTTGAAAATGCTTCAGCCGAAGATGGGAGAAAAGCTGAAAATAGGGTTTTACCCGATGGACAAACACTAAATGATGCTATTATCCACGGGTTAAAACACCTCCCCCTGATCTTGTTAGTGACTTTTCAGGTCAAACAAAGCTCCTTTTGACAGCACAACATGGATGTGACACATTGCAATCAGATCCCACCATCCCAAATGCTACCCCACGTGATTTGCAAGCTGATTTCCCTCCACTTAAAAGTCAAAATACTGGTCAAAATATGCCAAATCAGCAACTTATTTTTGCTGAAGTGGACGCCACACAAGCCATGACTACAAAGCTTTCAAACGCTGAAAAACAAAGCTCCACATATTTGGAAGAGCAAAGAGCAAAACCACCTTCAAGAGGCGTTGACCATGCACAAGGTAATTTCAACTTTCCAAATTCAAATGATGAAGAAAGGAAGATCTATGATGAAGGAAAAAGCCCGTCTTTTATTGCTAGGCATAATCAAGTTCATACATCCAGCCACTATAATGCTTGGAAAAAACCACTTAGACCAAGATTTGAGCCTAGCGCAAATAATCCTTTTTTTGATTGGGGTGGTGTGTTTGCTGAACATCTCAATACTAATCTTAAATTTGATAAAGAGCATGTTTTCAATTTGGTTAATGGAAATAGAGAAGCGGCCGACCCCCCGGAGGATATTTATGAAGAGGGGAATAAATTCTGGAATCATTGCCTTGTTGGACAATTCTTAGGTGCCCCCCACCCTTCTTTCTCATTAAAAACACGGTGGAACTTGTTTGGAAGAAATTTGGCAAGGTTGATATTCATACAAAAGGAAAGGGTCTCTACATTTTCAGATTTGAAAAAGAAGAGTTTCGCCAAAAAATTCTTCAACAACTTTGGCATGTTAATCATAGGCCTCTTTTGTTAAAGAAATGGGAACCTGACCTTGAATTTGTTAACCTTTCTTGCAAAAGAGTGCCTTTATGGGTTAAACTTTGGGATGTTCCAATGAGCCTCTACTCAAAAAGAGGACTCGGGTATATTGCCTCCTTCATTGGAAAACCAATCCAAATGGATGCTCTCACTAATTCAAGAAGAAATTTGGAGTTTGCAAGAGTTTGCATTGAAGTTGACTTGGAGGAAAGTCTTCCGGATGTTGTCTTCCCAAAGCTTATGAACGGATCAAAGGCAAAAGTCATAGTGGAATATGCATGGAAGCCAACAAAATGTTCTCAATGTAAAGTTGTTGGCCATTGGAGGATCATTGCCCCTTAAAACCTAAAGCACAATCTCAAAAGCAACCTCCAAAACAGCCATCAAAAACTCACTATGAATGGCAACCCGAGAGCAAAAAAGCTCCTCTTAAGATCTCTCAAGAAGATGGACCCTCTCCAAAAGCTAAGGAATCTTCTTCTAATCATTCTTTTGCTAGGGTTCCTCTTGACCCCTCAAGCTCGAAAATGAAGCACCCAAATATTTTTGAAGTCCTCGGCCATGTGGGAGAAGCCGAAATTGGGAATCAAAATCACCTTGTTCAGAATTATTGTGTTGATGAATTGGGAAAAGATGGTTTGTCAAATGCAAATAGCAACCATGATTTTGAGCCTAGTGCTCCTCCTATACCCCCTCAATGAATTTTTGCTCATGGAATATTAGGGGATTTAACTCCCCCAATAAGCAAAAGGAAGCAAAGTTGCTGATCAATAAATACCACTTGGATATTCTTTGCCTTTTGGAGAACAAGGTGGTTAGTGCTGAAAATATCAATCTCATTAGTGCTCATTTTGAAAAATTTGGTTTTTCAAACTACATGGATGATATTATCAAGGGGCGGATTTGGCTTTTCAGGAAGAAAGGGATTAAAGCAACTTGGATTGACTCATGTGACCAAGCTTTGCTCTTTAATTTTGATGATCATGTTCATAAATCCTTCTTTGTTGCCTTCATCTATGGCCACAATGAAGCTTCAAAAAGATATGAACTTTGGAGGAAGCTTGAGTATTGGTGTACTTGGTGTGATGAACATGACCCATGGGGGATTTCAATGAGGTCTTACATTGTGGAGAAAAATCAAACACTTTATCTATCCCAAAGAGTGCTGGTGCGTTCAAGAACTTTGTTGCTAATGCAAAGTTACAAGAAGCAAATGCTCATGGTCCACGTTTTACTTGGTCAAATAAAAGCCATAATCAAAACTACTTGGCTAGCAAGCTGGATAGAGCTCTCATCAATGGAACTTGGCTGCACAATTACCAACACTCTTTTCTTTTGATTGCTAGCCCCGGAGTCTCTGATCATTGCCCCCTTATCATGCAAACATGTAAGTCTTGGAAATCCTCACCAAAGCCTTTCAAATTTTATAATGTTTGGACCTCTCATTTGGATTTCCTCAAACTTGTTGAAGAAAATTGGTGTACAGGGTCTTTGGTACACCAATGTACATCCTTTATCAAAAGCAAAAAGCTTTAAAAATAGCTCTCAAATCCTTTGATAAGGAGCACTTTGCTGGCATACCTTTTGCCATCAAAAAGCTTAAGGAAGAGCTGGATAGTGTGCAACTTTTTCTCCTTAATGGTGAGCGAGATTTTTCTCTCATTGATAAGGAAAAACGCATTTTGAGCACATTGGAGGAACTTGAAGCAAAACATAAATCCATCCTCTTTCAAAAATCGAGACTTAATTGGATCAAGGATGGAGACGCAAACACAAAGTTTTTCCATAATGTTGTTAAAGGTAGGAGGCTCAAAAATACTATCCATGCCATCAAGAATAAGGAGGGTCATATTCTTATTGAAGAAGCTGAAGTTAAGGATGAATTCATTGGCTATTTCAAAAAGCTTCTTGGTGCTGATTCTTCCACAACCATCAATGTGAATCTTTTGAGAAATATCTTTGACAAGCAAATTGATCAAGATGTTGCTGCCACCACCATTGCACCTATCACAAATGAAGAAATCAAGGAAGCACTTTTTTCACTCAACCCAAACAAAAGCCCGGGTCCGGATGGATATACATCTCATTTCTACATGGCTGCTTGGGAGATTGTGGGTAATGATGTCCTAAATGCAATCAAATCTTTCTTTGACTCTAGCAAGCTACTTAAAGAGGTAAATGCCACTATCATTGCTCTTGTGCCCAAAACCTCAAATCCTTCCATGGTCAAGGATTATAGGCCTATTTCTTGCTGTAATACTATCTACAAGTGCATTTCTAAGATCATTGCAAATAGGTTAAAAGCTTGCTTATCACACATTATCTCATGGAATCAATCAGCCTTCATGAAGGGTAGACTCATCCATGAAAATATTCTTATGGCACATGACATTTTGAGAGGTTATCAAAGGAGACATATCACTTCAAGATGTCCTTTTAAAGTCGACATCATGAAAGCTTTTGATTCCTTAAATTGGAGATTCATTAAATGCACCCTTTTTGCTTTTGGCTTCCCCAAAAAGTTTGTGGGCTGGATTATGGAGTGCATTAAAACTCCTAGTTTTTGCATTGCCCTAAATGGAGGATTGGAAGGATATTTCTTTGGTGCAAATGACATTCGACAAGGAGATCCCATCTCCCCTTACATTTTTGTTCTTTGTATAGAGGTGCTTACATGCATGCTAAACAACTTGGCTTCTAATCCGAGGTTTCACTTCCACCCAAAGTGTGGGAGCATCAAGCTTAATCATCTTTGTTTTGCGGATGATCTTTTTATCTTTTGTAGAAGGGATATGTATTCAATTGATTGTATCATGAGCACATTGAGGACTTTCTCAACTTATTCAGGGCTGGTTGTAAATAATGCAAAGAGTGTGTTCTTCCTTGGAGGGGCCTCAAATGAAGAGAAAAGAGCAATTATGAATAGAATTGGGTTTCAAGAGGGTGAGCTTCCAATCCGTTACTCGGGCATTCCACTTGTTTCAAGAAAGCTTAGGAAGAATGATTGCTGTCCACTCTTGGAAAAAATCAACTCTAAGCTTGATTCATGGAGTAATAATTGGCTTTCTTTTGCAGGAAGACTAGTGCTCATCAAATCCGTCCTCCTCCAAATTTGTGCTTATTGGGCAAATGCTTTTCTCTTACCAAAAGGTGTTGTGGCAGCCATTGAGTCAAAATTTAAAGCTTTTTTGTGGAGAGGAACTGGTTCAAAGGTGGCATGGAAGGAAGTTTGTCTCCCTTTTCAAGAGGGTGGACTTGGTATTCAGAGCATTGAAGAGGTTAATCTTACATACATGCTGAAAATTTTTTGGAGGAGTTATGCTATTAAAGATTCACTTTGGAGTCAATGGGTTCATGCCAACTATATCAAAGACTCTTCAATTTGGATGTTACATATTCCCAAGGATGTTAGTTGGGTTTTCAAAACTCTTCTTGGCTGCCGTGTTTTGGCAAAGAGATATATCCAACACAAGATTGGCAATGGAGCAAGCACCTTCTTTTGGATTGACAATTGGCACAAGGACGGCCGTCTTCTTGAGCATTGGACTAACACAATTCCATATCCCCCACTTCATTCAAAGGTTAGTGATATTTTCACAAATGGTGTTTGGAATTGGCCAATTCACCTCTCCCAAATTGATGTTCCAGATTTTGAGCCTATTGAACGAGCCATGGATAAAATTTTATGGAACCTTTCTCCTAGTGGAAGCTTCTCTTTCTTCCACACTTGGGATTGTATTAGAAGGAAGGGCACTCATTTTGAAGGTTATCATTACATCTGGCACAAGAGGCATAATCCTAAACATAGCTTCATTGTTTGGCTTGCTTTCCATGATCGCCTTAGCACAAAATTCAGAATCTTGCATTGGGGACTCCACATTAACCCAACGTGTATTTTTTGTTACATGGGTTGTGAAACTAGGGAGCATCTTTTCTTTGAATGTTGTTTCACCAGGAGGATTTGGAGAAAGGGCTTGCAACTCACTCTCGTTCCGGAAAATCTGATTTGTTGGCATGATATTATCGAGTACTCCACACCTTTTGCTCTTGAAAAGCATTTGAAGGCCACAATTTTCAAGCATCTCCTTGGGGTAGCCATTTACTACATTTGGATTGAAAGGAAGCAACGTATCTTTAAAAACCAAGCTAGAACTGAGGAATTTATTTTTGATACTATCTTTAATGATGTTAGAGTTAAACTTGCAAATGGTAGAAAATTCCAGTCTTCTTCTTTGAACAAAACTTTATGTAAATTGTGGAGATTAGATGATGTTGTTGTTTAGGTTCTTGTACCTCTCCACATCCTTTGTTCATGTAATTTTTTGATTATTGGAATATCTCCCATCTTACTTGCCCCGCAAAAAAAAAAGATCAAAATCTGGAACATCAACATGGGAGAGGTGCATTGGCCAATTCCAAATACCATCAATGAAAATCTCACTAACCTTTGTATGAAGCGGGGGATATGGAATGGCATTAGTCCAATGCTCAAAGAGAGAAACGTCCTTGTGCCAATTGTCAATCCAAAACAAGGTGTTTGCTCCATTGCCAATCTTGTGTTGGATAAATCTCTTTGCCAAAACACAGCAGCCAAGAAGTGTTTTAAAAACCCAACTTGCATCCTTGGGAATTTGTAACATCCAAATAGAAGATTCTTTGATATAGTTTGCATGAACCCATTGACTCTAAAGCAATTCTTTTGTTGCATACATCCTCCAAAAAATTTTCAGCATGTATGTAAGGTTAACCTCTTCAATGATCCGAATACCAAGTCCTCTCTCCTTTAATGGGAGACAAATATCCTTCCATGCCACCTTAGGACGAGTCCCTCTCCACAAAAAGGCTTTAAATTTTGTCTCAATGGCTGCCAAAACACCTTTTGGTAAAAGAAAAGCATTTGCCCAATAAGCACAAATCTGAGTAAGGACGGATTTTATGAGCACAAGTCTTCCCGCAAAATAAAGCCAATTATTGCACCATGAATCAAGCTTAGAATTGATTTTTTCCAAGAGAGGACAGCAATCATTCTTCCTAAGCTTTATTGAAACAAGTGGAATGCCCAAATAACGGATTGGTAGCTCACCCTCTTGGAACCCAATTCTATCCATGATTGCTCTTTTCTCCTCATTCGAAACCCCACCAAGGAAGAAAACACTCTTAGCATTGTTAATAATCAGCCCCGAGTAAGTTGAAAAAGTCTTCAATGTGTTCATGTTGCAATCAATTGAATTCATATCCCCTTTACAAAAGATAAGAAGATCATCCGCAAAACAAAGATGGTTAAGCCTTATGCTCCCACAATTTTGGGTGAAAATGAAATCTCGGGTTGTTTGCCAAGTTGTTTAGCATACATGTAAGCACCTCCATACAAAGGACAAAGAGGTAAGGGGAGATGGGATCTCCTTGCCTTATGCCATTTGCACCAAAGAAATAACCTTCCAAACCTCCATTGAGGGCAATGCTGAAACTACGAGTTTTGATGCACGCCATAATCCAATCCACAAACTTTTTGGGAAAGCCAAAAGCAAGAAGTGTGCATCCAATGAATCTCCAATTCAAGGAATCGAAAGCTTTCATAATGTCAACTTTAAAAGCACATCTTGAAGAGATATGTCTCCTTTGATAACCTCTCATGATGTCATGTGCAATAAGAATATTTTCATGGATGAGTCTACCCTTAATGAACGATGATTGGTTCCATGAAATGATCTGGGATAAACAAGCTTTTATCCTATTTGCAATGATCTTTGAAATGCACTTGTAGATAGTATTACAGCAAGAAATTGTCCTATAATCCTTGACCATGGAAGGATTTGGGGTTTTGAGCACAAGAGCAATAATAGTGGCATTTACCTCTTTGAGGAGCTTGCTTGAGTCGAAAAAGGATTTGATTGCATTTAAGACATCCTTACCCACAATCTCCCAAGCAACCTTGTAGAAATGAGATGTGTAGCCATCCGAACCTGGGCTTTTGTTTGGGTTGAGAGAAAAGAGCACATCCTTGATTTCATCATTTGTAATAGGGGCAATGGTGGTGGCAGCAACATCTTGATCAATTTGCTTGTCAATAATATTTCTCAAAAGATCAACATTGATGCTTGTGGAAGATTCGACTCCAAGAAGCTTCTTAAAATAGCCAATAAATTCATCCTTAACTTCAGCTTCTTCAATAAGAATATGACCCTCCTCATTCTTGATAGCATGGATAGTATTTTTGAGCCTCCTACCTTTAACAACATTGTGGAAAAATTTTGTATTTGAATCACCATCCTTGATCCAAGTGAGTCTTGATTTTTGGTAGAGAATGGCTTTATGTTTTGCATCAAGTTCCTCCAATGTGCTCAAAATGCATTTCTCCTTATCAATGAGAGAGTTATCTTTCTCACCATTAAGAAGAAAGAATTGAACGCTATCAAGCTCCTCCCGAAGTTTTTTGATGGCAAAAGGAATGGCAGCAAAATGCTCCTTATCAAAAGATTTGAGAGCAAGTTTTAAAGCTTATTGCTTTTGATAGAGAATGTACATTGGTGTACCAAAGACCCGTGTACACCAATGGTCTTCAACAAGTTTGAGGAAATCCAGATGAGAGGTCCAAACATTGTAAAATTTGTAGGGCTTTGGTGTAGATTTCCAAGACTTACATTTTTGCATGATAAGAGGGCAATGATCGGAGACTCCGGGGCTAGCAATCAAAAGAAAAGAATGTTGATAATTGTGCATCCAATTTCCATTGATGAGAGCTCTATCCAGCTTGCTAGCCAAGTAGTTTTGATCATGGCTTTTATTTGTCCAAGTAAAGCGTGGTCCATGAGCATTTACTTCTTGCAACTTTGCATTTGCCACAAAGTTTTTGAACGCACCAGCACTTTTTGGAATAGAAAAAGTGTTTGATTTGTCACCACAATGTAAAACCTCATTGAAATCCCCCATGAGACAAAGATCACTTTCTTCACACCAAGCACACCAAATCTCAAGTTTCCTCCAAAGTTCATATCTTTTTGATGCTTCATTGTGGCCATAGATAAAGGCAACAAAGAAGGACTTATGAATATGATCATCAAAATTAAAGAGTAAAGCTTGGTCACATGAGTCAATCCAAGTTGCTTTAATACCTTTCTTCCAAAAAAGCCAAATCCGTCCCTTAATAAAATCATCCATGTAGCTTGTAAAACCAACTTTGTCAAAACAAGCACTAATGAGTTTGATATTTTCAGCACTTACCACCTTGTTTTCCAAAAGGCAAAGAATGTCCAAGTGGTGTTTATTGATTAGCAGCTTTGCTTCCTTTTGCTTATTGGGGGAGTTAAACCCCCTAATATTCCATGAGCAAAAATTCATTGAGGAGGTATAGGAGGAGCACTAGGCTCAATTTCATGGTTGCTTTTAGCATTTGGCGAGCCATCATTACCCAATTCATCTCCCCTACAATTCTGGCCAAGGAGCCTTTGATTTCCATCTTCACCATCTCCCACATGGCCAAGAATTTCAAAATGATTAGGGTGCATCATTTTAGAGCTTGAGGGGTCAAGTGGAACCCTAGCAATGGAATGCCTTGGAGATGATTCCTTAGCTTTTGAAGAAGATCCGTCACCTTGGGATTCAAAAGATGTATTACTTGTCTTCAATGGAGCTTTTTTGCTCACAGGTTGCCACTCAAAGTGAGTTTTTGTGGGCTATTTTGGAGGTTGACCTTTAGGTTTAAGAGGGCAATGATCCTCCACATGGCCAACCACTTTACATTGTGAACATTTTGTTGGCTTCCATGCATATTCCACCATGACTTTTGCCTTGGAACCATTCCTAAGTTTTGGAAAAACAACATCCGGAAGATTTTCTTCCAAGTCAACTTCAATGCAAACTCTTGCAAACTCCAAATTCCTTCTAGAATCAGTGAGAGCATCCATTTGGATTGGTTTCCCAATGAAGGAGGCTATATATCCAAGTCCTCTTTTAGAGTAGAGGCTCATTGGAACATCCCAAAGTTTAACCCAAATGGGCACTTTTTTGCAAGATAAGTTAATAAACTCAAGATTTGGATCCCATTTTCTCAACAATAGTGGTCTATGATTAACATGCCAAAGTTGCTGAAGTATTTTTTGGCAAAACTCTTCTTTTTCAAATCTGAAAATGAAGAGACCCTTTCCTTTCGTATGAATATCAACCTTGCCAAATTTCTTCCAAACAAGTTCCACCATGTTTTTGATAAGAAAGAAGGGTGGGGGAGCACCTGAGAATTGCCCAACAAGACAATGATTCCAGAATTTGTTCCCATCTTCGTATATGTCCTCCGGGGGTTCAGCCACTTCTCTATTGCCATTTACCAAGTTGATAACATGCTCCTCATCGAATTTTAGACTTGTATTCAAATGTTCAGCAAACACACCAACCTAATCAGGAGAAGGATCATTAGAACTAGGCTCAAATCTTAGCCTAAGTGGTTTTTTCCAAGCATTACAGAGGCTGGTTGTTTGAGCTTGATTTTGCCTAGTATTCTCTTGAGCTTTTGGGAGAGCATATATAGGCGGGTTTGTGTTTCCAAAATTAAGCTTCCTTTCTTTATCACTAGAATGAGGAGAGATAAAGTTACCTTGAGAATGGTCTACACCTTTTGAAGAAGGTTTTGCTCGTTGCTCTTCCGAATGAGTTGCATTCTGATTTTCAGCATTTGAAAGCATGGCATTCTTGGCATATGTGGCGTCCACTTCATCATAAGTGAGGAGCTGATTTCCCTTATTTTGACCAGCAATAGGACTTTCAAGTGGAGGGAAATCTTCTTGAAAATTTAGTGGGCCAGCATTTGAATTGGTGGAATCTGATTTCAAGGTGTCACATCCTTTTTGTGCTGTCAAAAAATGCTTAGTTTGACCTGAAAAGCTACTTACAAGTTTAGGTGGAAGGTGTTTTAATCCGTGGTTAATAGCATCATCCATTTTTTGTCCAACGGGTAAAAACCTTTCTTCTTCATTTCCCCCTCCTTCGGCTGAAGCATCAGCGAGAATAGAAGCTATATTTTCTTGTTGACCATATGCATTCGGACTACAAGGGCATGAGCAAGAAGAGCTTTGGCAAGGTGAATGAAAAAGAAGCTTTGAAAGCGCCATTTTTGATTACTTAATGCAAGGACCAACATCCATTGTATCTTTTGGAGATGGAGGAGATCGAGCTTTGGAATGATTTGCTAAGCTTCGGACTAAGTCAGCTTTGGCTTTGTTTTGCTTATCAACATGCTCTTTATAGGAAGTTCCAGCTTCAAGAGCTTCATAGACTTCTTTTAGAACCAAACTTGAGGTTGAGTGAGCATCTCCACTAGCAAGAGATGAAGAGGCCGAATCAACCTCATTTTGAGTTGTAGATGGACCAGCTTGTGCATTAAAGATGGAATCCATGGTTTGCTTTCTTGCATTTAGCCTTGCACTAGATCTCGTTGGTGGAGAGGCCTTCTTCTTCTTTCCCATGAATGCAAAAATGGAGGAGAAAAGGGACGGGTTTGGATGAGTGTTTAGGTGTCGAGTGTTTGGGCTTCAAGGATGGAAGTTTGTGATGGTGGAAACGATGGACAAGGGGGCTGATTTGGTGGTGGCGGCAAGTGGTGGTTAACGTAGGGTTAGAGAGAAGGAAGAGAGAATTTATGGTAGAGAGAGAAAGTTCCAAGATATCACACTTGGGAGCACTTGCGTAAGCGAAAAAGCAGGGGGGTGGGATTAATATTCTTAACTTTCTTCCGCACTCTCCTATTCGTTGCCACTTTCCAATTATCATTCTTCTTTCAACCGTATTAGGTGCTTGCCTTGGAGCATTTTTTGGAGGACCATTTGGACACATAGCAAGGGAATGTCCAACAATCTTGCAAGAAGAGCAAACTGGTGGCTTCCATGCATATTCGGTGTTGATTTAGGCCCAATCCCCATTTCTCAATTTCATGTAGGTGTGATCTGGGAGAGTCTTTGAAAGATCCATTTCAACACACACTCTTGCAAAACCAACAAAGGTGCATGATTCCGCAAGCTTATCCATTTGTAATGGAATGCCAATAGTACTTGCGATGTAGCTAAGACCTCTTCGAGGGATGTGCGAGCATGGAACATGTTTTTTTTTTTTGTGCGGGGCAAGTAAGAATGATTTTCATTAAACTTTCAAATGTACAAAGGCATTTGCAAAACAAGAAGTCCCAAACCTATACAAAAATATTTTCAAGCTTCCATAATTTGCCAATCTCAACATTTGCCTTAGTCCACAGAAATTTTCTATTGAATATAACTTTACATCTCACATCGTTATAAATAGTGACAAAAAGACTTTCTTCAGTCAAAGCTTTGTTGTTGAAAAGACTTCTATTTCTTTCCAACCAAATATGATAAATTGTGGCTTCAAGCATGTGCTTTAAGATAGTAGCCTTCAAGCTCATTTCAAGGGAGTGTGGTGAAAAATAATCAATAATATCATCCCACTCAATGAGGTGCGAAGGGCAATCTGTGAGCTGAAGTCCATTCCTCCATATTCTTCTTGTGAAGCTACAAGAGAAAAATAAGTGATCCCTTGTTTCACATGCAAAGAAGCAAAAGGTGCAAATAGAGTTATTTACAATGCCCCATTGGAGCAATTTGTATTTGGTGTAGAGCTTATCTTTAAAAGCCAGCCAAGCAAAGAAAGCTTGTCTAGGATTGAAGCCCTTAAACCAAATCAAATGGAAGCCCGAAAAGATATCACCTTTAGCGCGAAGATGCTCCCGAGTGTGGTTAAAAGAAGAAGACCCATTGCTGGAAAGAGTCCAAAGAAAATCATCTTGATGTTCATCAATGAGGCCAAAAGGAGGGGGCTGATATGCCAAAGACTTATTGGCCAATTCCATCCATGATTAGAGTAAGTATCATAAACCAAACCATTTTGTGGGGGTTGAGAAAAGATATTGCTCACAAAGTGAGAAAGAATACCCACTGAGTACCAATTGTCGTTCCAAAAGGAGGTAGATCTTCCATTTCCCAAAACATGCTTAATATGTTTCCTAGCTTCTTCTCTCACATTCAAGAGGCATTTAAGTACCCAACTATCATTATTTGGGCAATCTGTAGTCCATATAGAACCACCTTTAACGTAATTTGAATGAATCCAACGACTCCAAAGGCTGCCCCTACAAGAAAACATTCTCCAAAAAGCCTTAAGGAGAAAAGTAAGATTAATCTCTTCAAGCTTCCGAATACCAAGACCACCTTCTTTGAAAGGCAAGCAAATATCCCTCCAAGCTGCTTTAGGGCCTATATTTCTCCAAAGGAAAGATTTAAACTTAGATTCAATAGTGGAAATAATGCTCTTTGGAATATCAACAACACTAGCCCAAAATGAACAAATTTGGAGAAGGGTAGATTTAATGAGAACAAGTCTACCAGCATAAGAAAGCCAATTATTTGCCCAATTCCCCATTTTCCCATCGATCTTTTCAAGGAGATGAAGAAAATCATTTTTCCTTAATTTCCTAGTAACAAGTGGGATATCCAAGTAACAGATAGGAAGCATACCTTATTTGATATTTACTTCCTCCAAAATACTTGTCTTCACATTAGCGTCAATACCCCCAAGGAAAATATCACTTTTTGATTTATTAATCTTTAACCTCGAAAGACTTGAAAATATCTCCAAAGTATCCAAGATGCACTTAATGGATTTGAGGTTTCCTTTGCAAAAAATGAAGAGATCATCCGCAAAATAAAGATGGTTGAGCTTTAGGGAGTTACATTTGGAATGAAATCCAAAATCCGGGATAGAGCTAAGCTTGTTGAGCATGCAAATCAAAACTTCCATGGAAATAACAAAGAGGAAAGGTGAGAAGGGTCACCTTGCCTAATTCCATTTGCTCCTTTGAAAAAACCCTCCAAGCTACGATTCATGGAGATAGAAAAGCTTGGAGTAGAAATACACTCCATAACCCAATCCATAAATCTTCTAGGAAATCCAAAAGCAATGAGGGCTGATTCAATGAAATTCCATTTAAGCGTGTCAAAAGCCTTCATAATATCCACTTTTAGGGCGCAGCTTGGTGAAATATGAGATCTATTGTAACCCCGAAGCAAATCATGGGCAATAAGTATGTTCCCACTGATAAGCCGATTCTTCACAAAAGCAGATTGACTCCAAGAAATGATTTGCTCCAAACAATGCTTCATTCTATTTGCAAGATTTTTTGAAATACACTTATAGATAGTATTGCAACAAGATATTGGCCTATAGTCCTTAACCTAAGTAGGATTTTGGATTTTGGGAACTAGTGCAATGTAAGTCGCATTTACCTCTTTAAGGAGTTTGCTTGAATCAAAAAAGGATTTGATAACTGTTATGACATCATCTCCAACAATTTCCCAAGAGGCCATGTAGAAGTGAGAAGAAAAGCCATCTGGACCCGGATTTTTGTTGGGGCTAAGAGAGAAAAGAGCACTCTTTATTTCCTCTTTATTGATTGAAGCTAAGAGAGCATGGAGGGAGTCATTGTCAATTTGCTTTTCCACAATGTGCTTAATTTCGGCCACACTTGCACATGAACTTGAACGTGATCCAAGTAGTCTCTTGCAATAATGAATGAATTCCTGCTTCACATCTGAGACTTTAGTAAGAAGAACCCCTTCATTATTTGTAATTCCATGGATGGAGTTCTTTGCTTTTCTCCCTTTGATGGCATTATGAAAGAATTTAGAGTTGGAGTCACCCTCTTGGAGCCATTGGATTCGAGACTTTTGATGAAGCATAGCTTTTTGTGTAGCTTCAAGTTCTTCAATATGAAGAGTAATAGCTTTTTCATTCTCAATTAAAATTGCTCTATGATCACCATTGAGAATGGCTCTTTGAATGTCCTCAAGTTTGCTTCTAAGCTCACCAATATTGAGTGGAATATTGCCAAAAAACTTCTTATCGAACTCTTTAAGAGCTTTCTTAAGGATTTTTTACTTTTGAAGAAGGATATACATTGGAGTGCCAAAAACCTGTGCACTCTAATGTTTTTGAACGAAAGGCAAGAAGTCATAATGAGAGGACCAAATGTTGAAGAGTTTCAAAGGTTTTGGAGCGGAGTTCCAAACCTTGTTTGTGGACAAAATTAGTGGACAAAGATTGAAGATCCTCAAGTTGTGCTTGTTGATCAAAACTTTAACTTCATTTTACTTGTTTGGGGAATTGAATCGCCGGATGTTCTAAGAACAAAAATTCATTGAGAAGGATGAATTATTGGAGCCAAATGCTCCATATCCATTGCGCCTTGTTGATTTTGTAGAAGAACTTGATTGTTTTGAACTTTTCCTTCTTTCATTGAGGTACATTCTCCTTCTTCTAATTCAAGATTCCCATCAATGATTCCAAAATTATTTTTGTGAACCAAATGTGGAAGGGAATTTGTGAGCTTACCATCCATTGGAGAGGGTGTCTGAGTACTTAAGGGCTTATAGGTAGATACATCTTCCTCTTTTCTCCTTGCAATGTTCTTTCTTCCCACCGGCTTTCATTCTTGATGAGCTTTGGGTTTGAATGAGTTTTGTGCATTACTCTTTGTGACTATCTTGGATTGTTGAAAGTGCGCTTTGTCTTGTGGTTGGGGCTTGGGTATCAATGGGCAATTTTCCTCAATGTGTCCAACCACCTTGCAAGAGATGCACTTTAATGGCTTCCATGCATATTTCAACTCCACTTTTGTTTTTTAGCCATCCCTTAACTTGGGGTAAATCATATCTGGGAGATTCTCATCAAGATCAACCTCAATACATATTCTTGCAAACTTAAGGTTCCTTCTAAATTCGGTCATGGCATCCATTTGAAGTGGTGTTCCAATAAAAGAAGCAACATACCCAAGGCCCTTTTTTGACCAAAGTGACATTGGAACATCTATGAGCTTAACCCAAATAGGCACTTTTTTGCAACTCAAATTAACATACTCAAGATTAGGCTTCCATTTTCTAAGAAGAAGTGGTCGATTATTAGCATGGCAAAGTTGCTAGAGGACCTTTTGACAATGTTCTTCCTTTTCAAATTTGAAAATATAAAGTCCTTTCCCTTTGTTTATGATTTCGACATTTCCAAATTTCCACCATGCCATTTCCACCATTTTTCTAATATAGTAAGGTGGTGGTGCCCCCAAGAATTGCCCAACACGACAATGTGTCCAAAGTTTCTCCCCTTCATCATAAATTTCGGCTAGGAGGTCTTCAACCATTCTATTTCCATTTTCAATTCTGACCTCAAATTCTTTTTCAATATGTAAATTTGTGCTAATGAATTCAGCAAATTCATTTCCCCAATTTGGGGGAGGCTCATTAAAAAAAAGAGTGTACCTTAGTTTAGGTGGCCGAATCCAAGCATTTTGTTTTTGTTTCTCTTCAGCAAGATCAGCTTCAACATCTTTCCCATACTCTTCCTTCTTGTTAGAAGAAAGTTTTTTTTTGGGAGGTAAGTAAGATTTTAATTAACGCAAATTGTACAAGGTACATACCAAAACCCATCGAGCCAAAGATACAACAATGCAAACCAAAGGACTCGGCTTAATGGTTCGAAAAAAGAAAAAGAAAAAACAACAAAGTCAAAGTCAAGTACATATTGAAGTGCCAAAAAAGGGGGGGTGGGCAATGAGAAAAACAAACAGGTATGACTTACAACAAAAAGACAAGTAAAAAGAGAGCCAAGTCAAATTTGCATCATATGAGAATGTCCGGGGAGTATTTGTCTTGAGCTTAATCCTTATCCACAACTTCCACCAGACCTTCTTGAGCTTGCAATTCTCCATCTTCCAAAGCCTCATTGTTGTTTAGCACCTCAAAATGATTGCTATGTTGCACTATATGGCTAGGAGCCATGGAGTGACGTTTCTTGAAGGATGAGGACCGAGGGTTTAAGTGAGCTTGAGAGAAAGAATCTTCTTCTTGTTTGGCTTGAGTAGCCTCATTTGCTTTACAAGAGTCATGCTTATTACCAACAACAACCCACTCAACTTGAATTTTGGCCTTGGAGGCATGTTGAACAACATTATTTGCTTGTGTAGGTTGGGGTTTTGGCTTTTAGGGGCAATGTTCTTCCACATGCCCAACTATTTTGCAATGATCACAATTGGATCGCTTCCATGCATATTCCACTTCAACCCTAACTCTTGATCCATCCCTAAGCTTCACAAAAATCTCATCTGGGAGCTTGCCTTCCAAGTTTACCTTAACACAAACTCTAGCAAATTCAAGGTTTCTTCTTGATTCCGTTAAAGCATCCATTTGAAGAGGGTTGCCAATGAAAGAGGCAACATAACCAAGTCCTCTTCTTGACCGTAGGCTTAATGGGACATCTCTCAACTTGATCCAAACCAAATTGGTATTTTGTCACATGTAAGATTAACAAATTCAAGGTTTGGTTCCGATTTTTGCAAAAGAAGTGGCCTAAGATTAACATGCCACAATTGCTCCAAAACTTTTTGGCAAAATTCCTCATTCTCAAACTTGAACACAAACAAGCCTCTACCCTTAGAAAAGATTTCAATCTTACTGAAACTTTTCCAAACATTATCAACCATATTCTTTATTAAGAAAAAGGGGGGCGGGGCACCAAGAAATTGTCCAACAAGACAATGTTGCCAAAAGCTATCTCCCTCATCATATATATCAACCGAAGGGTCCTCAACATCCCTTAATCCATTCACAATGCTAACAGAATGACCCTCAAGTTTAAGATTTATAGTGCAATATTTTGCAAAGATACCTCCCCAATTTTGATTTGGTGAAGAGTAAGAAGGTTCATACCTATGCCGAAATGGCCTATGCCATGCATTTTGCAATGGATTCTGACCTTGGCCTTGGCTATGTGAGAATGGACCTTTTTCTCTAAAATTTCCAGGTTGGGGACGAGAAGAATTTCCCAATGAAGAAAACCCGTGTTGCCTAACATAAGAAGAAGCTGGAGCTTTTACATCTGTTGGAGGTGAATTAAAGGAGGTGAAGTGGCATTTTGTGCCGAGTTGGTAGCCACGTAATGAACATTAGATGGCTAATTTGGTGATGGGACAGAATCTGATTTGGCTATTGCATTTTGGTGGATAAGTGGAGGGAAATCCACTTTTGAGAAAGATGAATTTGCTTCAAAATTTTTTGGATAAGAAGTGAAGTCAACAAGAGGCTGGTGAGGTGTCAATTTTTTAGTGGAATTGATAGGAAAAGAGCTGCCATTTTCTGGAAAAGAAGTACCAAAAGTGGCAGATTGGACATTACCCGAGAAAGGCAATTGTCCATCGGGTAATAACCCGTCTTCAACCTCTATTTGTTTTGAGTAGTCCGAACCAAGATCAGGGCTTAAAAAACATGATTTTTGCGTGCTGGAATTTTTGTGTGATGTAAGAAAATTATTTCTCTCACCATGGGGAGAAGAATGAGATCCATATTTACCAATTTTGAGTGAAGGATCCGAGTGGATTTTAACATTGTGCAAGCTTGTATCATGCATGGCAGCCATGGCGGTCTTCAAAACAAGCTCTTTCTCTTTGATTTCATCTTGAATCTTCAAGATTCCTGCTTGGTCATGACTACTATTTCCCAAACAATGAACAAGTTGTTGCTTAGCTTCATTAAGGTTTTCCTCAAGCATCTTAACGGTGGAGCTAGAAGATGGAGATTCAACAAGCTTTGCTTTCGAGTTCCCATAAAGTAGGTGGAGTTCTTTACTAGAGATGGAGTCTCCATCGAATTCTTCAAGATATGATGGTTTGTCAAGATTAAAGGAAGCATTAAAGGAAGAATCAAAAGAAGATTTTGCAGCAAGTCTTGCACTCGAACGTGTTCTTGAGGAGGATGATCCTTTTTTCTTGCCCATGGAGTTTGAATCTCAAGAAGTAATCTTTATCAAAGAAGGAATTCTTAGTGTGTAGAAGGTTGTAGGAAGGAACAATGATTCTAGAGAGAAGTGAGAGCATATCCTTTTGTTAGGAGAAAGTTTTCAATCAAGTAGAGTGGATTGACCCTTGGAAGTTGATGTGGAGTTAATAATTGATATGGCAGCCACCTCATCACAACTTATCCTAGGTGGCACATCATAATTTTGATTATAGCCAAGTGGAGGGAAATGCTCCAACCGGTCATGTGATTTTTGGTTTGAATTTTCATGCTCTCTCACTATTCCAACTTCCAAGAGGTGAGTTGTAAAAAGATTATTTGTTGGTGCATCATGTGTCATATCTTTTCTGGCAAAAGTACAAGAAGTCCCAAGTAAAGAGCTATTACCCCGTCTAAGAGGTGAATGACCATCGGGCAAAGTCTTGTCTTCAGCAATCCCATCCGCTCCTCTATCTCCAGCCGAGCCTTTGAAGGAATTATGAGAATTTGTCTTCTTCTTTAATGGCACACAATAGGATGGAGAGGAAAAAAGCGTTTGAGTAATGTTGAGTTGTTCAACCTCCTTTGGTGAAGTTGGCTCCTTCCACTTTCTTTAAGATAAGCTCGTCTTTGAACTATTAAGGAGGTTTTTAACAAGATGTTCTTTAGTGAGGTCTTGCTCGTCTAAGAATTCCTTGTAAGATTTACCTGTTTCCAAAGCAACAAAAGCATTTTTTAGTTCCTTTGAGGTTGAGGAGGCGTCTTCACTCTCAAAGAGAGAAAAGGAAAAAGCTGATTCAACCTCATCAATGCAATCAGCCTTAACTTTAGGCACAACACAAGAGGAGCTATCTTCACTTGATTTTTTTGAATTGAGCCTTGCACTTGATCTTGAGGATGATGATCTTTTCTTCTTTGCCATGAATCTTGAGATGTTGGGGCTTGGGGACGGCTTTGGAATGAGTGTATAAGTTAGTGATTGAGGGTTAGGAATGGAGGATGGTTACTTTTGGGGCGGCGAGTAGTGGTGAGAAGTTGGCTGGTTGCAAGAGGTTTAGAGAGAAGGAAGAGAGATTACATGGTTAAGAGAGAGAAAGTTTTCGAGCATGGAACATGTTGCGGATTAAGTGAGTTTTATTGATCACAAAATTTGGTACAAAACCATCCAAACGCCTCAAATCATATGACACAACAATACAAAGCAAGGGGTTTGAGGGACAAGAAAATCAAGACAAAAGGGATTATCCCACAAAGAAAGATCCAAACAAAAACTCAAAAACACATCAAATGGGAGCGGGAGAGGGATGTTCAAATCTAGTCCGAGTGCCTTCAAGTGTGTTCCCGACGTTCCCTTCCCATTTATCTTGCTCAAGACTCAAATTATCTTCATTCAATTGCACTTCATTTTAATTATCATGTTGGTGGTTGCCCAAATCAGCAACATTTGCTTCCTTTCCTTGGATCGTGGCATAAACTTCGTCACTTTTCATCGATTCATTCTTTTCTATTGATGTGCCTTCATTTTTGCATTTAAGGCTGCAAAGTTATTATTTTCCAATGTTTCTTCAACAACAGTGGCCGAATTCTTTGCCAAATATGGAGCTTAATCCGAATCGACCACCACATTGGAGAGTGGGGTAGGATTAATATTCTCAGCTTTCTTCCACACTCTCCTATTCTTTGCCACTTTCCAATTATAATTTTCTCTCAACCACATTAGGTGCTTACCTTGGAGCATTTTTTAGAGTACCATTTCGACAAATACCAAGGGAATGTCCAACAATCTTGCAAGATGACCAAACTAGTGGCTTCCATGCATATTCGGTGTCAATTTTGGCCCAATCCCCATTTCCCAATTTCACGTAGATGTGATTCGGGAGAGTCTTTGAAAGATCCATTTCAACACACAATCTTGAAAAACCAACAAAGGTACGTGATTCCGCAAGCTTATCCATTTGTAATGGAATGCCAATAGTACTTGCAATGTAGCTAAGACCTCTTCAAGTGACGAGCGAGCATGGAACATGTTGTAGATTAAGTGAGTTTTATTGGTCGCAAAAAATTTGGTACAAAACCATCCAAACTCCTCTAACCATATGATACAACAATACAAAGCAAGGGGTTTGAGTGGCAAGAAAATCAAGACAAAAGGGATTATCCCACAAAAAAAGATCCAATCAAAGACTCAAAAACACATCAAATGGGAGCGGGAAAGGGATCTTCAAATCTGGTCCGAGTGCCTTCAAGTGTGTTCCCGACGTTCCCTTCCCATTTATCTTGCTCAACACTCAAATTATCTTCATTCAATTGCCCTTCATTTTGATTTTCATCTTGGTGGGTGTCCAAATCAGCAACATTTGCTTCCTTTCCTTGGATCGTGGCATAAACTTCATCACTTTTCATCGATTCATTCTTTTCTTTTGATGTGCCTTCATTTTTTCATTTAAGACCACAAAGTGATTTTAGCACATCCAAAAACAGCAACCAAAGTCAAGTGTAAGGCTGGTCTTCATTTTGTTGTTGCATTTTGTTCTCTTTGAGATTCTGTTACCTCTTGTTGCATAGATGTTTTCCTTGATGTTTTTATGTTTTGTACTTGCCCCTCAAGCCGTGATTTTTTGTTGTATCTTTGGCTTGAGGGGTTGGAATCTCTGATCATTGCCCGCTTATTCTTCACACTTGTAAGCTCAATCCTTCCTCTCCAAAGCCATTCAAATTCTATAATGCTTGGGTAACACATGATCACTTCTTGCATATTGTGGAAGATCATTGGAGTGCACGGGTCTTTGGCACTCCAATGTTCATTTTGTATCAAAAACAAAAACGCCTCAAGCTTGCTTTAAGGAAGTTTGATAAAGAGCACTACTCTTGCATTCCTTTAAAGATTGATGCACTCAAGGAGATGCTTTGTAATGTGCAATCTAATTTGATGAATGGCCTTCTCAATGATGAAATTCTTGATATGGAGAAAGATATTTTGGCTAAAATTGAAGCTCTTGAGTCCACATTCAATCATATGCTGCACCAGAAATCTCGGCTCAATTGGATTAAAGATGGTGATGCAAACACAAAGTTTTTTTCATAGTACTATTCAGGGAAGGAAAAGGAAAAACACTATTCATGCTATCCAAGATTTGAATGGTACCCTCATTTCATCAAGTGAAGGCATTAAGGCGAAATTCATTTCTTTCTTCAAAGACCTTCTTGGTATTCCCTTTCGGACTTGTGCAAATATTGACAATATCTAAGCTATCGTTGGAAAATCTATTGATGAGGATTGCATTAATTTGCTGGTGGCACCTTTTACCCATGAGGAAATCAAGAACACTCTTTTCTCTCTCAATCCGAACAAAAGCCCAGGGCCGGATGGTTACACATCTCTTTTTTACATGGCTGCTTGGAGGATTGTTGGTGATGATGTTTTGAAGGCTATTAGCTCTTTCTTTGACTCCACAAAGCTTCTTAATCAGGTAAATGCTACTTACATTGCATTAGTGCCAAAAGTCTCAAATCCTTCTATGGTCAAAGACTATAGGCCTATCTCTTGCTGCAACACCATTTACAAGTGTATCTCCAAATTGCTTGCAAATAGACTCAAGGCTTGTCTTCCAAATATTATTTCATGGAATCAATCTGCTTTTATCAAGGATAGACTTATCAATGAAAATATTCTTGTTGCTCATGAAGTCCTGAGGGGATATTCAAGAAACCATATTTCTCCTAGATGTGCTCTTAAGGTTGACATCATGAAGGCTTTTGACTCTCTTAGTTGGAGCTTTATTGAAAACGCTCTCTTGGCATGTGGATTTTCGGAAAAATTTGTTGCTTGGACCATGGCATGTGTCTCCTCTCCTAGCTTTACTGTTGCCATCAATGGTAGTTTTCAAGGCTTCTTCAAAGGTGCAAATGGTGTCAGACAAGGTGACCCCCTCTCTCCTTATCTTTTTGTGTTATGTATGGAAGTCTTCACATGTATGCTCAACAAATTGGAAAATGATAGTGGCTTCGACTTCCACCCAAAGTGTGCCAAATTGAAGCTTAATCATCTTTGTTTTGCCGACGATCTTTTCATCTTTTGTAAAGGAAATTTGAGTTCGATTGATTGCATCATGGAAATCCTTAAAAGGTTTCATACCCTTTCAGGACTTAAAGTTAGCAGCACTAAGAGTGATATTTTCCTTGGAGGAGTTCCAAATGATGAAAAACTTGCCATTCTCTCTAAAGTGGGTTTCAAAGAAGGATCTCTACCAATCCGGTATTTGGGCATCCTTCTTATTTCAAGAAAACTTAGAAGAGCTGATTTTGCACCTCTCTTGGAGAAAATTGTTAGTAAACTTGAAAATTGGTCCACGAAATGGCTCTCATATGCGAGTAGGTTGCTTCTCATTAAAACAACCCTTACCCAAATTTGTTCCTACTGGGCTGGAATTCTTTTACTCCCAAAAGGTATTATCTCAACTCTTGAATCAAAATTCAAGGCTTTCTTATTGCGGGACACGGGTGCAAAAATTGCTTGGAAGGATATTTGCTTTCCACTTGAGGAGGGGGGGCTGAATGTTCGGAAAATTGAGGATTTAAATACCATCTCACTTCTTAAGAGTTTTTGGAGAATGTATTCGTGGAGGGAATCAATTTGGAGCAAATGGGTACATTTGAATTATATCAAGAATGAATCAATTTGGACCATCACCACTCCAAAAGATGCTAGTTGGATTCTTAAAATGCTGATTAAATGCCGTGACATTGCAAGGAATCTTATCACCCATTTCGTGGGAGATGGGAAAAACACTCTTTTTTGGCATGATAAATGGCATCCGAATGGGATTCTTGACAGCCATTGGAGCTCCACTTTCCCTACTCCACATTACGCAAAGGTTAGTGATGTTTTCCATCATCACACTTGGAGTTGGCCTTTTCATCTTTTGCATGTTGATGTTCCCCCTCTACTTTTAAATGAGGAAAATGCTGATACTTACATTTGGGATCTCTCCCCAAACGATACTTTTAGCTTCAAGCATACATGGGAGCATTTTAGAACAAGAAAAGAAAAGGCAAAATGGCACAATCTTGTTTGGTTCAAGGGACACACCCCAAAACATGCTTTCATTTGTTGGCTTGCTTGTTGGGATAGGCTTAATACAAAATTCAGATTATTATCTTGGGGGAAAGATATCAATCCAACATGTATCTTTTGCAACATGGGAAATGAAACTTGAAATCATCTTTTCTTTGATTGTTGCTTCACAAAAAGAATCTAGAAGCGGGGACTTCAACTCATAATGGTTCACACAAATTTGACAAATTGGGATGATATCTTGGCATACATTACACCCTTTGCTCTTGAAAAGAGTCTCAAAGAAACTATCTTGAAGCACTTGGTGGGAGCCACTATTTATCACATTTTGATTGAAAGGAACAATAGAGAATTCAGCAAAGTGTTTAAAACTGAAGAGCATATTTTCTCGTCCATTGTAAATGATATTAGGCTTAAATGTTCCATGGGAAGGAAATTTACCTCCTCTTGTCTTAACAGATCCCTTTGCAAATCTTGGAGGCTTGAAGATATTCTTGTATAGGGCCGCCTCCTTGGCCTCTTTTATATTGTACATTTTAATTTAATCTCACTTTCTTCGCGAAAAAAAAATTGCAATTTTAATAAACTCACTTAATCCGCAAAAAAAAAAAAGACCGCAAAGTGATTATTTTCCAATGTTTCTTCAGCATCAGTGGCTAAATTCTTTGCCAAATATGGAGCTTGATCCGAATCAACCACTACGTTGGAGAGTGAGGTAGGATTAACATTCTCAACTTTCTTCCACACTCTCTTATTCTTTGCCACTTTCCAATTATCATTCTTCTTTCAACCACATCAGGTGCTTGCCTTGGAGCATTTTTTGGAGGACCATTTGGACACATAGCAAGGGAATGTTCAACAATCTTGCAAGAAGAGCAAACTAGTGGCTTCAATGCATATTCGATGTTGATTTTGGCCCAATCCCATTTCTCAATTTCACGAAGGTGCGATCTGGGAGAGTCTTTGAAAGATCCATTTCAACACACACTTTTGCAAAACCAACAAAGGTCTGTGATTCCGCAAACTTATCCATTTGTAATGGCATGCCAATAGTACTTGCAATGTAGGTATGACCTCTTCGAGTGATGAGCGAGCATGGAACATGTTGCGGATTAAGTGAGTTTTATTGGTCGCAAAAATTTGGTACAAAACCATCCAAACCCCTCAAACCATATGATACAACAATACAAAGCAAGGGGTTTGAGAGGCAAGAAAAATCAAGACAAAATGGATTATCCCACAAAGAAAGATCCAATCAAAGACTCAAAGACACATCAAGTGGGAGAGGGAGAGGGATCTTCAAATCTGGTCCGAGTGCCTTCAAGTGTGTTCCCGACGTTCCCTTCCCATTAATCTTTTTTTTTTTTTTTTGCTGAGTAAGTAAGATTTCATAAAAGAAACGTTCAAGTACAAGAATCAGAAAAAGGAATGGAGAAACCTAACCAAGTATCTCATCTAATTTCCACAATTTACATAAGGAAAATATTTAGCGCATTTGAAGGAAATTTCCTACCAAAGATAATACGAGTTCTAACTTTATTGAAGATAGTACTTGTGATTTGATCCTCCGTTTTTGCTTCTTGCTTGAAAATACGCTGGTTTCTTTCAACCCAAATGTGGTAAACGGATGCTCCAAGAAGATGCTTAAGGATAGTAGCTTTCAAGTTATTTTCAAGAGCAAAAGGTGTGAGATAGGCACAAATTTCATCCCAACAAATCAACTTCTCTGGAACAAGGGAGATTGCAAGACCATGTCTCCAAATTCTGCGTGTGAAGCTACATTCGAAAAAAAGGTGATCTCTTGTTTCACAACCCATGCGACAAAAGATACAAAGTGGGTTTGCAATCAGTCCCCAACTTAATAATTTTTTAAGAGTTGAAAGCCGATCATGAAAAACAAGCTAGCAAATGAAACCATGTCTAGGGTTATGACCTTTGTGCCAAACCAAATTGTGCCAGTTAACTGTATGACCATTCTTACGAATATGATCCCAAGTAAGCTTAAATGAAAAATTACCGTTCTTTGAAGGCAGCCAAAGAGAAGAATCATGGACATTTTCATCAAAATTGACAAGTGGAATCTGGACATGGAGAAGATTTAAAGGCCAAGTCCATTGACCATTAATATAGATGTCGCAAACCTTGGCAAGCAAAGGAGGTGACAGGAAGGTTGAGCTCCAATGGTCGAGAAGAGGACCTTCTTGATGCCAATTGTCCAGCCAAAAAAAAGTATTTGTGCCATTGCCAAGTTTATGTTGGATGAAATTCCTTGCAACCCCACGGATTTGCAAAAGAGACTTTATGATCCAGCTTGCATCATGAGGAATTTGTATGGCCCAAATGGAGCTATTCTTGATATAATTTGCATGGATCCACTTGCTCCAAAGAGTGTCTTTGGTGGCATACATTCTCCAAAAGATTTTGAGTAAGTAAGTGATATTGATCTCACTCAATCTTCGAATTCCAAGACCCCCTTCAAGGTATGGTAAGCAAACATCTTTCCAAGCAATTTTTGGCCCGGTACCTCTCCAAAGGAAGGATCTGAATTTTGATGCAATTGCTGCCATTGTACCTTTTGTGAGGAGGAAAGCACTTGCCCAAAAGGAACAAGTTTGCATAAGAATGGATTTGATGAGAACAAGTCTTCCAGCAAAGGAGAGCCATTTGTTTGCCCAATTTTCAAGCTTTGCATTGATCTTTTCAAGGAGAGGCATGCAATCAGCTTTCCTTAGTTTTCTTGAGACAAAAGGAATACCAAGGTTGCGGATGGGAAGAATACCTTCTTTGAATTCCAATTGTTGAAGGATTGTTTGCTTTATGTCATCCGGAACTTCCCCAAAGAAAATATTACTTTTAGCTTGATTGATGTTGAGCCCTGAATAAGTGGAGAAGAGGTCCAAAACTTCCTTGATGCTTGTAATAGATTAAAGATTTCCTTTGCAAAAAATGAAAAGATCATCCGCAAAGCAAAGGTGATTTAGCTTCAAAGATGAGCACTTTGGGTGGTAGTCAAAATACGGGCTGGTTTCAAGCTTATTTAGCATGCACGAGAGGACCTCCATACAAATGACAAAGATATAGGGTGATAAAGGATCACCTTGTCGAATTCCATTAGCTCCTTGAAAAAAGCCCTCCAGTCCACCATTAATAGCAATAGAGAAACTAGTGGTGGTGATGCAAGCCATAATCCAATTCACAAACTTTGTAGGGAAGCCAAAAGCAACAAGGGAGACTTCAATGAATTTCCAATTGAGAGAATCAAAAGCTTTCATGATGTCCACTTTGAGAGCACATCTAGAGGAGATGTGATTTCTTGCATAGCCTCTCATAAGTTCATGAGCAATGAGGATGTTTTCATTTATGAGTCTATTCTTGAGAAATGCTGATTGGTTCCAAGAGATGATGTGAGGCAAGCAATTTTTTATTCTATTTGCAAGAATCTTGGAGAAACATTTGTATATAGTATTGCAGCAAGAAATCAGCCTATAGTCTTTAACCATGTATGGATTTTGCATTTTAGGCACAAGAGTAATGATAGTTGTATTTACCTCCTTAAGAAGATTGCAAGAAGGAGGTAATAGCCTTCAACACATCCTCACTAATAATTTCCCAAGAGGCCATGTAGAAATGAGAAGTAAAGCCATCCGGACCTGGACTTTTGTTTGGATTGAGTGAAAAAAGTGTACTCTTAATCTCATCATGAGTGATAGGAGCCAAAAGAGAGTTTGCTTCTTCAACTTTAATTGTCTTACCGACAATATTTTTGATCAATTCAGTAGTAGCAAGGGAGCTTGAAGGCGTGCCAAGGAGCTTCTTAAAATACTCAACAAATTCAGCCTTTACTTCTTGCTCATTTGTGAGAATCTGATTTTCATCATTCTTGACCATGCAAATGGAGCTTTTATGCCTTCTACCTTTGATTGTATTGTGAAAGAACTTAGAATTTGCATCCCCTTCTTTGATCCAATTTACTCGTGCTTTTTGAGAAAGCATAGATTTATAAATGTTATCCAATTCATCAATACTCTTCAGCAAATTCTTTTCCTTTTCGATCAAATCAGCCCTAATATTTCCATTGAGAGTCTCAATCTGAACTTCATGGAGGATATTTTGGAGCTTCAAGAGAGAACTCGGAATGGTAGTAAAGTATTTCTTGCTCAACACTCAAATTATCTTCATTCAATTGGCCTTCATTTTGATTTTCATCTTGGTAGGTGCCCAAATCAACAACATTTGCTTCCTTTCCTTGGATCGTGGCATAAACTTCATGACTTTTCATCGATTCGTTCTTTTCTTTTGATGTGCCTTCATTTGCATTTAAGACCGCAAAGTGATTATTTTCCAATGTTTCTTCAACAACAGTGGCTGAATTCTTTGCCAAATATGGAGCTTGCTCCGAATCAACCACCGCGTTGGAGAGTGGGGTAGGATTAATATTCTCAACTTTCTTCCACACTCTTCTATTCTTGCCACCTTCCAATTATCATTCTTTTTTTAACCACATCAGGTGCTTGCCTTGGAGCATTTTTTGGAGGACCATTTGGACACATAACAAGGGAACGTCCAACAGTCTTGCAAGAAGAGCAAACTAGTGGTCTTCATGCATATTCGGTGTCGATTTTGGCCCAATCTCCATCTCTCAATTTCACGTAGGTGTGATCTTGGAAAGTCTTTGAAAGATCCATTTCATCACACACTCTTGCAAAACCAACAAAGGTCCGTGATTTCGCAAGCTTATCCATTTGAAATGGAATGCCAATAGTACTTGCAATGTAGCTAAGACCTCTTTGAGTGATCAATGAAAATGGAACATGTTGCTGATTAAGTGAGTTTTATTGATTGCAAAAATTTGGTACAAAACCATCCAAACCCCTCAAACTATATGATACAACAATACAAAGGAAGGAGTTTGAGGGGCAAGAAAATCAAGACAAAAGAGATTATCCCATAAAGAAAGATCCAATCAAAAACTCAAAAACACATCAAATGGGAGGGGGACAGGGATCTTCAAATCTGGTTCCAGTACCTTCAAGTGTGTTCCTGACGTTCCCTTCCCATTTATCTTGCTCAACACTCAAATTATCTTCATTCAATTGCACTTCATATTGATTTTCATGTTGGTGGTTGCCCAAATCAGCAACATTTGCTTCCTTTCCTTGGATCGTGGCATAAACTTCGTCACTTTTCATCGATTCATTCTTTTCTATTGATGTGCCTTCATTTTTGCATTTAAGGCCGCAAAGTTATTATTTTCCAATGTTTCTTCAGCAATAGTGGCTGAATTCTTTGCCTAATATGGAGCTTGATCCGAATCAACCACCACGTTGGAGAGTGAGGTAGGATTCATATTCTCAACTTTCTTCCACACTCTCCTATTCTTTGCCACTTTCTAATTATCATTCTTCTTTCAACCACATCAGGTGCTTGCCTTGGATCACTTTTTGGAGGACCATTTGGACATATAGCAAGGGAATGTCCAACAATCTTGCAAAAAGAGCAAACTAGTGGCTTCCATGCATATTCAGTGTTGATTTTGGCCCAATCCCCATTTCTCAATTTCACATAGGTGTGATCCGGGAGAGTCTTTGAAAGATCCATTTCAACACACAATCTTGCAAAACCAGCAAAGATACGTGATTCCGCAAGCTTATCCATTTGTAATGGAATACCAATAGTACTTGCAATGTAGCTAAGACCTCTTCGAGTGATGGGCGAGCATGGAACATATTGCAGATTAAGTTAGTTTTATTGATCGCAAAAATTTGATACAAAACTATCCAAACCTCTCAAACCATATGATACAACAATACAAAGCAAGTGGTTTGAGGGGCAAGAAAATCAAGACAAAAGGGATTCTCTCATAAAGAAAGATCCAATCAAAAACTCAAAAACACATCAAATGGGAGCGGGAGACGGATCGTCAAATCTGGTTTAAGTGCCGTCAAGTGTGTTCCTAACGTTCCCTTCCCATTTTTTATGTGCAAGTACAAATACAAAAAAGTGGAGAATGTAGTGGAAAGCTGTAAACAAGGATATCATCTTGCCTCCACGATTTACAAAGCATTTTGTTCAAGAGAGTTTAACTCTAACATCATTGAAAATAACATTGAAAATGAACTTCTCAGTTTTTGCTTCATTTCGGAAGATACACTAATTTCTTTCCTTCCAAATGTGGTAAATGGCAGCACCAAAAAGATGCTTGATGATGGTAGCCTTCAAGTGCTTTTCATGTGCAAAAGGAGTGATGTAATCTATGATATCCATCCAAAAAATCAGATTCTTCGAGGCAAAAGAAAGGCAAAGACCTTTTCTCCAAATCCTCCTAGTAAAGCGACATTCAAAGAAGAGATCACAACCCATAAAGCAAAAGGTGCAAGTAGGATTGATGTCGAATCCCCAATGTAAGATTCTGAATTTTGTGTTCGGACGATCAAGAAATGCAAGCCAAATAATGAAACTATGTCTTGGGTTATGCCTCTTGTGCCAAACAATGTTGTGACCCTCAAAGTTATTTCCCTTTCTTCTAATGTGTTCCCAAGAGTGCTTGAAGGTGAAATCCTCATTTGGGGAGAGAATCCAAACAATCTTATCCAACTAGTTTCATTAGTAACAAAGTTCGGGTTTTCAATATGTGAATTGGCCAACTCCATCTACCATTGGTGAAGAGTTCACTAACCTTTGCAAGAAGAGGCGGGCTTGGGAAGGTATTGCTTCAATGTTCCAAAAGGGAGCCTTCCATGTGCCAATTATCAATCCAAAAGAAAGTATTTGCTCCATTGCCAATGTTATGTCGAATGAACTTCTTTGCATCAACTCTGCAATTCAAGAGTGCTTTAATGATCCAACTAGCATCCTTGGGAGCTTGCATGATCCAAATGGAGGAATTCTTGATATAATTTGAGTGAATCCATTGGCTCTAGAGTGTGTTCTTTTCAACTACATCCTCAAAACAATTTTAAGCAAGTAGACTTTGTTGATCTCTTTAATGCTAAGAACCCCAAGTCCACCTTTATGCAATGGTTGGAAGACAAAGATCCCTCCAAGCCACTTTGGGACAAGTTCCTCTCCATAAGAATGCTTTGAATTTTGATTCAATGGAAGACAACACATTTTTGGGGAGGAGGATGGCACTTGCCCAAAAGGCACAAATTTGAATGAGGGTGGATTTGATCAAGACAAGTCTTCCCACAAAAGAGGGCCAATTGTTGCACCAAGAATCAATTCTTGCTGTAATTTTCTCAAAAAGGGGCAAGCAATTAGCCTTTCTAAGTCTTCTTGAGACAAGGGGGATGCCCAAATAAAGAATTGAGAGCTCACCTTCTTGAAATCCAACCTGCTCCAAAATAGCCAATTTTGTATCATTATTAACTCCACCGAGAAAGATGACACTTTTTGAATTATTGATTTTCAACCCGGAGAAGTTTGAGAAAGTTTCCAAGGTACCCATAATGCATTCAATGGAGCTTAAATTCCCTTTGCAAAAGGTAAAGAGGTCATTCGCAAAAAAAGGTGATTAAGCTTTAAGCGCCCACATTTTGGATGGAAGTGAAAGCCCGGATTACTGTTCAACCTATTTAGAAGACAAGAAAGAACCTCCATACAAAGAACAAAAAGATATGGAGAAATGGGGTCACCTTGTCTTATACCATTAGCACTAAAGAAGAAGCCTTCCAAACCACCATTAATAGCAATGGAGAAGCTAGGCGTTGTAACACACACCATAATCCATTCAACAAATTTCCTTGGGAATCTAAAAGCAAGGAGGTTTTTTTTTTTTTTTTTTGGCTAGAAAAGTGATGTATTAATTACGAAATATGTACATGAGAGTCAAAAGATGTACAAAAGAAGGGGGAATTCTAATCTAAAATAGCCTCAATCCCCCAATTCTTACAAATAATTTTGTTGATATAAGAAGAATGCTTTCGACTCACCTATTTACACCTCAGCAAAACCCACTCAAGAAGCTTCACACGGCTCCAAGAAGCTTGAAGGCAGCAAACAAAATGCATGGAACAAAAGGCCTCTCTTAAGGTATGAACCTTCTTCAAGTACCCCCACTTTGGATTGGAAGCAAGATTTTGGTGAATTCCTGGAAACAAATCTTTATTTGAAAGATGAATTTCAAGTTTTAACTAATGAAGGAATTAGAGAGGTTGTTGATCCACCACAAGATTTGTATGATGAAGGAGAAAGCTTTTGGTCTCATTGCCTTATCGGACAATTTCTTGGTGCTCCACTGCCACTTTATCTCATTAAAAACATGATCTATAATGCTTGGTGGAAATTTGGAAGAGTTAATCTATATCCAAAAGGAAAAGGTCTATTTATGTTCAAATTTGAGAAAGAAGAATATTGTCAAAAAGTGCTTCAGCAACTTTGGCATGTTAGTAATAGACCATTGCTTTTGAGAAAATGGTAGCCACAACTTGAATTCATTAACTTCTCTTGTAACAAAGTTCCAATATGGGTGAAAGTGAAAGATGTTCCTCTTTGCTTGTGGTCAAAAAGAGGGTTCAGCTACCTTGCTTCATTCATTGGAAAACCAATACAAATTGATGCTCTTACGGAATCAAGGAGGAATCTTGAATTCGCAAGAGTGTGCATTGAAGTCAACCTTGAAGAGAATTTACCAAACGAAATCTACCCAAAGCTTAGAGATGGATCAAGAGCACGGGTTAGTGTTGAATATGCATGGAAACCAAATATTTGTACTCTTTGCAAAATGGTTGGGCACCTTGTGGATCATTGCCCTTCAAAGCCGAAAACAAGTACTCAAAAGACACTTGATGCAAACAAGGCCAACACATCAAAGATCAATGATACTTGGAAAGTTGTGGGAAAGAAAAAGGGCTCTCAAGAAAGGGATGATCCAAATTTTGAAAAGCAAAATGGATTGGAAAAGCCTTCACCAACAAATACCAAGGGTGAAAAGGCATTAAGCCCTATTCAAGCAACAAGCAAATTGGATACTAAAGTTGGAAACTCATACAAATCTCTTGAAGTTATTGAAGATTGGGAAGAGGGAGAACTTGATCCATAATGGATTGATGGAGTACAAGGAAAAAACCAACATAAGGATGGTAATGATGCCTTGGGCCGAGGGTCCACATCTTTACCAATTGAATGATTTGTGCTTGGAACATTAGGGGATTGAATTCCCCAAATAAGCAAGAAGAGGTGAAAGTTTTGATCAACAAGTACAATGTTGATTGTTTTTGTCTTTGGAGACTAAGGTGAATAAGGAGAATTCCACCACCAATGATTTCAGCACATTGGGTTTTGAAAATTACATGGATGAGAAGATGGAAAGAAGATTATGGCTTTTTTGGAGAAACCACATCAAAATCAGCATCATTGATAGCATGGAGCAAGGTATTCTTTGTCATTTCTTTATGCCAAGATGTCAATCTTTTTTTCTTGGGTTTGTCTATGGCAAAAACTCCTCAAATTGTAGGAAATATCTTTGGAAGAAAATCAGATTGTGGAGTGAATGGTGCTGGAATGGGCCGCTTTGTATTCTGGGTGATTTTAATGAAATTCTTCATAGTGGAGATAGATCCACTTCTTGGAGTTTACCCACAAGTGCAAGAGACTTTAAACTTTGTGTTTGTCAAGTGGACTTGCTTGAAATCAAAACTTTTGGTCCACACTTTACTTGGTCTAATAGAAGCACCCAAGGAAACTTCATTGCAAGCAAAATTGATAGGGCACTCATCAACCTTTATTGGGAGAAGCGTATGGAGAATTCTTTCCTTTTGGTGGAGAATCCAAGCATTTCTGACCATTGCCCTCTTATTTTAAATGTGATGCCGCCCAAGCCCTCCTCACCAAAGCCATTCAAGTTCTATAATGCTTGGGCCACACATGATGAATTTCCCCATTTTATTAATAGACATTGGAGTGCACGGGTTTTTGGCACTCCAATGTTTATTCTTTACCAAAAGCAAAAGCTCCTTAAAAAAGCATTGAAAAATTTTGATAAGGAGCACTACTTTTGCATTAAGCATCAAATCGGTCAGCTTAAGGATAATCTCCATGAACTGCAAGTTGACATTCTTAATGGGATCATCAATGAGGAAATTCTCAACAAGGAAAAAGATATCCTTGGAAAAATTGAGGAACTTGACAGCATTCATAGGCATATGCTTCACCAAAAGTCAAGGCTTCAATGGATAAAGTATGGGGATGCAAATTCAAATTTCTTTCACAATGTTATCAAAGGGAGAAAAAGGAAAAACACTATCAATGCCATCAAAGATAAACATGGGAACACAATAACTTCTTATGATGGCATTAAGGAAAAGTTTCTATCCTTTTTCATGAAGTTAATTGGAACTCCGAAAAGCACCTAAGCTAATGTTGAAGATGTCAAAAGCATTCTTGGCAAAACCATCAAGGAGGAATACTTGGTTGATTTGATTGCTCCTATCACTCGGGAAGAGATTATGAGTACTCTTTTTTCTCTCAACCCCAACAAAAGCCCGGGGCCGGATGGATACACCTCATTTTTCTACAAAAATGCATGGAATGAAATTGGAGAAGATGTTCTCAAAGCCATCAGCTCCTTCTTTGAAATCGGGAAGATGCTCAAGGAGGTAAATGTCACTTATATTGCTTTTGTCCCTAAAGTCCAAAATCCATCCATGGTAAAGGACTTTAGACCCATCTCTTATTGCAACATGATTTATAAGTGCATCTCCAAAATCCTTGCAAATAGGATGAAAGTTTGCTTACCCTCTATCATCTCATGGAACCAATCAGCATTCATTGAAGGAAGACTTATCAATGAGAACATTCTTGTTGCGCATGATATTTTTAGAGGATATTGTAGAACTCATATCTCACCAAGATGTGCCCTTAAAGTTGATATCATGAAGGCTTTTGACTCACTTAGTTGGGATTTTATCAAAGTTGCACTTCTTGCATTTGGTTTTCCCGACACTTTTGTTAAGTGGATTATAGCTTGTATCACAACTCCTAGTTTCACCATTTCAATCAATGGAAGCTTTGAAGGATACTTTAAAGGAGCAAGCGGCATAAGACAAGGTGACCCCATCTCTCCTTATATTTTTGTCTTATGCATGGAAGTTCTCTCATCATTATTTAATATATTGGAACATCACCCAAACTTCAGCTACCACCCAAAATGTGCTAAACTCAAGCTGAATCATATTTGCTTTGCGGATGATCTCTTTATTTTTTGCAAAGGCAACTTGAAGTCAATTGATTGCATCATGGAGACATTAGCGAAATTCTATGAGTTCTCGGGTCTCAAAGTAAATTGCAGCAAAAGTGATGTTTTCCTTGGAGGCTTATCCGAAAATGATAAGAAGCTTATCCTTGAAAAACTTGGTTTCAAAGAGGGGTTACTTCCAATTAGATACCTTGGAGTTCCATTGGTGACTAGAAAGCTTCGCAAAGGAGATTGTGGGCCACTTTTGGAGAAAATCAATAGAAGAATTGAGCATTGGACTACTAAAAGTCTCTCATATGCTGGAAGAGTTATGCTCATTAAGTCAACACTTACACAAATTTGTGCATTTTGGGCAAGTTCACTTCTTCTTCCGAAAGGCATTATTAAGGAAATTGAGTCAAAGTTTTGTGCATTTCTTTGGAGAGATACGGGTGCAAAAATTGCATTGAGCAATGTTTGTGTTCCTTTGGATGAAGGAGGATTGGGAATTAGGTCTTTGGAAGACATCAATAATACTTTTTTCATAAAAGTTTTTTGGAGAATGTATGCATTTCGTGATTCTCTTTGGAGCAAATGGGTACATTCAAACTACATTAAGAATGAACCAATTTGGACAATTTCTTGCCCAATTGACTCAAGCTGGATCTTAAAGAAGCTTCTCAATTGCCGAACTTCAGCTAGGAGTCATATTACACATATCCTTGGAGATGGAAGAGAAACACACTTTTGGCTTGATAAATGGCATAACAATGGTACTCTTCTTGAGCATTGGAATGGCACTTTCAACCATCCACCACTTCGTGCAAAGGTATGATAAATCTTCTCAAATGGCTCTTGGAATTGGCCAATTCAACTTATGCATATCCCCATCCCAAACGCTGCCATTGTTGAGAATAAGTTGGATTCTTACTCTTGGAGTCTCTCAAATGATGGGAAATTCTCTTTTAAGCACACTTGAGAGCACTTGCGTAAGCGAAAAAGAAAGATTGAATAGCACAACGTTATTTGGTTTAAAAACCACACATCAAAGCATGCTTTTATCACTTGGATTGCAATGCATGATAGGCTCACAACAAAATTCAGAATGCTTACTTGGGGCATTGAAATCAACTCAAATTGCATCTTTTGCAACTTTGCTTGTGAAACAAGGGACCATCTCTTCTTCCATTGTAGCTTTACAAGAAGAATATGGCAAAGAGGACTTGAGTTAATATGCATAAAAGATCCACCAACATCATGGAATGAAATCATCACTTTCATTACTCCGTACGTTCTTGAAGGCAATCTCAAAGCTACACTTATCAAGCATATCTTTGGAGCAACAATTTATTTCATTTGGCTAGAAAGGAACAATAGGAAATTCAGCAAAGGAGCAAAAACGGAAGAGCAAATCTTTTCATCCATCTTCAACCATGTTCGAATTAAGTGTTCAATTGGAAAGCATTTCACTTCTTGTATCAACAAAATCATTTGTAAGAATTGGGGAATTGAGGCTATTTTACAATGAGCTTCCCCTTCTTTTGACTCTCATGTACATTTTTTGTAATTAATATAGTGCATTTCACTTTTCACGCAAAAAAAAAAAAAGAATGCTTTCGACTCTTGAGATGTTTCTCTCTCTAGCTTTCTTACTATCTCTTCTCTCTACTTTCAATCTATTCATATACCACTCTTCTTCCTCTTAATCCGAATCTTTCATCATGCCTAAGAAGAAGCATCAAATCTCATCAAGAAAAAGTGCAAGAATCAAAGCAATACAAGCAAAGCTTAAGGATTCCTATGAAGAAATATCCCCAATTTTGGCTGAAAATTCTGGAAATTATGAAGATTCTCCCCCTTTAGCCGATAACTCAAACTTCTTTGAAGAATCCGTTAAAGATAGCTCAAACTTCCTTGATGAATCTAATGGTGATTCCACCATTTGAAGCAAAGAGCTAAAAAAGTCATATGGCGTTTCCAAATGCCACTCCATGACTGAAGCATCTTCTCCTCCTTCTATCTCTCACAAGCTCAAACTTGAGAAAAGCTATGAGAACGCCAAAAAGAATCTTGTTCAAAGTTTAACTTGTAAAGGTCCAGCAATGAAAGAGAGTTCTTTGGTGAACGAAATCTTTGAAGAGGGCCATGATGGTGAGCAACAAGATCCGAACATAGGT
Organism: Cordia subcordata; assembly: GCA_028554755.1. Lineage (NCBI taxonomy): Eukaryota > Viridiplantae > Streptophyta > Magnoliopsida > Boraginales > Cordiaceae > Cordia > Cordia subcordata. Next base: position 9,833,990 of record JAPTOF010000007.1, on the reverse strand, counting down.
TCAACAATGGTTGCACGCTTAAACTTGTCTCCGCAAAACCTCTCTTCCCCCAAGCAATATGGATCTTATTACGATCCTTTCCATGTGAAGAACACTTCTCCAGCATCACTTTCAAACTTGCAGCAGCCAAATTTGATGGAAAAAGATGAAACTAAGATTGGAGAAAAATCGGGTAGAGAAATGAAGAAGACAAAGCTTTGTGGTCTTTACCCGTTGGATACTCAACTAAGAAAGTACTTGACTCTTCAGGAAATTCAGGTACTTTTTCTGGTCATTTTGACATTTTTTCAGCAAGATCCCACTCATGCTTGACATCTTACCGCTCAAATTTCAAGGGAGAAGCACAACCATACATTCAAAGTCCATTTTCTATTGAAAACACTATGGATTTCCCTCCTATTTGCAATTAGCCAAGAAGTATTTTTTCCATGCACGTGATTGCCAACAAAGACATGAAGTGGCAGCCAACTCAACACTCCATGACACCTCATCCTTGCAAGAAAATCAGCAAATACTACTTCAGAAAGCCCACCAACGAAACTCCTCTCCAGAAAATCATACAAATGTATTTTCAGGCCCTTTTGATGCAAACCATTATTATGCAAAATTAAATCAACCTGAACAGAAAGCATTGCAAGCCACTTCACATGGAAGAAGAGACTCCACTCAAAATGCATGGAGAAGGCCTCTTAGGCCAAGGTGTGAACCTACTACATCTAATCCTAATCTTGATTGGAAAGATATATTTGCTCAACATTGCACTTCTGAATTTAAGCTTAAAGGTCATAATGCCATTGTTATCAATGGATTGAGAGAGGTAGAGAACCCTCCAAATGATATCTATGATGTGGGGGAAAGCTTTTGGCAACATTGTCTTATTGGACAATTCCCTGGTGCCCCACCTCCATTATTCCTTATCCGAAACATGGTTGAGCATGTTTGGAGAAGCTTTGGTAAAATTGATATATTTTCAAGAGGGAAAGGTTTGTTTGTGTTCAAGTTTGAAAATGAAGCAAATTGTCAAAAAGTTTTAGAGCAATTGTGGCATATAAATCATAGGCCACTTCTCTTAAGAAAATGGGAGCCAAACCTTGAATTTGTTAACCTTACATGTAATAGGATACCAAATTGGATCAAATTGAGAGATGTCCCTTTGAGTTTATGGTCTAAGAAAGGCCTTGGTTATGTTGCATCCTTCATTGGCAATCCTCTTCAAATGGATGCTCTAATGGCATCAAGACGAAACCTTGAATTTGCAAGAGTTTGTGTTGAGGTGAATTTAGAAGAAAAGCTCCCGGTGGAGATCTTTGTGAAACTTAGAGATGGCTCTAAGGCTAAAGTTGAAGTTGAATATGCTTGGAAGCCTTCCAAGTGTGATTATTGTAAGATGGTTGGCCATGTCGAAGACTTTTGTCCCATGAAGTTGAAGCCCCAACCTTTGCAACCCAAAGTTGACCATGAAGCTCATAAGCCCAAGCTAAGCGAAGAGTGGATTGTTATTGAAAATAAGCGTGCTTCCCATGTAAAGCAAAATGTTGAATCATCTTCACAAGTTAAATTGACCTCCCGATCCCCATCACCAAAGAAGGCAAATCAACCACAGGTCTTTAGCCCTAAAATGCAACAAAGCAATCCCTTTGAAGTTTTAAACAATGAAGCCTCGGATGAAAATAGAACGCAATCTCAATTAGCACTGGCTAATTTTGTTGAAAAGGAAAAGGATGATACTAAAGATCGAGACCGAGACTCCCCGTGACTTCTCAATTCATCATTGGGATGAAAGTGCTTGCAATTTGTGGAATTTGTGTGGGCTGTTTTGTTCTCTTTTTTCCTTGATATTTTGTTTTCTCGTTTTGATGACGATTGGTTGATTTTCTTGTTTTGGGTTTTCCCACCTTGTTGTCTTTTTGGCCCTTCAATCTTTGTTTTTTTTTTTTCGCGAAGAAAGTGAGATTAAGATAAAAGGAAGTACGATACAAAAGAGGCCAAGGAGGCAGCCCTATACAAGAATATCTTCAAGCCTCCAAGATTTGCAAAGAGATTTGTTAATACAAGAGGAAGTAAATTTCCTTCCCATGGAACATTTTAGCCTAATATGATTTACAATGGACGAGAAAATATGCTCTTCAGTTTTAAATACTTTGCTGAATTCTCTATTGTTCCTTTCAATCCAAATGTGATAAATTGTGGCTCCCACCAAGTGCTTCAAGATAGTTGCTTTGAGACTCTTTTCAAGAGCAAAGGGTGTAATGTAAGCCAAGATATCATCCCAATTTGTCAAATTTGTGTGAACCATAGTGAGTTGAAGTCCCCGCTTCCAGATTCTTTTGGTGAAGCAACAATCAAAGAAAAGATGATTTCGAGTTTCACTTCCCATGTTGCAAAAGATACAAGTAGGATTGATATCTTTCCCCCAAGATAATAATCTAAATTTTGTGTTGAGCCTATCCTAACAAGCAAGCCAGCAAATGAAAGCATGTTTTGGGGTGTGTCCTTTGAACCAAACGAGATTGTGCCATTTTGCCTTTTCTTTTTTTGCTCTGAAATGCTCCCAAGTATGCTTGAAACTAAAAGTGCCGTTTGGGGGGAGATCCCAAATGTAAGAATCAGCATTTTTCTCATTAAGGAGAAGGGGGGGGGGAAGATCGACATGCAAAAGATGAATAGGCCAACTCCAAGTGTGGTGATGAAAAACATCACTAACCTTTGCAAAGTAATGTGGTGAAGGGAAAATGGAGCTCCAATGGCTGTCAAGAATTCCCCTCGGATGCCATTTATCGTGCCAAAAAAGAGTGTTTTTCCCATCTCCCACGGAATGGGTGATAAGATTCCTTGCAATGTCACGGCATCTAATCAGCATTTTAAGAATCCAACTAGCATCTTTTGGAGTGGTGATGGTCCAAATTGATTTATTCTTGATATAATTCAAATGAACCCATTTGCTCCAAATTGATTCCCTCCGCGAATACATTCTCCAAAAACTCTTAAGAAGTGAGATGGTATTTAGGTCCTCAATTTTCTGAACATTTAGCCCCCCCTCCTCAAATGGAAAACAAACATCCTTTCAAGCAATTTTTGCACCTGTGTCCCGCCATAAGAAAGCCTTGAATTTTGATTCAAGGGTTGAGATAATACCTTTTGGGAGTAAGAGAATTCCAGCCCAGTAGGAACAAATTTGGGTAAGGGTTGTTTTAATGAGAAGCAATCTACCCGCATATGAGAGCCATTTCGTGGACCAATTATCAAGTTTACTAACAATTTTCTCCAAGAGAGGTGCAAAATCAGCTCTTCTAAGTTTTCTTGAAATAAGAGGGATGCCCAAATACCGGATTGGAAGAGATCCTTCTTTGAAACCCACTTTAGAGAGGATGGCAAGTTTTTCATCATTTGGGACTCCTCCAAGAAATATATCACTCTTAGTGCTGCTGACTTTAAGTCCCGAAAGGGCATGAAACTTTTCAAGGATTTCCATGATGCATTCCACCGAACTCAAATTCCCCTTACAAAAGATGAAAAGATCGTCGGCAAAGCAAAGATTATTAAGCTTCAATTTGGCGCACTTAGGGTGGAAGTCAAAGCCGCTATCATTTTCCAAATTGTTAAGCATACAAGTGAGCACTTCCATACATAACACAAAAAGGTAAGGAGAGAGGGGATCACCTTGTCTAACACCATTTGCTCCTTTGAAGAAGCCTTGAAAACTACCATTGATAGCAATAGTAAAGCAAGGAGAGGAGACACATGCCATGATCCAAGCAACAAATTTTCCCGGAAATCCAAATGCCAAGAGAGCATTTTCAATAAAACTCCAACTAAGAGAGTCAAAAGCCTTCATGATGTCAATCTTGAGAGCACATCTAGGAGAAATATGGCTTCTTGAATATCCCCTCAGGACTTCATGTGCAACAAGAATATTTTCATTGATAAGTCTATCCTTGATAAAAGCAGATTGATTCCATGAAATAATCTTTGGAAGACATGGCTTGAGTCTATTTGCAAGTAATTTGGAAATGCACTTGTAGATGGTGTTGCAGCAAGAGATTGGCCTAAAATCTTTTACCATAGAAGGGTTTGAGACTTTTGGCACTAAGGCAATGTAAGTGGCATTTACCTCATTAAGGAGCTTTGTGGAGTCAAAGAAAGAGCTAATGGCTTCCAAAACATCATCTCCAACAATCCTCTATGCAGCCATATAAAAAAGAGATGTATAAGCATCCGGCCTTGGGCTTTTGTTTGGATTGAGAGAGAAAAGAGTGTTCTTGATTTCCTCATGGGTGAAAGGTGCCACCAGCAAATTGATGCAATCCTCATCAATAGATTTCCCAACGATAGCTTTGATGGAGTCAATATTTGCACAAGTCTGGAAGGGGGTACCAAGAAGGTTTTTGAAGAATGAAATGAATTCCTCGTTAATACCTTCATTTGAAGAAATAAGGGTACCATTCAGATCTTGGATAGCATGAATAGTGTTCTTCCTCTTCCTTCCCTGAATAGTGCTATGAAAAAACTTTGTGTTTGCATCACCATTTTTAATCCAATTGAGCCGAGATTTCTGGTACAGCATATGATTGAAAGTGGCCTCAAGAGCTTCAATTTTAGCCAAAATATCTTTCTCCATATCAAGAATTCCATCATTGAGAAGGCCATTCATCAAATCGGATTGCACATTACAAAGCATCTCCTTGAGTGCGTGAATCTTTTGAGGAATGCAAGAGAAGTGCTCTTTATCAAACTTCCTTAAAGCAAACTTGAGGCGTTTTTGCTTTTGATACAAGATGAACATTGGAGTGCCAAAGACCCGAGCACTCCAATGATCTTCCACAATATGCAAGAATTGATCATGTGAAGCCCAAGCATTATAGAATTTGAAAGGCTTTGGAAAGGACGGATTGGGCTTACAAGTGTGAAGGATGAGCGGGCAATGATTAGAGATTCCTGAACTCCCAACCAAAAGAAAAGAGTCCTCCATACAATTCATCCAACATTGATTCATCAAAGCTCTATCAATCTTGCTTGCACGGAGGTTGCCATTTGAGTTCCTATTTGTCCAAGTAAAATGTGGACCAATATGGTTGAATTCAAGGAGGCTTGCTTTATGGATACAATCCTTCAAATACCAAGCACTAGAGGGGATAGACAAAGTGGAAGATTTGTCCCCACTGTGAAGAACTTCATTGAAATCCCCAAGAATACAAAGAGGGTCATCTTTGCACCAAAAACTCCATTTTTCAATATGCTGCCAAAGTGATTTCCTTTTTTGGGGGGCATTTCGGCCATAAACAAAAATAACAAAAAAAGGATCAAGAGGTGGGCAAGCAAAATGGCAAAGCATACCTTGATCAAAAGAATCAATAATAGTAGTCTTGAGATGGTTTTTCCAAAAGAGCCAAAGACGACCAGCAACATTTTCATCAACATGATTATCAAACCCCAAACAACTAAAATAAGTGGCGATACAATTTTCTTCTTGGCCTGTTTCCAAAACACAAACACAATTGAGGTTATGCTTGCCAATAAGCAACTTTATTTCCTTGCGTTTTTTAGAGGAATTAAGACCCCTAACATTCCAAGAGCAAAAACTCATGAGGGTGGAAGAGGAAGGGGATCCTCTTGATGTGTGTTTTGAGCTAAGCTTGGTTCAGCAACGAATTCTCCTTCCTCGGGGATATTTGGTGGAGCTTTGATCTCCTCACTATCATCTTCAAGGACTTGAAATTTATTTTGATGTTGGGGCTTTTGAAATGATCCATTTGCATTTCTTATTTGTTTTGGAGAGCTTGGCCTAATGGGATCAGCCATCTTGCTTGAAGAACTTGTGTTGCTTGCTTTCTCAAAGTTTGGTGCATTTCTATCATTTGTTGAAGGTTTTTTCCCAATGACTTGCCAATCCTCTTGCTTCTTTTGCTTAGGTTTTGAAATCAATGGTTGATCATGAGAGTGTTGATCAGCCGGCTTCATGGAACATTTATCCACCATATGGCCCACCATTTTACAATGTGAGCATTTTGAAGGCTTCCAAGCATATTCAACCTCAACTTAGGCTCGGGATCCATCTCTAAGCTTAGGGAAAACAACATCCGGGAGACTTTCTTCCAAATTTACCTCAATGCAAACTCTTGCAAATTTGAGATTTCTTTTTGATTCAGTTAAGGCATCCATTTGAATAGGCTTACCAATGAAGGAAGCAACATAGTTTAATCCTCTCTTTGACCAAAGACTCATTGGAATATTCCATAACTTAACCCATAATGGGACTTTGTTACAATTCAAATTAATGTACTCAAGATTTGGCTTCCATTTCCTTAGAAGCAAAGGCCTATGGTTCACATGCCATAGTTGTTGCAAAACCTTTTGACAATGTTCTTCTTTATCAAATTTGAAGACATATAGCCCTTTCCCTTTATGATAGATGTCAACATTGCCAAACCTTCTCCAAGCAAAGTCAACCATGTTTTTGATAAGAAAGTAAGGTGGTGGGGCACCAATAAATTGGCCAACTAAACAATGGGTCCAAAGTTTGTCCCCTTCATCATATAAATCATCCGGGGGGTCAACCACATCCCTAACTCCATTGATGATTTTAACTTCCATTTCATCATCAAATTGAAGATTTGTGCTAATAAACTCAGCAAAGTCCTTTCCCCAATCAAGAGATGGTGTTTTAAAAGTAGGTTCAAACCTGATTTTTGGTGGCTTTTTCCAAGCATTTTGTTGTGCATTTTGTTGAACATTTTGATGTGAGGCTCTTTTATTTTCAAGTGCACTCTTCTCCTCCCAATCCTCATTTTTGAAAGGCGCGTATGTTGGCTGAGTGGTGCAAACACGAGCTGCTTCTTCATTTGGAGGAGGGGGCTGAGTTGGTGTGCTTGTTGAAGTGTCCTTATAAAATGACATGGCAGCCATGTCATTTCGGTTGTGGACCCCTTTTTCCTTTGCTGAAAGTGAGCTATTAAGTGGAGGGAAATTTCCCTCAAAAGAGCCGAAATCTTGTGAAAGACAAAATGCATAAACCTTTTGCTTTGGATCTTGGGAATGAGCTGTCAACTTTTGGGGAGTTTGGGCTGCAAAGTGGCTATCAAAATCAGAAAAAGCATGCCCCTCTTTTCCCCCAGGGTTAATATCCAAAGCATGTTTGTTCTGACTAGCGTGTAAAACCCCATCTTCAACCTCTTTTTGCTTCAAGCCCGAAGCTTCTAAGTTGCTTGCATGAGTGTTTTCAGAACCCTTTTGAAACTTTGAGAGGACCCTAGGGCTAGAGGATGCTTGAAACTTAGTTGGTGAACCGAGATGCTTTTGTGAATAATCCTTAACCTCAAGATTTTCTTTTGAAGAGGAAATGGAGCCCTTGCTAGTGGGAGATAATGATCGAGCTTTCCTTGAAAGAGATTTCACGAGCTCAAGCTTTTCTTTGTCTTTCTCCATTTGTAGAGCTTTGAAAGTTTTCCCCGACTCAAAAGCAACAAAGGCTTCACAGAGTTCCTTGCTTGAGGTTGATGAAGCTTCTTCATTCTCGTTCTCAAGAGGAGAAATAAAAGACGCTGAATCAACCTCCTCAAGAATGACTTTTGTGTTTTTTCCCGAAGATGAACATTCCTTAGCTTGAATCTTTGCTGAGATACGTGCACTATGCCTTGATGGAGATGATCCTTTCTTCTTCTTTGCCATGGAAATTGAGATGAAAAGGTGCTTAGTAAAGAAGTAAGTAAGAAAGAGGAAGGACGAGAGAGGTGGTGTATGTGGTTGAAGGAAGGCCGAGTGCAAAGTGTGTAGAGAGAAGGGAGAGCATTTCGGTTCTAGAGAGAGAAAGTATTTCCGGCTTAGTTTCGCATGTCCAGAATACTTCTCGCCCCTCAATCTTTGTTATGTATGCCCTATTGTAAGTAGATTGAGGGGTTTGAATTGGCTTTGTACTTTTTACGAATGAAAATAAAAATCACTTACCTCACAAAAAAAAAAAGAAGTGAAATGCTTTCCAATTGAACATTTAACTCGAACATGGTTGAAGATGGATGAGAAGATTTGCTCCTCTGTTTTTGCTCCTTTGTTGAATTGTCGATCATTTCTTTCCATTCAAATGAAATAGATTGCTGCTCCCAAGAGATGTTTAATGAGTGTTGCTTTAAGATTGTCTTCAAGAGCATGCGGGGTAAGGAATGTAATAATCTCATCCAATGAGAATGGCAGATTCTTGATACATGTTAACTTGAGTCCCATTTGCCATATTCTTCTTGTGAAACTACAATGGAAGAAATCAAAGTTGCAAGAAATCAATACTCATGGACCACGCTTTATTTGGACAAATAAAAGCCATGGTCAAAGTTACTTGGCTTCCAAGCTGGATAGAGCTCTCATTAATGGAAATTGGCTACACAATTATCAACACTCTTTCCTTTTGGTTGCTAGCCCCGGAGTCTCCGACCATTGCCCTCTTATCATGCAAACATGTAAGTCTTGGAAATCTTCACCAAAACCCTTCAAATTTTACAATGTTTGGACCTCTCATTTGGATTTCCTCAAACTTGTTGAAGACCATTGGTGTACACGGGTTTTTGGTACACCAATGTACATTCTTTATCAAAAGCAAAAAGCCTTAAAAATTGCTCTCAAATCTTTTGATAAGGAGCATTTCGCTGCCATTCCTTTTGCCATAAAAAATCTTCGGGAGGAGCTTGATGGAGTCCAATACTTACTCCTTAATGGTGAGCGAGATAGCTCCCTCATTGATAAAGAAAAATTCATTTTGAGCACATTGGAGGAACTTGATGCAAAACATAAAGCCATTCTCTACCAAAAATCAAGACTCAATTGGATCAAGGATGGTGATGCAAATACAAAATTTTTCCACAATGTTGTGAAAGGTCGGAGGCTCAAAAATACTATCCATGCTATCAAGAATGAGGAGGGTCTCTTTCTTACTGAAGAAGCTGACATTAAGGATGAATTTATTGGCTATTTCAAAAAACTTCTTGGAGCTGAATCTCCCACAAACATCAATGTTGGTCTTTTGAGAAAAATGATTGACAAGCATATTGATCAAGATGCTGCTGCCACCACTATAGCCCCTATTACAAATGATGAAATCAAGGATGCGCTCTTCTCACTCAACCCTAACAAGAGCCCGGGCCCGGATGGCTACACATCTCATTTCTACAAGGCTGCTTGGGGGATTGTTGGCAACGATGTTCTTAATGCAATCAAATCCTTTTTCGATTCAAGCAAGCTCCTTAAAGAAGTAAATGCCACTATTATTGCTCTTGTGCCTAAATCCTCAAATCCTACCATGGTCAAGGATTATAGGCCAATTTCTTGTTGTAATACTATCTACAAGTGCATTTCAAAGATCATTGCAAATAGGATAAAAGCTTGCTTATCCCACATTATTTCATGGAACCAATCAGCCTTCATGAAGGGTAGGCTCATCCATGAAAATGTACTTATTGCACATGACATTTTGAGAGGTTATCAAAGGAGACATATCACTCCAAGATGTGCTTTTAAAGTTGACATCATGAAAGCTTTTGATTCCTTAAATTGGAGATTCATTGAATGCACCCTTTTTGCTTTTGGCTTCCCCAAAAAGTTCATGGGCTGGATTATGGCATGCATTAAAACTCCTAGTTTCAGCATTGCCTTAAATGGAGGGTTGGAAGGATATTTCTTCAGTGCAAATGGCATTCGGCAAGGAGATCCCATCTCCCCTTACATTTTTGTTCTTTGTATGGAAGTGCTCACATGCATGCTTAACAACTTGGCATATAACCTGAGGTTTCAATTCCACCCAAAGTGTGGAAGCATTAAGCTTAATCATCTTTGTTTTGCGAATGATCTTCTTATCTTTTGTAGAGGGGATATGCATTCGATTGATTGCATCATGAACACATTGAAGACTTTCTCAACTTACTCGGGGCTGGCTGTTAATAATACAAAGAGTGTGTTATTCCTTGGAGGGGTTTCTAATGAAGAAAGAAGAGCAATTATGAATAGAATTGGGTTTCAAGAGGGTGAGCTTCCAATCCGTTACTTGGGCATCCCACTTGTTTCAAGAAAGCTTAGGAAGAATGATTGCTGTCCACTCTTGGAAAAAATCAACTCTAAGCTTGATTCAAGGTGCAATAATTGGCTTTCTTTTGGGAAGACTAGTGCTCATCAAATCCGTCCTTTCTCAGATTTGTGCTTATTGGGCAAATGCTTTTCTTTTACCAAAAGGCGTTATGGCAGCCATTGAATCAAAATTCAAAGCCTTTTTGTGGAGAGGGACTGGTCCAAAAGTGGCATGGAAGGATGTTTGTCTCCCATTTCAAGAGGGTGGACTTGGTATTCGGAGCATTGAAAAGGTTAATCTTACATACATGCTGAAAACTTTTTGGAGGAGTTATGCCAAAAAAGATTCACTTTGGAGTCAATGGGTTCATGCCAACTATTTCAAAGACTCTTCAATTTGGATGTTACAAATTCCCAAGGATGTTAGTTGGGTTTTCAAAACTCTTCTTGGCTGCCGTGTTTTGGCAAAGAGATATATCCAACACAAGATTGGCAATGGAGCAAGCACCTTCTTTTGGGTTGATAATTGGCATAAGGACGGCCCCCTACTTGAGCATTGGACTAACACAATTCCGTATCCCCCACTTCACTCAAAGGTTAGTGATATTTTCATTGATGGCGTTTGGAATTGGCCTATCCACCTCTCCCAAGTTGATGTTCCAGATTTTGAACTTATAGAGGGAGCCGAAGATAAAATTTCATGGAACCTCTCTCCTTGTGGAGGCTTCTCTTTCTTCCACACTTGGGATAGTATTAGAAGAAAGGGCACTCATTTTGAAGGTTATTATCACATCTGGCACAAGAGGCATAATCCTAAACATAGCTTCATTGTTTGGCTTGCTTTTCATGATCGCCTTAGCACAAAATTCAGGATCTTGCATTGGGGACTCCATATAAACCCAACGTGTATTTTTTGTTACATGGGTTGTGAAACTAGGGAGCATCTATTTTTTGAATGTTGTTTCACCAGGAGGATTTGGAGAAGGGGTTTGTAACTCACTCTCGTTCCGAAAAATCTGATTTGTTGGCATGATATTATTGAGTACTCCACACCTTTTGCTCTTGAAAAGCATTTGAAGGCCACAATTTTCAAGCATCTCTTTGGGGCAGCCATCTACAACATTTGGATTGAAAGGAATCAACGTATCTTCAAAAACCAAGCTAGAACTGAGGAGTTTATTTTCGATGTTATCTTTAATGATGTTAGAGTTAAACTTACAAATGGTAGAAAGTTTCAGTCTTCTCCTTTGAACAAAACTTTATGTAGATTGTGGAGATTAGAAGATGTTGTTGTTTAGGTTCATGTTCTTCTCCACATCTTTTGTACATGTAAACTTTTGATCTTTGGAATTTATCCAATCTTACTTGCCCCGCAAAAAAAAAACTACAATGGAAGAAAAGATGATCCCTTGTCTCACAAGCAAAATTGCAAAAGATGCAATTTGTATTGATTTCAATACCCCAAGTAATCATTCTGAATTTTGTGGTAAGGTGATCATGCATCGCGAGCCATGTGATAAAAGCATGCCTTTGTGTGTGATTTTTGTACCTAATGATATTGTGCCATTCAATTTTGCTTCTTCTCCTACGTAAATGCTTCCAAGTATGCTTGAAAGAGAAATTCCCATCATTTCAGAGACCCCAAAAGAAAGTATCCGGGCTGCTCTCAATGAGGGCAGCGTTTGGAATGGGGATATGAACAAGTTGAATGGGCCAATTCCAAGAGTCATTTGAGTAAATCTCTCGTACCTTTGCATGGAGAGGTGGATGATTAAATGTGTCACTCCAACGCTCAAGAAGAGTTCCATTGTTATGCCATTTATCAAGCCAAAAGTGTGTGCTTCTTCCATCTCTAATATTGTGCGTAATTTGACTTCTTATTGAGGCTCGGCACTTGAGAAGTTTCTTTATGGTCCAACTTGAATCATATGAGCAAGAAATAGTCCAGATTGATTCATTCTTGATGTAGTTTGAATACACCCATTTGCTCCAAAGTGTGTCCTGACATGCATACATTCTCCAAAAAACTTTGATGAGGAAAGTGTTGTTGATGTCCTCCAACAGCAAGGAGGTTGAACTCAATAAAATTCCAATTTAGTGAGTGAAAAGCCTTCATAATGTCAACTTTGATGGAACACCTTGATTAGACATGCCTTCTTGAGTAGCCCCTCAAAATGTCATGAGCAATAAGAATGTTTTCATGGATGAGTCTATTTTTTATGAATGTTGATTGGTTCCATGAGATGATTTGTGGCAAGCAAGGTTTAAGTCTATTTGCAATGATCTTGGAGATGCATTTATAGATGGTATTGCAACAAGAGATGGGCCTAAAGTCTTTGACCATGGAAGGGTTGGAAACTTTAGGTACAAGAGTAATGATGGTAGAGTTTGCCTCCTTGAGAAGTTTGCTTGATTCAAAGAAAGAGCTGATTGCACTAATAACATCCTCTCCAACAATCTCCCAAGCAACCTTATAAAATTGAGAAGTGTAGCCATCCGGTCCTAGGCTTTTTTTGGGATTTAGGGAGAAAAGTGTGGATTTGATTTCCTCTCTTGAGATAGGTACAATGATGGTGGCAGCAAAATCTTCATCAATTGTTCTCCCAATGATCTCTTTTAAAAAGTCCACATTCACATGAGAAGTAGTTTCTGTGCCAAGGAGTTTTTTATAGTAGCTAATGAATTGCTTTCACTTCATAATCCTCGAAAAGAAGTTGCCCATTCTCATTCTTGATTGCTTTGATAGAATTTTTGTACCTACGTTGCCTCACAACATTATGGAAGAATTTTGTATTTGAATCCCCTTCTTTAATCCAATCAAGTCTAGTCTTTTGGATAAGCATGGATTTGTAAGTGGCTTCAAGTTCTTCCAAATTGGTCAAAATGGGCCTTTCCTTGCTCACCATTATAGAGGGCAATGTAGACAGCACTAAGCTCCTCCCAAAGCTCCTTAATGGTGTTCGGGATACAAGAAAAATATCTCCTTTTTTTTTGCGAGTTGAGTACATACCATCATTTACCCCCAAGTCAAAGAACAACATATCGATCGATTACAAGACTTGGGGATAAGCAACGACAAAAACAAAAACAAAGATTACACAAAAGTACAAGAATGAGAAAACAAAATGTAAATCAAGGTGCAAAAAAGCTAAATAGGAGTAGGCAAATGCAAAGAAAAGTTAACTCTTTTTTCTCTTCCACGGTTTTCTAAAGCATCAACTTGAACTCCTTCAACTTGCACAACATTTCCAATCTCTTCTCCTCTGTTCATACCATTCTTGGGCTTATTATTAATTTCATTTGGGTGATGAACCTTCATGGGCATTTCATTATCATTTTCTTTTCCAATTCCAGCCATAATTTCTTCACTTTCCTTTGCATCTTCATTATCAAGGTTGGCAAAACAATTTGAGCAAGAAGGCATCTTTTCCAAACTTTTTGCATGAATTGTGCTAGAAGGGATTACAACGCTTGAGAACGGCTTCGAATCCATAATATGAGTCCTCCACACTTTCTTTGTCTTTTTCCCTTTCCAGTCATTATCTTTTCTTCTATCCCCTTGAGGAAAGTTCCTTGAAGTTTTCTTGAGAAGTTTTTGCTTTTGAAAGAGTTTGAACATTGGGGTACCAAAAACTCGTGTATTCCATTGTTCATCCACTATCTTCAAGAAATCCGAGTGAGAAGTCCATGCATTGTAGAATTTAAAAGGTTTAGGAGAGGGGTGCCAAGACTTACAAGTGTGCATAATAAGAGGGCAATGATCTGATATGCCGGGATTATCCACCAATAAGAAAGAATGTTGATAGTTTTGAATCCAATTTGCATTCACTAAAGCCCTATCAATTTTATTTGCCAAGAAGTTTCTATCATCACTCTTGTTTGTCCAAATAAAAGGAGGTCTATGAGCTTTAGCTTCTTGCAAGTTTGCATTGACCACAAATCTTTTAAAGTCTTCAGCACTTCTTGGAATGGCTAAAATGCTAGATTTATCTCCACATTGCAAGACTTCATTGAAATCACCCATAATGCAAAAGTCACTATCATTACACCATGTGCACCAAAGATCAAGCTTGCTCCAAAGTTTGCTTCTTTTAAAGGCATCATTGCATCGACAGACAAAGGCAACAAAAAAGGACTTGTGAAGTTGATCATCAAAGTTGAAAAGAAGGCCTTAATCACAAGAATCAATGAAAGTAGCTTGAATGTTTTTCCTCCAAAACAGCCAAATTCTCCCTTTAAACATATCATCCAAGTAATTTGCAAAACCAAGGTTGTCAAAACAGGAACTAATGTGTTTGATGCTATCATTGCCAACAACTTCATTCTCCAAAAGGTAAAAGAAGTCCAAGTGATGTTTGTTGATCAGCAACTTAACCTCTTTTTGTTTGTTTGGGGAATTGAGGCCCCTAATGTTCCAAGAGAAAAAATTCATTGAGAGATTGGGATGGAAATAGGAGGAGGATCATTTATCCCTGGATCATGATTCTCAAGTGTATTTGGGCTGCCTTTCTTTTCCTCTTCCCCATTCACTCCATGCTTAATATGCTGATTTGGACCATCTTTTTCATTATCCTCAACCTGGTCAAGGACTTCAAAAGGATTAGAATTTACATTATAAGAGCTTAAGGGATCAAGATTGACCTTGGGAGTAGAAGGCCGAGTATTGTCTTCCATGGCTTTGGTGGATATGTCATTCACAAGGGGCTCTTTACTTGGATTTGAATACTTCAATGGAGCTTGCCTCTTGCCCACAACTTGCTATTCATATTGGACTTTGGGGTTATGCCGAGTGGGTTGCACTTGTGGCTGGTTGTTAGAGTGAGATTTAATCTTCAAAGGACAATTCCCTTCAACATGCCCAACCATTTTACAATGGGTGCATTTGCTTGGCTTCCATGCATATTCCACATCAACCCTTGCTCTTGAGCCATTTAGAAGCTTTGGAAAGATGACATTTGGAAGATTTCCTTCCAAATCAACTTCAATACAAATTCTAGCAAATTTTAAGTTTCTTCTTGAATCGGTGAGGGCATCCATTTGAATTGGATTTCCTATGAATGATGCAACATAACCAAGTTCTCTTTTGGAGTAGAGAATCATTGGTACATTCCAAAGCTTTACCCAAATGGGAACTTTTTTGCATGTCAAGTTGATGAATTCAAGATTGGGTTCCCATTTTCTCAATAAGAGAGGTCTATGGTTAACATGCCAAAGTTGTTGAAGGACTTTTTGGCAAAATTCCTCTCTCTCAAATTTGAAAATAAAGAGGCCCTTCCCTTTAGTATGAATATCTCTTTTGCCAATTTTTTTCCATGCAAATTCGACCATGTTTCTTATGAGAAAAAATGGTGGAGGGGCACCTAAGAATTGTCCTACAAGATAATGGGACCAAAAACAATCTCTATCATCATATAAATCCTCTAGGGGGTTAGCAACCTCTCGTCTCCTATCAATAATATTGAACTCATGCATTTCATCAAATTTGAGATTAGTTGCCATATGTTCCACAAAAACACCACCCCAATCAAGAGTAGGAGTATTGGGGGAGGGTTCATACCTTAGTTTAGGGGCTTTTATCCATGCATTTTGATGGCTGGAAGCTCATGCTTGGGGTGGAGCATTATTCCCTTGAGCATTTTGTTGAGATAAGCTTGCTTTGCCATAATTTTGCTTGCCAAGACCAACGTCAAAGGTGGATGGGTTGTTGTAGAAATGGCTATCCTTGTCAAGAAATGCTACTGCCTAAGTATTATTTGAATTAAGGGGTGAAGATTGCTGAGTTGTGCTCTTTAGTTGCATGGCATTATTTGCTTTGGTGGTAGCCATATCATTTTGGTGTTGATTTGGCATAAGTGGAGGGAAATCTTTAAGTGTGGGCCATGAATTTGTATTCAAATTCTAAGGGCTAGAAGGTGGTAGCTCTTGGTTGTTGTGTGCTGTCGAAATATGCTTGGAGGAGGCCAAAAAGTTGCTGCAATGCACAGTAGAGGAGTCAACAAAATCAAATGCAAGATTGTTAACCGGTCCATGCACAATCTTAAGTCCTTTGGGTAAAGACCGCCCATCATCTCCAAGTTCCTTTTCGGTTGAGATCTTGTGCGTAATAGAGTTGACCACTCTACTCAAATTTGTGTGACCATTATGCAAAGACTCAATGTCATTTTCATTCTTTATTTCGGCTGAAGCTCCATGAGATAGGAACGAAGCTTGAGTAGGGTCGGGTGTTGAGTAAATTTGCAATGGAGTTCGTAATGGAAGCTTATCAAGCTCAATCTCGGAGGAATTTGTGCAAGGATTTGAACATTTTCTTGAACAAGGAGTGGGGGAGGGAGCGAGATTAAGATTTATGAGTGAGGCTACTAACCAATTCAGCCTTTGCTTTGTTTTGAGCTTTAAGGTGTTCTTTATAAGGGTGGCCAGATTCGATTGCTTAAAAAACTTCCTTGAATTCCTTGCTAGAGGTGGATGAAGCATCTTCCCTCTCAAAAGAAGAAGAAGAGGCTAAATTCACCTCGTCATTAAGATCCTTGGCCGATAAAGCTTTGGAGGAACTATCCAACACTTGCTTTTTTGCTAGGATTCTAGCACTTTGTCTTGAAGGAGAAGAGCTTTTCTTTTTCTTACCCATGAAATCCAAGGGGAAAGGGCTAAGGGACGATTTAGTTGAAGTGTATACGAATGTGAAAATGATTGTTTAGGGGTGGTGTGTGGTGGTGGAGGAGTGGCTGGTTGTAAGAGGTTTAGAGAGAGGAGAAAGTGTTTTCATGGTAGAGAGAGAAAAATCTTCCAAGCATTTTTCATTTCATCTCTTATGATAAGAGCATTCCCTTGCCATTTATCATGCTCAACACTCAAATTATCTTAATTCAATTGCACTTCATTTTGATTTTTGTGTTGCTGGTGCCCAAATCAGCAACATTTGCTTCCTTTCCTTGGATCGTGGCATAAACTTCATCACTTTTCATTAATTCATTCTTTTCTTTTGATGTGCCTTCATTTGCATTTAAGACCGCAAAGTGATTATTTTCCAATGTTTCTTCAACAATAGTGGCTGAATTCTTTGCCAAATATGGAGCTTCATCTAAATTAACCACCAGTTGAAGAGTGGGGTAAGATTAATATTCTCAACTTTCTTCCACACTCTCCTATTCTTTGCCACTTTCCAATTATGATTCTTCTTTCAACCACATCAGGTGCTTGCCTTAGAGCATTTTTTGAAGGACCATTTGGACACATAACAAGGGAATGTCCAACAATCTTGCAAGAAGAGCAAACTAGTGGCTTCCATGCATATTCGATGTCAATTTTGGTGCAATCCCCATTTCTCAATTTCACATAGGTGTGATCCGGGAGAGTCTTTGAAAGATCCATTTCAACACACACTTGCAAAACCAACAAAGGTATGTGATTCTGCAAGCTTATCCATTTGTAATGGAATGCCGATAGTACTTGCAATGTAGCTAAGACCTCTTCGAGTGATGAGCGAGCATGGAACATGTTGCGGATTAAGTGAGTGGTCTTGATCGCAAAAATTTGGTACGAAACCATCCAAACCCCTCAAACCATATGATACAAAAATACAAAGCAGTGGGTTTGAGGGGCAAGAAAATCAAGACAAAAGGGATTATCCCATAAAGAAAGATCCAATAAAAAACTCAAAAACACATCAAATGGGAGAGGGAGAGGGATCTTCAAATCTGGTCTGAGTGCCTTCAAGTGTGTTCCCGACATTCCCTTCTCGTTTATCTTGCTCAACGCTCAAATTATCTTCATTCAATTGCGCTTCATTTTGATTTCCGTGTTGATGGGTGCCCAAATCAGCAACATTTGCTTCCTTTCCTTGGATTATGGCATAAACTTCATAACTTTTCATCAATTCATTCTTTTCTTTTGATGTGCCTTCATTTGCATTTAAAACCGCAAAGTGATTATTTTCCAATGTTTCCTCAACAATAGTGGCTGAATTCTTTGCCAAATATGGAGCTTGATCCGAATCAACCACCACGTTGGAGAATGGGGTAGGATTAATATTCTCAACTTTCTTCCACACTCTCCTATTCTTTGCCACTTTCCAATTATCATTCTTCTTTCAACCACATCAAGTGCTTGCCTTGGAGCATTTTTTGGAGAACCATTTGGACACATAGCTAGGGAATGTCCAACAATCTTGCAAGAAGAGCAAACTAGTGGCTTTCATGCATATTCGGTGTCGATTTTGGCCCAATCCCCATTTCTCAATTTCACATAGGTGTGATCTGGGAAAGTCTTTGAAAGATCAATTTCAACACACACTCTTGTAAAACCAACAAAGGTACGTGATTCCAAAAGCTTATCCATTTGTAATGGAATGCCAATAGTACTTGCAATGTAGCTAAGACGTCTTCGAGTGATGAGCGAGCATGGAACATGTTATGGATTAAGTGAGTTTTATTGATCGTAAAAATTTGGTACAAAACCATCCAAACCCCTTAAACCATATGATACAACAATACAAAGCAAGGAACATGATCTTCTTTATTGCAGCCTTAAAACTCATGCTCACACCAAATGCTACGCCTTCTTGGATGAAATTGATGCTAGAATTGAAAAATCCAGGAAAGAATGCTCACCTTCGATGTGTTGGGGTACCTTTCTTGAAGACAAATACAACATCACCAAGCAACAACTTGTTCAAAGCTTAGGGCACAGCTCAGCATAAAGGTTTTCTTCTTCAAATGTTGAAGTCTCTTCTAGCTCCAACACCCACCATGGAAATGGAAATCACTCTTTCTCTCCATCTTCTTCGCATACTGAGCTTGGGACAATGACACACGTGGCTGCAAACTTATACTCAAACTTGGTTTCGTATTTTGACCCTACGCACAATGGTGCTTAAAATATGTCACTTGTTTTGAAGAATTCATTTCTTGCATCAACATCATTGCCCCATAATAGCTTCCATGGGAAATCCCCTCTTCATCATGTTGAAACGATGGCTGTTGATGATGGTGACATTACAATGTTAATACCCAAAGGTCCATTGGAAGTGTTTGCTGGACACTGTCCTAAAATTGTAGAAATGACTGACTTCTTTCCACCTAATGGGAGTACTTTTGCTGGCCTCTTCACTCATAAACCGACAACTTTTCACTTTTTGGATGCACAAAATTCGGCAAAAGATACATGAGAGTCTTTATCCAAAAGTCTTTCAGCAAATTTGATGTACTTGCAATCAGGTACTCCTCTTTTGTTTGAATATTCCAATGTGAAATCTGGACCATGCATTCAAAATGCTCCTAATCTTGTAAGCAACGAGGATTTCCCCCATTTGAATGCCCAACTGGTTACACATAACTCCCTCCTACATGGCTACCAACACTCTCTTGACTTGGCATCCAATTCATTAAATGAATCCACCTCACTCAAGCACACTTGGCAGCAACATCAAATTCAGAATGATACTTACCTTGAAAAAACTCTCGGCCAGAATCATGCTCCAAATTTGAGAGCTTTCAAATTGAAGTTAAAATCCATTTTTGAGTAAGAAAATGGAAATCATCACGGACGAACTTCCAATGGGATTGGTGGCAAGGACTTCAAAACTCCTCCAAATGCTTGGGCCAACAATGTAAATTGGAGACTCAATTACCTTGGTAAGATTGAGAACCCTCTTAAACTTGAATACTTTGAGCCTATTGCATATGAAAACACATGGGGTACTATTCCACCTGAAGACGTTTTTGAAAAAGGAGATAATTGTTGGAAGCATTGTTTACTTGGTCAATTTCTTGAAAGACCCCCTCCATTCTTCTTGATTAAGAAGTTTGTTAATTACCATTGGAAAGTATTTGGTCATGTTGAGATTATGACTTGCTTGAATGGTCTCTTCATCTTTCAATTCAAAAGTGAAAAAGCTTGTGACAAAGCCCTTGAGCAATTATGGCACGTAAATTTTAAGCCCTTGTTGCTTCGAAAGTGGAACTTGGATGCTCAAATCTTTAATTTTGAATGGGATAAAATCCTCTTTGGTTGAAATTGAGAAATGTACCGTGTAGTTTGATGACAAGAAGAGGGCTTAGTTATATTGCTAGCACTATTGGAGCATCTCTCCAAATGGATTCTCTCACTCAATCACGTACAATTGTTGGATTTGCTCAAGTTTGTATTGAAGTTAACCTTGAAAAAGATTTGCCTGAATACACCTTTGTTTGGCTTAGAGATGGCTCTTGGGCAAAGATTGATATTGAATACACTTGGAAGCCTCTAAAATGCACTAGTTACAAAGTGATTGAACACAATCTTGAATCTTGCCCAAAAAATTCAATGGGGATACATAAATCGCTTGATAAGAATAAAGCAAATGAAGCTAGGAAACCTCGTTATCAAAATGAGTGGAAGGTGATCGAGGATAAAAGAGGGCAGCAAATAGGCCCCAAGTCTACCATTGCACATGCACATTCTCCTAACCAATTCGAAGCTCTTAGGGCTGATGAAGGATATGCAAATGCTACCCAAGTCAAGAAATCAAATGGAGATTGCATTGGCAAGGAAAATAATGAGACATGCATTGCTAATGAAGAGCCTAATTGTGTTGTTGATTTCACCCAAGGAGAATTTGGTTTTATTGATAAGATTGTGGAACATATGGATGTCGTTGGAAAGCATGATCATGAGGAGAAAATGGTTGATGATCTGCAAGACTTGGCTTGTCATGTGGGCATTTGAACATTGTGCCAAAATGAAGTTTTTGTTGAAGACCTTGCGGCCAAAGATTATATGGTTTTTGAAGATTATGGAAAGTTAGATGATCCGCCTTCCTTGGCTGATCACTCGGGCACCTAGGTTTCTCTTCTTCTTCTTTTTTGTTTTGTTTTGAATTGGGTTTTCCATTTTAATTTTGCTTCATACCTCTCAAAACTAGTTTTTGGTTAGCTTGTTGTATCTCACGTTTTGAGGGGTTTTGACATGTACTTGGTACAAATTGCATTGAAATAAACTTTTCTTACCTCACAGAAAAAAAAAAAACAAAGCAAGGGGTTTGAGGGGCAAGAAAATCAAGATAAAAGGGATTATCCCATAAAGAAAGATCCAATCAAAAACTCAAAAACACACCAAATAGGAGCAGGAGAGAGATCTTCAAATCTGGTCCGAGTGCTTTCATTACTCTATACGCCCTTGAGAGTAATCTCAAAGCAACCATCATCAAACATCTCTTAGGTGCGACAATTTATCATGTTTGGCTGGAGAGGAACAATCGAGAATTGAACAAAGGAGCCAAAATGGAGGAGCAAATTTTCTCATCCATTTTCAATCATGTTAGGCTTAAATGTTTGATTGGGAGGCATTTCACTTCTTCTTGTATCAACAAAACTATTTGTAAACTTTGGGGGATTGAACATATTCTTGTATAGGCTGCCCCTATTTCTCTTTTGACTCTCTTTTTGTACATCCATTTTACTAATATAATCTCACTACTTTCCACACGAAAAAAAAAGCTGATTGTTTCAAAGAAATAATGCTAGGCAAGCAATCTTTGATTCTATTGGCAAGTATCTTGGAAATGCATTTGTATATGGTGTTGCAACATGAGATAGGCCTAAAGTCCTTAACACAAGAGGGGTTTTGGACTTTAGGAACAAGAGCAATATAAGTAGCACTAACCTCTTTAAGAAGTTTCTTTAATGTAAAGAAGGAATCAATTGCCAAAAGAACAGCATGGCCCACAATGTCCCAAGCAACTTTATAGAAATGGGATGTGTAACCATCCAGCCTCGGGCTCTTGTTTGGGTTGAGTGAGAAAAAGGTGCTCTTAATCTCCTCCAAAGTGATAGGAGCAACAAGATTTGTTGCACAAGTTTCTCCAATTGTCTTGCCAATGATGCCCTTAATAAGATCCACACTAGAAATAGTGAAAGTTTGGGTGCCGAGAAGGCCTTGGAAGAAAGAGAGAAATTCAGCCTTAATCCCTTCTTTGGAGGTAATAAGATTCCCACTTATGTCTTGAATGGCATGAATAGTGTTCTTATTTCTTTTTCCCTTGATGGTGTTATGAAAGTATTTTGTGTTGGCATCACCATAATTGATCCAATTGAGCCTTGATTTTTGATGGATCATTTTCTTATAGATATCTTCCAATTCTTCAATACGAAGCATAATGTCATTCTCTTTGTTGATTTTCTCCTCCATGGTATAACCATTGAGAATGTCAAATTGAACCTCCAAAAGTGCCCCCTTGAGACCTTCAGTCTTGTTTAGGATGCAAGAGAAATGCAACTTATCAAAATCCTTGAGTGCCTTCTTAAGGATTTATTGCCTTTGGAATAATATAAACATTGGTGTGCCGAAGACCCGTGCACTCCAATATTTCTTCACAACATGAAAGAAAAGCTCATGAGAGATCTTTGCATTATAAAACTTGAAAGGCTTTCGTGATGAGCTCTTATTCTTATTAGAGATCATGATAAGTGGGCAATGATCCGAAATCCCCGGATTTTCCAGCAAAAGAAAATGATTATCAAAATGCGCCATCCAATTTGAATTGGCAAAAGCTCTATCAAGCTTGCTTGCAATGATGTTGCCTTTAGTGCTTTTGTTTGTCCATGTGAAATGGGGGCTGATAGCTTTGATTTCCATCAACTTGGCAAGATTAATGCATTGATTGAATTCCCAAGCACTTGGTGGGAGAGTGTTGGAGGAAGATCTATCTCCAAAATGTAAAACTTCGTTAAAATCTCCGAGGATGCAAAGTGGCCCATCATCACACCATTCATTCCACTTTAAGATTTTATTCCAAAGCTGTCATCTTCTAATTAGATCATTTCTACCATAGACAAAAACCACAAAATAGGAAAAAATAGTAGGAAGTTCAAAGTAGCAAAGAATACCTTGGTCCGTTGCATTAAGAATATTGGTTTTAATATGCTGTCTCCAAAAGAGCCAAATTCTTCTAGCCATATTTTCGTCCATATAGTTAGCAAAACCCAAGGCATCAAGAGAGGTAGCAATGGATTGATCACGAATCACCTTGGTCTCTAAAATACAAATACAATCCAAAAGATGCTTATTTATAAGACATTTCACTTTTTTTTCTGGTTTGGAGAATTGAATCCCTGGATATTCCATGAACAAAAATTCATTGGGTAGATGGAAAAGATGGCATCCCCCCAAAATAACCCTCGTCCCATCTTCATTCCCTTCGGCTAAGCAATTTGCTCCCTCAATGGTTAACATTTCTTGGGTTGTTTTATCTTGTATTTCCCCTTTCTCAATTCCTTCCATCTTATCAAGAGCATGAAAGGGGTTTGTGTCTCAGATATTTTGCTTCAAAATGGGGGATAGGGTAGCCCGATCACGTTTCTCCTCTAAGTTTTGATTTGTGATCATCTCCTCATTCAATTTTTCAAAATATGGAGCTTGCCTATCAA
Organism: Cordia subcordata; assembly: GCA_028554755.1. Taxonomy (NCBI): domain Eukaryota; kingdom Viridiplantae; phylum Streptophyta; class Magnoliopsida; order Boraginales; family Cordiaceae; genus Cordia; species Cordia subcordata. The sequence goes on along the minus strand of JAPTOF010000007.1, from coordinate 9,810,546 downwards.
GTGAAGCTTTCTTTTTTCCTACCACCTTCCAAGTATCTTTAGATTGAGTTTTTGGAGCCAAAGGGGGAGCTTTTTTAACAAAGGTTTGCTGAACTTTGGGTTTCAAAGGACATTGCTCTTCCATGTGATCCACCATCTTACAATGTGAACAAACATTTGGCTTCCATGCATATTCAACCTCCTTATTTGCTCTAGAACCATCCCTAAGTTTAGGGAAAATTTCATCCGGGAGTTTATCTTCCAAGTTTACTTCAATACAAACCCTTGCATACTCAAGATTTCTTCTAGCCTCAGTTTAAGCATCAATTTGCAATGGTCTCCCAATAAATGAAGCCATATAGCTAAAACCCCTTTTTGACCATAAACTAAGAGGAACATTCTTGACTTTAATCCAAATTGGAACTTTATTGCATGAAAGATTAACAAACTCAAGATTTGGTTGCCACTTTCTAAGTAGTAATGGTCTATGGTTAACATTCCATAATTGATGAAGAACTCTTTGACAATATTCCTCTTTTCCAAATTTAAATATAAAAAGACCTTTGCCTTTGGGATATATCTCGACCTTCCCCAATCTCCACCATGCATTAAGCACCATGTTCTTAATGAGAAAGAAAGAAGGGGGGCCTCCAAGAAACTACCCTACAAGGCAATGGGACCAAAATTTTTCTTCATCATCATATAAATCTTCGGGGGCATCATCCACTTCCCTAATGCCATCCTTAGTTTTAACAATGAATTCATCTTCAAGATGCAAATTAGTTTCCATATTTTTTTGCAAAATCATCTTCCCAATCCCTTGTGGGATTATTCGAAGTGGGGACATACCTAAAAAAAGGAGGGCGTTTCCAAGTATTCGGTTGAGATCCTTCTCCTTTGCCATTTCTATTCTCAGTTGAAGTAGTGGCCTTCTTTTCCATCGAGAAATTTTCATGTTGACCAAGTGGAGACGTGGACTTTTTTGCTGAGTTAGCTGCCAAGTCATTAGGTAAAGGGGCCATACCTTGTACATCAAGTATTTCTCTGGGACCCTTCGAAATTGATGCAAGAGGTGGGAAATCAGCATTTTCATTTGAAAAAATGGGGGACATTTGAAATGGAGCTTTGTTTGTGTCCTCACTAGGAGACAAGATGTGGTTGATTTGACTAGGTGAAGTACATTTCTCTTGTACCAAATCAGCCGAGTTGACTAACTCTTATGCAAAAGCCTTTGGACCATCGGTTAATAACCCATCTTCTTCATCTTCCAAGTTTGGTCTTCCATAGCCCGATTTGTCATATGTGGAGCTTTCTGCTTCATCTTTTTTTTTTTTGCGAGAAAAGTAAGAAATTTCATTCAAGAAAGAAACAAAATTACAAGTACAAACAGATCAAAGGAGGATTTCTTCCATCCCTCACAATTTACAAATTTTCCTATTCAAACTAGAAGTAGTGAAATGTTTTCCAACAATGCATTTAAGTCTAACATGATTAAAGATGGATGAAAAGATTTGCTCCTCTGTCTTGAAGCTCTTGTGAAATTCACGATGATTCCTCTCAATCCAAATAAAGTAGATTGCTGCCTCCAAAAAGTGCTTCAAGATAGTAGCTTTAAGATTATTTTTGAGTGTAAAAGGTGAAATAAAAGCAATAATGTCTCCCCAATCGATCAATGTTTCTTGGATCATAGTAAGATGAAGTCCTTTCCTCCAGATCCTTCTAGTGAAACAACAATTAAAGAAAAGATGGTCTCTAGTTTCACACCCAAAGTTGCAAAAAATGCAAGTGGGATTCAGCTCTCTACCCCAATAAAGCAATCTGAATTTTGTGGAAAGTCGATCATGAATAGCAAGCCAAGTAAAAAATGCATGTCTTGGTGTATGCCCTTTGAACCAAACAATATAGTGCCAATCAACTTTATTCTTCTTCCTTCTGATTTCCTCCCAAGTGTGCGAGAAAGTGAATTCACCATTTGGAGAAAGGTTCCAAGTAAAAGCATCAAGATTTTCTTCCACAAGATTGGTGCAAGGTGGATCAAAATGCATGACATGAATAGGCCAAATCCAATTACCAAAAACGAAAATGTCACACACCTTAGCATAGTATGGTGGATTGTTGAGAGTGCTGCTCCAAAAATTGCTACGTACCCCATGTGTGTGCCATTTGTCATGCCAAAAGTGCGTGTGTTTTCCATTGCCGAGTACATGAGAGATATGGGCTCTTGCAAAGTTTTGAATTTTGGGGAGGTTTTTGAGAACCCAACTATCATCCTTAGAAGTGGTGAGAGTCCAAATCGATTTGTCCTTGATGTAGTTAATTTGCATCCAATTGCTCCAAAGAGAATCCCTACAAGTATACATTCTCCAAAAGGATTTAAGGAGAAAAGTACTGTTGATGTCTTCAATCTTCCAGATACCAAGTCCACCTTCATCAAGAGGGAGACAAATGTCTTTCCATGCAATCTTAGCCCCAGTATTCTTCCAAAGGAAAGCACAAAATTTGGATTCAATTTTTGAATGATACTTTTGGGAAGAAGAAATGCACCAGCCCAAAAGGAACAAATTTGCAAGAGTGTGGATTTGATAAGGGTTAATCTACCCATGTAGGAAAGCCAATGATTGGTCCAGCTTTCAAGCCTTCTATTGATTTTCTCCAAAAGAGGTAAACAATCAGCCTTACGGAGCTTCCTTGACACAAGAGGAACACCCAAATATCTTATAGGAAGATTACCTTCTTTGAAGTTCATTTTGCAAAGAATGGCCAGCTTTGTTTCATGAGGAACACCACCAAAGAAAATATTACTCTTGGAAGGGTTTGCTTTAAGACCCGAGAGAGAGCAAAAGTTCTCCAAGACATCCATAATGCACTCAATTGATTTGATATTTCCTTTGCAAAAGATAAAAGGTCATCAGCAAAACAAAGATGGTTCAACCTCAACTTTGCACATTTTGGATGAAACCCAAACTTTTGATCTTGTTCCAACTTGTTGAGCATGCATGATAATACTTCCATGCAAATAACAAAAATGTATGGTGAGAGGATCCTTGCCTTATCCCATTTGCTCCTTTAAAATACCCTCTAAACTTCCATTGATTGCCACAGAGAAACTTGTTGATGTGATACAAGACATGATCCATTTCACAAAGAACCTTGGGAAGCCAAACGCATGAAGAGTACATTCAATAAAATTCCAATTGAGTGAATCAAAAGCCTTCATGATATCAACTTTGAGTACACATCGAGGAGAAATATGAGTTCTTGTATAGCCTCTAAGGATATCATGTGCAACAAGTATATTCTCATTGATAAGCCTCCCTTTAATAAAAGCCGATTGATTCCAAGAGTTGATAGAAGGTAAACACTCTTTGAGCCTATTTGCAAGAATCTTGGATATGCATTTATAAATGGTGTTGCAGTAAGAAATAGGCCTAAAATCTTTTACCCAAGAAGGGTTTTGGACTTTGGGAATAAGGGCAATATAAGTAGCATTTACCTCTTGGAGCAACTTTGAGGAGTGGAAAAAAGACTTTATTGCTTTGTGCACATCTTCCCCAGCAACCTCCCAAGCCATCTTGTAGAAGTGTGAAGTATAGCCATCCGGCCCTGGGCTCTTGTTTGGATTAATCGAGAAAAGAGTTGTTTTGATTTCCTCAAAGGTAATGGGAGCAGCAAGCTTTGCCAAGCAACTTTCCTCAATGGTTTTCCCTAAAATGCTTTTGATGGTCTCCGCAGTAGTAGTTGAATGTGAGGGAGTGCCAAAGAGATTTTTGAAGTAGGAGATAAATTCAGCCTTTATCTCCTCCTTTGAAGTGATGAGATTCCCCTCATTGTCGTTGATGGCAAAGATGGAGTTTATGTTTTTCCTTTCACGAATCTTATTGTGGAAGAACTTTGTATTAGCATCTCCATCTTTAATCCAATTTATGCGAGCCTTTTGGTGGAGCATCTTTTTATAGGTGTCTTCAAGCTCTTCAATATTCCTCATAATCTCCTTTTCTTTGTTAAGAGCCTCTTCATTAAGGAACCCATTCAGCATGGCAAGTTGGACATCCGAAAGGGTTCTTTTAAGATCTTCAACTTGACTTGGGATGCAAGAGAAGTATTTCTTGTCGAAATCCTTGAGCACTCTTTTGAGTGCTTTTTGTTTTTGAAAAAGAATGAACATTGGAGTGCCAAAAACCCGTGCATTCCAATTTTTTTCCACCTCATGCAAGAAAAGAGGATGAGTTGTCCAAGCATTGTAGAACTTGAAAGGCTTTGGTGAAGAAGGCTTGATGATGCAAGTATGAACCACAAGAGGACAATGGTCCAAAATACCTGGGCTATCCACTAAGAGAGAAGAGTGATCCAAGTGGTCCATCCAAAAGGTGTTGACAAGAGCTCTATCCAACTTACTTGCAATAAGATTGCCTTTGGAGCTTCGGTTGGTCCAAGTGAAATGAGGCCCAATAGTCTTAATCTCAGAGAGTCTAGCTTGAGAAATGCAATTCTTGAAATCCAAAGCACTTGGAGCAATGGTGGTAGAGGAAGATCTATCTCCACAATTCAGAACCTCATTAAAGTCTCCAAGAATACAAAGTGGCCCGTTATAACACCTTACACTCCAACTTTCAATTTTTGCCCAAAGGTGCTGTCTTCTTGAAGGATCATTCCTACCATACACAAAAGCCACAAAAATAGGAACTTGGGAAGGACTTTCCAAATGGCAAAGGATTCCTTGATCCATAGTGTCAATTATTGTAGCCTTGATGAGTTGCTTCCAAAAAACCCAAATTCTACCAGCCATATTATCATCGATGTAGTTTGCAAAACCCAAAGTGTTAAAATATGAAGCAATGAGAGTATCATTGTCCACTTTGGTCTCCAAAACACAAAAACAATCAAGCCTATGCTTGTTTATTAGATTCTTCATTTCTTTATGCTTTTTAGGGGAATTGAAACCCCTAATGTTCCATGCACACAAAATCATTTAGAGGTATGAGTGGTGACCAGCCCCCCTCTATCATCTTTCCATGAATTATCTTGCTCCGCAATTGGATCATCATCTTCTTCTTCATTTGCTTGGTTGAGGATCTCCCCTTCTTCCTTGTGTCCAAAGGAATCAAGTTTCCTTTCAACTTTCATCCCAACTTCATCTTCAATATTCAAAGTTTCTTCATTGCGCTCATCCTCCTGGCGAAGGACTTCAAAGCAATTTTGACGATTTAAAGTTGAGTCAATTGTAGCCTTAGGAGAATTTGGCCTAGTAGACTTCATTTCCTTATTTGGAGTGGAAATTTCATTGCTCAAACCCTCAAGATTCTTCAATGGAGCTTGCTTTTTGCCCACAACTTGCCATTCTTGGCGAGTTTTTGCTTGCTACCCAAAATGAGTAGTTTGAGGATTTTGTTGTGTTTTCAGCTTCAAGGGGCAATTCTCCTCAACATGCCCAACCATTTTACAATGTATGCATTTGCTTGGCTTCCAAGCATATTCAACCTCAACTTTTGCTCTTGTACCATTCTTGAGTTTTGGAAACACAACATCCGGGAGGTTTCCTTCAAGATCCACTTCAATGCAAACCCTAGCAAACTCCAAGTTCCTTCTAGAATCTGTAAGTGCATCCATTTGAATAGGCTTACCAATGAAAGAGGCAATGTAACCAAGCCCTCTTTTGGAGTATAGACTCAATGGAACATCCCAAAGCTTAATACAAATTGGAACTTTATTACATGATAGGTTCACAAACTCGAGGTTGGGTTCCCATTTTCTAAGCAACAGCGGTCTATGGTTAACATGCCAAAGTTGTTAAAGGACTTTTTGACAAATTTCTTCATTTTCAAATTTGAAAAGGAATAGACCTTTTCCTTTAGTATGTATGTCCACTTTACCAAATTTCTTCCAAGCAAATTCCACCATATTTTTTATTAAGAAAAAAGGTGGTGGAGCTCCTAAAAATTGCCCAACTAAGCAATGACTCCAAAATTTATCACCCTCTTCATAAAGATCATCCGGAGGATCAACAACTTCCCTCTTGCCTTCCACAATATTGTAAGCATGCTCTTCATCAAATTTAAGATTTGTATTGATATGCTCAGCAAAAACACCTCCCCAATCGGGAGAAGGATCACTTGGGGAAGGAACATACCTGAGTTTAAGTGGTTTGCGCCAAGCATTTTGCTTATTTTGTGTTTGAGCTTTGTTTTGCATGTTAACTCCTTGAGCTTTTTGGAAGTTTTCTTCTTTCTATCTCTTCAAGACATCATTGAATGAAGTGCTGCCTTGAACGACATCCCCATTATTTGTATGAGCATGAACTTGAAACCCAAGCTTTGGTGAGGAAGAAAGCTTTAGATTTGTAACCGGCTGACATGGTGTCTTGCTTGCAATGTTGGCAGCCACGTCATTTTCTTTAGTCTTCTGATTTGGCATGGTTTTCCCGTTTGAAACATGAGCAAGTGGAGGGAAATTCTCAGCATTATCACGTGGCCCAGCATACAAAGTGTTGGAATCAGATTTTAAAAGCTGACCAACTTTTTGAGTTGTCAAGTTTTCCTTAGAAAAGTCTAAAATAGTGCTGAAGTGATTAGGAGAGAGGTGGTCGGACCCATGTGTAAAAGTTTTAACCGGTCCTTGCATTTTAGCGTTTCCTTTGGACAATAACCTTTCTTCCTCAACTCTTTTTCCTCCATTTCCAGTAGCTGAAACATTTGGAGAAAAAGGGACGTATGATTTTGTGTTGGCAGCAAGGGAACTCGCCATTTCGACTTCAGTTTTGTTAAAGACATCAACTTCTTCGCTCTCAAATGGATGGCCATCTTCAAGTGCATCATAGACCTCTTTGAAAAGCAAACTTGAGGTTGATTGAGCATCCTCATTTGAGTGAGATGAAGAGGCCGAATCAACCTCAACTTTGGAGGAAGAACCCGAGCAAGCAAGAGAGTATGCAGCAACATCATTCTTCTTCTCCTTTGCCTTGAGCCGAGTGCTAGTACGAGTAGGAGGAGAGTTTCTCTTTTTCTTTCCCATGAATCAAAAAAAGAAAAATTTGAGAGAGAGGTGTTTTGTTAATGGAAAATGGAGATATGCTGGTGGTGGCGTGTGGAGGAGAGGTGGTGGCTGGAAGCAAAAATTCTAGAGAGAAGGGAGAGTGTTTTCATGGTAGAGAGAGAAGAGCTTTCTGCTTCATCCTCTTGATCAAGATCATACTTCCCCGATAAAGTTTTTTGAGGACCAGTAGTGCTCTTGATTATAGGCGATGAAGTGTTGTAGTAGAGCTTGGAGTTCAAAGAAAGACTTTTTGCAAGTTCTTTTTTAGCTAACTCCTTCTCCTCTCCATACTCTTTGAAGGGTTTACCTGATTCAATAGCTTTAAATACATCATTACATTCAATGGAGGTTGATGAAGCATCTTTACAAACAGCAAGATCATCCTCATCTTTCGCATCCAAGGAAGACTCATTGCAACTCAATTTTGCATGAAGGCGTGCACTAGAACGAGAAGGAGAACCTGAAACCTTCTTTTTTCTAGCCATGAAAATCCAGGGGAAAAGGAAAGGGGGAAGAGAAGGGGAAGTGTTTAGGGAAGTGTATAGGAGGTGATGGTGGTGAAGGAATGAAGGAGGCTGAATGCTAGGTTTCTAGAGAGAGAGGAGAGGATTTTCATCCTAGAGAGAGAGGTTTTCATTTTCTCTTCTCTCTAGAGTTACTACACCTAACTACCAAACTTCTTCTTAATTCTCACTTCCAATCATGCCTAAGAAGAAAAACCACACATCATCACGGAAGAGTGCTAGAATCAAAGCAATAAAGAAAAAACTCAATGATTCATATAAAGAAATCCTTTTTTTATTGGCAGAAAAGTAGATATTGGGGCTGGACAACACAATGCTTCTTCCTCTATTGTTGTACATTCATCTTCCTTCTTCTTGGATGAGGATGAATACTTAACAAATTCAAGCTTAGATTTTAAAAGGGCCCAAATTCTGCTTGTAACATGGGATTTAGGCTGCCTTTTCCTCACAAAGTTCCTGGTTCTTGCTCTAGCTTAGAAAGAGTAGAAGATGAAGTCAATGATCTAGAGGCTCTTGATAAACAAATTGAAGAGATTGAGCTTGAACTTACAAATTCATCCTTACGGGTTGGTGCTTGGATGACTACCTTGAAGCAAAATACAGTATCTCAAAAGCCCAACTTGTCCAAAGTGTTACTAGAAGAGGCAAGAATACGTAAATTCAATCACCTTGAGAAGGTACTCATTCTACTTCTCAAGGCCAGGAGAATGATTCTCCATGCTCTAATCTTGATTTTCATGTAAAAAATCCTTCAAAATATGCTTTTGGTTCGAATTAGAAAGCTAAGGATTCTGATGAGGAGTAAGACTAGTTAATAACCAAGTCTTTTGCATACACATGTTGTACAATCTGATGCGGTAGCAAACTTTTCAGAACTTGGCAGCCCCCTTTTAAGTCATAAGCCTCATTGCATGTCAACTCAGCTTTTGGATTCAAAAAATTCGGCAGAAGGTACATGTGAGTCTTTGTCCAAAAGTCCTTCAACAAGCTTGATGCATTTGCAACCGGGTAATCCTCCTTTTTCCGAACAGAAAAGCAATTTTTTTTTGCATCTTGTCACCAAAATGCAACAACTCACCTCACTTACTCTAATGAGAAATCTCAGCCATGCATTCAAAATGCTGTTAACCTTGTTTACAACGAGGATTTCCCCCTTTTGAATGCCCAGCCGGTTGCACATAACTCCCTCCCACGTGGCTACCAACACTCTCTTAACTTGGCATTCAACTCATTAAATGAAGCCATCTCACACAAGCACACTTGGCAGTAAAATCAAGTCCAGAATAATGCTTGCCTTGTAAAAGCTCTTGGCCAGAATCATGCTTCAAATTTGAGAGCTTCCATATCGAAGTCACGATCCATTTTTGAGCAAGAAAATGCTAATCAGCATGGATGAACTTTTCAATAGGATTGGTGGCAAGGATTTCAAAACTTCTCCAAATGCTCGGGCCAACAATATAAATTAGAGATTCAATTACCTTGGTAAGATTGAGAACCCTCTTAAGCTTGAATACTTTGAACCTATTGCATATGAAAATACATGGGGTGCTATTCCACACAAAGATGCGTTTAAGGAAGGAGATAATTGTTGGAAAATGAGAATGCAAACTCAAAACATGAATTTGATGCTATGATTTTGGAGAAAGAAACTCCAACTCCTACTTCCCCCAAATGATTTTTTGCATATGGAATATTAGGGGTTTTAATTCCCTAAATAAATAGGGAGGTAAAACTCCTGATAAATAAACATCACCTTGACTTTTTGTGCATTTTGGAAACCAAGGTGACTAGCAATGATAACACTCAAGCTATTAGCTCCCATTTTGGGAACATGGGATTTGAGAACTATGTGGATGATAAAACAAGGGGACGACTTTGGCTTTTTTGGAAGCATAGTATTAAAGCTAAGGTCATTGATTCTTTTGACCAAGGAATCCTTTGCTTCTTGGAGGATCCCATTCAATCCATTCTTGTTGCTTTTATTTATAGTAGAAATGAAGCAAGTAAAAGACTTACGCTTTGGAAAAAAAATGCAAACTTGGAGCAAATGGTGTGAGGAAGGAAGCTTTTGCATTCTTGGTGATTTTAATGAAATTCTTCATGAAGGAGATAGATCCAATTCACTTACTCTTCCGAATAGTGCAAAAGACTTCAAGAGGTGTATTGCCAACTCAAACTTAATTGAGCAAAAAGCATTTGGCCCTCATTTTACTTGGACAAATAGAAGCTCAAACTCTCTCTTTGTGGCTAGCAAACTTGATAGAGCTTTTGGGAATAAACTTTGGGCTCAAACAATGCATAATGCTTTCTTATTGGTTGATGCTCTTGGGATCTCCGATCATTGCCCACTTATCATGCACTCTTGTAAGGTTTGACAATCCTCTCCAAAGCCATTTAAATTCTTTAGTATTTGGGCATCTCACCATGAATTTTTGCCTCTTGTTAATAAACATTAGAATGCATGGGTCTTTGGCACTGTAATGTTTATTCTTACTCAAAAGCAAAAAATCCTCAAAAGGGCATTAAAAGAGTTTGATAAAGAAGTCTATGGAGGTATACCAAGCACCATTAGTGCTCTTAAACACAAGCTTGAGAAGGTTCAACATTCTATTCAATGGTAACTATAGAGCCGAATTGCTTGAGTAAGAGAAGGATCTACTTGTGCATATTGAAGAACTTGATGCTACTCATAGATCCTCACCAAAATCAAGATTGCAATGGCTCAAGGATGGTGATTCCAACACTAAGTTCTTTCATAGCATTATCAAGGGAAGAAAGACAAAAATACCATCCATGCCATCACAAATAATGAAGGAGCTCTCCTTACCAAAGACTTTGAAGTAAAGAATGAATTCATCAACTTTGTTTCTATGCTCCTTGGAACTTCTACTTGCACTCTTGTAAATGTTTTTTTTTTTTTTTGTGAAGTAAGTAAGGATTTCATTAAGAGTGAAAGAATTTACAAAGAGAACAAAAGAGTTCAGCCCCTATATAAGAATTTCTTCTAATTTCCATGATTTACATATGGCTTTGTTTAAACAATTAGAAGTGAACCTTTTCCCAAAACTACATTTGATTCAGACTTCATTATAGATATTTGAGAAGATTTGGTCTTCGGTTTTTGCAATCATGCTAAAAACTCGACTATTTCTTTCCTTCCAAATATGATAGATGGTGGCTCCCAAATAGTGCTTCATAATAGTTGCCTTCAAATACTTCTTGAGTGCAAATGGAGTGAGAAAATCCACAATCTTATCCCATGCAAACAATGGCTCTTTGACAATAATGAGATGCAAGCCCTTTGTCTAGATTCTTCTTGTGAAGCTACATTAAAAAAATAAGCGGTCTCTAGTTTCACATCCAAAATTGCAAAAGGAGCAAGAGGGGTTAAAATTGATTCCCCAATAAAGGATCCGAAACTTTGTGTTGAGCCTATCCAAGAAGATAAGCAACAGATGAAAGCATGCCTAGGTGTATGTCCTTTGAACCAAACAATATTGTGCCAATTGACCTTATTTCCCTTGATTCTAATAAACTCCCATGTGTGTTTAAAGGAGAATTCACTATTTGGAGATAATTTCCAGCAAAAGGAATCAGATTTTCCTTCTTCAAGTTGATAGGAAGGTGCATTGAAATGGGAGAGGTAAGAAGGCCAATTCCATCCATTTTGAGTGTAGATATCACTACCCTTTCCAAAAAGAGGAGGATGGAGAAAGATGTTATGCCAAGATGATCCAAGATTGCCCTCCGAGTGCCAAGTGTCCAGCCAAAAATGAGTGTCCTTGCCATTCCCAACAATATGTTTGATGTTTCCTCGGGCTATATCGCGGCATTTGAACAAACTTTTCATAATCCAACTAAGATCATTTGGAATGATGTAGGTCCAAATGGAACCATCCTTGATGTAATTCTTGTGAACCCAAGAGCTCCGAAGTGTATCCCTAAATGCATACATTCTCTAAAAAATTTTTTGCATGAAGGTTTCATTAATTTCCTAAATTCTTCTAATTCAAAGACCCCTTTCTTCATGTGGTAAGCAAATATCTTTCCAAGAAACTTTTGCTCTAGTGTCTCTCCAAAAGAAGGCTTTAAACTTCTTTTCAATTCTTATAATGACCCCCTTGGGGATAAGAAAAACACCAGCCCAATATGAACATATTTAGATAAGAGTAGATTTGATGAGAAGTAACATTCCAGCAAATGATAACCATTTTGTTGTCCAATGCTCAATCTTCTTTGTGATCTTTTCCGAAAGAGGATAGCAATCGACCTTACGGAGTTTCCTCGTTACAAGAGGAACACCCAAGTAACAGAAGGGGAGATTACCTTTGATCTTAAGCTTTTCAAGGATTCCATTTTTCCTCTCCAAAGGAACACCTCCAAAGAACACAACACTCTTGTCTTTGCTGATTTTTAAGCCCCAGAGAGAATGGTAAGCATTGAGCGTATTCATGATGCATTCAAGAGAATTGAAGTTTCCTTTGCAAAAGATAAGGAGGTATCCACAAAACAAAGATGGTTAAGCTTCATATTGCCACATTTGAGATGAAATTGAAACCCATCTTCCTTATCCAATTTGTTAAGCATACATGTAAGGGCTTCCATGCATATCACAAAGATATAAGGGGAGAGGGGGTCACCTTGTCTAATGCCATTAGCTCTTTTAAAGAAACCTTTAAGACCTCCATTGATAACAATAGAGAAGCTCGGGGAAGTAATACAAGCCATCAACCAATCCACAAACTTTTTTGGGAAGTCAAGATCAATAAGAGTGCATTCAATGAAGTTCCAATTCAATGTATCAAATGCCTTCATGAAGTCAATTTTGAGTGCACATCTTGAGGAGATATGGTTTCTAGAGTATCCTCTAAGTAGCTCATGAGCAATTAGGATGTTCTCATTAATGAGTCTACCTTTAATGAATGCTAATTGGTTTTTGGAGATGACGTTGGTAAGGCATTTCTTGAGTTGATTGGCAAGGATCTTAGAAATGCACTTGTAGATGGTATTGCAATAAGAGATGGGGCGAAAATCTTTAACCATAATGGGATTTTGAACTTTAGGCACAAGGGTGATGATAGTTGTATTTACCTCTTTGAGGAGATTGTTGGTTGAGAAGAAAGACTTGATAGCATGCATCACTTCATCACCAATGATTTCCCAAGCCGCCATGTAGAATTTTGAAATATAACCATCGGGTCTCAGACTTTTATTGGGATTGAGAGAGAAGAGACTCTCTTTAATTTCCTCATTAGAGACAGGGGCAGTAAGCATTTCCTTTCATTCTCCCTCAATTGTTTTGCCAAGTATGGATTTGATGCTTTGAACATTGGCAATTGAGTTAGTTTTAGTTCCAAGAAGGTCCTTGTAGAAGGAAAGAAATTGGGCCTTCACCTCTTCATCCTTGGTGAGCAAGTCGCCATTTGCATCTTGAATTGCATTGATGGTGTTCTTAATCCTTCCATTTTTAACCACATTATGGAAGAACTTAATGTTTGCATCCCCCTCCTTGATCCATTGTATGTGGGCCTTTTGATGGAGGATTTTCTTATAAGAAGCTTCAAGAGTCTCAATATTCTTCAAAATTTCCCTCTCCTTATCAATCGTCTCTTCATTAAAATTTCCATTAAGAATATCAACCTGTACTTCTTCAAGATCTTTCTTGAGCTCACGGATTTGGTGAGGAATAGTAGAAAAATGCTTCTTGTCAAATTCCTTGAGAGCTTGTTTGAGGATCTTTTGTTTTTGTGTGAGTACATATATTGGTGTGCCTAAAATCCTTGCCTTCCAAGCTTCTTCAACCACCTTGAGGAATACTTCATGGGAGGTCCAAGCATTGAAGAATTTGAATGGTTTTGGGGAGATGGGCTGGACTTACATGTGTGCATGACAAGGAAGCAATGATCGAAAATCCCCAAATTTTCAACCAAGAGGAAGGAACTATCTAAGAACTCAAGCCATTGGGAGTTGACAAGTGCTCTATCAAGTTTGCTTGCCATAAAGTTAGTAGAGGAGCCTTTGTTTGTCCAAGTGAAGTGAGGACCAAGCACTTTATGCTCAAATAAACAAGATTTGCTAACGCATTTCTTAAAATCCCAAGCACTAGGGGGGATGGAAGCATAAGAGGACATATCCCCACAATGGAGGATTTCATTAAAATCTGCAATCACACAAAATGGGCTATCTTTACACCATGAGCTCCATTCCTCAAGCTTTCTTGAAAGGATGCTTCTACCTTTGGGGTCGTTTCTAGCATAGACAAAAGCCACACAAATACAACTTTTGTTGGCCAAGCTTATGTGATAAAGAGCGCCTTGAGCAATAGATTCCATAAAAGTAAAGTTGATTGAGTTCTTCCCCAAAACCCAAAGCCTACCAATTATATTTTCCGCCACATGATTTTTGAAGCCCAATCTTCAAAATAGGTTGCAATAGTAGTAAATGATGCATCTTTAACAACCTTTGTTTCCAAAATGCAAAAACAATCAATCTTGTGTTTAGGGATCCAAAAGTTCATTTCCCTTTGTTTGCTTGGGGTATTGAGACCCCTAATGTTCCAAGAACCAAAGATCATTGGGAAGGAGGAGTATGAGCAAACATGCTCGTGTTCTTCTTGCTTCCAGCAATAAGTTGGTTTGAACTTGTATCGGCCTTAGATGCCAAATTACAAGGGTGACCCCCAAGGCTTGCAATGATATCACCCTCCTCCACCACGTCAAGAGCTTTAAAATGGTTTGATTGTAAAATCCCTTGTTCCATGTTCTTTGGGGAGCTATGATGAGCTTTGGAATTAACCTTCGGTTCTTCTTGGCAAAGGGCATTTTTCTCAACATTAGTTTGCTTCTTCCCAACAACTTGCAATTCATCATTAGGAGAAGCATATCTAGCATTGTAGTAGACTCTTTGACTTAGTTGTTGTGTAATAAATTGACCTTTAGATGGCTGATTTGCTGGCTTTGAGTTGAAGGACAATAGTTTTCATTGTGACCCATCATTTTGCATAAAGCACATTTAGGTGGACGCCAAGCATATTCAACTTCCACTTTACTCTTTGTACCATCTTTTAATTTCACATAGACTTCTTCCAGCAAGTGACCTTCAAGATCAACCTCTATGCACACTCTTGCAAACTCAAGATTTCTCCTTGATTCCGTATGTGCATCCATTTGAAGGGGCTTTCCAATGAAGGAAGTAATATAGCTTAGTCCTCTCCTAGACCAAAGGCAAAGTGGAACTTCTTGAAGCTTGACCCAAATGGGCATTTTGTTGGATTTGAGGTTCACAAATTGGAGATTAGGTTCCTATTTCCTGAGGAGGAGTGGTCTATGATTTACATGCCACAGTTGTTGGAACACTCTTTGGCTAGCTTATTCCTTTTCAAACTTAAAAACAAATAATCCCTGCCTTTTTGTGAAGATATTAACATGCCCAAATCTTTTCCAAGCAAATTCAACCATATTATTTATAAGAAAGAAAAGGGGAGGGGTGCCTAAAAATTTGCCAACTAGGCAATTTGTCCAAAATTTTCCCTATCTTCTTAAATTCCCTCAATGGGGTCATCAACTTCTCGAATTCCATTAACAATTTTCACTTTGTGCTCTTCAAGTTGTAAATTTGAGCTAACAAATTGAGCAAATTCTCCTTCCTAATCAAGTGATGGCTCATTAGTTGAAGGCTCATACCTTATTCTTGGGGGTTTTCTCTAAGCATTTTGCTGACCATTGTTTCCTTCCATCTTTTTTCGGGTGATGCTTCTTGATTTCTCCATGAGACATGTGCCGTGAGTAAGTAATTGGAGTTTGAGTGGTTTTGCCAACTCGGCCATGAGTTGGATTGGCTTGAATGTCAAAATGCTTGTATGGCAAGCTATGCTGAGATGAAGTGGCTGCCACGTTGGAGGTGAGATCTTCTTTTTGCCGAGTTGGTAATAGAGGGAAAGAGGTTTCATTTGCTTCCAATGCAACATTTGAAATGAGTGGGACCCCTTGGTTGTTAGGTTTACTTGTCTTGGGAGACAAAATGGGGCTGGTAGGTGGTTGAAAAAGTGACTTTTCCTAAAATGAGGTTGAAATTTCAGCAACTTTTGTACTAACAATAACCTCTGATTTTTGCCCAATGGCTAAAGCTTCATCTTCTCCATTTGCAAGTTTCATTTCAAGCCTACTATTAATGTTAGAGGTAGCATTTCTCTCAGCGTTAGCATAATTTGGCTCCATATTTGATTGTGATTTTGAGGGAGAAGTAAAGATTTTCTTCACAATATCGAATCCAGCTTTTGACTTTTTGCTTTCATTTGTGCATCTTAATCCATGGCTTGGAGGAGAGTGAGGGGGTGAGCTAAGGATAAGATTCTTGACCATGTCCTATTTCGCACTATCTTTCATCTCCCCGAAATGTTTGAAGGAATGACTGGATTCAATAGCATCGTAGACCTCCTTGAGTTCTTTGCTAGTGGTTGAATGGGCATCTTTACTTTCGAGAGGTGAAGAGGCTGATTCAACCTCTATGGAATGAACACTTTTGAGTTTGTAAGGTGAGAGGCACTCAAGAGATTGACATTTAGCATTTAAACGCGCACTAGATCTCACCGGGGGTGAAGTTCTTTTCTTTTTCCCCATGAGAGTCCAGTAATATTGGAGCAAGGGGATGGCTTAAGAAGTGTTAAGGAATGTGTTTAGGCAAGGTGGATGATGATTGTTTAAGGGTGGCAGCCGTGTGTGGGGGTGCGTTTGCTGGTTGCAAGGTTTCTAGAGAGAAGGGAGAGGATTTTCATTCTAGAGAAAATTTCCTTGTCTCGCCCATTTGGGAGCATATTAGATTTAGAAAAAACACTTTTGCAAATGTTGACTTGCTCAAAAGCATTGTCAACAAGCACATCAATGAAGGTGATTTGGCTAACCTTGTTGCTTCCATCACAATGGAGGAAATCAATCTTTTCTCTCAACCCCAACAAAAGCCTAGGGCCGGATGGATTTACATCATATTTCTACAAGGCTTCTTGGGACATTGTTGAAGAAGATTTTTTTTTTTTGCGAGATAAGTGAGAATTTATAAAATCGCAAAAAGAACAATCCAATGCAACACCCCTCTTCCACTATACATGGACCTAATAAAACAAGGAGGAGGGGCTATCAAAGAAACAAAACGAGTGCCTTCCAATTCTACAACACAAAGACTTAGAGCTCAAAGAATTAAAAGGCACAAAGTAGAAAAAAGAAACAAAAAAATGACAAAATAAAACAAAGAGAAAGATGAGACTAGGAAGTTGTTAGGATTAGTATGCCCTAAAGCTCACTTGTACATGACATTTTGGATATGAAACAATGAATAATCATATTTTTGTTAAATGGCATTATGAGTTTCTTACATATTATCTCTGTTATGTTTTATCGATGCATGTATGAAGGTCCTTTGACTTGAACTAATGACTTGGGTGCGTAGTGAGGCTGGACGCATAGTAGGTCCAAGTCTAGATTTAGTCACGTCATAAATTGAATCCATAACCAAATAGTAGTGTTGGGCATTCTACTGGGATAAGGATATATTGAGCAAGTCTCCTATTTGAGGGTGATCTACCTAGGTCATTGGAGGACTTTCTGGATTTGTCTCAATAGTACGTGTGTCATGTATCGGATAGGACCATTGTGAGTATGTTTTCTAGAGATGTACTATCCAAGAAAGAAAACAAGACACTCACTGCTACTAAATGATCATTGCTCTTAATCTTGAGTATATGTGGATGAACTAATGAAGTTAGGGTTTGGTACTTTGATTCACTATGGGTGAGATATTACTTTATTAGGATCAATAGCCTTGTGCATTGAGTGCTAATTTCTAATTAATTGGAACATGCATATGCAAAATGGGATCTATGTGCCCCCTTTGGGATTGTCCAAATTTATCATCCGAATCTAGATCTAGTGATACTATCTTTATAGGTGTGTCGGTCATATGGCTTGAGGGTCGCTCCCGAGATCAAGAGATTCCATGACCAAGAATGGTTGGTAATAGGACAAGAAACCCAATGGAAAAAGATACAGCTAAGGAGGTGATAGTACACAGGCCAAAGGATCGGTCTTAGCTGTGGGTATACATAGAGGGGCATTATGGTCGGTTATTTAGTAGGTCAAAGACAAAGTTCACATTCTTTTGTGATAAGCTTTTGGGTAATGGCAATTATTCTTGAACTACAACTTTGATCTTATGGTGGAATAGATCGGAATTAAAAATAATTATTATGTCGCCTAGATCGGGCAAGGATGTTTTAATTATTTTTGGAAGCCAAGGTTAATTGTGTCTTCTTGGTCCCTTCCCTAGTTGAAATGACTTTGAGAGAGTAATCTTGAAAGAACAAATTCCATATTGTGGCAGTAGCCTTATTAGGCCAAAGCTTGGAATTGGGTTTGGGCTTTCTTTAGAGTCCAAGATAACCTAATTGAGCTAGAATGGTTTCTTATTGGGCTTGGGCCTCCACATGGATTATGGACTATGTGTTAGACTTGGATAATGGGCTTGGCCTAAGTCTTCCAAGACAAGTGGACAATTTGCAAAATACTACATGGAAATTTTCTCCCACATTGAAAGTTTAGCAACTTTAGGTGCCAAGGTTCTCTCTATAAATAGACAAGACCCTACACCTTTTATGTATTCCACTTTGTAGTTGATTTCTTCCTTTTCGGCAAGAAAATACTACAACACATAGTACACACTTATTATGTGATTTTTGCTCTAGTTTTTCAAGAGCATATTACTTTGCTTCTTCCCACACAAGAGGCTATTCTCTCAAGATAAGTCTCTTTAATCATAGGGAAGAAGACTAGGGAGTTGCTTATTGCAACACCCTTATAGTAAATTTTGGTGGCCTTGTTCATGAACGGGAACAAAGCTCGTGACCGGTTTTAGCTTCATCAAAGGCCCCACGCTTCAAGAGGTTAGCTTTATATATTTTTGCAAGTACTAGTTATATTCTATATGTTCTTAAGCATGTTCTTGTGTGTGTAATGTGATTATTTTATTTTCCTAGCATGTTTTCTTAGTTATAATTTAGAAAATATGGACTAGGATACATCACACTTAATAATATCGATCCTCCAGAAGCATCAAAGAGATTCTACAAGCAATGTCCTTGGAGGAACCATATCACGTGCTTCATCACATACCTTCCCAACGGATTCAGCCGGAGACTTTTTGGATTGCATTCCATCTTCAACCAAAACTTCATTATAAAGAACACCAAAAGGATTGCTTTTTTGCACTTTAGGACAAGAGATCTTAGAGTCTTTAGTTTGCTGAGGCGATGTAAGGCGAGAAGTATATCCAACGTTACATTTCCCATAAGCAGCATGCTTGTTTTCAAGAACTATCCATTCATTTTGCAATCGAGGTGTGAAAGCTTTTTGGGGTTGCATGGATTGGCGTTTCGGTTTTATGGGACAATTATCTTCAATATGCCCAACCATTTTGCAATGATCACACTTCGAAGGCTTCCAACTATATTCCACTTCAACTCTAGCCTTTGAACCATCTCTAAGTTTCACAAAGATCTCCTCCAGGAGCTTTTCTTCTAAGTTAACTTCTACGCACACGCTTGCAAATTCAAGTTTTCTTCTTGATGCCATTAACGAATCCATTTGGAGAGGATTGCTAATGAAAGATGCAACATAACCAAGGCCCTGATTTGATCACAAGCACAAAGGAACATCTCTCAATTTAACCCAAATTGGTATTTTGTCACATGTGAGGTTAACAAATTCAAGATTTGGCTCCCATTTTCTCAAAAGGATAGGCCTATGATTGACATGCCACAATTGCTCCAAGACTTTGACAATTTTCCTCATTTTCAAATTTGAAAACAAACAAACCTTTCCCCCTTGAAAAGATTTCAACTCTACCAAAGCTTTTCCAAACATGTTCAACCATGTTTCTAACTAAGAAGAAAGGAAGAGGAGCATCAAGGAATTGTCTAACAAGACAATAAGTCCAAAAGTTTTCTCCATCATCATAGATATCAATTGGAGGGTCTTCTACTTCTCTAAAACCATTGATAACTTTAACATTATGTGCTTGAAGTGTAAAATTCGTAATGCAAAATTGTGCAGAATTGCCTTCCCAATCGGAATTTGGAGTAGA
This sequence comes from Cordia subcordata, assembly GCA_028554755.1. NCBI lineage: Eukaryota > Viridiplantae > Streptophyta > Magnoliopsida > Boraginales > Cordiaceae > Cordia > Cordia subcordata. Next base: position 9,790,885 of record JAPTOF010000007.1, on the reverse strand, counting down.
TGAAGATGGCTCATACCTTGGCCTAAGAGACCTTTTCCAAGCATTAGGTTGGTTTCTTGCATATAGAGGGACGCCATTACTTTTGTACTCTCCATAATAGCTTTGGCTAGCATGATTTCCAATAGTGCTATTTCTTCTAGCAAAATTGGAGTTACCATGGCCGAGAGAAGCATCAAGGGTTAGTGTTTGCTACTGATTTCTTTTAAAAGATGATGTGGCCTAATGGGTTGATTTGGCATCCAAGTCATTGGGAGAATGGCAGCCACATAGGGGAGGGGGGAAGTGCATAGCTGGTTGATGAGATAATGGAGGGAAATCTTCCAAGTTTTCCACCGAAAAAGCATTTTGAATGGGTGGATGTGATTCATTTTGGGAATGATGTTTGTGAGTTGTCAGTTCAGGGAGGTGGCTAGAAAGTGGTCCCTTTGACCAGAAAAGTGGGCTGGAATGTCAGCAACTAGTACGTAGGCAGCCGAAGATCCATTGGTTAATGACCCTTTCTTCTTGCATTCTTCAAACTTCAAAGCCAATTGAAAATTTAACTCGTTTTCTACCATTTTCCGTATTGTGAAGCTAGATTAGAAGCTGAAAAATGAATCTCCTCATGATGATGGTTCGAATGAGATCGATAAAGGTAAGGTGAAGATGGCTTATCAAAAGGTGAATTGGTGCGGCCAACCATGGATGAGCACCCAGCAAATTTTCCACCTCCTTGATTCGCATTTTTTTGCTTTGTTACCATCAAGAGATTGGATGCCATTCGAAGTATCCTTAGTATTAGAATGCATATCTTTTCCAACCAAGTCCGAGCAAGAGGAAGAGCCATGCTTAGACTCCATTGATTTTGAGGAGGATGATTTTGTGGGTGGGGATCCCATTTTATTGCATGCATCAAAAGCAAGTTGGAATTCAAGACTTGAGTTTGTTGAAGTATTATCTTCTTCAACCAGCAAGGAAGATGAGTTTTCAACTAGGGGGGAAGAGAGATCTTCATAGGATTCTTTCACTTTTCCTAGAAGATAGATGATTCTTCCTCCTTGGCATGGTGAAAGATTGAGAACGTTGAATCAAGAAGAAAAGGATTGGTAGATGGGTGAAAAGATTCTCTCTTTTTTCAACACAAGCAAACTTCTTAAAGAGGCAAATGCAACCTATATTGCTCTTGTGCCTAAAATACCAAACCCGACTAAGTTCAAGGACTTTAGACCTATCTCTTGTTGCAATACCATCTATAAATGCATTTAAAAAATCCTTGCAAATAGAATGAAGCATTGCTTCGAGCATATTATCTCTTGGAACCAAACTGCTTCTGTTAAGAATCGGCTCATCAATGAAAATATTCATATTGATCATGATATGCTCAGGGGTTATAATAGAAATCATATATCTCCAAGATGTGCTCTTAAAGTGGACATAATGAAAGCTTTTGATTCTCTTAATTGGAATTTCATTGAAATGGTTCTTCTTGCTTTTGGATTTCTGAACAGATTTGTGGATCGGATTATGACTTGTGTCTTTACTATAAGTTACTCAATATCTATCAATGGAGGATTAGAGGGCTATTTCAAAGGGGTAAATGGTATTAGACAAGGTGACTCTCTTTCACTTTATCTCTTTGTTATCTCCATGGGAATTCTCACTTGCATGCTAAATAAGCTTGATACCAACCCGGAGTTTGACTTTCATCCCAAGTGCTCATCCATTAAGTCAACCTTAAGACAATCAAATGCATCGTTGACACTTTGGATACTTTCACTACATTTTTGGGTTTAAAGATCAACAAAGAGGAAAGTAACATCTTCCTTGGTGGTATCCCCAATGATTTAAAGCTTGATATTTTGGAATGGTGAAATTCAATGAAGGTAACTTCCTATCCGTTATTTGCGCATTCCCCTTGTCTTAAGAAAGCTAAGAAAATTTCTCCCTCTCTTGGAGAAAATTAATAGCAAGATTGAGAATTGGGCAAATAATTGGCTCTCTTACATGGGCAGACTCGTCCTTATCAAATCTACCCTTACACAAATTTGTGTCTTTTGGGCTAGTATGGTCCAAATCCCAAAAAATATTATGGCCTCCATTGAGACCAAATTAAAATCTTTCCCTTAGAGAAACATGGGGCCCAAAGTGCATGAAAGGAAATTTGTTTTCCTTGGATTGAAGGGGGACTTGGAATAAGGAAAATTGAAGATATTAACCATACTTTTACGCTCAAATCATTTTGGAGAATGTATGCTTGTAGAGATACTCTATGGAGCCAATGGGTACATGCCAATTACATTAAAGAAAACTCCATATGGACACTTACTTGCCCACATGAAGCTAGTTGGGTGTTCAAAAGCCTTCTCAACATCTGGGATGATGCAAGGAACCATATTTAACATGTTTTAGGTGATGGCAATTCAACTTCATTTTGGAATGATACATGGCATCTGAACAGTATCCTCTGCCACCATTGGAATAATGTTAAGCCTTTCCCTCCCCTTCACGCAAAGGTTAACTGCATCTACACCTTTTTGTACATGTACACTACTTGACTTGATGAAATACAATCATACTTATAAGAAGTTGAAGAGGCCAAAATTCTAAGTTTCTCTCTCTAGAAACTTAATGCTTTCATCTGTCTCAAAGTTGACCACCATCTACCACCATTAAACCACCTTAATTTCTCTTCCTTCATGGGAAAAAATAAAAAATCAAATGCTGCTAAACTTAGAAAGAGTGCAAGATTAGCTTCTAAGTTTAAACAAGGCAGGACAATTCTATTACAACTGAGAGACTGATATAAGCATGGCTAGAACTTAACATTACACAGAGTTAGGACTCTCTTCCTTAACCAAGTTTTCTCTTCTTAATTTCAACTTCAATCATGCCAAAGAAGAAGAATCACATATCTTCAAGAACGAGTGTGAGGATTAAAGCTATCAATGCTAAGCTCAAGGAATCCTATGAATAACTCCCTCAACATGGTACTCAAAATGCATCCAAGGATTCATGCATGGAGCTCAAAAAAGCTTGTGATTCCATCAATGATGCTATGTCTAGCTCGACTAAATCTTCCCCCTCTACTTGCATGAAGACACTTGAACATAATCTTGATGAGGCAAAAAGGCAACTCGTGCAAAGCTTGACCAAGAATGGAGCTTTTTCTTCTATGATGGTTACTTGTGATTGTTCCTCGAGTTCAAGCCAAATGCATGAAGATTTTATTGCTTCTGATCATAAAGACTCTATCTAAAATCGAGTTAATGCACAAGCTACGTGTGACATAGGTAATCTCCATTTCTCTCCATTGTTTTCGTGCTCAAATGGTCAAGAACATGAAGAAGCTTTCATGGGTGAAGTCACTCCAGCCCATATCAATAATGTAAACCCCTTGCACTATTGTACTTTTTCTTATCCTCATAGCATGGGAAACAATAATTTGGCTTCAAATCAAATTCCTCCCCTTGATTTCAATGGAAAAACCAGGAATTTTCATGCTCAAAATGATTTTCATCTCTCTGCCATGGTTGGTGAAGAAAAGGTTCACGAGACACAAGACTATCTTTTACCCACTAGCCAAAAAGCTTTGCATAATGGTTCCACATCTTATGCTGAAAATGCTGATTTTTTTTTAATTTTTTGCGGGGCAAGTAAGGTTAATTATATTTCATCAAGTCAAAGATGTACATGTACAAAAGATGTAGAGGGAAGGAAAAGTGAACCTATACAATGATATCTTCTAATCTCCACAATTTACATAAAGCTTTGTTCAAAATAGAAGACTAAAATATTCTACCATTTGAGAGTTTAACTCTAACATCATTAAAGATAGTATCAAAAATAAACTCCTCGGTTCTTGCTTGATTTTTGTAGATACATTGATTCCTTTCAATCCAAATATTGTAGATGGCTGCCCCAAAAGGATGTTTGATAATAATGGCCTTCAAATGCTTCTCAATGCCGAAGGGAATGATGTAATCAAAAATATCATGCCAACAAATCAGATTTTCTAGAACAAAAGAGAGTTGCAAGCCCTTTCTCCAAATCCTCCAAGTGAAAGAACATTCAAAGAAGAGATGCTCTCTTGTCTCACAACCCATGTGACAAAAAATACACGTTGGATTGATATTAAGCCCCCAATGCAAAATTCTGAATTTAGTAATAAGGCAAGCGATACAATGAACCTATGTTTTGGATTTTGCCTCTTGTGCCAAATGAAATTATAACCTTCAAAATGAGTTATTTTCCTTCTAATGCTTTCCCAAGTGTGATTGAATGTGAAGCCTCCACATGGGGAAAGATTCCATGTTATTTTATCCGTTATGCCTTTATTGAGGACAAAATTTGGAACTTCAACTTGGGAAAGATGCATTGGCCAATTCCAAGTACCATCAATGAAAATTTCACATACCTTTGCAAGGAGTGGAGGATTTGGGATGGTATTTGTCCAATGCTCAAAGCAAGGACCATTCTTGTGCCAATTATCAATCCAAAAGAAAGTGTTTGCTCTATTACCAATTTTGTGTTGGATAAATCTTTTTGCAATAACACGGCATCCAAGAAGCATTTTAAATACCCAGCTTGTATCCTTAGGAACTTGTAACACCCAAATAGAAGAGTCTTTGATATAGTTTGCTTGAACCCATTGACTCTAAAGTGTTTCTTTTGTTTCAACGATTGTAATGCTGATGTGTTGTCTCCAAAAAAAGCCAAATGCGACCAGCCATGCTTTCATCCATATAGTTTCCAAAACCCAAGGCATTGAAATGATTTATACTTGAGGGATTATGATTTACCTTGGTCTCTGGAATGCAAAAACAATCCAAGTTGTATTTTTTTACAAAAGCATTCACTTCGTTGTGTTTTCTAGGGGAATTAAAACCCTTAGTGTTCCAAGCACCAATGATCATTTGGATAATGGGGAAGAAGAAGACCACCCCAGTGAATCTTTCTCAAAGTTATTTTGGTCATCAATCAAAGCATCCTAATGATTCTTCTGATTAAGAGGTTGAATTTCCCCTTCTTCCATGCCATCACAATTATCAAGAGCATTGAAAGGGTTATCATATTTTACCTCGGGATAAGAAGGTTCGGAGGGAGAGGGCTTTCCACATGGGTTGAGGCTGCCTCTTCACTAAGCTCCTTGTTACAATCATTAGGGATAGTTTAGTTTTCAGCTTTCTTCTCATTTGAGGTCTTCTTCTTTCCTACAACAACCCAATTTTCCTTAGGTTTAGAGGTGGACGGACCAGCCCTATTCAAGATTGTAGAAAAGGGTTTTGATTGGACATTAGGCTTCAAAAGGCAATGATCATCAATGTGTCCAACCATTTTGCATTGAATGCATTTTTCTAGCTTCCAAACATATTAGACTTCAACTCTTGCTTTGGACCCGTCCCTAAGCTCAGGGTAAACAACTTTTGGAAGTTTGTCTTCCATATTCACCTCAATACAAGCACGTGCATACACAAGGTTCCTTCTTGATTCGGTCATGGCATCAACTTGGAGTGGTCTTCCAATGAAAGAAGCAATGTAGCTAAACGCTCTCTTGGACGATGAGCAAAGAGGGACTTCCTTGAGCTTAACCCAAGTAGGGATTTATTACATAACAAGTTAACAAAATCAAGGTTAGGTTGCCATTTCCTAAGGAGCAAAGGTCTATGATTTACATGCCATAGTTGTTGAAAAACTCTATGGCAATGCTGTCTCTTCTCAAATTTGAACAAAAACAGCCTTTTTCCTTTAGGATATATATTAACCTTACCAAATTTCCACCAAGCATTATAGACCATATTCTTAATGTAGTAAAAAAGTGGGGGAGCCCCAAGGAATTGGCCAACTAAACAATTTGTCCAAAAGCTATCCCCATCATCATACAAATCTTGAAGAGGGTCCTCAACCTCTCTAACCCCGTCAGATGTTTTAACTTCAAATTATTCATTGAGTTGGAGATTAGTTTCAATAAATTCCCCAAAATCATTCTTCCAATTTGTGGAGGGGTCATTTGGAGAGGGTTCATACCTTAGGACAGGAGGTTTTTTCCAAGCATTTTGTGGAGGAGTAGCTTCTTTTAGTGGCAGCCCATTGCCTTCATGACCATGTTTCTCCAAAGGCTTTTTCAGCATCTCATTTGTTTTTTCTCTGTCCATTGGCCAATTTTGTTGGGTCAAAAGGTCAACATTAGCTTCATTTGGTGATTTGGCATTATTTGGTGCGTTGGCAGCCACATCACTAACTTTGTAAGCCCCAACTCTATTTCTTGAGTTTTGCTTGGCCGAAGGTAAGGGAGGGAAATCAAATTTGTTTGTGTTCGAAAGTGGTGTGCCAGGTGACTTTCTAGAACGAGAGGAGTGAGTTGTCAGCTTAGGAGAGGTAGGAGTACATTAACTTTTTTGAGAAGTACACATCTTGTCATCAAACATGCTATTACCCAGAACATACTTCTTGTGACCAGTGGTTAATAGCTCAAGATCATCTTCTTCCTTCCCATCTTCCTTTTCTTTTGATGCACCCGAAGCTCCATGGGGAAGATTTGAATCATCTTCATTCATAATAAGAGACTTTGCAAGTTTAGCTATAGCAAGCATTTGCTCATCTTCGTATTGCTTGAAGGTTTTCTTGGAATCAATTGCATCAAACACTTCTTTATAATGATGCATCTTCACTCTCAAGAGGGAGTGTGAAGAGGCGGTGTCAAACTCTCTCTAACTTTTGCTTTCGGCCACCACCCCATAGCCATTCACCACTCCCTTTCTTCCATACTCTCTCCTAAACTCCTCACCTTTTTCACCTTTTCTCTCGCCTAATAACCTTTTTCTCTCTTTTTCTTTTCCTTTCTTTGAGCATCCTTTCTTTTATCATAAATCATCCATTCTCTTCAATATCATTTGCATTAGGCTTACTTGTATCTTTCTCAAGTGTTGAAAATCGGTTTCCATTCAAAGGACTCTTTGGTGTAGAAGCAATGGTGTCTTTGCTGGCTTTCGGTTCAAGAACCACATTTGCAAATGGTGTAGGATTTACATTAACTTTTCTCCAAAACTTCTTTGGCTTAGCATTCTTCCAATCATTCACATTCTTTTCAACTGTAAGAGTTTGCCTTGAAGCATTTGCAGTAGGTGCATTAGGACAAGAAGAAAGAGAATAACCAACCATCTTGCAAGTAGAGCAAACGGGGGGCTTCTCAAGCATATTTGACATCAACTTTTTCCCATTCACCATTTCTAAGTTTCACAAAAGGTGGTCTGGGAGGGTTTTGGAAAGATCCATTTCGATGCATATGTGTGCAAACCCCACAAAAGTACACGATTTCGTTAATTTATCCATTTGCAATGGGACTTCAAGAGTACTTCCTATGTAGCTTAATCCTCTTCTAGTAATAAGGGAACAAGGGATATTCCGTAGCTTAACCCAGAGAGATACTTTATTCCAACTGAAATTTAGAAGTTGAACACTTGCATCCCATTTCCTAAGCAATAAGGGTCTATGATTAACATCCCAAAGTTGCTCCATGACAAGTTCACAAGCTTCGTTACAATCAAATTTAAAGACAAATAGGCCATTTTCAGCAGATTTGATATCAACTTTCCCAAAAGATTTCCAATGTGTGTCATCCATTTTGCATATAAGGAAAAAAGGAGGAGGTTACTTACAAATTGGCCAATTAAGCAATTTCTCCAATGTTTGTCTCATTCTTCAAAAACATCATTAGGAGGAGTGGCACCAATGAAGCCATTATCTTCAAAGAGAACATGAAAATCAAGCTTATGAGAATTTTTGAGTTTACCTAGGCAAGAAAGTTTCCAATCTTTGTCCAAGCTCCAAAAATTCTGATTTTCTTGAGGTAGATTTGTTGCATTCAAATCGACATGAATTTGAGTTTGCTCTAAGTGTGGTGATTTAGCACCCAATGGCCCATGTTGTGGAAGAGATTCTTTTGAGGGGCTAGGGTATTTGGGCAAAATTTCAGTAGGAGAAAAGCTTCTAGCCGAGTTGGGAAGAGCAGTGCCATTTCGATTAGCATTCTAGAAGGAGCTAGGCTGGCTTGTTTGAAAAAATGATATGGCTTCATTAATTGATATGGCAGCCACCTTAGCACCAAGCTGGAAGCCACATGGATTAGTTAATTTTCCTCTTGGCAAAGCCTCCAAGGGCTAGAAATCACCAAATTTTGAGGCTAAATTGAAATTCAAAATATATGGTGAGCCTTCTATGTTGGAAGAAGAATGATGTGCTGTCGAGAAATGGTTAGGGGAGGCTGAACCAATGTGCTTTTGGTCTGAAAAAGCAGTAGCATTTTCAAAAAAAGCTTGGACCTTTCCTGCGGAGGAACCATTGGTTAATGATCGGCTTTGTACTTTTTCAAGTTCAAGCTTACCCGATTTGCCATGGTTGGAATTTGGAGCAAAAATGCTCAAGTTTGCATGCTAAGAGTGCAGTTTAGAGGTGAGAAAGGAGTTCTTCATTTCATGAGGATTAGAATGAGTACCATCATGAGTATTTTTGGATAAGTCGAAAGCATGTTGCGAGGGAGAATGACTTGCAGCCATTTATGGAGAACTTTCCAGTTTTGGAGAGGAAGTTACGACCTCTTCAGTCATAGAGGTCCTAACACCATCACTAGCAAGATGCATATCAACTTGGTTCATTTCTCCATCAAACTCACCCGTAGAGGTAACCATTGTCGTGGACTTTCCAAGCTCTATATCTTGCAAACACTTAGAAGAAGAAGATTTTACGGGTGAAACTCCTATGTTACAGCAAGCATCATAAGCTAATTTGAACTCAAGGCTAGAGTTGATGGATGGGTCATCTTCTTCAATAAGCAAAGAGGATGAGTTTTCACGCATGGAAGGAGTAACAAGAACATTTTCAGCACTATGCATAACTTTTGAGTACCATGTTAAGGGAGTTCTTCATAGGATTCCTTGAGCTTAGCATTGATAGCTTTAATCCTTGCACTCTGTCTTGAAGATATATGATTCTTCTTCTTAGGCATGATTAAAGTTGAAAATTAAGAATAGAAAACTTGGTAGTTGAGAGTAGTAAAAAAAAAAAGTTTGAGTTTGTGATGCATCTCTCGAAATCCCAAGCACTACTAGGAATTGAATGGGCATTAGAACGATCTCCTTCATTAAGCACCTCATTGAAGTCACCAAGTAAACAAATTTTCACCCCACTTACTCCAAAGCTTGAGTTTATTCCAAAGAGCATTTCTTTTAGTAGCTTCATTCCTTCCATAAATGAAGGCCACAAGAAGAGAATGGTGGGAGTTATCAAAATAACAAAGAATGCCTTTTTCAAAAGAGTCAATTACTTTTACTTTAATGCCATGTTTCCAAAAAAGCCAAAGTGCCCTTTTCGTGCTATCATCCATATAATTTTCAAACCCCAAACTTCTGAAAGAAGATCCAATAGCACAAATGCATTCATTTCTAACCACCTTGGTTTCCAAAAGGCACAAAAAGTCCAAGTGGTGTTTATTAATCAAGACTTTAACTTCCTTATGCTTTTTTGGGGAGTTAAATCCCTTATATTCCAAGAGCAAAAAATCATGGGGAGGGAAGAGGGGTTGGAGCTAAAGGCTCTGAAGTTAAAGTGCCATGATCATGTTGAACTTGAGTGCCATTGATGGGATCATCAAGATTTTCTTTTTTCGCCCATTCACCTTCTTACATGCCCTTATTCCTTTCAAGCATATTAAATTTATTATTATGAGTCATGGGTTTGAATGGTGTAGTAGAGTTACCTTTCTTTGGAGAAGTATGCTGAGGGCTAAGGGCTTTTGAAGTAAAAGCTTCATGTGAAGTCTCATGAGAAGTAATTTCAATCCTCCTAGCATTCCTCCTTTCAACTAGTTTCCATTCAAAATTTAACCAAGCTTTGTGAGTATTTTGTCTTGGCAATGTCTTGAGTTGAATTCCTTGAAGATCTTGGGAAGGTGCATGAGATTGGAGTTTAGGTTTTAAAGGGCAATACTCCTCAAGATGTCCAACCACTTTGCAATGGGCACACTTTAATGGTTTCCATGCATACTCCACTTCAACTCTTGCCTTAGTGCCATCACTAAGTTTAGGATAAATCATATTCGGGAGCTTCTCATCAAAATACATAATCTACAAATTCCAAATTCCTTCTTGTTTTGTTTAATGCATCCATTTGAATAGGTATGCCCATGAAAGAAGCAACATATCCAAGTCCTCTTTTAGACCAAAGGCTCATGGGGACTTCTCTAAGCTTAACCCATAGAGGAACCTTCTTGCAACTTAAATTTATGTACTCAAGGTTTAGTTTCCACTTTCTAAGAAGTAAGAGTCGATTATTAACGTGCTATAGTTGTGCTAAGATCTTTTGGCAATGCTCTTCTTTTTCATATTTGAAAATATAGACCCCTTTTCCTTTGTTTATAATCTCTACTTTACCAAATTTCCACCAAGCCATCTCAACCATGTTCTTAATTTAATAATAAGGAGGGGGCACCTAGGAATTGCCCAACCAACCAATGTGTCCACAAGCTCTCTCTTTCATCATAAATTTCAGGTGGGGGCTCCTCAATTTCTCTTTTTCTATCCACAATCTTAACATCAAACTCTTTTTCAATGTGCAATTTGTGCTTATCTGCTTAGCAAACTCATTACCCCGATTAGGAGAAGGCTCATTTGGAGTTGGAACATACCTTAGCTTAGGAGGATGAGACCAAGCATTTTCTTGGACTTCCCTTGTCATATGAGTTTTCTTCCCTTCGGCTTTAAGAAAGTGTTTGCTAGAGTTAATTCCCAAATGCTTGTTAGGATGAGTCAAGGGTGGACATGCTAGACCTTTAGAAGATGATGTAGAATTTAGGTGTGATGTGGCTGCCACGTTGTTTCCACAAGGATTAGGTGACAAATCAATCTTTGGATAAGCTTGGCCAAGAGGTGGGAAACTTTCAAGTTTTGCACGTAAGTCCTCATTTGAAAAATGAGGCTCTTGTAGATTTTCACCAACCAAAGAATGTGTTTTCAAGTTGTTGTTGGCTGGGACATCAAATATCTTGTTCTTTTCAACGAAAGTACAAAGAGTACTATTCAAGTTGTTATTGCCCAGTCCAAAAGAGCATTGTCCACCGGGCAAAGACCTTTCTTCTTCCTCCAAACTCCTAGCTTTAACTGAGGTGTTGGAAGAGTCTTTAGGAGGATCTTGGACATTTATTAATGGTAAACCACGTGATGGAGTAGTGAAGAGAGCTTGGGTAATATTCATTTCTTCAATTTGCCTCGCAGTTATTGGTTCTTCCCAATTCTTAGAGATAGAGGATAAGATTGTTTTTGAACTTTGAAGAAGGCTTCTAACTAAGGAAGCTTTAGCTTTGTTTTTCTCTTCTTCATATTCCTCAAAAGTCTTACCTTAGTCCATGGCAAGAAAAGAATTCTTGAGCTCCTTTGAGGTTGAAGAAGTATCATCACTTTCAATAGGGGAGAGAGAAGAGGCAACTTCAACCCCCTTCAAATCTTCAACCTTGGCCTTAAGCTTTGGCTTAGCGTTAGGAGTAATGGTGTTGCTGTCCTTTGTGACTTTTTAGGCATTGATCCTCGCACTAGTTCTAGAAAGAGAATTAGTCTTCTTTTTCTTTGTATTTGCCATGAAAAAACAAGAAAAAGAAGAAGAAGAGGAGGAGGAATTCTTGAGAGTGAGGAGGCTTGGGGACGAGTATGGAAGAGTGTATAGGCTAGGTAAGTGTTTGGATTAATGAAAGAAGGTTGAAGTTGGTGGAGAATGGTCCCTTCCAAACCACCATTAAGAGCAAAATAGAAGCTAGGTGTAGTAACACAAACCACAATCCACTTCAAAAATTTCTGAGGAAAACCAAAAGTAAGTAAGGTGCGTTCAACAAAATTCCAATTCAATGAATCAAAAGGTTTCATGATGTCAACTTTGAGTGCACACCTAGAAGAAATGTGCCTTCCAGAGTAACCCCTCACAAGATCATGGGCAATAAGAATGTTCTCAATAATGTGTCAGTTTTGGATAAAGGCTGATTGATTCCATGACATAATATGAGGCAAGCAAACTTTAAGCCTATTTGCAATGATTTTGGAAATGCACTTATAAATGGTGTTGCAACAAGAAATTGGACTACAATCTTTAACCACACCCGGGTTTGTGGTCTTAGGCACAAGGGTAATAATAGTAGCATTTACCTTCTTGAGAAGAATACTTGAGTCAAAGAAGGATCTTATGGCATTTGTCACATCTTCTCCCACAATCTCCCAAGCTACCATGTAGAATATACCCCTCTGGCCCTGGACTCTTGTTGGGATTAAGAGAGAAAAGGGCTTCTTTAATCTCTTCATTTGTGATTGATGCACAAAGAGAGGCAACAAGATCATTATTGATCTGTAAAAAGCAAGATCATTATCAATGGACTTCCCAATGATGTTTCTAACAAAATCAACATTGGCGTGGGAGGTGGTTGAAGCTTTAAGAAGATTTTTATAATAAGTAATGAACTCATTTTTCACCTCAAAATCTTCCAAAGGAAGCTGTCCACTATTATTTTTAATAGCATGAATAGTATTTTTTAGCCTGCTCCTTTTTACGACGTCGAAGAAAAAGGGTGAGTTTGAGTCACCCTCCTTGATCCAAGAAAGCCTAGCCTTTTGGTAGAGCATGGGCTTGTATATGGCATCAAGTACTTCCATCCTAACCGAAATCCTCTTCTCCTTATCAATAAGGACCGAGTTTTGCTGACCGTTATAAATAGCACATTGCACATTATCAAGTTCCTCCTAAAGCTACCTAGCAAAAAAAAAAGTTCCTCCCAAAGCTCCTTAATGGCATTTGCAATGTAAGTAAAATTTTCCTTGTCAAAGGACTTGAGGGCTTGCTTAAGACCTTTTTGTTTTTTTTTTTTTTGCATTGAGATCACAAGTACAAAGTACAATGGAAACCAAAAGACTGGAAAGCCCTATAGAATTGTATCTTCTATTTTCCACATCTTCCCAAGTTTAAAGTTGGTGTGTGTAGGAGAAAAATTTTTGCAGTTAGAGATTCTAGATCGTACATCATTAAAAATTGAGAGAAAAATGTTTTCCTTGGTTTGGGCTTGCAACTTAAAGATGTGATTGTTCCTTTCAAGCCAAATATGATAGATTGAAGCTCCAAGATAGTGCTCTAAGATGGTTGCCTTCATATTTTTTTCTAGAGCAAGTGGAGTGGGAAATTCCAAAATGTCATCCCAAACAATAAGATTTTCAGGTATCATAGTAATCTTTAATCCTCTCCTCTATATCCTTCTTGTAAAGCTACATTCAAAGAAAAAGTGATCCTGGTCTTGACATCCCAAATGACAAAAGTTGCAAAGAGGGCTAAAGAGGATGCCCCAACTGAGCATTTTGAATTTCGTACTTAGCTTATCCTTGATTGGGAGCCAAACCAGGAAGCCATGCCTTGGGTTATGTCCTTTATGCCAAACAAGATTTTTCCAATGAAAAGGGAGACCTTTGTTTCTAATGTGATCCCAAGTGCTTTTGAATGAAAAATCCCCGTTTGTGTAGAGGGACCAAACAAAACCATCCTCTTCATTCTCAATGAGTTCAAAATTAGGAAGACTTACTAGGTGGAGATGATTTGGCATTGCCAATTGCCATTATGATAAATAAAGGCCACGTTTGCATGAAATGATGGTGATGGAATGATTGAGCTCCATTGGTGCGCAATGATGCCCTCTAGATGCCACTTATCATGCCAAAAGGAGGTGTTTTCTCCACTTCCAACAACGTGATGGATATGTTGTCTAGCAATGTCTCGGATGGAGAGGAGAGATTTCAAAACCCAACTAGCATCTTTTGGGCAAAGGAGTGTTCAAATAGTTTTTCCTTGATGTAGTTCATGTGAATCCATCTACTCCAAAGTGAGTCCCGAATTGAGTACATTCTCCAAAAGCTTTTCAAAAGGAAGGTTGTGTTGATGGCTTTCAACTTCCTTACTCCAAGTCCTCCTTCATTATAAGGGAGACAAACTTCCTTCCATGCAACCTTAGGCCCCGTATCCCTCTAAAGGAAAGCTTTAAATTTTGCTTCAATGGTTGCCATAATAATTCCTTGAGGAAGGAGTGTTGCATTCACCCAAAAGGCACAAACTTGAGTGAGTGTGGATTTAATAAGGAGAAGTCTACCAGGAAAGGAAAGCAACTTGTTGACCCATCCCTCAGGTTTACCATCAATTTTCTCCAAAAATGGCATGCAATCAGATTTTTTAAGCTTCCTTGTAACAAGCGGGATGCCTAAATATCTAATAGGAAGTGTTCCTTCTTTGAACCCCACTTGTGATGATTTCAACTCTTTCTTCATTTGTGATACGATCAAGAAAAATGTCACTTTTTGCTTCATTCATGGATAGCCTTGAAAAGGAGGTGAGACCTTTTTGTTTTTGGAAAAGGATGAACATTGGAGTACCAAAAACCCGTGTATTCCAATGCTCATTAACAAGCTTCAAGAAATCATGGTGAGTTGTCAAAGCATTGTAGAACTTAAAAGGCTTTGGGGAGGAGAGCCAAGACTTACAAGTTTGCAAAATGAGTGGGCAATGATTGGAGACTCAAGGAGATTCCATGAAAAGAAAGGAATGTTGGTAAGAAAGAATCCAATTTGCATTCACCAAAGCTCTATCAATTTTTTTTTTTTTTTTTGCGGGGCAAGTAAGAATAATTGTATTTCATCAATCAAGAAGTGTACATGTACAAAAGATGTGGAGGAAAGGAGAAGAGAAACCTATACGATGATATCTTCTAATCTCCACAATTTACATAAAGCTTTGTTCAAAAGACAAGATGGAAATTTTCGACCATTAGAGAGTTTTACTCTAACATCATTGAAGATAGTATAAAAAATAAATGCCTCGGTTCTTGCTTGGTTTTTGTAGATATGCTGATTCCTTTCAATCCATATATTGTAGGTGGCTGCCCCAAAAAGATGCTTGATAACAGTGGCCTTCAAGTGCTTCTCAAGGGCAAAAGGAGCGATATAATTAATAATATCTTGCCAACAAATCAAATTTTCTGGAACAAAAGAGAGTTGCAAGCCTTTTCTCCAAATCCTCCTAGTAAAGTAGTATTCAAAGAAGAGATGCTTTCTTGTTTCACAACCTATGTGACAAAAAATACAAGTTGGGTTGATATTTAGCCCCCAATGCAAGATTCTAAATTTTGTACTAAGATGATCAAGGTAAGCAAGCCAAGCAATGAAACTATGTTTTAGATTATGCCTTTTGTGCCGAATGATGTTATAACCATCAAAATGAGTTCTGATGTGTGTCATTTGTGCATGTTTGCATCTAGTTTTTGCATGCATATTTAAGGGTGTTTAGAGTATAATTGAGTGCATTTAGTATAAAGTTTATGCATATTTGTTAATATTTGTACATAATGTATTTAGGTGCATAAATACTATACTAAGTGTTATATTCCATGTTTTAGGAGTGTTTGGAAGGGTTCAAGCTTATGCGAGGAAGAAATGAGCTAACGGATGAAGACCGGAAGAAAAGAAATAAAGAAGAGATCATTCTGATCTAGCCGGTCGACTTTCAAGAAGAGCCGGCCCACCGTCTAGGTCGACCGGCCGCTCCAGAGAATAAAAGATTTGAAGCTGGTCGAGTTCCTCAAGAAGCAGGTCGACCGGCCATTCTAGAGAGCATCATGATTTAAGCCGGTCGAGCAAGAAAGAAGAGCCGGCCAACCTGTGCGTTGAAGAAATCCATAAAAAAGCTCGTTTCATCTCATTTTCAAGGAGGAACTTTCATTTCTTAAATCCTAATAAACCCTAACCCTTTACCCACTTCACAAAACACCCTAAACCACCATCTAAACCCCACACCAATCTAGGATTGAAGCATTAAACAAAGATTTGAAGGATTTGTACGGATTTGAAAGCAAAAATTTAGGGAAGTTCTTCCTGTTCTTTCTCTATTTCTTGTAAATATGTTGCTAGATTAGGCTAGATTTAGGGTTGATTGTTGTTGTATATTAAATTAGGGCTTTGAATAATGGATTTGTGTAGATCTTTGGCTCTTAATACATGTTTATTTACATAAATTTATGGCATGATTCAATATGTCTATGTATTGGAAATCAAACATGTCTATGTGTTTGTTAAAATGCCTAAGTGAATATGCATGTGTTATTTGTGCTTAAAATGCTCTTATCTACTTATTTAGGTGATGTGATTGTGCTTAATCTCATGGCTTTGCTTAGTAGAGTAGGCTTTAGCTTTAAATCCAACTAATAGGTTACATGCTATGCTTAGTCGAGTTTAGGTGCTAGTCCTTGGCTTTAAATCTAGCCAAGAGGATAAGTTAACCTAGACTAGAGTATCCCTCACCCACGTTAGTGTTGGTTAATTGAGCCTTAATGTCACGTAGTGTTTAGGTGCTAGTCCTTGGCTTTAAATCCAGTCAAGAGGATAAGTTCTAAGCATGGATTGTGTAGGCTAGGAGGGATTGGCCCTTAGCTTTAAATCCGGCTAACGGGTTGAACCACTAGTATTGGTTAAGAGAGCCCCCGATCAACATAACGGCAATAGAAGTCCCGAGCCTTAGATAGACATCATCTGTTATCATAGCCCAAGTCTTGTTGCAATGCAATCGCCCTAGGTCCCCTGCTTCTCTATTAGTGTTTCCTTCCCTAGTTTGGCTCCTTTAAGTTCCTCCATAGATTAGTTTTTATTTTCCTTTTTCCGAGCTCCCTTCCATCCCAAAGTAAGTACACACACGCACGTAGCTAGTTTAAGGCACTCGAGCACATAAAGACTAAACCAAGGTAGCCTCCCTGTGGATTTGACCCCGCACTTGCACAAACTGTATTACACACGTCCCGTGCACTTGCGGGCTATTTAGGCTTGTGCTCAAATAGCGTACCAAGTTTTTGGCACCGTTGCCGGGGAGGCACGGTATTGGTTCTTTGTGTGCTTTTGTGTTTGTGATTGGTTGCTTGCGTGTGCACTATCTTTACTTGCTTTCCATTTTTTGAAAAAAAAAATTAGAAAAAAATTTTTCTCGAAAAAAAAAATTGAAAAAAATTTTTAAAAAAATTGACTGTGAAGGGGTTTTACTTGTGATTCATTGAATATGACCGATCCTAATGCTTCTTGGTGGTCACTTGTATCCTCTTCCCCATCACCCAAACGAGTCCCTTATGCATGTCGCTTGTGTGGAAGTTTCATGCATCCTACCGTTTTCTGTCCCCACGAGAATTCCCCACCCAGGGCTAGTGCTACTAATGACCCCTATAGTCATGCAACATCTCATGCATTTTCATTTAGTAATCATGACTATAGGGATGCGTATTCTTCTTATTGCAATCATTGTAGAAAGCCGTGCTCACTTTTCTAGTACTTGTCCCACCTTCCACTCTTATCCCCGATCGCATGCAATGACCTATGCCCCTAGCAATCATATGCCCATGCATGCATCTACATCTAGCTATCATGATTCTAAGGAGCAACATCATGCATTTTCACAATGGGGTCAAGATGACTCTTTATTCCATTCACCTTCTAATTTTGATTGTCCACCTCCAACACCTTATTTTTCCACCCATTACTCTCCCGAGTTTTTTGATGGTTATGTACAAAATGATTTTCAACATGACTACCCTCTTCACTCGATTGAACCCTCTTTCGTTATGTCTACACACTCGGAGCAACTAGATCAAATGCTTGAGCAATCCCAATCTCTCCTCCAATCTAATCAGAGGAACTAGAGAGTTTTAAGCGAGAATCCAAATCTCTAGGAGAGCGCTTGAAGAGAATGGCTAAGAGTATGCAACTCATTAGTGAAACTTTTGAGATACCTTTAGAACGAGTTGTCGGGATAGAGATGAGACCTAACAATGAGGTGACTAAGGGTGGAAATGATGATGTATGGGAGAGACAGCTAGAAAGAGAGGTTGATGGAGAGATAACATCTTGTAGTGAGGATGAAGATGAGCTTAATGATAACTTGGTTCTTGATGACTCTTGTGATTATGTTTTAGAGGAAGTAGTACGCTATCCTCTTAAGCTTTCAACGTCTCCTATTGAGTCACATGATCTTTTTCTTTCTCCTCATCCCACACATTCCGTACACGTGGAGGTTGAGTTTTGTGTCGATAGTACTCAATTGCATTCTGAATCGGCATTTAGGGAGTTTAGTGCGCATTCTCCCCTTGAGCATTCATGCATACATGATGAGGAATCCGTTGAGTCCCCATTGCCCCCTCCATTAGTGTCTACCCCGTATGAAAAGCATGATGGCGAGATAACACCCACTAGTGATGAATGTATTGATGAATTTAAAGAGACTGTAGCTAGTGAAGGTTTAAAGTCATCCACTGGGGAAAACGAGACATCAATTTCGGAGATTTTAGATGATAAGTTTCTTGGAGTTAAGAATCATGATGTTGAAGAGAATAGCAACTCTAAGAAGACACATAAGAAAGGAATTGATGTGCTTGGAAGAATGATCTATGGGTCTCTTTGGATGTTTGATGATTCATTGATGGAAATAGAGCCCATTAAGATCGAATCCACCCTTCGTGAGGAGTTAGAACGACCTAGGCTTGATCATGTTATATCTTGTGGAGAAGATGAGTGTAGTACATCCACCTCCTATATCGTTGCTCCTTCTTCTCCAAATGTCATTCCAACCCCCATTTCCCATTCCATTGAGTCTTCCTTTTTTGAGCTCACGTTAGTGCCTTCATGCATAGAACATTTTCATCTAGGGTTAGAAAGCACGTTTCTTATGTTGCATGCATTAGACCTATCTTTGACCTATGGGGAAAGTGTGTTCCTAGCCCTTGATTATGAGAAGAAGGCATTGGGGTGGCTAATTAAAGAGGAAGCGGGACATGATTCTTCACGTTTGAGCATGCTTCATTCCACACTTGCGCATTCATTTGATATTTTAGAGTGGGATCTTGAAAAGGGGTGCATCATGCATTCATTGCCCCAACCTTTAGTGCATGACCCTTTTCCTTCTATATTCTGTGCTTTGATGATTATCCGGCAATTTGTGCCATGCAACTTTAAACATGTTTTACTTTAACATTGGCGCCCGGCTGGAGGCGTTAAATCCAGCGCTACTAGAAGGCACCCTAGGCTTGTTCATATTTTTCTTGTTTTTCTTGTATTTATTTGCCTTTGCCTTTGTATATAGTAGATTAGTTTTCTTGTACTTATTCTTGCTTTGTACATAATAGATTAGATTGCTTTTGTTTATCTTACCTTTTTATATTTTAGGATTTCTTTTGTTTATTTTCATTATTAGTAGGTTAGATTTTTACTCCCTTACTTGTTCTTGCTCCTTTTCTTCATTTGTGCATCAATCCCTTACCCCGTGTTTACATCCTTATTTATCATTTCAAATGTCAATGCGAGCTTCCATAGCATATCTTCTAATCTTTTCTTTGTTTTTTGAGCATTAGTGCTTTCCACAAAAGATAGAGGCTAGTAGATCATTGGATTGTCTTTGGCATTTGCGGACTACATGGAAACAAGGTTGTATCTATCCATCTTTTACTTGTCCTTATCTATCCCTCTTCGCATTCCCCATATGTGTTCCATGTTGATTGCTTGTCGTGTGGCTTTGTGATTTTTGCTTGAGGACAAGCAAAGTTTAGGTTTGGGGGTGTGGTTGCTCATTTATTGTTTATATCATATATGGGATAGATTCGCTTGCCATATCTTATTTTTTGCCTAAAATGTGTTCAAATTTTTCATTTTTTTTTGCATATTTTAAGTTGGTTTATCTCCACATTGGTTGGAGAGTTGGCTTTTGCTATTGACTTAATTGATTGGAGAAGATGAGGATGTATTGTGGGGAGTAAATGGAGTGTAGGGTATGACCTAGACTTCAAAGAGAATCCTTTTGAAAACTGTGGGGAGTGAGTATTTCTAACAATGCACCTTGTAGTTTCCCCACAACTTGGTTGGAAAAAGTGTTTTTAAGGGGTTGTTGATATGAGTGCCCATTCCTTGATTGGTTCTTTTAGTTTGCCTTAGCCTCTTCTTTTTCCTTTCTTTTTGTTCTATTTATGTATTGAAAAAAAAAAAAAAAACAAAAACGAAAAAAAATGAGAAAAAGAGAAAAGCCAAAAGTCAACAAAAAGATTGAAAAGTGAAGTATGTTGAATAAGTGTCAAGTGACATAGTGTTGGAGTGGTGGCTGGTTGCAAGAAAAGAAGAGAGAAGGAGGAAAGAATTCATGCTAGAGAGAGAAAAATTGTTTGTTTTAGCATGAGGGAAGTGAGATTAGCAAAGTTTTCATGCTTAAAATCTTTTGGAGAATGTATTCGGCTAGAACCACCTTATAAAGTTAATGGATCCTCTCTACCTACATCAAGGATAAATCTATTTGGTAGATGCAAATCTCATGAGATGCTAGTTGGATCATCAAAATGCTCCTAAATTGTAGGGATGATGCTAGGAGATTCATTGAGCACAAAGTTGGATATGCACTAGCACTTTCTTTTGGTTTGATAATTGGCACATGGGAAGCGTACTCCTTGAGCATCGGAATAAAATCTTTCCAAATCCTTCTCTTCATGCTTAGGTATGTGATTTATAGTTAAACGGTAGATGGGATTGGCCAATTCATCTCATTCATATTGACATGTTGAGCTTTCATATTAATGAGCAAACACGTGATAGTTTCTTTTGGAAAGGATATGATGGCTCTTTCTCTTTTAAACATACTTGGAATCATCTTTGAAGGAGAGGCACTACTTTTGATGGACACAATATCATTTGGCATAAAGGGCATAATCCTAGGCATGGCTTCATTATTTGGCTTACTTATGTTGATTGCCTAAGCACTAAATTTAGGCTTGTTTCTTGGGGACTTGAGATCACTCCTAATTGTATTTTCTACCATTTGGGAAGCGAGACAAAGGAGCACTTATTCTTGAGTGTAGCTTCACAAGAAGAATTTGGAGATGCGGATTGGAGCTTATTCTTTTGTCAAAACATTTAATTTGTTGGAATGATATCCTCACCTTTATCACTCCATATGTGCATGAAAAGCATTTGAAAGCCAAAATCACTAAATATCTTTTTGGGGCTGCCATCTATCATATATGGATTGAGAGATGTAATCAGGTCTTTAATGACAAAATCTGCTCTGAAGAAACTATTTTTTATGTTATCTTCAGTGATATAAGGGCAAAGCTTTCTTCTGGTAGGAAATTTCCTTTTTCAAATTTGAACAAAGCCTTATGTAAATTATGGAAACTTGATGATATCCTTGATTAAGGTATCTTTGTACTTGTAAATCTTGTTTGATAATGGAATATACAATACTTGCCCCGCAAAAAAAAAAGTTTATACAGGGGCACATAGGGATGTCGGTACCCTGAGTGCACCAAAGCATGGTATGGGGTGGTGCAAACAAGTTGGTCTCTAACTAGATATCATTCATGAAGGAATTTTGCAAAACTTTTTCACAAATTCTTCCAGGATCAAGCTCTTATAAATTAAAAATTTCACAAGGGACATGATTAGTACCTGGATATTCGTGACACGAATATGTGTTCTTGACAAGTAGCCTTGCGGAAGCTTGATCTTCCTCCTCTTCGTACGCAGCCAAGAAACAATGATGGAGGCTAGGGTTTTTTTTTAAAGGGAGGAGGAATATTTTTTTTTCTCTGTAGGAAAAACTGAAAACCCTTAATGAAAATATGTACAATACCTCTCCTTTTATAGAACAAAAGGAGTTAGGCCTTCATAAGACCCAGACTGATTTCCTCCAACCCAATTGGGCCCAAACCTTTTAACCCAATTATAAATTAAATCTCTATTTAATTTTAACCCATTTAGCCCAAGATTTAATTCATGCCACATTTTCTGTGCTAGTAGAAAATAGATGAAATTAAATTCGTGAACTTTTAATAATTAATATTAAATATTTAATTTCTAATTAAATATTCAAATACACTAATTATTAATTCCTCTATTTAATTCACAATTAAATAATGGAATATTTAATTCTCAATTAAATATATTAGACCAATCCATCTATAAAATTCTTGACCTTTTGCATGACTCCGTAGGTTCAAACTTAAGCTGATAATACGAAGACAATCTCTGTACTAATCAGAGATACTGTCTAGCAACGGTTCCCAACGTCCAGATAAGCTGAAAAATTACATGACAATTATCAATGAACCTGGGCACTGTGGCATATCCCCTATGACCATCGATATTCCGAAACAACCCTAGGAGCATGGTCAACTATCAAACCCCAAATTAGTTATTCCGTATTAAGTCCTAATCTTGTCATGACTAATCACGACATGTCTCCGTGACACATCACTCAGAAAGCTTTGGCCAAAGACTTAACAAGTTAGGACTAGGTGGAACATCATTCTCCTAGTATCCGGAGGGGGTCAATCCCATCTTGTCCTGTACATTGGCTTCACGACAGTTGCTCGTACCCAGTAACCCTTCATCACCAAATTGGAAATTCGGGTTGTCTGGCACCAAAGTACGAGGAGTAATTCGCAAGCATATACGGCAGTCTTAGGTTGAAAGGAATACTACAACCATGTACACCACAAGCAATCCTTTGACAGTAGGGTAAATACCATAGGATGCTTGTAAACGAGTCATGTTTAGTAAGCGTGTCTCCACACCTTGCCTGTGTGTCACACCAGTGTCTCAACACCCATTGGTCATGAGGAAGACCAACCCATATGACAAACAATTACCTCTACTCGAAGGAATTGACGTCCTAGTACCAATTCCATCATTCGGTTACGAATAGATTTTAAGAACAATTAGACCATGCCTCATTCACATGATCCCACGCAATTGTTCTAAGGAACTACATCATGATCAAAATAAGAGAAGATGGTGCGATATGATGTAATGGCCAAATATTATTAACATAACTCGTGTGTAAACAATTCTTGAAATACAATAGATGACTGACTTTAAGATACTATTCCTAACAATCTCCCACTTGGACTAAAGCCAGTCAGATCTATATCTTATACCTATCTTCTCTTGATGTGAATCGAACTCCTTGACCCCGAGGGCCTTAGTAAATGGGTCAGCCAAATTCTCTTTACTGTCGATGTTCTGTAGAATGACGTCACTTCTAGCTATGATCTCTCAAATCAGGTGGTAACGTCTCAGCACATGTTTGGCTTTCTAGTGGGATCGAGGTTTCTTCGCTTGAGCAATAGCACAAGTACTATCGTTGAAGATTGTGACTGGACCAGCTAAGTCAGGAATAATCCCAAGTTCAGTGATGAATTTCTTGAGCCAACTGCTTCCTTCACTGCATCAGACGCTGCTATGTATTCCGCCTCACAGATAGAATCAGCCACGGTATGTTGCTTGGAACTTTTTCGGCAAATAGCTCCACCATTTAAGGTAAACACAAATTCGGACATGCTTTTACTATCATCCCTATCTGACTGGAAACTAGAATCAGTGTAACCTACCAGTTTCATGTCAGAACCCCCATAGACGAGCCATAAGTCTTTAGTATTTGTTAAATACTTAAGGATGGTTTTTGGCACTTGCCAATGTCTATCACTGGATCAGATTGATATCTACTAACCACTCTTAAAGAGTAAGCCACATCAGGCCTCGTACATGTCATAGCGTACATGATAGATCTTATTGCTGAGGCATAAGGGACTCTACTCATATGCTTTCTTTCCTGAGGAGTTGAGGGACAATCCCTCTTGGAGAGAGAAATTCCATAGCCTATTGGAAGATAGCCTCTTTTGGAATTTTCCATGTTGAACCTTTTCAGCACGGTGTCAATATACGTGGATTGGGACAATCCCAACAACATTTTAGATCTATCTCTATAGATTTTGATCCCAAGGATATAGGAAGCTTCTCCTAGATCCTTCATAGAAATTGGGACGAATGCCATAACTTCACATTCTGTAATGTGGGGACATCATTTCCTATAATGAGAATGTCATCCACATACAATACTAAGAAGGTGACCACATGTCCATTAGCCCATTTATAAATGCAAGGCTCTTCTTCGTTCTTAATGAAACCATACGTTTTGACAACTTTGTCAAAGTGTATGTTCCAACTCCGAGAAGCTTGCTTAAGTCCATAGATGGACTTCTGAAGCTTACACATTCTAGACTCATCTGTAGATGTGAACCCTTCAAGTTGTGTCATATACACTTCCTCTTTTAGCTCACCATTAAGGAAAGCTATTTTAACATCCATTTGCCAAATCTCATAGTCTAATTGTACAGCTATAGCAAGCATAATGTGAACTGACTTGAGCATTGCTACAGGGGAAAAAGTTTCGTCATAGTTAATACCATGACGTTGCCGATATCCCTTAGCAACCAAACGGGCTTTGTAGGTCTCCACCTTCCCATTTGCTCCTCGCTTTCGTTTGAAAAACTATTTACACCCAATAGGTTTAACCCCTTCAGGTGGATCAACTAATGTCCACACATTATTGATTTTCATGGATTCCATTTTAGATTCCATGGCCTTAAGCCATTCTTCAGAGTCGTGCCTTTGCATGGGATCCATATAGGTGATCGGATCCTTATCATTCTCATCTAGTTTGATAGGATCACCGTCTCGAACCAGGAATCCATACCTAGTTGGTTGACGAGGTACTCTACTAGATCCCCTAAGTGATACCTCTATAGTAGCTTCAAGATCTCGTTCTTTAACCTCATCCTGTCCTGTATGTTCAACTGAAAGTGTCTGTCCTTCACCAATGTCAATAGCAGAGGTAGTTCACTCTTGTTCGAGAAACTCTTTCTCTAGAAAGACTGCTCTAGCAGCAACAAACACCTTTTGTTCTTCATCATGATAGAAGTAATATCCTCTAGACTTTCTAGGGTATCCTACAAATCTACATTTGTCAGATTTTGGTTCTAGCTTATCAGTTTGAAGACGCTTGACGTATGCCGAACACCCCCAAACCTTGAGGTAAGAGAGTACTGGTCTACGACTATGCCACATCTCATATGGTGTTTTTTCTATTGACTTGCTAGGTACTTTATTCAGCACATGTGCAGCTGTCTCAAGAGCATATCCCCAAAAGGATATGAGCGGATCCGTGCGTCCCATCATGGATCGAACCATGTCTAACAATGTTCAGTTTCTCCTTTCAGATACACCATTATATTGTGGTGTACCTGGAGGAGTCCATTGCGAGAGAATCCCATTCTCTTCTAGGTAACTTAAAAACTCATTAGAAAGATATTCTCCTCCATGATCAGATCGTAGGATCTTAATACTTTTTCTAGTTTGTTTTTCTACCTCACTCTTGTATCTCTTGAACATTTCAAAAGACTTTGATTTATGTCTCATTAAATAGACATATCCATATCTAGATAGGTCATCAGTGAATGTAATGAAGTAGGAATACGCACCTCTAGCACTAGTGTTCATGGGCCTACAGACATCGATATGTATAAGGCCCAAGAGTTCTGTAGCTCTATCACCTTTTCTAGTAAAAAGGGATTTGGTCATTTTTCCAAGTAGACAAGACTCACAAGTCTGTAGTGATTTAGGATCACTAATGTCAAGAAACCCTTCCTAGACCAACTTGTTAATCCTATCTTTATTAATATGACCAAGTCTACAGTGCCAAAGATATATATCTAAACTAGTTCCTATTTTGGGATGTTTATTGCTAACATGCAAGATGTGCACAAGCTGTGTCAAAATATAAATCCCATGATCCAATCGTCCAATGAAAACACAAACATTATTCAAAATAATGTCAATTCCATTATTGGAAATTCTAAAGGAATATCCATCTTGGGCTAACAACCCAATTGAAATAATGTTTAAAACAAAATCCGAACAAAAGAAAAAATCAGAAAGACTTAAGTTAATAGAATTGATAGCTAGAGATAAACACCCTAGCACTAGTATTGGAACAAGATTCCCATTGCCAATGCTCAGGTATCGCTCTTCGTCTTTGAACTTCCTACTGACCTGTAGCCCCTGTAACGAATTGCAAATATGATAAGGACTGCCCGTATCTAATACATAGGTAGTAGAGTCTATGACACTGAAGTTGCAAGGAGTAATCATATATGTACCTTGCTGAGCAACCTGTTGCTTTCTTCCAGGCTTGTTTGGATCTAAGGACGCCAGATACTGAGGACAATTCCTCTTCCAGTGTCCAAGCTGCTTACAGAAGAAACACTCTGCTTGGCTCTTATCAACCTTTTACCTGCGGGCTTCGTTTTGCTGCTGTGTGGGTTTCTTAATCCCACCTCGAGTTTTGGACGCATGTTTGTTCTTCTTTTTGCCTTTCTTAAAACCTTTGCGTCTCGAGGATGAGGCACCTCCCACTACATTAACAAGCTTACTTAGGAGCAAGTTATTTCTCTCAAAGGTTTGTAACAGTCCTAGTAGCCTGTAGTAGTTAACAACAGGATTATTCATCTTGAATTGATTCAAGAAGGGAAGAAAATATGGAGGCAACGAGTTAAGAATGGCATCCTTGCCAAGCTATTCCTAAAGTGGAAAGCCTAGCTTAGCCAACTTCTCAATGTTTTCTGTCATGTACAATACATGATCAGTAACTGATGTGCCTTCCTTCATCTTAGCGCCAAAAATAGCACATGAGGTTCTATGTCTTTCAGCATCATCTGATGTGCCGAATGACTCATTCAATGCTTGAATGATAGCCTCAGGCTGCGAATCCTCAAACTTGCGACAAAACTCATCATTCATTGCCGCCCTTATAATACAACGAACTGTGACTCTATCATCAAGCCATTTTTGATAGCGTCTTCAATCCGCTGCAGGTGCATTAGCAGCAGGCTCCACAGGTGCTGGATCAGTAAGAACATACAAGATACGTTCATGTTCAAGCACAATGTGCAACCTTCGATACCAACTATCAAAGTTGGGCCCAGTGAGTTTCTCACTATCCAATAGTGATCTTAAAGACAATGTGTTAGTCATTAAATCTGCAAATAATCGACATAAAAAGAATAAATAATCTATTGTAAATATGAGTTATTAATTTTTCCAAAAGATATAGGCCAATATCTAATGGATCCTCCCACTATTTTGTTCAGACTATTAGCCCCTACCTACAGCCCAAAAGGATTTTCGAAAAATAAACCCGTTTAGTGGGTACCAAGATCCAAAACAATGTATATAGGCCCGACTAAGGTCGGCCAACCTATGGACACCGCTTGGTAGGTTCATAACCAATTACTTCCCCAAGTAACTCCCAATATTTTGTTCTGCCCCAAGCATCTCTTTAGCAGGACTAAGGTCCTCCACTAAAAAGCTTGGTTAGGTCAAACCATTAACATGAACTCCCAAGGTTTTCTTTCGACGCCAATGAGTAGACCCGACTGAGGTCGGCCCACCTACTCATTAGTCCAAAAGGATTCCAAGGGTCTCATTTAGAAAATAATGATCCCAATATTCCAATAAAAGTCAAGCCTAAGGGCCTCCAATGTTTATTAGAGTATTGGGCCTATTATCATTTACTTTAATGGGAGGCAATGATTTGAACATCCTTATGTCCAAGTCACTTTAAGGACCTAGTAAATTTTAGGAGATTTGTTTGATTAAAAGAGTGTGCTTGTTTAATAGCCAAACCTTTAATTATCTAGTTTAATTAATCGATTGGCATACAAAACAACATATATAAGCACATACAGGTAGTTATGGGCCTTTGTAGTGTGGCCCACTAGAGCCATCATGGGCCACTTTATCATGCAAAACTAAATTATTACATTTTCATTTTGGGAAACCAGAACAGGCCTAGGCCTTCAACTTCGTGGTCTTCAGTTTCTCGTCTCGATAGTGTTAAAACCTACTAATTACATCATATAAAGAAGAACTCCTTCTAAAGGAGGGGATACATCACTTGGGAGAGGGATTTTACACCAGATTGAAGAGAAGAATGGGCTTGCAGGCCCAATTTAAAAACCCATAAATTAATTACAATAATTAATAAATAAAATGCAATAACAAAAATGATATGCAAGCCCATAACCACCTCATAATATGTCATACATCAAAATAAAAGAGCATAAATATTTTCACGATTTTATCGCACAATAATTAGATTAATTTAATCAAATTAAATTGACCTTACCAAATAATTAAAACTTTGTGGTCAAAATCTCAATTTCGACAAATTAATTACAACTTCGTTTTAATTATTTGGGGTCAAAATCTCAATTTTGACAAATTAGAGACTTTCCCAATTAAATAAACTAATTTTGACACTATTAAGGTGAAAAACAAAATTTTCAAAAAATTTTGGGCCTACCCATTTAATTAAAAAAAAAATTTTAAAAACTAATTGGGTGTCAAAAACATATTTTTGACAAATAATGGATTTTAAAATAAATATCAAATATTTATTGAAAAGGACAAATCAATGTCACATAAAATAATTTGTAGGCTTTTAATAAACTATTTAATAAATATATAATTTAATTAACATTTCCTTTAATTAAATTATACAATATGCCATACAAGTAGTATGGAAATTAAAAATCAACATTCAGACCCAAAGAGACATGCAGCTTAGATGGTAAAGACACTGAAATGTTATTCAATAGTTCTTGAGTTCCAAATTAGTCAATAGCATAAAACATGCATTTTTTTTAATTAATTAATTGAGCGACTGGCATATAAAAGTCATGAATCAGATTCATGGACCAGGCCTTACTAGTAGTTGGGCTAGTAAAGCAAATCTCATGCAATTCACGCAGGTTCGAAACTTGGCAGCAGCATAAACGTGTTTTTTTTTAAATTATAAAATTGAGATACTAGATTTGGTTATAAAACAAAAATTATTGTGAACTCTAGCACAAGCTTAGGCATAGCCTGGTGGTAGTAATGCTATGCATGGCTCTTAGAGGTTGTGGGTTCTAAACACACTCATGGCAAATAATTTTTTTTTTTTTTTATTTCAAATTGAAGGCAGATACAACATAAAAAGAGAAACAATTTTCTGTGTCTAATATAGACATT
This sequence comes from Cordia subcordata, assembly GCA_028554755.1. Classification (NCBI taxonomy): domain Eukaryota; kingdom Viridiplantae; phylum Streptophyta; class Magnoliopsida; order Boraginales; family Cordiaceae; genus Cordia; species Cordia subcordata. The sequence continues at coordinate 9,761,924 of JAPTOF010000007.1, read as the reverse complement.
TGAGTAGTATAGTGGTAAGGCTTTATCTTTGGTTTGGTCTGTGTTCAAGGCTTCAACACTCTTCAACAACTTAGAAATTTTTTTTTTAATTTTTATCACACCAAAATCTGAACAAAATATAAGATGGAATAGCATTATTAATAACAACAAGAGTTTGGCTAGAGTGGTTAGATAGTGCATGATCCAACCAGGTTTTTCAAGTTCGAAACTTTGGAGCAACATCAAAATTTTTTTTTATTTAATTATTTCACAAATGTAGAAATAAATGCTGTCATCCTGGTTTCATAAACACTTAATTAAATGCTATCTATTATGGCTATTAGGATAGAATAAATAGCTCGTAATTGGATTACAAATAATGAATAGGCAGAATCAAACACAACTAAATTCTGATTTAATATTCAATATTTATATCATATATACATATATAATTGTGCGATTTAATCATGAAAACACGCATAAAAGAGCCTTGGCTCGGATACCAATCGAAGGAATTTTGCAAAACTTTTTCACAAATTCTTCTAGGATCAGGCTTTTATAAATTAAAAATTTCTCAATGAACATGATTAGTACCTGGATATTCGTGACACGAATATGTGTTTTTGACAAGTAGCCTTGCGGAAGCTTGATCTTCCTCCTCTTCCTACGCAGCCAAGAAACAATGATGGAGGCTAGGGTTTTTTTTTAAAGGGAGGAGGAATATTTTTTTTTCTCTATAGGAAAAACTGAAAACCCTTAATAAAAATATGTACAATACCTCTCCTTTTATAAAACAAAAGGAGTTGGGCCTTCATAAGACCCAGACTCATTTCCTCCAACCCAATTGGGCCCAAACCTTTTAACCCAATTATAAATTAAATCTCTATTTAATTTTTAACCCATTTAGCCCAAGATTTAATTCATGCCACATTTTCTGTGCTAGCAGAAAATAGATGAAATTAAATCCGTGAGCTTTTAATAATTAATATTAAATATTTAATTTCTAATTAAATATTCAAATACACTAGTTATTAATTCCTCTATTTAATTCACAATTAAATAATGGAATATTTAATTCTCAATTAAATATATTAGACCAATCCATCAATAAAATTTTTGACCTTTTGCGTGACTCCGTAGGTTCAAACTTAACCCGGTAATACAAAGACAATCTTTGTACTAATTACCGTCTAGCAACGGTTCCCAACGTCCAGATTAGCTAAAAAATTGCAAGAAAATTACCAATGAACCTGGGCACTATGGCATATCCCCTATGACCCTCGATATTCCGAAACAACCCTAGAAGCAATGTCAACTATCAAACCCCTAATTAGTTATTCCGTATTAAGTCTTAATCTTGTCATGACTAATCACGACATGTCTCCGTGACACATCACGCAGAAAGCTTTGGCCAAACACTTAACGAGTTAGGACTAGGTGGAACATCATTCTCCTAATACCCGGAGTAGGTCAATCCCATCTTGTCCTGTACATTGGCTTCACGACACTTGCTCGTACCCAGTAACCCTTCATCACCAAATTGGAAATTCGGGTAGTCTGGCACCAAAGTACGAGGAGTAATTCGCAAGCATCTATGGCAGTCTCAGGTTGAAGGGAATACTACAACCATGTGCACCACAAGCAATCCTTTGACAGTAGGGTAAGTACCATATGTAAATGAGTCATGTTCAGTAAACGTGTCTCTACACCCTGCCTGTGTGTCACACCGGTGTCTCAACACCCATTGGTCATGAGAATGACCAACCATATGACAAACAGTAACCTCTACTCGAAGGAATTGATGTCCTAGTACCAATTCAATCATTCGATTACGAACCAATTTTAAGAACAATCAGACCATGCCTCATTCACATGATCCCACACAATTGTTCTAAGCAACTACATCATGATCAAAATAAGAGAAGATCGTGCGATATGATGTAATGGCCAAATATTATTAACATAACTCGTGTGTAAACAATTCTTGAAATATAATAGATGACTGACTTTAGGACACTATTCCTAACAATTGATGAGGGCACTAGTTAGCCAAAAAAGATTGGGTTGTTTGATAGTTGGTTTGGGGGCACATTGGGGTGTCGGTAGCTTGAGTGTACGAAAGCATGATATGAGTAGTGCGGGCAAGACAGTCTCCAAGCAAATATAATTGATGAGGGAAAACCTTTGCTAATTTTAATTAACTTTCTATCTCTAGAGTAAATGCTCTCTCTCCTCTTTAACTTGACCACTATTAACCACCATTAAGCCACCACTAACCACCTTCCTTTACCTCTTTCAGGGGCAAAAATAAAAGATCTGGTGCATCCAAAACTAGAAAGAGTGCAAGATTGGCTTCAAAGTATGATCATGGCATCTATAAAGAAGAAGAAGACTTCACTTTGGATTCTTTCAAGGAGATCAAAGATACTTATGATACTATCAATGAAGCCATGTCAAGCTCAGCTGGAATATCTTCTTCTCCCCCTAGTCCTTTGGTACAAAAGCTTGAGAAAGACCTAGATGATGCTAAAAAGGAACTCATTCAAAGTTTGATTAGAAAAAAGTACTCATTTTTCCTCCAGCCATGACTCTTCTAGCTCAAGCTCTCATAACTTATTCGTGAAGAAAAAAGAGATAATGCAAAGCTTGAAGTCTCCCTTACCACTTCTACTCATGGCTGTGAAGAAAATGCTTCCGAGTTGCAAGCTTCATATCAGTGTTGCGATGTGTCTCCAAGCCTAAATAGTTCTCATTTTAACCTGAGCGAAGTAAGCAACAAACTTTTGGCGACCACATCTAGAAACTTTTGCCTAACTTCAAAGCTTTTTCCTCTGAAAAGTGCTTGTCTGAACCGAGTATGGTTGCTAAGGAAGATAAGTTATCAACTTATAACTACTACCTTCATCTCTTTCCTTTATGGGCAAAAAGAAAAGATCAGGTGCTTCAAAAACACGCAAGAGTGCTCAGCTTGCAGCAAAATTCGACCATGGAAGCTATGAAGATGATGAAGATTTTACGCTAGAATCTCTCAAGGAACTTAAGGATGCTTGTGATACCATCAATGAAGCCATTTCAAACTCGGATGGAGCTTCTTCTTCTCAATCTCAACATGGTGTGCAAAAACTCGAGAAAACTCTTGATGAAGCTAAAAGGAACCTTGTTCATAGTTTGATTAAAGAAAGCCACCCTTCTCCAACAAGTCAATGCTCTTCTTGTTCGGAACTCAACCCTTTGCATGATAAATACATGGCTACCATGATTGAAGACCCTTATTCAAACTCTACCATGGCTGGAAAGGTGAGCAAATCTGAGCTTAGAAAGAAGATTGAATTGGTGGCTCATCATTCGTCTCACCAAAATGAGTTTGATTCCCATCAAAGCGGAGCTTGTTTTGTTCCTCTTCTTATGGAGAATTCAATCCTTGCATCAAAAATTGGAAGCAACAAGCAAAATCAATAAGAAAAATCATTTGAAGCTCGGCCGAATAGTGAAGTGAGAGATGCAAACACTTTGCTTTTATCTGCTGGTACATATGGTGTTTCCCCTGGTCCGTGTTCTTTAGATTGTCAAATGGGTGGCCAGTGCACTCCTAGGATGACAACACAACACACAAAGTTCAACAAATCAGCCAAGGTGAAAGACAAGGTTTGGTTATTACCCGAGGGTCAAAATGCTTTACCCGGTAGAAATGCTTCTGGTTTTAGTTGTGGCTACTCCTTCTCAGGCTTTTTGCAGCACTTTTTTAGGTCAAAAGCCTCTTATTTCGACAACACTCCAAGCCCCCTACACTTTGGAAACTCCACTTAGTCCTTGCATTTCAAATTTGGCCAAATTCCCCCCACTACAACCTAAATCCCACTCAGCTAGTCATTTTGTTGCAAGAAAAGATGAAATCTTACACTTTTCAACACCAAACCAAAATGCAAATTCTTTTCCACCATCCCACATGGAAAGTCCTCCTACATGGCAGCCATATCAATTGCCAAGTCATAAAAATTCTTCTCACTTGGATGAACAAAACACACTTGGGCAGATGCTCTAGTTGATACTTTTCCGAAGTCAATGTTTCTTTTACTAGAAAATTTGCTCTCACTTCTCACTAGAATTACTTTTCTCACCAAAACTTTTTCTTCTTAATCTCGTCTTTTCAACAATGCCAAAGAAGAAAAATCACATTTTTTCTCGTAAAAGTGCTAGGATCAATGCTATCAAGAATAAGCTTAAGGAGTCCTATAAAGAAATATCTCAAGATGCTTCAGAAATGGATGAACTTGCAATTGATTATCTCGCTGGTTCTTCTGCTATGGTTGAGCATGAAGTTTGTTCGGAAATGAAGAAGGCAGAGGAGAAAGATAGCTCGCTAGAAGAGTTAGATAGGAAAATTGAAGAGGCAAGAAAGCTTTGCCCACCATCTATTGGGTTAAACAACTACCTTGAAGAGAAATATAACATCTCCAAAGCTCAATTCGTGAATAGCTTATGTAGGTGCAACCATAACAAAAGTTCTTTTAATAATTGCTTCTTCTTTGGTGCAAATGGTATTAGACAAGGTGACCCCATCTCTCCATATCTTTTTGTTCTTTGCATGGAGGTTCTTTCTTGTCTTCTTAATGGGCTGGACAGCAATTTAGGCTTCCATTTTCATCCAAAATGTGGGTGCCTAAAGCTTAATCACCTTTGTTTTGCGGACGATCTTTTTATCTTTTGCAAAGGGAACTTAAGATCCATTGAATGCATTATGGGTACATTGGAAACTTTCTCAAATCTTTCTAGGCTGAAAATCAACAACTCAAAAAGTGTGATCTTCTTTGGTGGGGTGAGCAATGATACTAAATTTGCTATTTTGGAGCGGGTTGGGTTTCAAGAAGGTGAGCTTCCAATACGTTACTTGGGCATCCCCCTTGTCTCAAGAAAGCTTAAAAAAGCTGATTGCTTGCCTCTTTTTGAGAGAATTTCAGCAAGAATTGATACTTGGTGCAATAATTGGCTCTCTTTTGCGGGAAGACTTGTCTTGATCAAATCCACTCTCATTCAAATTTGTGCTTTTTGGGCAAGTGCCATCCTTTTCCCCAGAAGTGTTGTGTCATCCATTGAATCAAAATTCAAAGCATTTTTATGGAGAGGAACTGGTCCTAAAGTTGCTTGGAGGGATCTTTGCCTCCCATCGCATGAAGGTGGACTTGGGGTTCGTAAAATTGATGAAATCAACAAAGTCTACTTGCTGAAAATATTTTGGAGGATGTATGCTGAAAAGAGCACACTTTGGAGCCAATGGATTCATTCAAATTATATCAAAAACTCCTCAATTTGGATCATGCAAGCCCCTAAGGATGCTAGTTGGATTATTAAGGCACTTCTGAACTGCCGAGCAGAGGCAAAGAAGTTCATTAAACACAACATTGGCAATGGAGCTAATACTCTCTTTTGGATTGATAATTGGCATAAGGAGGGCTCCCTTTTTGAATTTTGGAGCAACACACTCCCAAACCCGCCCCTCCTTGCAAAGGTTAGTGAACTCTTTACTAATGGTAGATGGAGTTGGCCAATTCACCTTTCTCATATTGAAAGCCCTAGCTTTGTTATTAATGCCACTACCTTGGATAAGATTGGTTGGGTTCTCTCACCTAATGAGGAGTTCACCTTCAAGCACACTTGGGAGCACATAAGAAGGAAGGGAGACAACTTTGAGGGTCATTACATTATTTAGCACAAAATGCATAGCCCAAGACATAGTTTCATCGTTTGGCTTGCATTCCTTGATCGTTTTAATACAAAATTTAGATTGCTACATTGGGGATTTAACATCAATCCCACATGCATCTTTTGCTTTATGGGTTGTGAAACGAGAGACCATCTCTTCTTTGAATGTTGCTTTACTAGGAGAATTTGGAGAAAAGGCCTTTGCATTTCTTTTGTCCCGGAGAATCTGATTTCTTGGAACGAAATCATTACTTACATCACTCCTTTTGCACATGAAAAGCACTTGAAGGCTACCATCATCAAGCACCTATTTGGAGCAACCATCTATCACATTTGGAAGGAAAGAAATTAGCGTTTCTTCCAAAATGAAGCCAAGACCGAGGAGTACATTTTTAATACTATTTTTAATGAAGTTAGAGTAAAACTTTCTTGCTGTAGAAAATTTACTCCCTCTCCCTTGAACAAATTGTTTTGTAAATTGTGGAGGCTTGATGAGATCATTTCTTAGTGCCTCCTACTTTCCCCCACTCTTTTGTTTGTACTTGTACATTTTTTCTGATTAGTGAAATACAATTACTTTCTTGCTCCGCAAAAAAAAGTTCTTTTAATAATTGTTCTTCAACAACTGTAAGTAAATAAGACGAACCAAAACTTGCTTGGGGAGGTTCGTGCTCAAATTTTCATGCTTTGGCCGCACCCACTCAATCCTCATGTTCGCATATGAAAATGGTTCTTGTTCTCATACTATTGCAATGGAGAATTCTGAACTCACCCCAAAAAGTACTCTGCAAATCAGCAAACAATGCGAAATGGAATCAAAATCAGTTGCAGGGAAGGAACTGCAGCTGATTGAAAAAGATACTACTATTACCTGGTCCAAGGCTTTGTCCAATATGCAGTCTCAAGAAGCAGCTGACAACCCTGCTACTCTTTTTACTGGTCAAAAGTGCTCATTTTCTGGTCATGGTAATCCTTGGACAACAGCACAATAAATGGGACACCCATCTCCGAAGAATTTTTAGGAGAATGGGACAGCACTTTGTTACCCGATGGATAAAGGCCTTAGTCTAGTTAACAACTCTTCTCCCCACGTTGGATAGGTGGATTTGAGCACCAAAATTATTTCTTCCCCTCCCTATGACCTGGCAGCCATCGTGGAATCTCAATCTCCATATGCTTCGGTGGACCACCTCCGAGAAACCAAACACTACATGCAAACATTTGTTGTGAGTAAAGCTCCTATCCAGAATACTCCTAAGGCTCACTCAATTTTTCTTTCTAGGGCTACAGAAAGTGGCATTATTGCAACAAACAAGGACGTGGGTCAAGGATTCTATCAAACAAATTATGAAGATTTCCCTCCTCTTCCTCATGCTTTTTCGAGCAATGTTCCTACCTATTCATGTCACTCTGGGCATTCAAATCAATTGCAAGAATCTCTCGGGCAAAAAATTGGAAGCTCTTCTCAACAACATTATGCTATTAAAAATGCATGGAACACGAATAAGGATTGGTAAGGTACATTCGTAGGTAACCTTTATAATTCCACCAAGCTTGATTTCCATGAGCCTATCATTATTGAAAATGGTAAATTAGGGGCTGGCCCACCCAAAGAAGTCTATAAAGAAGGAGATGAACATTAGGAGCATTGCATTATAGGTCAATTTCTCGATCAACCTTCTCCCTTCTTCCTTATTAGAAGAATGGTTGATCTACATTGGAAAAACTTTGCGAAAGTTGAAGTCAAATTGGCTGAAAATGGATTGTTTGTTTTCAAATTTGAAAAGGAAACCTTTTGTGATCAAGTATTAGAGCAAATGTGGCATTTTAACCATAGACCACTTTTACTGGATTCAAATGCTCAACTTTTGCATTTTACTTAGGATAAAGTACCCTTATGGGTTAAGCTAAGGAATGTTCCTTGTTCTTTGATTACTAGAAGAGGCCTTATCTATATTGCTAGCACCCTTGGGTATCCAATACAAATGGATAGACTAACGGAATCGAGGACGTTTGTTGGATTTGCTAGAGTGTGTATTGAGATGGACCTCTCTAAAGAGCTTCCCGACCACACCTTTGTAAAATTAAGGAATGGGGAATGGGCCACAATTGATGTTGAATACACTTGAAAGCCGCTTGTTTGCCCTACATGCAAGATTATTGGCCATTCTCCTAGAATATGCCCTAACTTAGCCCCTCGGCTGGAGCCAAGTATAAATAAGAGAGAGGGAGACTGGAGCAAATACAAAACCAAGAAAGAATGAAAGAAAGTGCCTAGTGTTAATCTAATCCCATTTGCAAATGTGATCCTCGAATCAAAAGCCAATGGTAAGCCTTCGGCCAATACACCAATAAAGTCCTCAACATGCAATCGCTTTACTATCCTTGATGAGAATGTGGAGACTAGAAATTCATTGGAAATTGCAAAAGAGTTGGAACAACAAAGTCAAGGTAGAAATCAAGAAGATGGAGATACAGCCCGTAAGAATCTTGTTGAGAAATTGGAAGATGTCTTACACCCTCATAGGTGTATTCAACATGAAATTGCCTCAGACCCGAGTTCACTTAGCAAGGATATTGTTGATGGGCCACCCCTAAGAAACTCGGGTACGTGAGCTTTGTTTTGTGCTTCCCTTTCCATTTCTTTTTGTTTGCTTTTTGTTTTGTTTGTTGTATTGAGATTTTTGTCTTGTTGTCTTTTCATACCCCCCAAGGCTTGTCCTTGTTCTTGTAAAGTTGTATCTTAGCCTTAGGGGGTCATGGATGGTATGTACCAAATTTGCGAATGGAATAAAAACGTCACTTGCCTAGCCAAAAAAAAACACACTTGGGCAGAATGCATTACATAATGTTTCTTCTTCTCAAAGTGCTGGACGGAAGGGTTTTCCTCTTGAGCGAGCTTCCCCAACACTCCATGGCACTCCACAACAAGCCCAAAATGAGAGCAACTCAGACCAAAAGCACGAGCATAGAGGCTCAATTATCTTGGTAAGCTTGAAGATCCACTCAAACTTGAATACTTTGAGCCTATTGCTTATGAAAATTCTTAGGGAGCTATCCCACTCGAGGATGTCTTTGTTGAAGGAGATAATTGTTGGAGGCATTGCTTACTTGGTCAATTTCTTGAGAAACCTCCACCTTTTTTCTTGTTAAGAAAATTTGTTGATCACCATTGGAAAAAGTTTGGTCACGTGGAGATTAAATCTTGCTCTAATGGTCTTTTCATTTTTCAATTTGAGAATAAAGAAGCTTGTAACAAAGTTCTTGAGCAATTATGGCACGTAAACTTTAGGCCTTTATTGCTTAGAAAATGGGATATGGATGCTCAAATTTTCAACTTTGAGTGGGATAAAATACCATTTTGGGTGAAATTGAGGGATGTTCCTTGTAGCTTGATGACTGGAAAAGGGCTTAGTTATATTACTAGCACTATCGGAACACTGCTTCAAATGGACTCATTTACTCAATGGCGCACTTTTATTGGTTTTTCCCGTGTTAGTGTGGAGGTTAATCTTGAAAAAGAATTACCAGACTACAGTTTTGTTCGACTTAAAGATGGTGCTTGGGCTAAGATTGATATTGAATACACTTGGAAACCACTGAAATGCACTAGTTGCAAAGTGATTGGCCATAACCTTGCTTCTTGCCCCAACAATATGGAGGGATTCCAAAAACCCCTTGAGAAGAAGAAAGCAAATGTAATAAAGAGAACTCATATCACAAATGAATGGAGAGTTGTAGAGAACAAAAAAAGGCAGCAAAATAAATCCAACACAATCACCACTCATGTGCCTTTATCTAATTGTTTTGAGATCCTTAAAGCCAAGATAGATAATTCCAAGAATGACCAAGTGAATGAAGAACCCCAAGCAAGCAACGAAGAAGTGAAGGATTCTCCTCGTGTTCTTGAAGAGGAAAACATAAGGAAGATGAAGGGCATGTTTTCCTTAGCTGAAAATGACAAAACTAAAGGTAACCTAATTGTTGAAAATGAAAATGTTGAGCTCATTGTGGCCGAAGCTAGTAAGGAAGAGCATGGGAGGAAGAAACTTAATAATCCACACTTCTTACCTGTTCATATGGATTTTTAGTTTGTTTCAACTTTGATTTGTGACTTGTAATTTTGGATTTCACTTTGTTACATTTTGAATTTTTCCTTGCTATTTTTTCTCGCCCTTTAAATCTAGATTGGATTAGGATTGTTGTATCTTAAGATTTGAATGATTTGGGATGTATTTTTACAAATTTGCATTTAAATAAAATCTTACTTACCTCGCAAAAAAAAAGTTATCAACTTGTAAGCAAAGTTCTTAGTCCGCTAGACAAAAGCAATCGACAGGAAACCACTCATGCCAACCTTTTTTCAACCACTTTAACTCAAAAGGCGACAGCTCACCATTGTACTTCCAACGTAGATGCAAAGCTCAGTGAAAATTAGTCAATACCTACTGGACAACATGTGTTCAGCAATTTCAAATTTGGCTTGGCAGATTCTTTAGATGGCTACTACAACAAATTAAATGAGCAAACAAAAGGAAATTTGACAAATCATGTCCTTGCTTTTGACCTCTGTGGACCTCAAGGTACAGCAACTTCAGAGCCTTTTCAAATTAATTTTGATTTCTATCCTCTTGATCGTGAAAATTTTCTTGCAATGTCCAACTCATATAAGTATCCCAACGTGGCTGCCATTTTGGCAAATCCTTCTGGCCCTCCCCTCAGGTCAAATCTCAAAACTTATGAGTCAAATTTCCCTCATATTTCCCAAACAAATGGTACTTTAAATTTCTCTTGTTTCTTTGCTTCTAAAGGCACTCCAATTCGCAAGATGTTCAAGTCATTCCTTCTAATGCTTGGAATTCAAATAGGTATTGGCAAGGAACTTTCATTGGAGACCTCTATAATTCTACCAAGCTAGATTTTTTTCCAACCAACTATCAAAAATGGTCTCTTAGGTGCAGCTCTACTGGAGGACATGTTTATTGAAGGAGATGATCATTGAAGGCATTTTCTTATCAGCCAATTCTCCACCTTTGTTTCTTATTAGGAAATGTTAGGATTAGTATACCCTAAAACTCACTTGTAAACAACATTTTGGATCTTAAAAAATGTATAATTATTTTTTTAAATGGCATTATGAGTTTCTTACATATTATTTGTGACATATTTTATTGATGTATGTATAAAAGTCCCTTAACTTGAACTAATGACTTGGATGCACAGTGTGTCTAGACGCACAGTAGGTCCAAGTCTAGATTTAGTCACATCATAAATTGAGTCATAATCGAATGGTAGTGTTGGCCACTCTATTGGGATAAAGTTATATTGAGCAAGTCTCCTTGTTAAGGGAAATCTACTTAGGTCGTTGGAGGACTTTTCGGATTTGTCTCGACAGTACATGTGTCACGTGTTGGATAGGACCACTGTAAGTATGTTTTCTAAAGAGTACTATCAAAGAAAGAAAAGAAGATACTCGCTGCTACTAATGATCATTACTATTAATCTTGAGCATATATAAATGAACTAATAAAGTTAGGGTTTGGTACTTTGATTCACTATGAGTGAGATCTTACTTTATTAGGATCAACAGCCTTGTGCATTGAGTGCTAAGTTCTAATCAATTGGAACTTGCATATGCAATGTGGAATCTATGTGTCCTATATGGGATTGTCTAAATTTATCATTCGAATCTAGACCTTATGATAGTACCTTTATAGGTGTCGGTCATATGGCTTGAGGGTCACTCCCTAGATCAAGAGAATTCATGACCAAGGAAGGTTGGTAATAGGACAAAAAACCCAACGAAAAAAGATGCAGCTAAGGAGGTGATAGTACACAAGCCAAAGGACCGATCTTAGCTGTAGATATACATAGAGAGGCATTATGATAAAATATTTAGTAGGTCAAAGACAAAGTTCACATTCTTTTTTGATAAGCTTTTAATAAATAGCAATTATTCTTGAAGTACAACTTTGATCTTATGGTGGAATTGATTGGAGTTAAAAAATAATTATTATGTCATCTAGATTGGGCAAGGACATTTTTTATTATTTTTGGAAACCAAGATTAATTGTGTCTTCTTAGTCCCTTTCCTAGTTGAAATGATTTTGAGAGAGTAATCTTGAAAGAGCAAATTCAATTTTGTGGTAGTACCATTTTTTTTGCGGGCCAAGTAAGATTAATTGTGTTCCATCAAGTCAAAAGTGTACATGTACAAAAGGATGTGATGGGAAGGAAAAGAGAACCTATACAATGATATCTTCTAATTTTCGCAATTTACATAAAGCTTTGTTCAAAAGCGAAGACGGAAATTTTCTACCATTAGAGAGTTTTACTCTAACATCATTGAAGATAGTATCAAAAATAAACTCCTCGGTTCTTGCTTGGTCTTTGTAGATGCGTTGATTCCTTTCAATTCATATATTGTAGATGGCTGCCCCAAAAAGGTGTTTGATGATAGTGGCCTTCAAGTGCTTCTCAAGGGCAAAGGGAATGATGTAATCAATAATATCATGCCAACAAATTAGTTTTTCTAGAACAAAAGAGAGTTGCAAGCCTTTTCTCCAAATCGTCTTAGTGAAGCAACATTCAAAGAAGAGATGCTCTCTTATTTCACATCCCATGTGACAAAAAACACAAGTTGGGTTGATATTTAGCCCCCAATGCAAGATTGTGAATTTTGTACTAAGGCGATCATGGTAAGCAAGCCAAGCAATGAAGCTATGTTTTGGATTATGCATTTTGTGCAAAATGATATTATAACCTTTAAAACAAGTTCCTTTCCTTTTAATGCATTCCCAAGTATGTTTGAAGGTGAGGCACCCACATGGGGAAAGATTCCATGTTATCTTATTCATAGTGTCTTCATTGAGGACAAAATTTGAAACTTCAACTTGGGAAAGTTACAACAACGAATTCCAAGTACCATCAATAAAAATTTCACATACCTTTGCAAGGAGTGGAGGATTTGGGATGGCATTTGTCCAATGCTCAAAGAGAGGACATTCTTGTGCCAATTATCAATCCAAAAGAAAGTGTTTGCACTATTACCAATATTGTGTTGGATGAATCTTTTTGCAATAACACAGCATCCAAGAAGCATTTTGAAGACCCAACTTGTATGCTTACGAGTTTGCACCACCCAAATGGAAGAGTCTTTGATATAGTTTGGTTGAACCCATTGACTCCAAAGTGTTTCTTTTGTTGCATACATCCTCCAAAAGATTTTCAGCATGAAGGTCAAGTTGATCTCTTCAATGCTATGGATACAAAGCCCCCTTTCCTTCAAGGGAAGGCAAATTTCTTTCCATGCCACCTTAGGCCCAATCCCTCTCCACAAAAAAGCTTTGAATTTTGCCTCAATGACCGCCAAAACACCTTTGGGTAAGAGAAAAGCATTTGCCTAATATGCATAGATATGAATGAGAACAGATTTAATGAGCATTAGTCTACCCATAAAAGAGAGCCAATTGTTGCACCATAAATCAAACTTAGCATTTATTTTCTCCAAGAGAAGGCAGCAATCATTCTTCCTAAGCTTTCTTGAAACAAGAGGAATGCCCAAATAACGGATTGGTAGCTTACCTTCTTGAAAACCAACCCTATCAATGATAGCAACTTTCTCCTCATTTGAGACCCCACCAAGGAACATAACACTCTTAGCATTGTTGATAATCGGACCCGAATATGTTGAGAAGGTCTTTAATGTATCCATGATGCAATTTGTAGAATTTAAGTCCCCTCTACAAAAGATAAGTAGATCATCCGCAAAACAAAAGTGATTGAGATTCATGCTTCCACATTTTGGATGAAAGTGAAATCTCAGATTATTTTTGAATTTGTTGAGCATACAAGTAAGCACCTCTATACAAAGGACAAAAAGATAAGGGGAGATAGGATCTCCTTGTCTAATGCCATTTGCACCATAGAAATAACCTTCCAATCCTCCATTAAGGCAATGGAAAAGCTAGGAGTTTTGACACTAACCATAATCCAATTCGCAAACTTTTTGGAAAATCAAATGCAATAAGGACACCAATTGTATCTTCTGTAACTTGGCTTGTGACACCAAGGATCATTTTTTCTTCCATTGTGTCTTCACTGGAAGAATTTGGCAATGAGGACTCCATCTCACCCAAGTCAAAGATACATTGATTCACTGGGAAGACATCATTGCTTTTATCACTCTACAAAGACTTGACATGAATCTCAAGGCAACCATTCTCAAGAATCTCTTGAATGCCACTATCTACTTTGTTTGGATTGAAAGAAACAACTAAGAGTTTAACGAAGGAGTCAAAATGGTTCTCATCCATTTTCAACCATATTCGGCTTAAATGTATTGTTGGAAAGCATTTCACTTCTTCTTTTAGTAACAAATCTATATCTAAATCTTGGGGGATTGAGGAGATCCTTGTATAGGCTACCCCTTTCTTTTGTTTCTCTATTGTACAAGATTTGCATATAATACAAATTTTCACTTTCTTCGTGAAAAAAGAAATCAGAACTTCGGAGCATGGCTTTTTCGTGTTTAAATTTGAGAATGAAGAGCTTTCTGATCAAGTCTTGGAACAACTTTGGCATGTCAATCACCAGCCTCTCCTCCTTAGAAATTGGGATGCAAATGCACAACTTCTAAACTTTAGCTGTGATAGAGTACCCTTTTGGGTTAAGTTTAGGAATATACCTTGTTCATTAATCACGAGAAGAGGATTGAGTAACATTGCTAGCACCATTGGATTCCTTCTTCAAATAGACAAGCTAATGGAATCAAGAACATTTATGGGCTTTGCTAATGTTGGACATTTCTAAGAAATTTCTCAATTGCACCTATGTTAAAATGAGAAATGGTGAATGGGTTAAAGTGGATGTTGAATATGCTTGAAAGCCCATCTATTGCTCTTCTTGCAAACTTGTTGGCCATACTTCCAAAATTGTCTAAGCTTGCCTCAAAGCTTTGTTTCTAGACAATGTCCACAAGATGATTTCAAGCAAGAAAGAGGTAGAAACAATTGAAAGAATGTTTGCCCCAAGATGGCTTGGAAACCAATTGCAAATGCAACACCTTTTCAAGGAATGAAAATCTCATCTTCTATTATCACCCGGCCCTCAAATGAGTTGAATAATGAGACTTCTATTGATAGTAATAGATTTGCTTCACTGGATGGCCTTGATGCCAATAATTGTGATGGAGAGAATGTGGTTTCGAAAGATACAAATGATGAGAACAATGAAATCCTCCAACTGGATGCATAAAATAAGGTTGAAGCTTGGCTAAGCACAATATGGGTGGTAGAGTTGTTGATGACAGTTTGAGTGGTCATTTGAATGATGATGCTTTTCTTCCCAACCGATCAGGAAAATTGGCTCTTTGACTTGTTTCTCTGTTCCTTTGTTTCCTTTTAAAATGTTATTTCTTTGGCTTTTTTTTGCGGATTAAATAAATTTTCATTAATTGCAAAAAGTACAAAGTACAACCTCAATACCCCCAAGCGAAAAATATGACAATACAAATCAAATCATGGCTTGAGGGTTAAGAACAAAGGAATTACAATGAAGAGAAATACAAAGAAGTAATCAAGGAAACAAAGAATCAAGAGGGAAGAAAGAAAGTGATCAAGTCAGAGGAGAGAGAGCTTTCTCAAAGTCTTTACCATTGTCTTCCATATTTGCCTCGTCACAAATTGATTTCTTTATCCCAAAAGCATCATGATTCATTTCTTGTAAGCATTCATCTTTCCCAAAATCCTCTTGAACCATACAAGTATTATCCTCATTTAATGAACATTTTTTAACTTCATTTTGTTCTTCAACAAGAATCGAAAACTTATTAGAATCCACTGGGTTCTTTGGTGGTGAGATTGAAGTGCCCTTGACCAAGTTTTCATCATGAGAACATTCCGAAATAACCATACAAGAGAAAGGCTTGGGGCTTACATTTGTATCCGTTGTTCAAACTTTCTTGGTTTTGTAGTTCCTCCATTCTCCATCTTTCTTTTTTCTCAACTTGAGGAATACATCTAGGAGCATCATGATGAGATACAATAGGGCACATGGAAGGTGAATGGTCGATAATTTTGCAAAAGGTGAAAACAAGAGGTTTCCAAGCATATTCAACCTCAATCCTTGCCCAATTGCCATCTCTTAGCTTCACAAAAGTGTGGTCCTGGAAATCTTTGAGAGATCCATTTCTATACAAACATGAGCAAACCCCCCAAAAGTCTTAGACTCTGTTAGTTTATGCATTTGCAACTGGTTGCCCAATGTGCTAGCAATATAACGCAGGCCCCAACGAGTAATTAAAGAACATGGGACGTTTCTAAGTTTCACCCAAAGTGGAAACTTATCCCAACTAAAGTCAAACAATTGACCATTTGCATCCCATTTTCTAAGAAGAAGGGGGCAATGATTTACATGCCACATTTGCTCCATAACAAGATCACAATAGTCTTCATTTTCAAATTTAAAGATGAAAAGACCATTTTCAGCTGATTTTATATCAATTTTGCCAAAGTATTTCTAATGAGAATCAATCATATGGTGAATAAGGAAGAAAGGGGATGGGTTCCCAATGAATTGGCCTATCAAACAATGTCTCTAATGCTCATCACCTTTCTCTAAAACCTTAATGGGGGGCAGCACCATAATGTCCATTTTCAAAAATAGAATCATGAAATTCAAGTTTTCTAGAATTTTGAAGCTTACCTAAACAAGTTTGCTTCCAATTCTTATCCAAGTTCCAAGCAGATTGATTGAAGTTTGCATGAGAAGGAGAACTCGCTATGAAACCTCCAGGAATAGTAGCATATTCACGTTGGAGGTTAGGCTTCGGGACATGAGGAGCAAAATTGCCAAGTAACGTGGCAGGAAGAGTAGACTTGGCTGCCACATCATTAAAATGTTTGCCACGTGGATTAGAGGGTCCACAATCATTTTTCCTTTGCTAATTCGTTGGTAAAAGAGGGGAATTAGAAAGATTCTCAACCGAGAAATACTGGTTTGAAATTTTTAAAGTGTTGACAATGCCCAAAGTTGAAAATTGTGTATGTGCTGTCAAGTTGTGATTTGTTGCAGTTGCAAAAGATTTATCTGTTAGGATTAGTATGCCCTAAAGCTCACTTGTACATGATATTTTGGATATGAAACAATGTATAATCATATTTTTGTTAAATGGCATCATGAGTTTCTTACATATAATCTCTGTTATGTTTTGTCAATGCATGTATGAAGGTCCTTT
This sequence comes from Cordia subcordata, assembly GCA_028554755.1. NCBI lineage: Eukaryota > Viridiplantae > Streptophyta > Magnoliopsida > Boraginales > Cordiaceae > Cordia > Cordia subcordata. Next base: position 9,745,009 of record JAPTOF010000007.1, on the reverse strand, counting down.
GACTTGCACTAATGACTTGGGTGCACAGTGAGGCTGGACGCACAGTAGGTCCAAGTCTAGATTTAGTCACGTCATAAATTGAATCCATAACCAAATAGTAGTGTTGGGCACTCTACTGGGATAAGGATATATTGAGCAAGTCTCCTCTTTGAGGGTGATCTACCTGGGTCATTGGAGGACTTTCTGGATTTGTCTCAATAGTATGCGTGTCACGTATTAGATAGGACCATTGTGAGTATGTTTTCTAGAGACGTACTATCAAAGAAAGAAAACAAAACACTCACTGCTACGAAATGATCATTGCTCTTAATCCTGAGTATATGTGGATGAACTAATGAAGTTAGGGTTTAGTACCTTGATTCATTGTGGGTGAGATCTTATTTTATTAGGATCAACAGCCTTGTGCATTGAGTCTAAGTTCTAATTAATTAGAACATGCATATGCAAAATGGAATCTATGTGCCCCCTTTGGGATTGTCCAAATTTATCATCTGAATCTAGATCTAGTGATACTACCTTTATAGGTGTGTCTGTCATATGGCTTGAGGGTCGCTCCCGAGATCAAGAGATTCCATGACCAAGGATGGTTGGCAATTGGACAAGAAACCCAAAGGAGAAAGATACAGCTAAGGAGGTGATAGTACATAGGCCAAAGGACCGATCTTAGTTGTGGGTATACATAGAAGGGCATTATGGTCGGTTATTTAGTAGGTCAAAGACAAAGTTCACATTCTTTTGTGATAAGCTAAATGACAATTATTCTTGGAGTGCAACTTTGATCTTATGGTGGAATAGATCGGAGTTAAAAATAATTATTATGTTGCCTAGATCGGGCAAGGATATTTTTAATTATTTTTGGAAGCCAATGATAATTGTGTCTTCTTTGTCCCTTCCCTAGTTGAAATGACTTTGAGAGAGTAATCTTGAAAGAGCAAATTCCATATTGTGGTAATAGACTTATTGGGCCAAAGCTTGAAATTGGGTTTGGGCTTTCTTTAAAGTCCAAGATAACCTAATTAGGCTAGGACGGTTTCCTGTTAGGCTTGGGCCTCCACATGGATTATGGACTATCTGTTGGACTTGGATAATGGGCTTGGCCTAAGTCTTCCAAGACAAGTGGACAACTTGCACAAGTCTTCCACGACAAGATTGACAAGTTATCTAAAGGAAATACTAGATGGAAATTTTCTCCCACATTGAAAGTTTAGCAACTTTGGGTGCCAAGGTTCTCTCTATAAATAGACAAGACCCTATACCTTTTATGTATTCCACTTTGTAGTTGATTTCTTCCTTTTTGGCAAGAAAATACTACAACACATAGTACACACTTATTGTGTGATTTTTGCTCTAGTTTTTCAAGAGCATATTACTTTGCTTCTTCCCACACAAGAGGCTATTCTCTCAGGATAAGTTTCTTTAATCATAGGGAAGAAGACTGGGGAGTTGCTTATTGCAACACCCTTGTAGTAAATTTTTGGTGGCCTTGTTCGTGAATGGGAACAAAGCTCGTGACCGGTTTTAGCTTCATCAAAGGCTCCATGCTTCAAGAGGTTAGCTTTATATATTTTTGCAAGTACTAGTTATATTATATATGTTCTTGAGCATGTTCTTGTGTGTGTAATGTGGTTATTTTATTTTTCTAGCATGTTTTCTTAGTTATAATTTAGAAAATATGGACAAGGATACACCACACTTAATAATATCGATCCTATAATTGGTATCAGAGCCAGGTTCACACATAACATGCTTAGACTATGCAAGAATATTGTATTCGCATAAATATATTAGTCATCTTGTGAGTGGCAAGATTAGGAAATCTTGTGTTGCATATACTTGTGGTTTTATGCTTGTATGTGCAGGTAATATAAAATCCCCTTGATGGTTCGTATGTATGCATGATAGATTTCGTGTACGGTCAACAAAGCTTGGCCATAGGCAATTTCATGTATAAAATATTTATGGTTATTGCTTTTAGTTTCATTTAAAAGAAGCATAGGATGTTTTGATATCCTTGTAATGTTTCTTTATGAAGCTTGTATTAGCAATAGCAAAGTGTATTATTGTAATCTTTGAAGACCAAGGAGAAAAACAAGAAAACAGCATAAAGGAATACTCTGCTGGGTAAGCAAGCCAGACGATCGGCTGGACTTAACTGGTCAACCGGCTAGGTCGACCGGCTGAAGCAGAAAAAGCTACTATATGTGCTGTTTTTGTTGAAGATTACAGGGAGTCATCAAAGAGGGATTCTAACATATTTTGGTGGATGTTTATAATGCATTGATATATGTTTTAACATATTTGCATTAGCATGATTGCCACCTAGAAATATGTCCACTCATTAGGGTTTATAAAAATTAGTCATACCTATGAGTTGATTCTCAAAGATATTTAAGTTTATGAGAATGCCTTAGACAAGAGAATTATAAGCGGCTATGTCTAAAGATGCCATGAGATCTCATGACAACATTAAAAGAACTTAACTTGAGATTTACATGTATATATGTCAACCTAAGGGTCTATGTACCCAGATTTACGTAAGAGATCTATTGTGATAATGCAATATTTTAGTAATACAAAGGGGATTTACAAAAATCCAAAATGTGTTTAGATGTAAAACAAAGCAAGAATATCAAAGGAAACCCTTAAGTTAAAATATTGAGTGGGAGAGGGGACTGGAAATACCCCACAGCTTTCCATATCCGATTCACGTTAATGATAAATGTCATTAACTTCCCCAACGGAAGGTGACATTTTGTCTAGATTTAACAAGGTGAAACATAAAATGTTTATTCAAAAGGGTGTTAGTGAGTTCGGCCATCCCATCGATGGAGTTCTTCACTAAAGATCGCCTTACGTAACATTGATTAAAGTCACTACCCTATCGGAGGGCTTAAATCAAGAATGTTTAGGGGAATAAACATTAGGAATGGGTGTACACTCAACTTAAATGGTAGGTTCGGCTATCCTATCGATAGAGTTCGCTATCGAATTTAAGAAGCCAAACAAAACAGTGATTGAATTATTCAATTGGATCATATCGAGACAATTGTTAATTCAAATAAGTGGTGGAACTTAACTTAACATTCATAAGTTCGGCCATCCCATCAGTGGAGTTCTTATGAGGACGTTGAGACACTGTTACATCGAGTAGTTTAAAGGGTTGATCTACTCAAAGGCAAATGATGTAAAAAGTACTTGTATGTTTTATTTCCAAAGATAGCATACATATTATATATGCATCAATTCTATACTCATAAAATAATTGTGATTATATTGTTGTATTCAGAAAAATGTCTTCGTTCAGTCCACTGGCTACAATTTTCAAAGAGCACAAGCTCACTGGACCAAATTTTGTGGACTGGGAATGAAACTTGGACATAGTACTCACCGCAGAAGAGTACAAGTATGTCCTAACAACTCCTTGTCCTGTTGTGAGGGCTAACTCTTCTGAAACCCAGAAAGATGCTAAGGCAAAATGACAGAAAGCCAATAGTATGGCCAAGTGCTATATGATGGCTTCTATGTCAGATATTTTGCAGAGCAAGCATCATCATATGGAAACTGCAAAATAAATCATGACCTCACTGTCTTGTATGTTTGCTGATAATAGCAGGCCCGCAAGGCAAGGTGCTGTTAGAGAAATTATGAATCAAAGGATGGCAGAAGGAGCATCTGTCAGGGAGCATATGCTCAAAATGATGGATTGCTTCAATACTGCTGAGATCCTAGGAGCAAACATAGATGAACAGTCAAAGGTAGACATGATTTTGGAGACTCTACCGTCGTCCTATACCCAGTTCAAGCTTAATTATAATATGAGCAAGATGAACATGGATATGATGGAACTAATGAAAGAGCTCCTAGCTACAGAAGCCATAATAAAAAATAAAGGCCACATAAATAGAGTTCAAGCATCCACTTCTGGACTTAACCCGAAAGGAAGAAAGTTCAAAGGAAAGGGGAAGAAAAAACGTGGTCAAGGGAAAAAGAAGAGAAATAGTGAACAGCCCAGGCAGTTAACAGGTGAAAAGCCCAAGGGCAAATGCTTTAAATGTGGCCTAAAAGGACACTGGAAAAAGGATTGCCTGAAGTACTTGGCTCGAGGCCAGAAAGGTACACCTCTTTTGTTCTACATTGAAACACCGCTTAGTGGTTGATTCTACTGATTCTTGGATTGTAGACTCTGGAGCCACTAACCATATTTGCAATTCTTTGCATTGGTTTCAGGAAATGAAGGAACTAGCTAAAGGGGAGTTTGCTCTGAGGTTGGGTAATAGAGCAAAAGTATGGGCTGCCGCAGTGGGAGGAATGTGCTTAAATTTTCCATGTAATAGGAAGATATATTTGAATAATGTTTATTATGTTCCGGATGTACGTAAAAACCTTATCTCTGTTTTGCAATTAATATTAGATGGTTTTTGCATTAATTTCCATTCTGGTGTTGATATCAGTAGAGATGGAAATATTATTTGTTCCGGTAGCATGCATGATAACTTGTTCTATATAAAACCTATTACAAACTCACTGCATAATATAGAACAAACTAATTGCCAAAAAAGGAAGGTTTCTTCGACCAATGATACATATCTTTGGCATCTACACTTAGGACATATCAGTCTAAAGTGAATTCAGAGATTAGTCGAGGATGGGCATCTTAGCTCATTAGATCTCGAAGATCTACCTCCGTGTGAATCTTGTCTCAAAGGGAAGATGACTAAACGGTCATTTTCTTCTAAAGGAGAAAGGGCCAAAGAAGTATTGGAATTGGTTCACACTGATGTGTGTGGTCCTATGAGCAAACCAGTACGAGGAGGTTATGAGTATTTCATTACTTTTACTGATGATTACTCTAGATATGGATATGTATATCTGATGCGACGCAAGTCTGAATCCTTTGAGAAATTCAAAGAGTTCAAAGTTGAGGCAGAGTGGAAATTATATAAACATATCAAAGCCCTTCGGTCTGATCGAGGTGGTGAATACCTCTCGGGTGAGTTCAGAGACTATCTTACACAAGAAGGGATAGTGTCTCAGTTGACTGCACCAGGGACTTCTCAGCAAAATGGTGTAGCAGAGAGAAGAAATCGTACCCTATTGGATATGGTTAGGTCAATGATAAGTCATGCATCATTACCTTTATCTTTTTGGGGGTATGCCATTGAAACAGCGGCATATATCTTGAACTTGGTACCATCTAAATCAGTACCTAGGACACCTCAAGAAATGTGGACTGGGCGTAAGCCTAGTCAAAATCATCTCCACATTTGGGGCTGTCCAGCTTATGTACTTAATAGTAATGCTTCAAAATTGGAACCAAGATCCGAGTTATGCTATTTCATTGGATATCCTAAGGGAACCAGAGGTGAGATCTTTTATAATCCTAAGAAGCAAAAGGTGTTTATAAGCACCCATGCTAGATACTTAGAGAATGATGAAATGGTCCAGAAAACACCAGATTTTGAAGTTGTTCTAGATGAGATTTCACAAGAATCTCCAGTAACACTTGTGGTAACTGTGAATGAAAAGAACAGCATATTACACCTAATATATCGGAGCATCGTCGTAGTGGGAGGATATCCAAGCCTCCTGATAGATACTATGGAGAGTCCTTTGGACTTCTTGAGAATCAGTCTTTGGATCCCGTAAGTTATGATGAAGCAGTTTCCGACATAGATGCCAACAAATGGCATAAGGCAATGGATTTAGATTTAGAATCTATGTATTCTAACAAAGTCTGGGATCTTGTAGTTGCACCTAAAGGGGTAAAGCCTATAGGGTGCAAATGGGTCTACAAGAGGAAAAGAGGAGTTGATGGAAAAGTTGAAACCTTTAAAGCAAGGTTGGTGGCGAAAGGTTATACTCAGAAAGAAGGGATCGATTATGAGGAAACTTTCTCACCAGTAGCCATGCTTAAATCCATTAGGATACTTCTTGCCATCGCTTGTCATTATGACTAGGAGATATGGCAAATGGACGTCAAGACAGCCTTTCTTAATGGGGAACTTGACGAGACCATTTACATGACACAACTAGAAAGATACATTGCTAAAGGCTAGGAACATATGGTTTGTAAATTAAAGAAGTCCATTTATGGATTAAAACAGGCATCTAGAGCATGGAACATCAAATTTGATCAGGCAATTAAATCTTATGGTTTTAATCAAAATATTGATGAACCTTCCATGTATAAAAGGCGTAATAGAAATGCTGTAGCTTTTTTGGTTCTGTATGTGGATGATATCCTACTAATTCGAAATGATGTGGGGATGTTATCATCCATCAAGGTTTGGCTTTCTACTCAATTTCAAATGAAGGATTAAGAGAAGCTAGTTATGTTCTAGGCATCAAGCTTATGCGAGATCGTAGGAACAGAAGGCTAGCCCTATCTCAAGCTTCATTTATTGAGAAGATATTAGTCAGGTTTAACATGCAAAACTCTAAGAAGGCCTTGTTACCTTTTAGACATGGAGTTTATCTATCTCGAGATCAATGTCCGAAAACACCTGAGGAGATAGAGAGCATGAAGCGAGTTCCTTATGCTTCAGCAGTTGGAAGTCTCATGTATGCCATGTTATGTACTAGACTAGATAGCTATTGGCATGGTTAGTAGATATCAATCAAACCTTGGACTGGCACATTGGGTCGCGGTTAAGCATATATTCAAATTCCTGCAAGGAACAAAGGATTATGTGCTGGAATACCGTGCAGATGATCTAACACCATTAGCCTATACAGACTCGGATTTCCAGTTCGACAGAGATTCCAGGAAGTCTACTTCTGGATATGTTTTCACTCACGGAGGAGCTATTTCATGGAGAAGTGTGAAGCAAAATTGTATTGATGACTCTACCATGGAGGCCGAGTATGTAGCAGCATCTGAGGCAACGAAAGAGGCAGTATGGCTAAGAAAGTTCCTGTTAGACCTAGAGGTTGTGCCGACAGCTCACAGACTAATAACGTTGTATTGCGACAACAACGGTGCTGTTTCACAGTGCAAAGAGCCCAGGAATCACAAAAAGGGTAAACACATTGAAAGAAAATATCATTTGATCTGTGAGTTTATCCAAAGAGGAGATGTAGTAGTTTATCAAAACCTGGCAGACCCATTTACTGACTCTTTTAGAGAAAGTGTTTGCCACACATTTAGAGTCTTTGGGTATTAGGCTTTGCAGAAGTAATCTTTAGTACAAGTGTGAGATTGTTAGGATTAGTATGCCCTAAAGCTCACTTGTACATGATATTTTGGATATGAAACAATGTATAATCATATTTTTGTTAAATGGCATTATGAGTTTCTTACATATAATCTCTGTTATGTTTTATCGATACATGTATGAAGGTCCTTTGACTTGCACTGATGACTTGGGTACGTAGTGAGGCTGGACGCACAGTAGGTCCAAGTCTAGATTTAGTCACGTCATAAATTGAATCCATAACCAAATAGTAGTGTTGGGCACTCTACTGGGATAAGGATATATTGAGCAAGTCTCCTCTTTGAGGGTGATCTAC